>OY728122.1:462525337-463775337 GCA_963277665.1 Viscum album | reverse complement strand
CCAGGTTTACTTCTAACTTTTGGAAAGGCCTTTAGAAGTCGTTGGGTACTGAATTAAATTTTAGTATAGCTTTTCATCCTCAATCAGATGGGCAGTCAGAACGAACAATTCAGACATTAGAGGATATGCTACGAGCTTGTTCTATGGATTATCAGGGAAGTTGGGACCAACATCTTTCTTTGGTTGAATTTTCATATAATAACAGTTACCATTCCAGTATACAGATGGCACCATTTCAGGAATTATATGGGAAGCGGTGTCGAACTCCAGCTTTCTGGGATGAAGTGGGTGAAAGGAATTTGATGGGACCAGAATTGGTAGAAGAGATGGCAGAAAAAGTTCAGCTGATTCAGTAACACATGAGAACAACTCAGAGCAGGCAGAAGAGTTATGCGGATAACCGGAGGAAGGATCTATCTTTCGAGGTAGGTGATCATGTTTTTCTCAAGGTTTCTCCTTGTAAAATAGTGATGAGATTTGGTGAGAAAGGAAAGCTAAGTCCAAGGTTCATTGGACCATACGAAATTCTGTAGAGAGTTGGATCAGTTTCATACCGAGTGGCTTTACCTCCGAGTTTATCTCAGGTACACAATGTTTTTCACGTTTCGATGTTGAGAAAGTATATGTCAGATCCATCTCATGTTTTGAGTCCAGAGGTAGTTCAGCTGGAAGAGAACCTATCTTATGAGGAACAACCGGTCCAGATTCTTGACCACAGGGAGCAAGTGTTACTGAATAAGGTGATTCACCAGGTAAAGGTTTTGTGGAAAAACCACATGATTGAAGAGGCAACATGGGAATCTGAAAATGCAATGAGGGATAAGTACCCCCATTTATTCGATAAGTAAATAAATTGCGGGGATGCAATTTTCTAAAGGGGGGAAGGATGTAACATCCCAAGTAAGTAATGAATAATAGATATTTTTATCTATGTATATTAATGATTAAGATAGTGTTTTAGAGGCTTAAGATGAAAATAAATACAATCTTATGCATGGAATACACTAATATTCTTAAAAGATTGGTTTACTTCCTTATGATGGAAAACCATTTTTAAATCTATATTTTGACAATTTTATAAACTATGTTTGTCAAAATAAACTTATTCGTTATGATTGGGACATCAAAATTTACTTTGTGTGAATTTTTGGTATTTTTCTGACAATGTTCATTTTTTAATGAATGGTGAAAAATACTGCATTTTACATCAAAAATGCTTTTTAATCTAATTTATTTATATAATTAGATTATCTTTTGAATTGTTCTTAATGTGTAATATGAATATATTTTTACCATTTAATCCAATGGTGGTCATTGGAATCAATTTCACTTTGAAATTGGACTTAAACTAGTGTTAATATTTTGATACTTATTGTTACATAAAAACACGCTATTTGCTCTGACAGCAGGAATTAATTATTAAATTAATTAATGTGACTTATATGTTTTGAATTTTTTAAAATATACTTCATTTTTGAATTCATAATATCAAATATAGCTTAGGGTGAATTTTTGGTAATTTTCTGAAAAACTCCAATTTTTGTTGAATAGTGAAACCACTAAGTGGTACTTATAAAGACTGATTTTCCGTTTAAATAAAATTTTGCCATCATTGTGTTTTGAATTTCAAAAATCCTACATACATGGTTGTCATTAAGAAGTAAAATGTGGTTCAATGAGACTATAATATTTTTTTGGTGAATAGTAACTTATTAAGTTCTTAATCGCGATTAGTGGTAATTAGGGTAGTTTAAGGTATAAATAATGCTTTAATAATATGAAATGACCTAGACACATGTCCCAAACTTATTGGTTGTGTCATGGCCGACCAAGAAAAGCCATGGGTCAACTTGGGGACCCCATGGAGACACCTTTGTTGGGAAATGACAAAAATAACTTTTTATTTAATGTAAAAGTAAAAATGACACAAACATAATATGTTTTACGAAAAAAATTTTTACATGGGCTTATAAAGATTATATTTTTGATTATAAATAGTCATTGGAAAGATAAAAATATTTCCTACATCATAGTATTTTTTTATAATTTTTAGACATTAAATAAATTAAATTATTTATGACATAATAATGATGCAGTGATGACATCATTATTTGACGATTTAAATAAAATGGAAAGATAATGTAAAATCTATGAACTACACATGTCCAAAACCAATTGGATGAGTGGATTTTGAACCCTTATAACCTTATCCACGAATTATATCAATGTGGGACCTTTTAAAACCGAAACACATTTTCAAATAAAGTAATATTTCTTTACTTTCCAAAAGTGACCCTCCTCTCCTCTTATAAAAGGCCCCCACCTCTACCTCATTTCACACACTCCTCAAGCCTTTGGCTCGGCCAACACCTGCCCATTTACTCTCTCCACATCCCTCTCCTCATCCTAGAGGATTCCCTTTGGGCAGAATCCTTTCAAAGGAAGCCTTTAGGCTCAAATCAAAAGGAGTTACACTTTTAAAGGAGATTAAAGAACGGTCTGGTCAAGTCGGATACGAGGTATGGGACTTCGTCTCAATCTCCTTTCATTGAGGCATATTTTATTTTATACACAAAATTATTTTATACGGTGTATAAACCCCTTTTACTTTTACGTATATTCAAAAGGAATCTTTTTTATACAAAGCGTTTAATAAACGACAAAAGGGAATGTTTTTGTCGTACGTATGGGGCGACAACGACTTCTCCGCCGTCGTGACCGTTATTTGAGTTTCGGCTTCCTCTACAAGACATACCTTCATTTTAAAAGAAAAATAAATACCATGTTTTACTTTTCTTTTATTTTAGTATTGAAAATTGTTTTCATAATATTTTTATCAATGTGTTGTATTGATATCTCGTGATTGAAATGTGGAAATTTTATGTTTCCTTTATGCATGTTTTATGTGATATGATTATGTTATGGTTCTTGGGAATTATTATGAAGACGAGTGGTTCCGTGATAAACTAAGGGCGGGTGAGCCCGTTATAGCTCTCCAATGCATTGGGTAACGCAAAGGAGTGAAACGTTAAGGTTTCTCCGAAGAGATTTTAGGGAATATACTCTGATGGGTATTCCAAACGTAACCAAGAGGGTTACTCCCTACGTAAGAATGTTATGAATGCCTCAAGTTACCTTTATGTCCTATGATTTCTATGATTTATTCATGATTTTATGAGGTATGTTAAAGTGCCTATGTTTTATGGGTAAAGTATGATTTCATTCTTATGTATATATGTACCCATGTTTCCTTTCCATGTTTTTATAACCCATACTGAGCTTTTTATGCTCATCCCAAGTTTTTTTGAAATGTTTTTCACAGGTCAAGGGAAAGGTACATGATATGATGATAGTGTCAAGGAAGTGTCAAGAAATAATCCATGTTTTATTTTAAATGTGTTTCCATTGATGGGAATGAAGAATACTATCTTTATGTAACCACTTTGTTTATATGTGGAATGTAATGCAAGTTTTATGATCTAATTCTCTAAAACTATAAACCCGAAAAGATCCTCAATGTGTAATCTTGTAATAACTCAAGATTTAAGTAAGGTTTAAGGCTGGGGCCTTATATACATATTCAATCAAAGAGGTTTCTACATCTCCCATGAGAACAAAGAGTGATTTGGGAGCACCGCCAGCATTATTATGAATCCACCAGGTGAACTTGTTCTATGCCCTTTCAAACTCACCTCCACCAACTTTATCCTCTATTTTCATTTTACAAAACTAGGTACAGTTTCATTATATACTGGGGGATGTGGAAACAGAATGTTTGTTAAAAAAACAATGAAAAAAAGAAGTAGAATTTATTTATCATTCATATAATAACATATTTACTCACATTAAAAATACATAGAAAATGATTTTTATTTCCTTGACTTTTAGTTTAATTCATGATTAAGTTTAAAAGTATTTATTTTGGATGTTTGGTTGACCAATGTGAATTTTCATCATTTTTATTTTTTATCTATTAATTCAAAATGCCACAATGCACGTCCTCTAGACTGTGGGGTACTAATTTGAATTCTTAGGGTCCAATAATAAATAGCATAGTATGGTTTCATTTTTATGAATAATATTAGTATTCAAAAAAATAAAAAAATAAAAAATAAAATAAAAATCTGTGTGTAGAGAAATGGATTGATAAAATGTGAGGCTTTAGGCACTTTGGGATCGTGACTCCAGAGTTGTCTAGCCCGGCTGTTTTTCACTCTATCTTTATTTATGGTAATATGACCTTATTTTTGATCAAGTTAACTCGAGATGATGCCCAAGTATGTGGGATTCACTTGGTTCCCTAAGGCCTTTGAGTCTGGGATTCATTGACAAAGTCTTTCTTCCAGGGTTAATTTGATTAACTACAATATCAATTAATATGGAAACATTGAAAAAAGAATCAAAAGAATCAACAAAAAATAATGATGAATACTCATATTAGGATTAAATGTGATTCCACGTAGAGCTTACATGATTTCCCCCTTGAATGAAAATGAACCCCCCATATCTTTTGTGATTCACAACACATCATTTCACCAAATTGAGTTGGTTGAATTATGATGATGGATTTGATCAAAGGAATGTGATTTTTATTGGGATATTATTTTAAATTTATCTTATTTTAAATTATTTTTATAGGTTATAAAGATATATTTGTGTGTGGTTTACATTGTGAGCACTGTTTGTTATAATATGTTTGAAAAAATAATTCAAATATAATCTTCGAATCACTTGCTCAGGACTAGGAAATCTCATGTTGGGGGTGTGATTAGACAATAAAAACACAAATGTTAATTAAATTTTAATGGTATTAAATGTTAATTTTGGATCTTATGGGCTTGATTTGGTGGATTTTTATTTTGAACATCAATTCTAATCATTTGTGCACTTCATTCCTAATGTAGAACAATTTAGGCCTAATGATTCATATGATTTTAAGCAATGTAATTATCCATATTTTAAAATGATATTTTGGGAAATATATCTAAACATTAATATGAAAAATTTTCATTCAGGGATCAATGGAGGATTCATAATGGATGATGAAAATATTTGGCGATAAATGGAAATAATTCTGGAGAAGGCAGATTGGATACCATCACACTAATGAGAATGTAGGGCCCACAATACAAGCCCAATGAAGCCAAAATTTCTTGGAATGCTAGAAGACATGTAGGGTAAAAAATAATTCTTCACATGCTAGTACTAATTCAGCCTCTATGGGGGTTATTAAGGTGGCCCAAATATAATATCAAAATTTGGGCCAGAATCTGCGGCCCAGAATGTTATCCCACTAAAACGGTGTTAAATCCCAATACAAAACTCCAAATGGGCCCAAATGCTTCAGTCTGTTAGGAGACATCCAGGGATCCATTTTTTTAATTTATGGCGCACTCTAATTCTACCATCTAGAAGGCCATTTAGACACATCTGTTCGGTGAATGCAAGATGGCTTCCACTTCGGGTCAATAGAGGGAATCAATTTTTATCCACTAATTTCTACCACCCTAAGGCCTAAATTAATTTAATAATTGCGCATAAATTTATTGAGGTTCAGCCTAAGGCTTTCAAATCTCCTATTTAAGGCAGCAATCATGATGGGGAAGACATATCTTGTTTTTTGTGATGTTATTATGCCAAAGTTTCATTGTAATGATTTTAATTTCCATGTATGTTTCTTTTTTGTATTTCTATGTTATTAATCAACATCTTTCTCTTATAATCTCCCCATTTTTCTAATTAAAGATCCATAATCACATATCACAATGATATCTCTACGTTGTGGTGAATTAGTTAAGACATAGGTGTGAATTTCATTCACACACACGGAGGAGTGCTCGTTATTTTCGCGGTTTAATTTTATTCAATCTAATTCTTGTAATCCATATTCTTCCCAACATTGAGAGTATACCATCAATGGAGGGATAAAACTTTAATGGGTTGATCATAGGAAGTTGCAAAGGCTGGATGTAATGTCATTTTATGAATGAATTGATGTTAATTGGATAACTAATTTAATACTTTCATTCTTAAGTTATTTCCACTCTTCATCTTCACTGTGTTTAAGGAAGCTAAATCTGAGTAATAAAATGACCATATACCTTGGAGAGATCATGAATTTTGTTCTATATGTGTGTAGAGGATTAGTAATTGAGTTTAGTTAGACTCACACCAGAAAATGATAAAGTTAGTGTCATTTGAAATAATGGACTCATCAAGAATTAGTAAAACCAAAATTTTCTAAAGAAGTAAAATTCATTCAATCCACCCTAAGCATAATCCTAAGATAAACCCATTTTCATTGAATTGAATTCACTTAGGGTTTTTAGTGTTCTTTAAAACCATCTAAAATCCAAACCAGGTTGGCCATTTCATTGCCAAAAATTCATCCCTTAGGTTGTGTATCTTAGGTATCTTCTTAGGGCTCAGTGGATTCAACAACCCAAGCTAGACTATAAGAACCATTCTACCTTCATCTCTTGGGTAAATTTGAGAATGAATCACATAAAAATAATTATGTTTTGTATAATATTAGTGATTATATAAGGAATTATGAAGCATGTATATTTTTAATATGGTTAGAATGTAATTCATGTTATTGCACTCTTTCAAGGGAATGCATGAGGAATGTATTCAAATGTTTAGAATGTTATAACATTGTGATACTATAATATATATGGTGGATCATTGATAAAATGATTTTGAGAAATGTAGTGACATTGCTTCTAATGATTTATATTTTCATATTTTTGAATGAGTCAATTGGATTTCTATAAATGAAAATGGTTATTCTAAACATTGAATTATGTTATCGAGATTATTGTTTCTCAGTATAATGATTTATGAATATTGGATAATCTATACTCAACATTTTTATGTGATCAAAACTCAAAATTGATGGAATGACTTATCATTATATTTATGGATTTTATGGTATTTTTTACTTCTATCATAATAAATCCACCTTCATTTTAGGAGAAATATATAATGTGTAAATTGATCGAGGAACAACCATTGGATGAGATTGTCTTATAAAATGGAATGAAATAATGTAAGTACTTCAACTCATTAAAATTATTCAACATTATAATAACAAACTTGAAATAAAATGGTTCCCTTTATACATTAGTTTTTATGACCTCATTGACCTTTTTCAATCCACTTTGACTTATGGGTTTGGTATCATTAACATTATTGAGAACATGTTCCATATAAATCTACATCTATATTTGGGAATTATCCTTATATACTATAGCCAAATTTTAACTTCCCTCCAATGTCCCCCTATGATAAAACCAAGTTAGGATCCATATTAGGTAATCATTATGTTTCAAAATTTCATTTTTAAAATTTTTCTTCTTCTTCATTTTGATTTTGTAGGATTCTATGGAAAAAACATTCCACTATTAAATCTATCATGACATAGATGAATTTTTAGGATTAAATTCCTTTAATGGGTGTAGAATGTTACACCCCATGTTTTTATAAATTATTATTTTTTCAGATAAATTAAAATAATCTGATTTCTTTTTTTAGGAACTACATTGAGTTATGATTGCTTTATAGACCTCAAAAATTTATGATTCTACTACCAGTACTAGAAAACTAGTCTATCGTCGTGGTTAGTAACCATGGATATAGACCCAAAAAACAATTTTAGGTAATAACCACAGTTTAATGGGTCACATATTTTATTGGTGTGGATATATGGAAAATCCTATAACTAAAGATCGGAAACATGGAAATATCTATATTTCTACATTTCAATCAATGGAAATAGCTTCCTCTACATAGACTTAGAGCTACGGTTTATAACCCTAGATACAACCCCTTCCCCATTTCCTTATTTACAACATTTTAAATAATGAAACTTATACAAAAAAAATGTTTTACACCATTATAATAGGTCTATATCCACATTATACACTCATGGATATTTCTTTTGGATTCCAATAAATAACCACCTATTTATTCTTAAAATTCATATCCCACGGAAGAAGACATAAAAAATTTACATACAAGTTTCTATATGAGTGGACACAAAAAATCTTATTGAACATAAAAAAAATAATTCCTTGAAAATTTAAATATAAATACAAAAAAACATTTAATTTTAAAAAATATTAAACTTATCAGAAATGTTCCATGAATCTTATTATGAGAGATACACTATTTTCTACAAGAATCATCTCTACTATAATGCCATTTACCTCTAGAGCCTGTGATATAGGTTTCTAGTACATGTAATAGGTCTATCTAATTCATGGTGTAGTCATTTCTATATTTACTACACCCGGATTGAGTGAAAAAACTACAAGACCATGTGTAAGATCGTTGGACATAGACCTAGTTAATCTCTCTAATGTCCTTTTGAAGCATAATATGTTGAATCAATTAAAAAATCCAAAAATTCCCACCTATATGAGATATATTAAATAATACCAATAATATTTTTAATCATTAATGAGATAATGTTCCAAAGAATTTTTTTTGTTCCTTTTATTTTATTATTGATGATATTATCAAACTCATCAACTAGAACTTCCCATATCTTGTAATTTTGATGTTTCATGTTATCATGTAGCCCCACTTATATTTCATGATCATTATCTATTTTATATATTCATAAATTTAAATTAAAGAAAATAATTTCTAACTCCATGGAATATCTTACATCTAATAATCCTATTCATCTATAAGATTACATAACCACGATGAGATACATTATGCACTCAATAGCGGTGAATTTATGGGATTCATTATACATTAATGAGAGTGTGTCGATCATTCCATATAGGTAGTTGAAAAATGTTTATAATCAACTTGTTTGGGTAAAAAAGAGGGTTTTAGGAGAGAACAAAATCAAATTATACGTAAACAAGAATATATGGGATTACTATAGTTAAATAAAAAATGAAATCCTTCTACATTCTAAAATGTTCATAATTATGTGAAAACTAGTAATTAATTTAAAATAAAAATGTCTTTGTGACTTCTTATGAGATGAAATATTATTTATTTATCCTCATCCTAAATCTCTCATCTGAATGAGTTTCAAATTGTTATTTTTTCAATCATAATGTGGGTCTGAAATTTGAGATGTGATTAAAAATGATTATAAATAGACTTATATGGACAACTATAACTGTTATAAATCATTAATCTTTGTAAGGTTTCACATTTTAGGATGTCAAAAATGTAGGTGGAAAATTTATAAGTAGATAAACACAAGATATTAATAGATAATATGCTACGTATTTTGATGTTTTGGTGTAATTAATGCCAATGAATTACTTGGACCCCAGACATTTGGGTGTGGCAATTGTCGAGGATTTCAATGAAATAATTTTGATGAATATTCCTTCTATGAAAAATAGGAAAATAGTTGACAAGTCACTATGGTGAATATCGAGATCACTTTTGTGAAAATAAAATCCCTATATAGCTATTTTGGTGGATATATTAGATGTGATCAATGGCCATAGCCCCAACACTAATTTCCAAATCCACCATGTCAAAGATGATTCAAAAGAAACATTTCAATAGGAAAACAAGTAGTCATATTATTATGGTCAAGGATATTTTAATGATAGATAATCAATATCATATATGAATGAGGATAAAATGAAAATTTTGGTCATATATGAAGTGGTGAATGACCTTTGGGATTTCATAAAAATACAAGGTTCTCTCAGTCCATTGTTTGACTCTCTAAATTTTTCATAAACTCATACTGACATAAGACACTCTTTAGGATTATATGGATAATTCCATGAATATCCAATAAACTTTCTACCCAATTTTCTTTATCTTTTATTAGATTGTTACTTTTTTATGGTTCTAGTGTAAAATGAATTTAATTGGGCACATGCCTAACAATGTTTTTTGTTCATTTCATTAGATATAGAATAATGAAAATGATAAAAACTCCCATAAAATATTACTCTAGTGGATCATTCCACAAAGAATTTATAATAATTTTAATAATTAATAAACTCATATTAATAATTATTTTTATTCCATTGAATTATGTGGACATTATTGGCATGTTTTCATTATTGTGATGAAACCAAATTATATTTTGTCTATCATTATAAAAACATGCACTATGAATCATAAAATATTGATGTTGGAATTTTAGGTGAATTCATAGTGGAACCAAGTGCCTTGTATTATTCACATTTTATAGAAACAAGAAGTTATCTTAGGATATAGTGGGAGGAGTATGACATTTATCATTATTGAGAGAACACTAGAGATTCTCATATTTTGGAGTTCATAGAATTATCGTGGGAGTATTTGTTTTGAAAAACTATTTCATATTTATAAATTGATATAAATTATTCTACATAATTAGGGTTGTATAATTAGTAAATATTCATTGGATCATTAACTAATTGTTTATATGATGGAAACCCCATGTAATATAAAAAACAATATTACAGTTATATTCTTTTGGCATGGTCTACATCTAGATCATTTACATATTACATATTAGATAAATTAATTAATATTCTCATAATTGAAATTAAAGATGTTATTTCATTTCGTTCAAAACATTAACTTATTTAGTAAATATTCCCTAGAAATTATCAAATTGTAAATAATAAATATTTAATTAAATCGTAAAATATCATTATATTATTCATTTAATAAATAATTAAATATATGATTCAACAACTATAGAATAAATATTTATTTAATATCAAGCTCAAATTTTTATTCTAAATAAGAATATAACTGGTTGTTGAATATATGTGATCAACCCAATAGAATGATTATTAAACTATGTGATGAGAAAAATATTTATTCTTCATATTAAATTAAAATTAAATTAAATCAAATATTCATGATGTAGTTATTATGTGGCCCTCTAGGACTAATTATCAGTGGAATTAGGATGAAATTCCTAATATAAAATATTAACACATACTAACACCTATATATATATATAGAAAAAGATATCATCGATTTGAAGACATCCTCACACAAAAACAAAAAGTGTAATATAATCACATTGTATTGATATATCATCAAATAAGTTTCATTCTCATGTCATTTACCTCTTTACATGATTTATCATTCCTTGAATCTTTGAAAAAAACTCATCGATAAAATCCCATAGTAAAATACAAAATAATACAATCATATAACACTCAATGATACTAAGATACCATCATCTATTAACTAAAAAATTAAAACTACCTTATTGAAATATTCAATGAATTTTAAATAACATATGATTAAAAAAACATATCTTACCTCTTCATGAGTATATATCATCAGTTATTCTATTAATATATTAAAGTAAACAATTCATGATATACATTATCAACTCTAAGGTCCAACACACACTTTAATGGATACGATTATCCAATGACACATATAATGCGTGGAATTTCTGTTAACTAGTTTTTACTTATATCCTCACATCATCAAGATTAATAAGTAAGAAATTCATGAGATAATGTCTCAATGTTCTACGAGTCTCTTGCAACTCAGAATCCCATCTCATCTGAATCATTTCATCAATAATATAGGACATATGATTGATAATAATTAAATATAATTTTATATTTCTGATTGTTGTTGGGATCATTAATAACATTATGGTGTGAATATTACTCAATGGAAACTGTAAAAAAACTGTTAAAAATAATGAAATTTATTAGGTGATGTGTTATTTATAAATATTTTGTTTATTTAATGTAATAGTTAGGGGAAAATGTATATTTTTTTCTAGGGAATCAACTCTAAAAAATTACACTTGGGATATAACCAATAATTATTAACATTCATTCTTCTTATTATCAAAATATATTCACCATTTTGTATAAAAAGTATTTAACCAACTATTCTTCCACATTCTCTTACGTGTAAGATATTCTATCTCTTACCTCTCCCCTCTGAGAAAAATCCCTTATGAGGTGATACATAAGAATTATATAACTAATCCAATGATGTGATCTTGGATTCCTTCCTAGTTTCCCCACTCCAGTATTTTTATAAGAGTGTGGTAACATAGTTACATCTATAAAACACATCAATCTATTGTATAATATTGTGTTTCCAAACTACATCATTTTCATCATCAGAATATATTATACACTATCAATCAACATTAGAATTGAAAAAACCAATATCATTGAAATATTATTGTTTATATCTCAAACATTAATATAGAAAAAATATCCAAAATATTATTTCAGACCATTCTATTATTTCTAGAAACTGGCATATGTGTCTCAATTGATGAATAGTTCATAATCTCCTCTATAAATCTTGTGTATATCTATTATATTCCATTTGTGAAACATGATATTATTTATACCCACCCATGGTATCATTAGAAATATAATTTTATACCTTCCTGCCAATATCAAGGTATATTCAATATCATCACTTTTAAATATATTGGAATATATTGTATAATATATATAAAATGTTTAAAGAATCCTTTTATTCTCACTTTCTTCTTGTGATTGTAGAAACATTTTCTAAAAAGGATTTATACTATGTGACATTATAAATATTTCCCTATAATATTATCCCATATTTAATATCTTAATTGATTTTACAATATATGTACAATGACATAGTCTATGTAACCACATAGATCTATCAGAATGGATCATCATGCCTTTAATGAAATTTATTTCTCCTAAGCCATTAATAGATAACTATTTGTTTAATAACAAATTATCTAACCATAAGACTAGTATATAATTTTAAATATCTAATAATTCACCAACATATACTACATAAAAAACTATTTCACTCTCTATAAACCTCTTGTACACAATAGACACTCTTTTGTTCATTATGAGACCAATTTCCATGTGGAATTCGTCAAAACAATTTTCACCTGATCTACTTTATCAATTCAACCATTAAATGTATATCTATTACATTAAGATATTATTATAATCCATTGAAGTTGTAAATTTTTTTATTTCTTCAAAAAAAAATAATTCATATGGTTCCTATTAAGTAACACTATATTTAAATTAAATTTCTATGTCTCCTAATCAAGGTACGATGTTATGACAGGTATAATTCTAAATGATTCCATCATAGAAAATGGGGAAATGATTTTTTTATATTCAATTAATTCAAATTTCTTAAACCATTTTTAAACTAATCATTCCATATATAAACTTAATTAACTATCCAATTCCAAATTCTATTGAATACCAATTTTGACACAATAGTCTTCACATAAACTAGATATTCTATCAAAACCTAGACATGGTTTTGGTATATGGAATCCATTTCTAAATTATTGTCTTATTTAAATTTTAATCTTCATATATTATTTCTACATATTTATAGATTGAATGTTCATTATTATATACTAGAAACATGTCACCATCCTTAGTGACTAGAAAACCAAATAACTCTAGTTCATTGACCCCTCTTTATCTCTTATAGAGTACATCGGTCTTCGGAAAGCTTCAACTATGATTCATTTTAGATATTCATAATGTGGTAATTATATTGTTACATAATCATTGATATCAATATTTCATATTTATATTCAATTATCTCATTCAGAAATATTTCCCCTCTAATGGAACATGTCATTTAATTCCACAATTACCTTTTTATGGGTTTTTATTGATAATGACTGATTATTTCCATGGGATTTCATTTAATGGTATAATTTTTTTTCACATTTTAAATGTTTTTTCTATAATATTACTTAATACATTATTTTCTTCCACACATATTTAAATATGATAGTACATACTTCCACAATCCCCATAACTACAATAAAATTTTTCTTTTCCCTTTAGTTAGTACAATGTTTAGTATGTGTGATGTAGTTTCTAATTAATGTCACCTAAATAATAATGGAATGAATTCATGAATACTAATTGATATCAATATATATAAAGATATTAAGTTAATCATTTAACTAAAACTATTCCATAGTGGAGTGTATAAGAGGGATTGATTTGTGATTTAACATTTAAAAACCCCCAAAAATTGATAAACTCCTAATTAGAATATTTTATTCCATGGTTTATTTGAAGATTCACTATATTCATACAATATTTGTTTTCTTCTTCATTTTTATAATAAATAAACTCCTAAAAAGGATTCATAATTATACCTCATTATGTATACTTATACATAACTAATATTATCATTTATAAAAGTTATGAAGTAAGAGTATTCACCCCTTGATTATACTAGAAAAAGACGACATGAATATCGATGAAATAATTCATGAAGCCCCTCAACCCTTTAACACTTTATTATAAATTTAGTTTTGGACATTTTTATTGTAAAGAAAATTTCATATATCCAAGGGTTTTAAATCAAAATAAGATAAAAAACATCGTAAAATAGGTTTTTTGAATGTTTTGGAATTATTTTACCAATCTAGTTATGGTAGAACTAGTTTTTATAATTGAAATTTTATCCTAATTATATACCAATTTTTAGGACTTTATTTTCATATTCTAGCATGTAAAAATATTTATTTAATACTGACATCCCAAAGAAAATTCAAGGTTTAAAAATGTATTAAATGATGATTCTAAAAAAATTTAAACCAATTCAAAAATTGGATTAATAAAATTTGTATTTGGATACATTAAAAATATATTAAAAGTTTCATAAACATTGAATAAATCTCATCGACAAGGTGAGATAGTAGTATCTAATTAACAGTGTATATATCCTTTCTCAACTAGATTCTCTATCATCCACTAGACCTTTGGAAACCTTCTTTAATATACCCTATTTTGGTAATGGAATATGAATTTAAGTATACAAATATTTATCAAATAATAAATTTTAGAAATCAAATGACTATTTTTTTAACATATAAAATTATGGATTCCAAATTCTTCTTTAATAAGATTTATTCTTCTTATAGTGTCCGTTCATTCCACTAGAAGAAAATATAGTATCTCACTCCATATACATACCCTTAATCTTCCTCCCCATAGAAGAGTAGGTTAAATATATAATAGACATGGTGTTTTTCATATGGATTTTCAACCTCTATATCTCATGAACAACCAAATTATAGGTTTTTCATGAATCATAACCTTATAAATATAGATAATTGATGTCTGGTGATCTCGCTAAATCTTTTAAAAATTCTCCATATTAAAATTCAAAATGAAACATGAGTATATATTAAGAATTTCACAAAGTAGGAGGTTAATAGAGTATATTTTTTATAAAATATTTCTCTTTAAATAATATTTTCCCTTTGATATCTTTTGTTATAGTTGAAAATGAATTTATACAAACCAAGTAAATTATTAAATTATTTTATATACATTATTGCAAATACTTAATATTTAAATTTAGGAAAATTTAATCACTAAACAATGAAAAATATATTTTACAGTCTTTTATAAGATGAAATCATATTTTGTAAATTACTATAATTAAGAATAAAAATTATTTGAATATAAATGTAATTTTGTTTTATTAAATTTTTTGTATACAAGGAATGTATTTTTATATTAATAAATTTCAAAATTATTTATTGGTTATTTATTTTGAAAAATTATATATAATATTTACATGGAAAAATTATTTAAACATTTTAATTTTTTTTCTTGGAATGGTATAAAATATATCCTCTTTAATTCTTTGGAATGTTGTTTTCCTAAAAATTAATTTTTATATCATTGGGAACATTTAATTTCTAATTAGTTGTTGATATTTTTCTCTATTTAACTTATTATAATGAATTACATATTTTGAAGAGTGGGTTCAAATTTTGTATGTATTCCTCCTTTATTTTTATTTTCAACATGAATTGTTTTTATAGTATAATTTTTCACTTTGATATTTGAGAAATCTATATTAAATTTATGTGATAAGATAATAGTTTTTCATCATAAATATTATGGGATGAATTTAATTTGACCATTAGTATGTTAGACTCAAAATTTATTAGTATAATGGTAAATTTTCCATGAAAATTATATATATATATTATTTAAATAAATGAATGTTAAAAAAATTTAACTCTCTTAGTATTAAATAATAATTATTTGTTTACATATGGGAAAAATTTGTTATTGAATTATTATTAATATTAATTTCATGGAAATTGAAATTATATTCAATATGTTAATTTGAAAACTAGACATATTCTATATGAAAGAATCAGTGGAGGAGGATTTAGAGCGAGGAAATTTAATATAGTAAATCTATCATATTTGGATGAATGAGAGGGTATATAATTTTTCAGCAGTTCTTGGCCTATGCATCTCTGCATAAGACAGCCAGTTGAACAACCATGTAAAGGTAGATAACTGATCACGATCCAGATACTGTGGAGGGATATTCCAAGTAGTCATTGTCTCAGTTGAATTCCTTTAAGATATCTCAGTCTTATAATTCCCCAATTCCTATGGGACATTTAAGGGTTTCGTATAATGCTTTAAATTTCGGATTATGAAAAATTGATAAAACATGAAGGCCTTCAGGACATTATGTCAAAAAAGATATTGAAAATACAAAATTTAAAACAATTTGAGTTATTTATAGGGTTAAATTAATTATATATAGATATACATTAGATGTTATTTTTGTTTAAAAATATTATATTTTAATTCATACATGTAAATTTTGTATTTGAGGTCAAATTAAAAGAATACCATCCAAATTGAGAACAAAGATACTTTATCAAAATAGTAATTTTTTTAACTATTTAGTAATCATAAAAATAATTAAATAATACATAGTGGAAGTGGTATGGTAATTTTTTTTAATAAAATTTCCATTTGGGATAATGTTCTCACCATATTGAAATAAACTAAATCCATTTAATATGGATGTTTTTGAGTTTGTGGTTGAAACAAAAAATGGGCGACTAAAGTTAGTAAAAAATATAAGATTTAAAATGACACTGAAACATGTATAAATTATATTGGTTGATGTGAGAATTATCATATCCTTCTATTTAATTTTATCCCTATTCATTTTGATTAATTCTTATTAATATTGAATTTATTATAATTTAATATTTTAATAAATTCCAAAATTTCCCCGTATATCTATTTTAATATGGAACATTCTCTATCACTTAGTGAAACCAAATTTAACCTTATATCTCGACCCAACTCAAACCATATATCATATGATTTTTTTATTCACATTATAGTGTTTTTCTATGCTAAATACATCAACCCAAGGTCCATTCACAGTAGATCAAGAGGACTCATTTCGAAGAAGAGGCAATTGCTATTGTCGATCAATTTCACCTATAAACAAATTTAAATCATATAAATATATGGTATTTATCATAAAATAGTAACATCAATATCAAAAATGTTATTATATTTCTTTATGATGATGGAAAAACCATTATACACCCTCTTTCCCATCGAATGAGTAGTTAAGTTATCACTCAGGATTACGTGTGATTTACAATATCCATATTGCGATACAATTATTTTTTTATATCAATGTTTAATGGATGGATATTATGATGGTTTTAATAATTATATAAGATATTTATTAAATAATTATAATTATTTAATTATCAAATTATTTCGACCTTCAAATTATCCAATCCTTTAGTAATCGATAACATCGCTCCTACGTATATATAGACTCCCGCCTCTATAAAGCGATGTGATTAATTTCTAATTTATATGTTACTTGAATGTTGAAGATGAATATTATTACGAATATATGTCACATATATGATATAATGATTATCCATTAAATTTGAATTTATATTTACCTTTCTTTTTATCCATTCCCCCATAAGTTAAAGCAGTGTTCACGCATAAATACGTCCTATTGTCTCCATGAACAGTGTAATTTATTTTTTATCTCTAACTTGTATGGTTGAAAATATATATGTATATAATGAATATATATGATATATATCATTAAAAATATTATATAGATTATAAAAAATGATTAATGTACATAGATCGAAACAACTGAGCAAAAATACTCTTGATAAATGAAATAGTTCACCCAAAAAATGTGATTTTAACATGGAAATATAAAAAAAAGTTGGTTTTGAAATGTTATAAAGGGATAATATATGATATTATAATTATGAAAATGAATTATATATATATACAATTTAAATATTTATCAATATATTTAATAGTAATTTTCAGGTAATGTGCATTAATATTAAGGGTTTTATGTTTCAATCTCGTCATTTTTTGGGGATGTTTTTGACTCAGTTCCTATGATAAAATAATTTGATAGACCACTTAATAAAACTCATTTATTTTATTCACATACATTTATTCATCAAAATACATTTCCCCTTTTATTTTCCTTAGCTCAGGTACATAGGAGATCAAAAACACATTTTTATGGGAAATTATTATTCTTTCTCTCTTCTGTGGAAATGAATTTTTATTAAATATCCATGATTTCTAAAATAATTATTAAAAAAAATTCCTAAAATTTCATGATTTTATAAATTCAATTTTAACCAATTTTAACTTTTTACAAAATACTTTGGAAGGAATATCTTTTTCAATTTACAAACAATGTACTTTTTGAATTTTCCAAAATAAATATAGATGGAAATTTTTAGATCTTATATAGAGTGAAAGGATTTTCTTTCCAACATGATTAATATTTTCATTGAAGTGTCATTTAATTTTTTTTTAATTTATCCATGAAATAAAATATTTTCCATTATATGTTCAATAAGTATTTAAATTATGTGATTAAAAAAATCTTATTTTCCTCAAGATTGATTGATTATTTCTTAATTGTATTTATATTTATTAAAGGAAAAATAACTTGAATTCACTTATGATTCACTATATATGTGATTTAATGATACCATTCTTATTCATATATATATGGTTTAATTTTTTTATAACATGGTGGTACAAAAACCCATTTTATTTTTCCAGGTTATTCAATGATGAAATGATGAATTATTTGTGAAACCCACTTCATTACTGTTGGTTATGATCAGATGAAATGTTTACAAAAAAATTTATTTTCATGGGTTATAATATGATAAATGTTTAAAAATCCCATGGAACAAATATGTATTATTTCCATTAGATAATTGGTGGGACTATATCTCACTCCAATTCCTTGGGTAATGATTGAGATCTATGGGTAGATATTGTTTGTTTCAAAGTATGGATTAGTAAATTTTTGGAACCTATAATTATAAAACATTATATAGAGCCCTAGGGATAGTTCATTATTTAGGCTAAAATCCTAAAACATTAGTAATGATCCTGGATAGTCTAGTTTAAAAAAAATTATCGTTAATTAGAGTGTTAGATTTTATACATACTATACATGATGTTGAGGATTATAATGGTTTCCATCATGATTATTGTTTCTCACACTATGATTTTTATATTTAAAAAAACTGTTTGAACAAAAAGGAATCATGATAATTCTAATTTCAATGTACGACACTGTTATTTTTCTAAGGAAAATACAAATGTAATATAAACGAGAATGATATAAATTTTCATGATTGTCAAGAAAACATTCTAAAAATATGAATTCTGATAAGCATCCAAATGAGAAAAATAGGTAAAAATATTCTATTGTTTTTAAGTGGAAATAGAAACCATATAATACTAGGTCAACTGATCCTATAGTCATAGAGAAATTTATTTTTACCATTGGAAATAAATTTTTGAATCTTCATTTTTGTTACAAGAGAAACGTACATTGTATATTTTCCATTTATAAGGTGATATAGATCAGTGGTGTAATCATATAATGAACATGAGAGAATATAATGAAATTGAGTCCAAGGAGTGGGACAAATTTAAAATCATTATTTTCAATAATTACTTTCTTCTTACTATGTCTATGATAATTGTTAATAAATTAAATGCGTCAATGTTGAGTGATGAAGAATATTTTGGTAATTAGGAGGAAAATTTATAATGATTTGTGAGGTATGATTCTTGTACTACCCTTTAACCTAATGTCATAATAGATTTATTATTTAGTGACTTAAAACCATTTTTCCTAATAGAGTTATTAATAAGGGACTATAGTAGCTTCGAAGAAATTGTTCTACGTTCCTTCCAGGAAAAATATAGAGATTGGTGTCAAAAATAAATATCATAATTTTGATATGGATAAAAAATTGAATACAAATTAAATTATAAAAACCATAGAGAGAAGAATATGATCCTTACATTATGCTCAAAGTGTGTAAAAAACATGGGGACATTTTTGGTAAGTGAATTAACAAAATTTTCTTATGTGGAAATTAATTTTGTCAGGAAATTGAATAATCAAGTGATGGGAATAATTTTTATAATGATATTAATAGAGTAAACGATCAAAAGAATACACCAACCACACTCCAGTTTTTTAAATATAAGTTTCATTGAATTATTAAAACTAGTTCCCAAATCTGAATGTTATGGATTATTATTGATGTTAATAGCACATTAAGACTATAGAAAAAGGTAAATATCATATGACAACTATTTATAATGTGGATTACAATAAATATAAATTGATAGAAATAAATTTCATCCACCATAAAACTATTAATGTGGAATTTTTTTTCTAGATCTACCTACTTCATTATATCTTAATAATTTTAAAGGGTATCATAATATCAACTCAAAAACATGATGATGTGTTGGAAATAAAAACTCTTAGTGGATTAATAATCACATCCGAAGATTATAATTCATCTATATTTTATGATTTCAGGATGGGTTTCTTAAAAATGTTATCTTTCTTCCACTAGTGTAACTCGATAATGTATTGATAATGTGTTGGATTTCATTACATAAATCCCACATCAATTTCCCATGAATTAATTTTACATATGATATTCCAAATTGTCCTTTATTCACATATTACACTGATTAAATAAAAAGAAACATAGGAAGTAAATTTTTTCTAATGTATGGGTCAGAATTATAATTAAAAATTGTCATTAGTCTCTCATGACTATGGAGATACTCAATGTTAAATATATCCCCACAGTTAAGGATTAAATTTATGTCTTTCCCAAATATTTCCATGGTCTCCCACCGAACCATGATGTTGATTTATCAAAAAGAACTAATACATGGTTCTACACCAATTTCCAATGATCCATATTTAAAGGCCTTTATTGAGTAGAAAAAATTAAAGAAGAAACTAAAATAATAAAATTTATAAGGAATTCATTCATCAATGTGTGTGACCATGAGTTTCCCCAATTATATTTGAAATATGGATCACTATGGATCTATATAGATTATAACTATATTAGATATCAATATCATTAAAACGTATCATCTACCCCATATTGAAAACATGATTGATCCACTGCATGAATATAAATACATTCCATATTTTATCTATATTTGAGGTATAATTAATTGAAGGCCAATAAAGAGGATATAATAATGATTGAATTCCCTATAAGGCATGGACACTATGAATTTATAGCAACGTCATTTGGTCTTCCTAATTATTAGGATATCATCATGGGTTTACTGAAAAAATATTTTGATATTAACTTGATCCATTTTTCAACCTCATTATAACAAATATTATTATTCATTTTTGTATTATTGAGGATCGTGAAGATAAATTGATAATTTTTTTGATGACACTAATCAAAGGGAAGATTTATGAAAAAAATTACAAAGTGCATATTTTTGATTCAATAGTTTTCATTTATTTTCCCTAAAATCACAAGTTATTTATATCAGTAGACTGTTGAAGTAATTATGTTATTTAAAATTTGAACATAAAACCATTGTGAAAGTGATATATTGATATAATGGTTTGGGTATATATTATCAATGAATTGTGCAAAATTATTTACATTTATCGAATATACTTACAAATTTATCTTAGAAGTGATCCAAGTTCCATTGTATTGATGAATTTGAGGATTTTCTTAAAGAAATTAGAAGATGGATAGTAAGTTAACATATTCATTCACTTCGCTATATAATTGTTTTTTGTAATATATAGTGATTAATCAAATAATGGAATAATAGATTTCCTCATTTAATTTTTTTTTGTTAGAGGTAATGCCTCATTAAAATTGAATGTCCATGATAAAAATTACCCAAACAAAGAATTTAAGTTTGATGTGGTATTTTTTCCACTATTGATACTGGGGAATTATCTCTATGTGGAAAGGAGTGACATATATAAAGATTACAATAGTTATATGCATATTTTCACTCAAAAAGTGATGAATATTCGGTAATGACAATGTTTAGATTCAGTTAATTATTACGTC
Organism: Viscum album; assembly: GCA_963277665.1. NCBI lineage: Eukaryota > Viridiplantae > Streptophyta > Magnoliopsida > Santalales > Viscaceae > Viscum > Viscum album. The sequence continues at coordinate 463,753,130 of OY728122.1, read as the reverse complement.
TGGTTAATATTTTACACCCCTTGGAAAGTGAAGGAGGTGGTAAAAGCTCTGATTTGAAAGGACAATTCTATATTATCTATTATATCAATCAAAAAATATATAATATTTATGTATTTTAAATTGATTGATCTATAAATAATAAATGATAGGGATAAATCCTATCTGGATTAAGTCAGTGTTCAACAATATATATATCTGAAGATTAAATAGACAGAGCTGGAATATATATAGAGATAAAAATTATTGTAATATGTGGTCTTGAGTTTGACCATTATTATTATTGATTGATAACATTCAGGAACAATGTGTGTGTTCCATCCATAGTATATTTGAAGAAGGAGATGATTTAGGAATATCATAGTTCCTAATTCTCTAATCACCCTCTAAGTAAAATGATGTATAGAGATGTGAAAAATTATTATGTGGGGATGATATGAAGATAGATGTTTAAGATTTTGTTTCTAAATGTTTGGTATATCAAATTTTAATGCTCAGATATAATTTTATAAGGGGTTTTAAAATTATTACCCATACTAAAATGCATTTGGTAAAAAATCACCTTGGATTCTATTTTCAAACTACCCAAAATATATAAGTGGAAAAATTATATATGGCTTGTATTAAGTCACATTATTAATTAATAACACTTCATTTCCATTAGATAACTTTTACATTCTAATCAACTTTCATGGTTATACATTAAGGATGCTGTAAGATTTCATGGTGTTACAATATCAACTTTATTTGATCAAGACCTAAGGATTACCTCAATTCTTTGTAGAAGTCTTACATCACCTCAAACTACACCGATTTTTATCAATTCTTATCACTCATAGTTATATATTCTGTATGATAAGAGAATTTCATCTTAGAATACTATTTTTGCAATATATATTTATATTCTAAAGGTGGTTTGGAGAAATGATTTTCTTTACTACAATTTAATTACTATAATATAATTCAATCCATTTTTCAATTGGATATTTATAAATCCCAATATGGTAAGAAGTGAAGAAAAAGAAAATGCTAGAATGTTGATGGAGAAAGAAAGAAATTAGTACTTGATGAATTATATGAAGCATAAGAGAATATTATATCCATTCCAAATCACAATGATAATCTCAAATAAAAAAAAGGTTATGCTAAAAATAATTAGAATGATCTAGTGAATAAAGTTAGTGAAAATGAATTAATACTAATATCTCTCTAGTTTAGTGTGATGTGTTTTAAAATGAATTGAAAACTATGCCCTTGGTGTATTAGTCCTTTCAAATTCCAGACCATATGGAGATGGTAGATTATCGATTGGTGATTACACCAAATCTATCTCAAGTCTATAATGCCTTCCATGAATTAATCATTGTAAAGTACATATCTAAACACTCACATTTAATAAACTCAGAGATAATTCATCTTGAGAATGATCATTTTTATAAAGTAAAATTGGTAGAGATTCTATATTGGGTAGGTACTGTTATATGAAACAAGACCACTCCACTTGTCAATGTTTTTTGGGAAAAGCACCATCTTGACGAAGCAATACGGAACAATGAGGATGTAATGTGATAGAAGTATCTTTTATTGATTTTACAAAGGTGAAGAATTATGAGTTAAAAATTCATATTATGTGGTGTATTATTTGACACCATGATATTTTTATTAAATATTTATCTTTGCATATTTTTATTTCTTAAATATATTGCATTACATGGTACAATTAGTTTAGATGAACAATATAACATTATTAAAATATTTTTTTTATTTTCGCTAGTGAGTATGAATATTAGTAAATAAATTATGAATAATATATTTTCTATATAATTATAAAATCGATTCATTAGTTATCTAATGATTCCAAATGAAAATAAATGTTATTTTAAAATAAAAGTGATTTTTTCCATTTTTTTATTCATGAAAATTGTTTTCATATAAGTAAATTAAATAAATCCCTATTTTTGAATTATTTTAAGGAAAATTATTTATTATTTAATTTTTTTACAAATACAATAAATGTTTTTCTAGGAATGGGATAATATTAAGTGATATTTTGTTCATAGAAATGTATTTTTATAGTAGATTTGTCACTTTTTTGAGCTTAATTTAATATAAATTTATTAAATTTGTAGGAATTGAATTAGATAATTTTAGTTACTTATTTATAAACATTTTCTTCAAATTTTATAAATAGATACAATTTATTTTTGGTCAATATGAATAGTAACCATGTTAAAATTTAACAACACTCTAAAGGGTAAATAAGGTTAATACTAACATTAAATAAATAAAAAGACCATGATTTTTCATCCTAACTCTTATTAGACGACTGAAAATTTACATTTGTTATCTTATTATATAAATTTATTATTTTAATGTAAAAATTTCCATATAAATGATTTGTATTTTATTTAAAGAAAAAAACAAAATTTAAATCTCATTGATTTAAAAATACCTTATGTGTTTATATCTAGAAAAATTTTATGAGTTAATAATAAAATTAATTTTTGTAATAATGAAATTATATTATTTATGGAAATTTATTTCTAATGTTTATGTATTATATAATTACCTAACATTCGTACATAATGGAAAATGAGTATTTATTCAAATAATAGAAAAAATATAAATGATTATGAAAATAATGAAAGGGATATAATTTGAGTAATGATTAGTTTTAAATAAATTTTATAATTTTATATGAAATATTATAGTTATATAAGAATTTTATGTTTTAAATCATACATTTTATTTTTGTCTTTTATGTCAAATTAAATGAATATTTTCAAAATTGAAAACAATGATATTTTATCAAAATAATATTTTATTATATTTATTATCAATAATGAAAGTGATAAAATTATATAATCTATGAATTATAGATTATAAAATTTTATCACGTAACAATTTATAGTCTAATATTCACCTTATTATAAAAAATTACAACCACTTAATATTGAATAATATGTTACAATTTTTAAAACTAAAATTGGTTAACAAAGGGTTAATCAAAATGATATGGTTTAAAATGAAACCAAATCATGTCTAAATACTATTATATTATAGGATAAAAAAACTATAATTTTTTTCTTATAATCCTTGATAATTTTGAAGCATTTATCTTAAGAAATAATTTAGTATATTTTAATATTTTTAGAAAATCAATCTGTACCCCTCACCTGAATTATAAAAGGAAAACACATCCCTCACTTTTATACACAACATCGAACCTTATATGTAAGAAAATCCAATTTATATTATCCATATCAATGGACACGTTCTATAGGTTTTATTATTTTCGAAAATATCAACTCTAGATCCCATTAGATGATATCTAAATGAGTCATTTCAAAGAATAGGTTATCACCTTAAACAACAAAAATATTTTATACTATTCATTATGATAAATTAATTTATATTATTTATCATAAAATTATAAATTAAGTATTATAAAAATGATAAAATTTTATTATGAACTTTAAAAAACCATTATTCACTAAATTTTCACTCCAAAGACATGTTAAAGTACTTCTCTAGCATAAATACATCTTACTATCTGCACGCGGCAGTACAATTCATTCTTCATCAGAATATATTTATGATGTATATTATGACAGTTTTAATATTTATATATTATATTCATTACAATATTATACTTATTTAATTATAATATCATGTCTACCTTCTAACCATCCAATCCATTGGGAAACGATAACGTCGCTCATGCATCTATGTGGAATACCTCCTCAAAGATTCGATGTGAATCATTTTTCATTTATTTATTACATGAATTGATATTTAGAATAATTTTATTACTATATATGATATATATGATATAATTATGAACTTATAAATATGAATTAATATTTATATTTCTTTTCATCCATCATTCAAAAATTGAAAACAACGTTCATGTGTGTGTACGGTCTACCGTCTCTATGAATGATGTAATTCATTTTTCTATATCTAACTCCTATAGATGAACATAAAAAAGAATACAATGAGTATATATTATATTTATATTTAGATTAATACTCTTGTGATCATATAAAAAAGATATATTTTCAAGTAGAAGAATTAGTAAATTGAAATACTCATGATAAAGGAAACAGTTAGCACCAAGAAATGATGATTTTAATAATGAATTATTAATAAAATAAGGTTTTGAAATTTTATAAAGGGATCATATATTATATTATATGTTTTAAAATAACAATATTTTATAATTATATAAAATTTAAATTTATTATATAGAAAGTTATAGTGCTTTTTTATTCAGGGTGAATATGAGGAAACAATTTAATGATACAATCTCAATGTTTATTTGGGTTGTTTATGATTAAGTGAGAATGATGATATATTATGATCCACCACTAAGTAAAACTAAATAATATTATTATAATATAATTAATCATTAAAATACATGTTTTTATTGCATTTTCCCTACATTATGTACTCAATAGACTAAAATTACGTTTTTATAGATAATCAGATTTATTTTATTATCTCATTAAAAAACCATTTTTTCATTACCAGTTATTTCAAAATGAAATATTGAATTTATTATTATTATTATATTATTTTTATTGTAATTTTTCCAATTTTTTTAATTTTTAAAAAATTAATTTGGTTAATTCTTCTATACATATACAAAAAAGGTAAATTATGAATTTTTTAGAAAAAAATATGGAAGAAATAGATTTTTTAACTTTTATAACATGATAATATTTTCTAATAGTCACGAATAATGTTTATTTATTTATTTATTTATATGTTTCATATTTTATATTAAAATAAAATGTTTTACATCATAAGATCTATATTTTTTTAAAATAATGTTCCTTACAAATGGAAATTATATTTTATTTAAAAATGTTTAAGGATCTTTTAAAGGTATTTATATTCATCAACATCAAAAAAATTTATTTAACTAATTTTTTACCCAGGATATGATATGACAATACAATACATATTAATTCTCCAAATGGTATATTTTTTTTTTCTTAAATTAATTTTTGTAAACCAATTTCATTTCCATAGGTAATTATATGAGGAAATTATCAAAATTTTATGTGTTCCATTTATTTTACATGGGTTATGATATGATGAGATGTTTATAAAACCCATTTTTAATCATGGGTACTAATTTGATGAACATTTTATATACTTGTAGAACACATATGTATGATTATTTTTATTTGATTGGTGGGACTGATATTTCCGTCCAAATCATTAGGTAAAGATTAGTATCTAATAAGATAAATAACACTTGAATATGGAGTGATCCCATTTTAGAAAAAAGAATTTTTTTTACCATGATATAATTTGGAGTGAAACTTTATTACTTGTGTGGTTTAGGGATTGAAATCTTTCCACTTGATATCCCTGGATATGATCCATTACTACTTAGTAAATTATTTTGAATTCCAATGTGTGTGAAATAAATAAATTTCTTATTTCTATGTTAATAATTCACGGTTCATATTCATTGATTCCATTAATATTCTTGGTCATTGAACTAGAAAACATTAATCCATGGAAGAAGATTACATCATATGATATGCATGTTATGATTTTAAAATCATAAGTTCACATTATCATGCCCTTTTCCAATATAATTCTTATATGACCATTGAAAAATATCCCTTGTTTACACTTACATTGAATTATTTATGACCCTTTCTTATGATTCCTTTAAGAGTTATAATGAATGATTTTATGTGTGATATTTATAATAAGGACGATAGTTATGATGATCTATGTGGAATAATTTTTAGATATTTTATGAACCAGATTTCTATGATTCTATGTTTCAAATATTATTGAACTATTTTACTCTATAATGGATTGTAATGTTTTGTAATGTATATTCATATTCATAGATGTAATATGTATGCATAAAATGTATGGGTCTCTAAAACAAGGAAAAATAATAACTCATTGGTTATTAGGAAACCTATAATTTATTGACACTCAATATAGATAATCATCTTGAATACTTGAGGTATAACTATTTCACCTTCACTTATCATGAATATAATGAGTTCTCTGGAAGTCTCATAACACTCATGTGTTTATTTCTCCTAATAATGATCACCGATATCCTAAAATATGGCGTATTCATCATTATTTTAATGTAGCATAAGGAGGTCACTAGATATGGATAATTTTTTTAAACATGAAGTCCCCTGAATCATTCACGCGTGTACAGAAGATAGAGTGATCCTATTAACTTTCCATTATAGAGGGATTAATAGGAACTGTAGACCCCAACATGAAAACATCATTTCATGGAATAATATGGTGTTTATAATCATATAACACTAATGTAAGATCATGGTTGTTAGGGGGTTTCCATTATCTAACTTAGATCATAGGGATAATATCATGGTAATATGAATTTTTCTTTTCATCAATAAACTGAATTTTATATTTTTAATTTATTTTAATTTCCAAGTGTGATGTGATAAATTTTATTTCATTCTTTTCACACTATTTTATCAAATCCTAGAATTAAACACTATTTAATTCATAATTTCTTTTGATGTAGATATTGTATTGGAAAGGATCTATATTTCACTTCTCATGAAACACATATATTCTTTGTGAAATTCCATAAAGTCATTTTTGAAGGTGGGATTTCCAACTACATTAACACATGGTTCCATCATTAGTGGATTGGGCTCCACAATCCTGATATCCTAGTAATATATTTACACAAAACATGACTATGAATTAAACTATGCCTTTAATGGGAAATTAATATTTACGATGACTAGGTTAATTCATCACCATACATTCATTAAAATTACCGTATATAAAAATGTATTGTAATTGGGTCTATATATGTACATAAATATATGTTTTCATTAATTCTAAATCAACATAAGGAATTTTATGAAATAATATTTTTAATAGAGTGATTTATTATATTACAAATAAATATTATTTATTTATTCTCGAGATGGTTACTAATATTATATAGATATTACATGATTAAATAACCATATATGATAAAATAATATTTTCATAAACAAATTATTTTTTAATATTTTATTGTTGATATTTTTTTCACATTATCTTATCATGTTAGTCCTTAAATCATAAAAAAATAAATTATCATCCACAAAATTGAGAAATAATATATATAAGTGGTATGATCATGTTCCATAAACAAATGGTTTGTTGAGAGGATTATAAACCAAAACCACCTATTAGGTATATAACTCCCCAAGCTCTAGTCTTGGATTGAGTTTATTCACTTATTCTTTAACATATGTATCTTTTTTGGTTGGTTTCACCTTAAATGGGACATGAACCATATGTTATCCTCACTAGATCCTAATATTGTATATTCTTAATAACAACAATGTTAGGTGATTTGTGGTTTTTGACATATATATAAAATCTTGGGAAATAGAGTCTCATAAATAATATGAATGATGGTATAATACATATATCATTATTCTAGATTTAATAATAAATTTACCACAGAACTTATGCGATATATAATTATGTTAAATATGATCGCAACATATAAATAGAATATTTAGGCTCATGATGATACAAAAAAACATAACTGATACCCAATTAAATGATCTTGTATATGCAATGTATATGAAAATAAATGAGTTATAATTAAAATCAGTTTAATTATTATATATGATAAATTTCAGGAAGTAATCATATAATCAAGTTATTAATTAATTAAATCTTTATTATAATTATTTATCCCATACATCCATTAGTAAAGTGAACTATGCTAACTAAAAAGGGATTTTTTTTATATTTTACATGAATAATCATTCCATTCACAATATAGGTATGTATTTGTCCATAATAAAACCATACTATACACAATTATAGAATTATTATAGGATATACCCATATACATATCTTATGTAATGGAAACATAACAATGTAATGAGAACAAATGACTAGTTAGGTAAAAAATAATCAATATGTCATCAACAATTATATTATAAGAACAATATAATTCATTATCAATGAGAAATTTCTTGATAGAATGAACATGTATAAATTTTTTTTCTATAATATGCAATAAAAAGTATTATTTTCTCAATGTAAGAAACACATTCCGTGGAATAATGGTATGGAAGAATGAGATAAAAAACATTCTCCATGGAGAATATTCATCTATTGAATGTCATGAATTGTAATATAAATGATGATAAAGGTACACTAGGACACTAACATAGGTTTATAAATCATAAAATAGTGTATATGGTATCGATACCCTTTCAACAAAACAAGGTGAAACCTAAATGATTACCTAATATCCATAGAAAAGAATGTATCACTACCAATTCCCATAAACATAGTGAAACATATATCACATCTAGATTCCAAAAATATTGTAAAGTTGGTATAACCTACGGATTCCCATTATGATGTGAGCATCATTACGTAATTACCATAATTATTCCTTGAGATTTGAATCATTAAACAATGAACTATATAATGATATATTATCCCACTAGTCAATATCTTTATATAAGTGTTCCTGTTGAAAAAAAATCATTAATCACTTCATAGAGAATTTCATCAATGAAAAATAGATTTCACATCATTTTTAGATAGATTCCCAATAATTGGCGTTGAGAATATAAACGGTTGAAACCAATAACTCATTCATGCAAAAATATTATATCATAAGAATATTTCAGTGGTGGTTAATGAAAAATAACTTATCTAGAAATAAATATATGTAGCTTTATATTTGATTGTATTAAAATCCCATTAGAATATTTAGAAAAAAATCCCATAAAGGATACTTTAAAATTAATTTCTAAAAATGAATCATTTGAAAAATTTATTTGGAATTTTAAAAATAAATATTTGGAAATAACCATCGATACTGAATACTTAAAAAGGAACAATGTTTTCAAAAGGGCGATGTTAAATCATATTTCAAATGTTTACTTTTAAAAAATTATTTTTAATAATGGATCCTTGAGAATGACATATAGTTTATAAAAAATCTATGAGAAATATTTAAAAAAATTACATTTGAAAAATAACTTCAATATTAAGTACTTGAAATGACATGGAGGAAATCAATTAAAATTTTAATGGAAGGGAATAAATTTGATTTAAAAGAATGCGAAATCACTTTAAAATAACATTGTTTAAAACTGACATTGTTAAAAGTGTAACAAAACATCTATTTGAAAATTTGATAAAGGAAATATGAAGGGAATCTTATATAAAAAATAATTGGACTTCCAAATATAATGGTAATAATTATCTAGAATGGAAAATATTCACACTGATGGGAAACCAATATAAAAGGTTATGATAATTGTTCTGAGTAGAAATATAAATTTTCATGTGAAAAATCAATCAAGGGGGATAATAAAATTATAACATCAATTTCCCTCAGATATAAAGATATTTTATCATGAATGTCATGACCCATCCCCTGGGGCCCGTGCCGTGACTACCCCAAGCCCGCCTTTCATTGGCCAGGGGCTGGTGACTAGCACCAAAGGCGTAAATCCCTAATCTGGGAAGGAATAGCCTTTATAAAGTGTAAACACACACAACAGAGTACGAGCTAGAAGTAAAAAACTAAGAAAAACTGTATAAAAAGGAGTGTTGAAAAGTAAAAGGGGTCGGAAATACAATCCCAACAGGAAAGTACAAGTACAACTGAAAAAAAAGTACAAGTGAAGAAAAGTAAAGCAGCTAATGAGTCGTCCTCTGGTAATTCCTACCTGAAGGGTAGGTATAGATGGCCTCATCAGCACTCTACGTCTATCAGTCTCCTCAGTGTACTGACTCATCGTTAGGTCCACCTCTGGGTACCGTCTATTCCTGCTACTCTGATCCTCAGTCAGCACTGTCCATCATCTGCAACCAACACAACGAGTTGCAGGTATAGCCCATGAAGGGGTGAGTATAAAGATACTCAGTAGGGACCCAGAGACCCTCAAGGTCTCACAAAATAAATCAAGGATAAACCAAAAAGTATGAAATCAACAGATAACCTCACTTAGGTATATGCCCATATATATACCTAAGTTATCAAGTGATCTATCTCAATCATGAGGTAAACACAAAAGTCACTGACTCAACTCAACCAGGATTTTTATTCACATTGTCAAAACCACAGCTGTTGAAGAACTCCTCATATGTCAAGTACAGTGGGCATGCCTCTAACTACCAGACACTTCCCACTAACCATAGACTGCCAAGGTACTCCTCCTATCGAGTACCGTGGGTGTTTCGTGGTCACACAGAGGAGCTCCCCACTGTGGGTCTCCCACCAATTACCAGGCACTCCCCCAAATAGCCTGTAGAGGTACTCCTCTTGTCGAGTACCACAAGTCTTCCACCAACTACCAGGCACTCCTTTGCGATGGGTTTTCTGCCAACTACTAGGCACTCCCCACTAGTCTAGTCGAATCACTCTGAGTTGAATTGGTAAAGTAGTTGTCAGGTCTCCGCCAGCTACTAGGTCTCCGTACCCCGCTCGCTCGTCTTTTGGAGGGTTTGCTCCTTGAGCTACAGGTCGATACTCAAACTATCGTGAAGTCCCACGTAGAAGTATCTTAAAGGTCCGCCACATCATAGCGGTCTCAACGCAACTAACGGTGCGTCAAATGGTCTCCCGGTCTGAGAGTTATAAGATTATTAGTCCCGGAGACCCAGTTGGATTCATGTATGATCCAACCTGACAGTATCTTAAATATACCCCGAACTCTAGTGGGGTATTCTCATGGGAATTTCGCATTCCAAGAGTACCAGTGCCATTGATGGTTCATCAGATGGACCTCTGGTGCCAAAGATATGGCCAAAGAATGTAAAGGATCGGCAGTGGGCCCAGGTTCGGTCCGACCTGGTCGGACCGACTTGGCCCAACCCAGTCAGGGTTGACTCGGTCTGGTTTGACCCAGTCAGACCTGCTGGGTCTGACCCTGACCGTTGGGTGGGTCCTCCCGCTAGGTTCGGCCCGGCCCGCTGGGCCCGACCCAGTGGACTGTTGGGGTGGTTCGGCCCGGAGGTCGCCACGTTGGTGGCTCGGCCTGAAGGTTGGGGTTGGTACGACCAGCACCACGTGGAGCGCGGCTCGGGCGGCTCATCCCGAAAAGCCAAGACGGTTTAGCCAGCGACGCCGCGAAGGACGTCGTGGGCCGGATCGAGTGGCTAATGCGGCACGACCAGTTCGACCGGCAGCCAGGGCGCGGGAAGGCTGTGCAGGGAACTGGTAAGGGCGCGACCAGTGCGCGGGCTAGCCGGCGGGGCACTAGGCAGGACACGATTACGCCGGTGGGGCACTGAGCAGGGTGCAGAGAGGCCGACATGGCGCTGGTAGGCCAGTGGGGTGCGTGGGAAGGCCGACGGGCTAGTTTCGGGGTGTTGGGAAGGGTGCGGGTAGGCCGGGGGGTGCGGGCAGCGCGCAGGTAGGCCGCGAGGTGCGTGGGCAGGCCAGTGGGGCATGTAGGCAGCGCACGGGTTGGCCGCGAGGTGCGCGGGAGGCCACGTGTAGGCCGGGCTGGCCGGTTCTGTGTCGATCGGGCCGACGCGGGCTGACAGTGTTCGTCCACAAGCATCAGTGCACCTTGGGGGAGACATGATTCACGGAGGCCACCGATAGCGCATCCTTTGTTGTTTCCACCTTCGTCGTTGTCGCCTCATCCCCATGCCGAAGAAACATCACAAAAGATCAATAGAGGGAGTTGGGAGATGTTATTTTGGCCTGCACCTTCCACATTTATAGGTGATAGTAATTGGTTCATCAAAGGAGAATGACGAACAACAATTTCTTACAAACCTTCACATCGATTCCTTTCAAATGAAGATGAGGAAAATAAAGGTATATTACTCAAAGTAAACCCCCTACCTCAGATTCATTGTTCATTGATGATGTCACAGAAAGAATATGAAGAGGACCGTCGTTCATCGCGTCCTCCAAGAACTTCCAAACTCGAGTTGCATCGGCTCGTGGAAGATGCTCCACGTCGATAGGAGACCGGGGAAGAAGTCAAAGAGGATCGACGTTCTTCGTTGGTGGAGCGTTCTTCGTTCTTCGCTGGAAGTGAATGTTCTTCATTGGAGAAATCCTTTTCTCCTAAGCTCTCCTAAAAAAATTAATTTTTTTCCAACCCAAAAATAATAAGAGATTTTGATATCTTATTATTTCGTTGTCACAACATTGAAATTAAAGGAGAATTAAAATAAATGGATCCACCTAATTAACGTGAAGGATTAGGCATAATAAATTTTTCATTGGGCCAATTAATTAAAGGGGACGTGGTGGCACCATAAATGATATAAGAGGTCAAGGAACTCCCCCTCATTAATGGGGGGGGGGGTTGAGAGATTTACCACTCCTTTGATTAATTGGGGGTTTTAGTCTTGTGTGGTCCCCACGTCGTAACCTCTCGTGGGAGGTAATGTTTGGGTGGGCCCCACCACCATAACCTCTCATGGGAGGTTAATGTGTGGCTGTCCCACCTCCAACTCCCATGAGGAGATTTTAACCACCAACCCTCACATGGAGGCTCATTAAAATAAAGTGTAGATCACTTTATTTTATTATTTTATTTTAAGAAAACCTGAAAATTAACTTCTATCCTCGACTCACTGCCGTTAAAGTGAAATTTTTCTTAAGTGAATACTGGAACTACAGGTTCAACAGTGCCCTCAAATTTCAGTTCTGAGCACCGGTTCAAAAGTTATAAAAACCCACACATACGCTTACTGAACGTACCCAAACAAAACTTCAGAAATTGATTCCGGGCACACCAGGCCTCGTAATCAAGCGCCATAAATTTTCACGAACTCGAAAAAATCCAATTAATTAAAAAAATATTTCCACTAGATTTCTGTGTCTTTACATTCTCCCTACCTCAGGGCTTTACGTCCCCATAAGCTACAAATCGAACTAAGGGATCAAATGGGGGTACTGAGCAAGCATATGAGCCTCCCGCTCCCATGTGCTCTCCAGGAGGTTCCTGTGCGGCCAAAGAATGCACACCAGAGGTATCGACTATCCATGTAGGACCCACTTTTGTCAATCCTCAATCTCCAATAGAACCTTCATAAAAGTATCCCCATCGTCGATGTCCAGCTCTCCATGGTTGATGATATGAGAAGGGTCGTGCATGTATCTCCTCAACTGGGATATGTGGAAGATGTTGTACACCCGGTGCAACTGAGGTGGAAGAGATAAGCAGTAATCCACCTCACCTACTCTGCCAAGGACCTAGAAAGGCCTGATGAATCTTAAAGAAAACTTTCCACCTATGCCAAATCTACATAGGCCTTGTTGAGGTGAGAACTATAGAAAGAATTTGTCTCCATCCTCAAACTCCAGAGGCCTCCATCTACTGTCAGCATACGACTTATGCTTGCTCTGTGTAGTCTCCATCCTCTCCTAGATGATCTGCACCTTCTCTGTGGTAGCCCGTACCATCACTGGTCCTACTAGTGCACACTCCCCTAGGTCTGTCCAGCACAGTGGTGATCTTCAAGGTCGACCATAGAAGGCCTCAAAAGGTTCCATACCGCTGGTGGAGTGATAGTTTTTGTTGTATGAAAACTCCACCAAAGGTAAGTGATCCTCCTAGCTATGACCGAAGTCGAGGACAAAAGCATGTAGCATGTCCTCGAGGTTCTGAATGGTCCGCTCAGTCTGACCATCTATCTGAGGATGGAAGGCAGTACTCAGAAGAAGTTTCATCCTGAAATCTTCCTGCAACCCCTTCCATAGCTGGGAAGTAAAGAATACATCACTATCAGAGACAATAGAATAAGGCACTCCATGTATCCACACAATCTCTTGCACATAGAGGCGTCCCAATATCTCCACTAAAACCTGCTCTCTGATCGGTAGGAAGTGGTCCGACTTGGTGAGTCAGTCGACGATCACCCAAATCGAGTCGTGACCCCTGGATATACATGGATGACTCATCATGAAGTCCATGGATATCCCATACCACTTCCACTCTCGGACCTCTAAAGGCTGAACTAATACTGCGGGTATCTGGTGCTCCACCTTCACTTGCTGATAAGTGAGGCACTGAGAGACAATCTCTGCTGCCACCTTCTTCATACCTGGCCACCAAAGCTGTTGTCAAAGGTCCTGGTATATCTTCGCCACTCCTAGATGTACCGCTAGAGGGGAAGTGTGGATCTCCCTCAACACTTCCTCCTGAAGTGATACTAGTACCTAGGTACATCCTCTGAAGAGGATGAAGTACTCCCCACCTTCATAAAATCCATCAAGTGCCTACCTTGTGGATATCTGGGCATGTCATGTCTCACAGTCAGCATCCCCATGTTGTGCCTCTCTAACTTGCTGAAGAAGTGGGGGAGTGACTGTAAGAGACTGAAGGAAGGCTACTCTATCTCTATCAACTAAGGACATCTATATGGTAGCCAACTACTTTGTCACCTCACCTAGCAGCTGTATACCAGTTCTGCTGCTGAGTGCATCTACAACAACATTCCCCTTCCTAGGAGTATAGACTATCTCAAAGTCATAGTCCTGGAGGAACTCAAGCCATCACCATTGTCTCAGGTTCAGATCCTTCTGAGAGAAGATATACCTGAGACTCTTGTGATCATAGTACATGGTAAAACGTTCTCCCCTCAGATAGTGTCACCACATCTTCAAGGTGAAGACCAATGCTACTAACTATAGGTCATGGGTAGTGTAGTTCTACTCATGCTGTCTTAGCTGCCGAGAACCATGAGCGATCAATGCTCGCTCCTGCATCAGGACACAACCAATTCTATCCCCTGATGCATCGTAGTAGACTACGTACCCTAAGCCTTACTCTGGAAGCCTCAAGATGGGGGCACTAGTCAGCCTTTGCCTCATCTCTTGAATGCTCTCTTGGCATATCTCTGACCACATGAAGGGTTTCACCTTCTTCTTCAAGGCTGATAGTGGTGTTTCAACTCTGGAAAAGTCTTTAATGAACCTTCGGTAGTAACCAACCAATCCTAGGAAACTCCATACCTCCGTCACACTCCTGGGTCCCTCCCAAGAAAGTACCACCTCGATCTTCTCTAGATCCACTGTAACTACAACCTCCGAGATGACATATCCCAAAAAGTGAACCTCCCAAATCCAAAACTGGCACTTCGAGAGCTTACCATAAAGCTGGTGCTCTCAAAGTGTGTCCAGTACTACCTGCAAATGGTTGGCATGCTCCTCTTTAGTAGTCGAGTAGATCAGAATGTTTTCGATGAAGACTAGGACAAGGCGATCAAGGTATGGCTAGAAGATCCTGTTCATGAGTCCCATGAATACTGTGGGAGCATTGGTTATGCCGAAGGGAATAAAAAAGAACTCGTACTGGCCATACCGATACCTGAAGGTCATCTTTTTCACATCCTCATCTCAAACTCTGAGCTGGTGATAGCCTGATCTGAGGTCTATCTTCCAGAATCACCGTGCTCCCTTTAGCTGATCAAAGATGTTTTAAATCTATGGGAGTGCGTACTTGTTCTTTACGGTCACCCGGTTCAGGCGAAGGTAGTCAACACAGAGCCTCAAGATCCCATCCGCCTTCAAGGGGAACCAAATCAGGGCTGCCTAGGGTGAAACACTGGGCCAGATGAATCCCTTCCCCTGCAAGTCCTCTAGCTATACCCACAACTCACAAAGCTCCGTGGGAGCCATCTGATATGCTGGTGTGGATATCAGTGTCGTCCTAGGGTAAAATTCAATGTAAAAGTCCACCTCTCTACGAGGAGGTAGAACTAGGACAACATTAGGGAAGAAATCCGCATACTGGTCCACCACTACAGGATAAGTCAGACTCTCCACATCCACAACTCCAAGGGTAAGGCTAGCCAACTAATGAGTGATCAGCTTTACCCTCCTCTGAGTAAGTCTGTCCTATGTTGCAAAGGATCCCTTCTCACCGGTGAAGGTGAACCTGGTCGTATCCATGCAGACACACCGCACTTTGTGCCTAATATAGTCGATCTGATCATGGACTATAGATAACCATTTCATACCCAAGATGACATCATAAGTCCTCGACACGGCTACGAGGAGATCACAGCCGAAGCTCTCGCCTCCTAGAGTAATCTTACACTACCAGAACCAGTGTGTAATCGTTGACTCTACTTCCATAAAAGTGTTTAGCCGTAAGGATCGAGCCAACTGCTCTGTCAGAATGTCCTAGCTCTAAATGAGGGCAGTGGCAATGAAAGAGTGACTAGAACCTGTGTTTATAAGAACTGTAGCTATGGTGGAGTAGACACAGATCGTACCTCGAATCATCTTTGGAGAGCCATGATCATAAGCCTCAAATTCCTAGAATTAAGGTCTCCCCTGACCGCCTGCTCCCTGCAGTCGGGGTGGACCTCATGGTGGTAGTGGTGGTAACACCTCGAATCGTCTCCCACTGCCTACTATATGAGCAACTCCTCTTCCATGTCCACCAGCTCCTTGCAGACCACCCTGATCAAATCTATGTCTCTGCCTGGGTGGTACTTGGACCATCTTCTGATAATCCGAACGACGGGTCGGACATTCACGAGCCATGTGACCATGCCCGCCGCATGAGTAACAATGTCCGATTCTAGCATGAATGGCTCTGACTCTACTCCGGGTGCCCTACACAATTGATTATGAGTCATTCGGTCGTCCACCTGTAGGTATGGTCTTGTTGGACCTCTGCACCATCTGCCTACTACCAGCTACAGAAGACTCCGCTGCATGTTGATTAGTGGTGGGTCTTGCTGCAGGAGACTGCTCAGCATGGAAGCTCTCCACTAAAAGGGCTCGCTCCAACACCCCTACCTGCATCAGGATGCTGGGGGAGATCATCGAAGCTCTGATCTCTCGCCTGAGTTCTTGCTCGAAGGTCCGAGCCGTGAAGAATGGGTCCCGCACCATATGTGTGGAGTAGACCGAGAGGTCGGTGAACCTCTCTGAGTACTAAGATACCATCATGCTACCCTGCTATAGATGCAGTAGCTCCTGTATCCACATGGCACGTAGGGTGGATGATAAAAACTCCACCCGAAATAGGCTCTCAATTTCTGTCCAGAGTAGCGTCATCTCATTGTGCACCTGGAGCATCAAGCTCCAACATCTGTCTCCTGCTGCCTGAAGGAGACTTGCGGCAATGATCACCATGAAGTCGAATGGTGTCCCTACAGGTTTGAAGACTCTCACCACAGCTTCCAGCCAATCCTCAGCTGCCTGTGGGTCCATCTATCCCCTGAACCTGGGTAGCCTATGGTGCTGGAACTCATCCAACATGATCAAGTGGCATGAATCATCTGCTGCTGGGGCTGGTGGAATTGGTGGCCCAACGGGAAGTGGTACCGCTGGTACCTCCGCTAGTGTCTCTACAGGAAGAGGTCCCTACAATGAGGCCTCGTCGCTTAGTGGGTTATCTGCATGAAAATATATCGGGGCTCTAACTGGTCGTCTGCAGGGAGGCATCCTGAAAGAAACAGAAGTGACACAGTCAAAGATTACACCTGGTGAGCTGACCTGGTTGAGCTGACTTAAAGAAAACTTTTGAAAACACACACAAAATCTGTGTTTTCGTGCACTGAGTCGGAAATCAGAATTCAGGGTTCTGGTTTATGGATACATTGGCCACCGCAGCAACACTGGACTCCCTGAACTCATGACCACACTCAGAACTCTTAGCACTATTATTTCAAAGAAAAGAAAGATTAGAGTCCTAAGTTCTACGGTAGAACAGACTCCTCTGATACCATTTTTTCATGACCCGTCCCCTGGGGCCTGTTCCGTGACTACCCCAAGCCCGTCTTCCATAGGCCAGGGGCAGGTGACTAGCACCAAAGGCGTAAATCCCTAATATGGGAAGAAATTTACTTTATAAAGTGTAAACACACAACAGAGTACGAGTTGGAAGTACAACACTAAGAAAACCTATATACAATGGAGTGCTAAAAATTAAAAGGGTCCAAAAATACAAGCCCAACAGGAAAGTACATGTATAACTGAAAAACAAGTACAACTGAAGAAAAGTAAAGTTTCTTCTGAGTCATCCTCCTGGAAGTCTTACCTGAAGGGTAGGTACAGATGGTTTCCTCAGCACTCTACACACGTCAGTCTCTTCCGTGTACTGACTCATCGTGAGGTCCACCTCCTGGTACTGTCCAGTCCTGCTACTCAGATCCTCAGTCAGCATTGTCCGTCGTATGAAACCAACACAATGAGGTGTGGGCATAGCCCATGTAGGGGTGAGTATAACAATACTCAGTAGGGACCCCGAGACACTTACGGTCTCAAAAAATACAACAAGGATAAACCACAAAGTATGAAATAAATAGATAAGCTCACTTAGGTATATGACCATACATATACCTATGTTATCAAGTAATCCATCTCAATCATGAGGTAAACACAAAAGTCACTGACTCAGCTCAACGAAGATTTTTATTCACATTGTCGAAACCGCGACTGCTAGAGAACTCCTCCTCTGTCGAGTATAGTGGGCCTACTTCCAACTACAAGGCACTTCCCACTAACCTTGGACAACCGAGGTACTCCTCCTGCCGAGTACTATAGGTCTTCCACACTCACACAAAGGCGCTCCCCACTCTGGGTCTGCCGCCAAATACCAGGCACTCCTCCGCCGTGGGTCTACCGCCAACTACTAGGTGGTCCCCACTGGGCTAGTCAAATCACTCCGAGTCGAATTAGTCAAGCAGACGTCATTTCTCTGCCAGCTACAAGGTCTCCGTACCCCGCTCACTCATCTCTGGGAGGGTACGCTCCTCGAGCTATAGTTCAACACTCTAACTGTCGCAAAGTCCCATGTAGAAGTATCTCAAAGGTCCGCCACGTCATAGTGGTCTCAACGCAACTGACGACGCGTCAAATAGTCACCCAGTCTGAGAGTTATAAGATTTTTAGTCCTAGGGTCCCGGTTGGATTCGTGTATGATCCAACCTGACCATATCTCAAATATAACCCGAACTACTGTGGGTTATTCTCAAGGGATCGTCGCATTCCAAGAATACCAGTGCCGCTGATGGTTCGCCAAATGGATGTCTGGTGCCAAATATATAACCAAAGAAAGTAAAGGGTCGGTAGTGGGCCTGGGTCTGGTCCGACCCGGTCGGACAGACTCAGCCCAACCCAGTCTGGGCCGACCTCATCTAGGTCGACCTGGTCAGACCCCCTCGGTCAGACCCAGCCCGTTGGGCGGGTCAACCCGCTAGGTTTGGCCCGGTCCACTGGGCCCGGCCCAATGGACTATGGGGGGGGGGGGGGGGGGGGGGTCAGCCTGGAGGTCACCGCGTAGGCAGATCGACATGGAGGTTGGGGCTGATTTGACCAGCACCATGTGGGGCGCGGCTTGGGTGGTTCGGCCCAAAAAGCCGAGCTGGTTCGGCCAGCGACGCTGCGAAGGACGCCGCGGGCCGGTTCGGGGGGCTGGCACGGCCTGGTTGGTTCGACAGGGGGCCAGGCATAGGCAGGCCGCGTGGGGTGATGGGTAGGGAGAGATTAGGCTAGTGGGGCACTTGGGAAGAGTGCAGGCATGCCGACGGGGAACCGGGTAGGACGCGGTTAGGTCCACAGGGCACCGGGCATGGCACGGGTAGGCCGACGGGGTACGGGAAGCACGCGGGCAGGCCGTTGGGGTGTGCGATAGTGTGCGTGCAGGCAAAGGTGGGGGGGGGGGAGGCTGGCGGGGCATGATCAGGAAGGAGGGGCGCACGGGCATGCCGATGAGTAGGCCGCGGGGCATAGGGCAGGGCGTGGGTAGGCCGACAGGGTGCTGGGGGGCCGGCGGGGTGTGCGGGCAGCGCGCGGGCAGGCTGCGGGGCGCACAAGAGGCCCTGGGCATACCGGGCTAGCCGGTTTGGGGAAACACGAGCCGACATGGGTTGACGATGTTTGGTCCGGAGCATCGGTGAGCCGCGGGGGTGTCACGATTCTCGGAGGCCGCAGGTAGCACAACCTTTGTCATTGCTGCCTTCGTCGCCGTCGCCTCCTCGCTATGCCAAAAAAAACATCACAAAATATCTACGGAGGGAGTCAGGCCATGTTAGTTTGGACCGCGCCCTCTGTATTTAGAGGTGATAGCAATTGGTTCATCAAAGGAGAATGATGAACAATAATTTTTTACAAACCATCGCATCAATTCCTTTCAAATGAAGATGAGGAAAGGAAAAGTATATTACTCAAATTAAACCCCTACCTCGGATTCATTGTTTGTTGACGATGTCACGAAAAGAAGACGGAGAGGATAGTCACTCATCGTGTCCACCAAGCACTTCTAAACCCGAGTTGTGTTGGCTCATGGAAGACACTCCACGTCTATAGGTGACCGGAAGAAGTCGAAGAGGATCAGAGTTCTTCATTGGTAGAGCATTCTTCGTTCTTCGTTGGAAGTGAAGGTTCTTCATTGATGGACTCCTTTTCTCCCAAGCTCTCCTCCAAAAATGAATAGATGTGCCAAACCAATAATAATAAGAGATTGTGATATCTTATTATTTCGTTGGAACAACATTCAAAAGAAAGGATAATTAAAATAAATGGCTCCACCTAATTAACTTGAAGGATTAGGCATAATAAATTATGCATTGGCCCAATTAATTAAAGGGGAGGTGGTGGCACCATAAATGATATAGGAGGTCAAGGAACTCCCCCCTCATAAATGACGGGGGTTGATAGATTTTCCACTCCTCCCATTAATTGGGGGGTTTTAGTCTTATGTTGTCCCCATGTCTTAACCTCTCACAGGACGTTATGTTTGGGTGGGTGCCACCACAATAAACTCTCATGGGTGTTTAAGGTTTGAAGGTCCCACCTCCAAATCCCATGAGGGGATTTTAACCACCAACACTCATATGGAGGATCAATAAAATAAAGTGTAGCTTACTTTATTTTATTATTTTATTTTAAGAAAATCCAAAAACTAACTTCTATCCTCGACTCACTGCTGTCGAAGTGAATGTATTCTTAAGAGAATATCGGCGCTGCGAGTTCAACGGTGCCCTCAAATTTCAGTTCCGAGCACCTGTTCAAAAGTTATAAAAACCCACTCGTACGTTTACTGAACGTACCCAAAAAAAACTTCAGAAATTGATCCCGGGCACATCGGGCCTCAGAATCCAGCACCGCAAATTTTCACAGACCCATCAAAATCCCATATATTAAAAAAAATTACATGGGATTTCACGGTCTTTACAATGAAATAAATTCATAGTCATAAATAAAACAATATTGGAAGTAATGATTTCTAGAAGAAGAATTATTACACTATAATGGGATTTGAGTTAACAAAATACCATTAAACATTTGTATCTTTTCAATAAAAGGAATTTTAATTCAAGGACACAGTATGGATATTCAAAACAAATGTATTACAATAATATATTAAAAGTATTTAATTAAGAAGTAGTCAAAAAAATATCTAATATTTCATGGTACATAATAATGAATATGATTCTAGAAATTAAATTTGTGATAAAGAACCCATTACCCTGCTTCCGGCTTCCAATAGTGTGCTTGAATCTCAATGAAATGATTACATTTTCCATATAGAATTCCATGACAATTGTTGTATGATGATAATTCAATTTGAAAAGAGGCTCATCCATTTTGATTATTATTATATGAGAAGAAAATAATGTATTATTTCAATAAGAAAATAAATTCATTGAGTGGTCTTGAAGGGGTAATGATAATCCACTTTTATAAGTGGTGAGAATTTCAATTTCTATATACCAGCACTTAATATAACATGATCATATGTTAAAATTTTCTATTGGATTCAAAAATAAAAATTAGTGGAGTTTTGAGATTAATAATTTCTATAATCCATCAAACAAAAATGTCCACACTTGTTGAATAGAAATTTAATTTCCTTTACCATAATAAATTAACATTTTACAATTTTCATTTTTATATTGGCGACTAGTTTTCAACCATGGATGTTATATTTTCTTAAAAATACATGGTAACCCATATTAATTTTTTTTATGATGAAACAAAACTTAATCTCAATTTAATATAAATAAATTTCTAAATAATAGAAAATTAACATTTAAATTAAAACATTAAGAATATTGAAATATAATTTTACTTGAAAAAAGATGTTTTAACCATGTGTTCTTAATATTATTTAAAAATGGTCACAAATTAATTACTTTTCAATATAATTATAGATGTTTTTATACCTTATATGAGATTAATTATTTTTAATATGTGAACTTAATTCCATAGATATGAATTATATAATATTAATAAAATAAATATATGAAAACAAAAATATTTGTTTTATAACGTTAAATAACATCATTCATATTAACATATTTTTTTTGAATAAAAAATGAATTATTTTATAACAAGTCCGAAATAATTATTAATAAATTTATTCTTTTTTATCAAAAAAATTATATGTGTATAAAAAATCAGTTTTAACCATTACACATATAATATGTAAAAACCTATTTTTAGATAAAATGTATTTTTAATATTCAGGTTTTTGAATTGGGTAAAATTGTTCAGGTATTTTATTTTCAATATATATATCATCTTAATGTAAATCAAATTTATAACCCTTCAATGGAACTGAATAATTTTTTTCAAAGCATCTGTAATTAAAACAAAAGGCCATGTGTAGTTTTTGTTGGGAAATTATACTTCGATTTAATAGTTGTTTAAAATTTATATCAAAAGTTGAACATAGATTTTGCTAGTATTTTCCTTTACTTATTAAAATCATTTTTACCAATTAATTGTTTTATAAAATTATATTTATTCATATGAAGAAAAAAATTCATAGTATTTGTAAGAAACAATTATTTTTAATATTCAACTAAAAATCAATTACTTTTGAAAAATATGAAATATTTTTATTATTTTTAATATGAAATTCATTTTAAATTATTTATATTAAAAAAATAACAAATTTAAAATTTATATGAAAATGAATTAATTAAAAGAACCATTATTATTAATAAAATGTTTTTTAAATGTTTTTTGGGTGTGCATAATCATATTTTCAATTAATTTATAAATTCTTAATATTATTATTAAATTTTCATCAAAAAATTAATATAATATGAGATGGATCATTTTAGTTCACTATTTTTTGGGGAGAATGTTGCTAAACATAGTCATAAATTTAAATAATATATTCTAAAATCGTATAGTATTCAATATTAATTTCATTCTTATTTAATATTTAATATATTAAAAAATAATTTTAATTTAATCTTTTTCTCAATAATTTTTATTAGAGGTAGTATGATTTTTACACTTCTGGTGATGTACAAATCCATTATAGTTCCAAGATTATGTGAAATCACATGAAGTGTGAGAGAATGAGTCATCCTTTTCCTAGAATTTTTCTTTTTAATTTTACCTATGTAGTTATATTATATCCTGATAAAATATATGTGTTTCTAAGAGTATCACATAAACATTTCATAAAATAAATGGCATAAAACTGGGGAAATTTTATATGGTTTTATCCTCAAGGTGATATCATACACATTTTTATGATTTTCTAAACCCCTAAGTAAAAAATTATACACTATAATTGAAATTTGTTACGTTAGGAATATTCTTAATCTAATCAATATAGAGTCTAATTATGAATATATTTTAGTGTGCCATTGGAAAACAAAAGTATAATGTAGCCCAATATAAAATGTTATAAAAAAATAAAAAGAATAATCTCCTTTTTCTCTGAGATTATTCCACACCACATGAAAAATATTTTCATAATTAAGTGTAACGACCCGAATCTGGAGCCCCTCCACTGGTGCCCCGTACCCGGTTCTCCACATGAACCTCAACCGCATTTCCCCAAATGCCAGATGCTGCCGACTAGCAGCGAGGGCCTTGGTGAGTCGGTGGGGAAACTATGAACTCATTTGGTAAAGTATACAGTGGAAGAAAAACCAGACACAATATCAGAAACAATAACAACATACAACAACTGAACTGAATAACTGAAGCAATGTATAAAATAATAATGATGCAACATGTTACATATGTCTATGGAAGGTAGTAAACAAACCAATGTGCTGAAATACAACTGAAAAACAACGTGAAAAAGAAAACTAGTAAACTCCTCATCATCGCAAGCCACTGCTCGGTCCCATGATCTCCAACTCCAGTGCAATCAAGAACATGAAGTAGAAGGGCGCTTTCCATTATCTATACCTGAAACAACATAATCTGGTTGGGCCAAAAGCATGTCCCAAACAGGGTGTGAGATACAATCCCAATAGGCAATCACCCAAATATTTGTGCCTAACAGTCAATGAATACAAGGCATGTAAAGTACAAGAACAGTAAATAGTAAATACACAGCAGCTACAATTCATAGTTCTAACATATAAAGTACACAAGTAAACAACCAACAAAAAGTAGAAAATAGGTAACCCTCTGGGCATCTCTCACAGCCAAACCCCTATGGTTCAACCTAAAAGTACTATCAACCCTCTAGGAGGCACACACAGTCTCACCCCTCTGGTTTAGATAAGAATAGACTCTCTGAGGAAGCACTCACCGTCAATTCCCCCTATAGTCTCGTATCGTGCTAAAGGATCTCTGGGGAAGCCCTCATTGTATCATTCCCCCCATGGCCCATGTTGAGGAACTACAGACTCTCTGAGGAAGCACTCTTCATCTATTCCCCCTGTGGTCTCGAATCGTATTAAAAGATACTCTAGAGAAGCCCTTACATCCATTCTCCATATGGTCTACTATACTAGGTTCTCACAGTCCTGTGTGGAAATAAACATGCTCAGTGCGCGTGCATCGTCCAAGTAAACCTCAAGAACTACTTGTCTATCAATCTAAGGCTCAACATCATAACAAAGAAACAGTTCCACTATCCTACAACTAGGCATGTCAACTGGAAAATGCCAAACAATAAAAAAAAGAATGGCAAGCATCCAGAGCACAACAAAAACTACTCTATTCACAAAAGTAAACCTATACTATAGCAATCAAGCAAGCAGGAAATCAATCAATGGAAAAACAGGAAAACACACAATTCCCGTTCAAGGGAATTGACACAATTTCACAAAATAATCAAAGAATTTCTACAGAAAGGAATAAACCACCTACATCGATCCTAGGAGATCGATATAGTTAAACCATGACGACTGATTATCCCTAGAACGTTGTAGATCTGAGAAAATGCACAAAACGTTCAACCTTAGATAACTTTAGAAGAATGAAGAATTGGAAAACAAGGCTAAATAAGAAGGGAGAAATCACCACTACGCTTCCAATGAAATCGACCATGCTCAAATCAAAGAATAGACGGGGGCTCAGGGAAGATCCGGCTATACGGGTCGCTCTCAGACGAAGAACCTGGAGAAGGGGTGTGTTCTGTCCATCAGGCGCAACCCTGGTGCGTTTAGTGAAAAAAAAAATAAAAGTACAGAACGTGTACTTTTAGAGTACATGGCGTGTACTATGTTTTTCCTTACTCCGCCAAAATTGGCCTCCACGTCTCCCCTACACACCATGTGTGTGGCCCGGACACGGCCAGCACACGGGTTCGAGCCGGAGAAGAGTACATGGCGTGTACTCAAAAAGTACAGGGCATGTACTTAAATTTTTTCCAGAAAATACATTTTTTCTTAAAAACTTTAAAAAAAGGAAAGGAGTACCTGAAACGAAGATCCAGGTTCTTACAAACTTCCCCCTTAAAGAAATTAGTCCCTGAATTTCCCTAGAGAGGCATATAAGAAGAAACCCCGAACAGCTCCGACCACTGCGACCACACATCGACCACCCTCTCCCATGTCTCATCCTGTACTCGCCCATGCAACCATTGCACTCATACCAGAGGAACAGACCGGCCTCAGAGAACCATTTTACTGCGATCGACAATCCAGATAGGATGCTCTTCAAACGACACATCTACTTCGAGCTCAACTTCCTCAGGCTGAAGGACATGAGACGGGTCTGAAAAGTAACGTCGAAGCTGAGAGATGTGGAAGACGTCATGCATGGACCGATACCTTGGGGTAGCTGACCCCGATAGGCGACCTGCCCAACTCTCTCCAAAACCTCAAACAGCCCGACACACCACGGTGAAAGCATACCCTGCCTCCAAATCCTCTTGTATCCCAACCTCAGTGCGACACGCAGGAAAAACTGATCCCTGACCTCGAAATCTAGAGCTCGTCTCCACTGATGAACATAAGACTTATGGCAAGACTGTGTTGTATCCATCCTCTTCCAAATCAACTCTATCTGCTCCGAAGTCTCCTGGACAAGACGAGGTCCCAGTAAATCTACCTCTCCTACCTCCAGCTAGCATAAGGGTGATCAGCATGGCCTACCGTACAAAGCCTCGTAAGGTGCCATCTAAATGGTCACCTGGAAACTTTTATTGTAGGTGAACCCCAAAAGAGGTATATGATTCTCCCAAGACCCACCAAAGTCTAGAATGAATGCTTGTATCATATCCTCAAGCACTTGGATCGTGCGCTCGGACTGGACATCAGTCTGGGGATGGTATTCCATACTCAGATGTACCTGGGTACCCAAAGCCTTCTGAAGTCCCTTCCATAACCGAGAAGTAAAGCGTGCATCACTGTCTGAAACAATAGAGTGTGGAACTCCATGTAGACGAACGATCTCTCTGATGTATAGTCGTTCCAGATCATCGACACTGAAGGTCTCCTTGATCGGTAAGAAGTGAGAAACCTTCGTGAGCCTGTCGACAACAACCCAAACAACATCGTTACCTCGGGGCGACCTTGGAAACCCGGTCACGAAGTCCATCACAAAATCATTCCACTTCCACTCTAGAATGGGTAACTGCTGTAAAAGGCCTATTGGTTGCTGATGATCCGCCTTCACCTGCTGACAAGTAGAGCATCTCGTGACAGAACCAACAACATCTTTCTTCATACCTGGCCACCAGTACTGGTGATGATGATCCGGATACATCTTGGTGATGCCAGGATGAACTGACCAAACTGAGTAATGAAAATCCCTCATCAGCTCCTTGTGTATGTCTGCTGGCACCCATACACGTCCCTGGAAACGCAATATATCACCCTCACCCACTGTCCATCCAGGAAGAGGGTCCTCTCCTGACACACTCTCCCGCAGGACTAAGCCTTCTGAGTCTGATAGCTTCCTCATCCGTACTCGATCAAGTAGTGTCGAGGTAACAACTATAGAAGATAGGAAGGTCTGTCCCTGTCTGTCATGCACCTCCAGATGCATCTCAGAGAACAGAGCCATTAGTTTCCACTCACTGCTGGCCTCCTAAAATGTCTGAATCTGAGTTCTCCTTCTTAACGCATCTTCCACTGCATTTCCCTTTCCCGACATATAGGCAAGATTGAAATCAAAAGAATGAAGATACTCAAGCCACCTACGCTGCCTCAGATTCAGATCACGCTAATTGAAGATAAACTTGAGGCTCTTTTGGTTGGTGAAGACCACAAAATGCTCTCCCACAAGATAGTGTCTCCAATAGCGTAAGGCATGAACAACAACTGCCAACTCTAGATCGTGCGTTGGGTAGTTCCTATCATGTGGCCTCAACTGCCGAGACTCGTACGCAATGAATCCATCTCATTGCATAAGCACAGCTCCTAGACTGATACCTGAAGCATCACAGTAGTCTGTATAGCTCTTTCCTGGCTCTGGAAATATCAGTATCGGTGCCGACGTCAAGTTTCCATTCATCTCCTGAAAGGATGAATCATAAGAATATGACCATAAGAACTTCGCCCCCTTATTGTTCAGACCTGTCAAAGGTGCTGCTAGGTGTGAGAAGTCCGGAATGAAGCGTCTATAGTATCCAGCTAGCCCTAGAAAACTCTGCACCTCAAAAACATTCTTCGGATGCTCCCAGGAGAGTACAACTCTCACTTTCTCTGGGTCCACATATACTCCTGCCTCTGAGATGATGTGACCCAAGAAGTGAATCTGATCCATCCAAAAGTGGCACTTTGAGAGTTTAGCATAAATATGATTATCTCTCAGTCTACTCATAATGATATCAAGATGGGTAGCATGGTCATGTCGAGTGTGAGAGTACACCAAGATATCATCCACGAAGACCACGACGAAGGAGTCCAAGTTAGGATGGAACACTCGGTTGATCAGTTCCATGAGAACTGCAGGCATGTTCGTGAGATCGAACGGCATGACTGTATACTCATATAGACCATACCTGCTCTTAAAGGTTGTCAGAGGTATATCTGATGGTATAACGCACAACTGATGATAACTGGATATCAAGTCAATCTTCGAGAACACTCGGGCTCCTCAAAGTTTATCAAAGAGGTCATCAATCCTTGGCAAGGGATATCGGTTCTTTACCGTCAACTGGTTCAACTTCCGATAATCCATGAAAATACAAAGGGTACCATCTGCCTTCATTGAAAACAGGACAGGCGAAACCCAAGGAGACGTACTGGGTTGGATGAAACCCTTTGCCTACAACTCCTCCAACTGCTTCTTGAGCTCCTACAACTCAGGTGTAGCCATCCTATAAGGAGGAATGGACACCGATGCTGCTCCTAGAATGAGATCATTAGAAAATTCTACCTCACGCTCTGGAGGAAAACCCAAAAAGTCCTTTGGAAAGACGTTCTTGAAACGATCCACCATTGGAGGAAAGTCAAACTATGAAGTTCCCTGATCATCCAGATAAAGACTATCAATCTGGGCTTTCACCCTTCCTAGCCCATGATACTCGAGTCCTGCTCGACTCGCCTGAACGTTCCATCCGCCTCTTTGAAGAAAGGATTCACCCTCTGGTGAAATGAAACTCACTCTATGGTGATAACAGTCGATGACTGCCGGGAAGGGAACCAACCAGTCCATCTCGAGAATGAAATCATAGCCTTTCATCTCAAGGACATAGATATCCCATAAGAAACGATACCCTGAAACCTCAAGAGGGCACTCTCTACACTGGCGCACACTAGATGTCATTGTCCCCAAAGGTGTGTCTAGTGTCAAAGAGTCGACAGAAGAAAAGAAGCAGAGCCCAAGGCTCTCCACGACAGAAACAAAGATAAAGCTATGCATAGCACTAGTATCGAAAAGGGATGAATATAAAACCGAGGCTACTAAAACCGTACCTCGAACTTTAGAAGGTCTAGGATACTACTCCTGATAGGTATGTTCCATGGAGAAAGACTGGCCTGCACCGCGGCCCTACACCCCTGGCTGTCCACTCTAAGCTGAACCTCCCTGTTGGTGCTGAGGGACTGGTGGTTGACCGCCACGGCCTCGACTTCCACCTCGGCCTGAATGGCCGGAAGAACTCTAGTTCCCCGACTGGTGAGAAACTGGTGGTGCTGCTCCTGAAAGAGGAGTCATGGAAGAACCCCGGTCACCTGCTGCTGGTGAGAAAACCTAGCAGAAACGCTGAAGGTGACCTATCTTGCTACAACATCGGCACTCCATAGGGTCCCTCTGGCACTATGGCCTCGTGTTCCCTGACCGGACACACTAGTAGCATATAACCTAGCTTCCCGACGATGCATCTCGATTCCTTGGATCACCACGCGTAGACTCTCAACGACACTTCTTGCTATCATTTGGAGGAAAAATAGCTCTGGAAGCAGAACCACCCTAGCTCACAGCTACAGAGTCTCTCATATTACACTTTTCAATTAGTGCCTGATTGACAATGGAAGTAATGAAAATCAACTGGAAGATATTCACCTGTGAGCGGATCTCCCGCCTGAGACTATCCTCGAACTTCCTTGCTATGAACACCCCACTACCACCCCGGAGGGGTATGAAATGCTGTAGCTTGGTGAAACGAGAGGAATACTCTATGATAGAAAGAGTACCCTGCTCTAAGCTCATGAAATCCCTGGCTCAATCGGCCCTCAGGGTCTCCGGGTAGAAGTAGTCATAAAAGACGCGCTGAAATGCCTCCCAAGCCATAACCTGTTGATGACCTGCCTGTGAGGTCACATCCCACCACCTCTTGGTAGAGTCTCAGAGCATGTAGGTGGTGAGCTTGACCCACCTCTCTGTAGGTGTCTTCAGATTCTCAAAGATAGTCAGCGTGGCTTCCATCCATGACTCTACAGCCTGAGGTCCTACTTCCCCCGAGAAAGTAGGATGATGCTGCTGCTGGAAAACCCGCATCAAGTTTTTCATAGTTGTGGAAGGAGGCGGTACTCTATGAAAGGTCTGGATCATCCTTATAAAACCTTCCCTGAACTGCGCATCAGCGCCTGCAACTGGTATGATAGTCGGTGCTAAGGTTGGCCTGACTGGAGGATCGACAGGAAGTCCCTGATCAGCCATATCTGGCATCTGATCACTGCCTGATGACAGACGTACAACCGATGGATGTCTCAGAGGCATAGTTCTGAAAGATCAAAATCACACCTTAGATTAGAGAACAAGGACAGAGAACACAAGAGTACAAAATGGGAACAGGGGAAAGAAAACACACAAGTTTACAAAACACGACTACAAGACGTTTATAAAAACTACACGACATGTATTCTTAAGCCACTGACATGGGCGTGTACCCCTACCCTATAGGTCGTGTAACACCTCAAACTACATGGCGTGTTGACCCAACACACGATGTGTACTTGGAAACTATTCCCCTACCCGAGTCTCTTTACACGACTAACCCACACGGTCTGACTTAACCTGAGACTACACAGTGTGTTATGAACACACACGGCGTATACTAGACAAGGCTTCGGTGGCCTGTGTTTGTTAAACACATGGCCATCTACACAGCTGAACCTTACACGGCGTTTTCTGAACAAACACGGCGTGTATAGGTGAAGGTGACACCATCCTGTGTTGTTCGAGACACGGCCGGGTACCTGAACAAGACTACATGGCGTGTTCCGAAGATAACACGGCGTGTCGAAGAGAAGCTAACATTGGCCCGTGTTGTTCGTGACACGGCCGGGTACCTGGACAAGACTAAACGACGTGTTCCGAAGACAGCACAGTGTGTCGAAGAGATGGTAACACCGACCCATGTTGTTTGTGACATGGTCGGGTACCTGGACAGGGCTACACGTGGTGTTCCTTTACAACACGACTTGTTCTACCTGAGCTTCCCTGACCTGTGTTGTTAGTGAAACGACCTGGTACACGGCTCCGAACTACACGACGTGTACCAACCGTACATGGCATGTTCCTGAAGTTATTCTCATGATACCATGTTTCTGCTCACACGGTCAGTGAGACGGCCTGAAAACTACACGGCGTGTGTCCGAAAAGTACACGCAGTGTATTCTGGGTTTTTCTGGGCAGTAGCCCAGAAAATGCACAAAAGCCCAGAGACACTGAAAACATGGCAAAGAGGTGCAAAATTCCGATTTGTGAGGACCCATACTCCCCGCGAATCAAAACTTGGCATTCATTTAAGCAAAGTAGAATAAAACAATACTATAACAAGGAAGCATAGATTCTATCAAACATCTATCAAAAGAACATGCAAAGTCTACACAAAGTCTATCACAACAGCATGCAATCGCTAATGCATCCTTGATGGCATTGAAAGAATGCATGGCATGTGATTTATACAAGTGCATATATGATGTATGAGATGTCATACCCTCATATCATCGGGTTGTGATAGAAATAGAACCGCAATAGTCAAGACAATAATAACACAAAGCATGTGAATCACTCTAGGTGAAATCATATCGATCGTAAAATCTCAAAACCAGCAAACTACAATAATGAGGTAGTATGGATTTTCCCGATACACGGGTTAGCTAATCCCAAGCATAGCTTAATACCAAATACCAAATCCATCCTACCCCTGGATAAAAGCTCCAAACAGTAAATCAAGAGAAAATAAACTCCTCCGATACCACTTTGTAACGACCCGAATCTGGAGCCCCTCCACTGGTGCCCCGTACCCGGTTCGCCACATGACCCCAAGCACGTTTCCCCAAATGCCATAGGCTGCCGACTAGCAGCGAGGGCCTTGGTGAGTCGGTGGGGGAAACTATTCCCTCATTTGGTAAAGTATACAACGGAAGAACAACAGGACACAATAGCAGAAACAATAACATCATACAACAACTGAACTGAACAACGGAAGCAATGTATAAAATAATAATGATGCAACATGGTACATATGTCTATGGAAGGCAGTAAACAAACCAACATGCTGAAATAAAACTGAAAAACAAAGTGCAAAATAAAACAAGTAAACTCCTTAGCATCGCAAGCCACGACTCAGTCCCATGCTCTACAACTCTAGTGTAATCAAGAACTTGAAGTAGAAGGGCGCTTTCCCTTATCTATACTTGCAAAAACATAATCTGCTTGGGCCCAAAGCATGGCCCAAACAGGGTGTGAGATACAATCCCAGTAGGCAGTCACCCAATGATTTGTGCCTAACATTCAATGAATACAAGTCAAGTAAAGTACATGAATAGTAAATAAGAAATACACAGCAGCTACAATTCACAGTTCTGACATATAAAGTACCCAAGTAAACAACCAACAAAAAGTATAAAACAGGTAACCCTCTGGGTAGCTTTTACAGTCTAACCCCTATGGTTCAACCTTTAAGTACTAGAAACCCTCTAGGAGGCACACACAGTCTCACCCCTCTAGTTCAGCTAAAAAAAGACTCTCTGAGGAAGCACTCACCGTTAATTCCTCCTATAGTCTTGTATCGTGCTAAAGGCTCTCTGGGGAAGCACTCAACATCTCATTACCCCTGTGTCCCGTGTCGAGGAACTACAGAATCTCTTAGGAATCACTCATCGTCAATTCCCCCTGTGGTCTCACATCATATTAAAAGACATTATGGAGAAGCCCTTACATCTATTCTCCCTATGGTCTACTACAGTAGGTTCTCACAGTAATGTGTGGAAATTGTTGGAACCATGGTCTTCTATGCATGATTTGGAGTATGATTTGTGTTTTTTTCAATCCTCAGGGGAATTTCAGAATGTGTACCAGCAAAGAGATCCTACAGTTCAAGCAGAAAACAATATGGAAGGTGGCGCCATTTCCCAGTGTTTGCCAATTTTTTTGGGCCTGAAAATCGACAAATGGAGACAAGTATTTTTGGAAAAGAGACCTGCGCTCTGTGTACTTGATGAAGAGGAAACTTTCGGGCCATATGTTTTTCAAGATCAGAACATAGGAAAATGGCAAAGGGATAAGGGACACGCAAGTTTTGGGCTGGTTGCGCAAGTGACCTGCGCGCCGCGAAGAGACTTGCGCGCCGATGCCTAGGAGGACTGGAAACTTGCGCGCCTATTGTTTTTCAAGATCATAACTTCAAAATATGGAAAAGGAAATAAGGTCGCAAAAGTATTTGTGTGGTCTCTCAAGTGAGTAGTGCGACAGAGGATAGGGAGGATGAGCTACACACAGGAAACTGCACGCCAAGGGAAGACTTGCGCGTCGCCGCACAGGGGGTCCAGTTTGCCTAAAAATAGAGGACCCCCCTCATAATTAGTAATGAATTTCAAGAATTAATTTTTTGGAGCTCTCGTTGCAAAAGTGGTTGAGTCGTGCAAGTGGTTGTTCGGTCGCGCAAGTAGAGGATGCGCGCTGGCTGTTGGCTGCGCGTCCAAAGTGGTTTGGGATTTAGAGGCGCTGAATCGCGCAAGTTTGGAGTTCAAAGAGGTAGTGTCACACAAGATGTTTGGAGTCACCTGCGCGCTGAGTTTGTACCACATATGTGACTTGCGTTACACTCCTGAAACTTGCGCGCCGGAGGTTGAAGAAGAACGCCAGGGTTGTTAAAGTACATCCGTCCTTTTGAAACTGCACGAAAGCTGGAGGATCATTCGTTACCCTCAGCGCAAAGTGAGATTCATCTTCAGGTGAGAGTTGGACTTCAACAGAGCATCTACATACAATAGAGGATGAATTCTTAAGCAATTATAAAGAGACCTTCACGTCTATAAACTGAGTGTGACTTCACTAAGGGCAGTGAGCTAGGGGGAGTCAACTGGAGTGACCCGAGGGAAGTAGTGAGCTATCCCTGAACCTTTGTAAAGGCAGTGATCCTAGGACAGAGTGATTGTGCCCAAACCTTTGTAATCCACAGCTAGTTAAGATTAGTGGAATTTGGAACGACTGGCAACTTGTCGGCATATGATCCTTGGACGTATCCCTTAGTGGCGAACCAAGTAAAAAGTGTTGTGTCTTCTCTGTGCATGTGAATGTTTGCTTTCTGATCATATTCATCATACAGGTTCAACAAGTTCCTACCAACATGGGAACAAGATCCATCACATTGAAAGAAAAAGTTGTCACCCTGGTTCACCCCTCCCCTCTCAGGGTGTCCCGGGGTCCTTCATGTGGTATCAGAGGGTAAAGTTAGCTGGGGTTGAATCTGTCCTTTTTCGTCATGGAGAATGCAATCATTGTTAGGGGAGTCCCTCACTTCGATGGAAGTAATTTCCAGTTCTGGAAGAACAAAATGAGATCTCATCTAAGATCTCTCAGAATGGAAGTTCTCTTTTCTACTGTGCAGGGAATACAAGTCACTGATCCAACAGGCCTGGAAATGGATGAAACAGACAGGAAAATTCTTGATGCAGATGCTAAAGCACAAAATGCACTCACTGTAGCCCTTTCTGATCAGATCTACCTAAATGTTATGAATTTCACCTCAGAAAAAATAATCTAGGATAAACTCGAGAACATTTATGAAGAAGATAGAAAAGTGAAGGAGGTGAAACTATGAGTGCTGCACAATCGGTTTGATGATCTGAAGATGCATCCAGACGAGAATGTAGACTCTTTCATCAATCGAATTACTGAAGTGGTTGGAGAAATTCGGGGTCTAGGAGAAGAAATCAAATACATTGATATTGTAAAGAAAATATTAAGAAGACTTCCACATCTGTACAATGCAAAGGTGTCAACCGTTGAGGAAAAGATCTTTCCAAACTTTCTCTGGATGATCTACTGAGCAGCTCGGTAGCATATGAAATGAGAGTCAAACCGGAAGATGCTATGACTCGTGTGAGTAAGGCAATGGAATTCAAGGCCATGGATAAATTTAAAATCTCAAAAGATAGTAGCGGTGAAGATGACGACGAAAAAGAAATTATTTCTCTCTTTGAAAAGATGTTCCAGAAGGGGAAAGGGAAATTCAAAGGGAAGTTACCTCTCACATGTTTTCGTTTTGGAAAAGTTTGGAACATTGCCTCTCAGTGCTTAAAAATTATCATTGATGAAGATAGTGAAGATGAAATCTTTGAGAAGTCTTAGAGAAGGTTCTTCAAAAAGGGAGACTTCAAATCTGGAAAGAAAATGAAAAGGAAGAGTTTTGTCGGTGACGAGGAATAAGATGATAATGAATTCTGTGATGAAGAAGAACCAGAATTCAAAACTGGGAACCATGCTTCCATGATGGCCACTGTTGAAAAGTCAGAAGATACTGGTGGAGAAAAACTACTGAGAACTTGTGTAGATACTGAGATGAAAC
This sequence comes from Viscum album, assembly GCA_963277665.1. Classification (NCBI taxonomy): domain Eukaryota; kingdom Viridiplantae; phylum Streptophyta; class Magnoliopsida; order Santalales; family Viscaceae; genus Viscum; species Viscum album. Next base: position 463,717,740 of record OY728122.1, on the reverse strand, counting down.
ATAAGGATGCAATTAGTAAGCTTAAGATTAAATGTAAGAGTTTTAATAAGTGGAAATCAATTGTAGAGGAATCAACTGAATACATTGATCAACTTGAAGCTGAAATTGAATGACTGGAAGAATTTGTGAAGGTACAGTATAAAATAATTGAAAGCAATAATGATGTAGTGGATCTGAAGCTGAGAATTGAAGACCAGGAAAAGGTCATCAATGACCTCACCTCCAGACTTGATGAAAAATCCAAGACTGCTAAGGGTCTTGAGGAGGAATTTGTTACTCAAAGGAGTAAACTTGAGACTGAATCAATTCCAAAAGATTCGAGGAAGAAAATACAGTTTGGAAGATTCTCATATACAGAATTACTAGTAAGAGCCAAGTGTGGTTCAGATGGGGTTGGAAAAATCTTGAGTGATCAAAGAACCACTCGCATGGGAAAGAGTGTAATTGGCTGTGAGGCTGAGACATCAACTGATGGAAGTGAAAAGATCCAAAAGAAAGATAAGATGAAAGTTGAACATGTTGAAACATTACCTAAAGTGATGAAAAAGGAACCCTCAATCCAAACTAAAAGGAGAACTGAAAATTAACCTCAAACATTCAGAAATGACAGACAATATATCTATTCTCCCAAGGAAGAAGGTATAAGGAGAAATTCAAGTGAGAAGACATTTCCTCACATGAAGTGTCATTTCTGTGGCTATCTCGGCCATACCATGTCTTATTGCGAAGATGCAAGAAGCTATTTGAATGGAGTAGATATAGAAGTTCAACAAAGAAGAACAAATTCATATCCTAATTCTTATAGAAGAAACATTTTCTATGGATATTGTTATCATTGTTCTAACTTTGGACATAAGGCTGCTAATTGCAGGAAGAGAAGGGACATGGAAACCTCATATCGATGTTCAAGACAAGTTAAGTATCGTCAGAAAGAGAGTGTTTCTATTTCAAACAGGTTTTCTCATCTCAATGAATATTTCGACTATGAAGAACCTGGGTATACGGAAGAGATAACTAAAAGTCCATCGGTACTATATACTCAATCTAATGTCTCAGGGAAGGAAAGGAATAAGATTGAGAAATCCAACCTTGCATAGGTGGCCCTCAAAGCTATAAAGAACAACAGTACCTGGATTCTGGATAGAGGATGTTCATCTCATATGATAGGTAATGCCGGCCTGCTAACAGATGTCAAAATGAAGTTTGATGGTACAGTACGATTTGGTAATGATGGAGCTCTGAACATCAAAGGGAGTGGAAGTACCAAATTAGCTAATGGAGAACTAAAGAAGACTGAAGTCCTTTATGTAGATGGACTACGTAACAATCTCCTCAGTGTGAGTCAACTCTGTGACTCGGGACTTATAGTTACTTTTAATCAGAAAGGCTGAACTATCAAGGGAAAGAAAGGAAATTCACTTATGAAGGGATGCAGAATAGAAGGAAACTTGTATCAGGTTGATAGTGAAGAAAATGTATGTTAAATGACTGTTGAAGACGAAAACAATTTGTGGCATCAGATATTGGGACACATCAATCAATAATAGATGGAGAAAATATCAAAATTGAAAATTGTCATGGACATTCCAAACCTGAAGTGTGAATGTGAAAAATCTTGTGATTCTTGCATTTGTAGGAAGCTGGTATGTAGTTCATATCAGCCAAAGAAGAAAAGGGAATATCACCTTCTTGATCTGATTCATACAGATGTATGTGGGCTGATAAATGTTGCTCGAACCCATAGATAAAGGTACTTTGTCCTTTTCATAGATGATTACAGTATAATGGCATGTGTGATAGTCATTCACAGGAAACAACAAGTCCTTGACTGCATGAAAACATATCGGCGAATCGCCGAAAATGATACTGGACGAACAATCAAAGTGATGAGATCTGACAATAGAGGAGAATACACGTCCATTGAATTTGAAAATTATCTAGAGAATCATGGGATACAACATGAGGTAGCTTCTGTGAGAACTCCAGAACAAAATGGAGTTGTTGAACGTAGGAATCGACAGGTGAACAGCATGGAACGAACTATGCTGATTGAGAGTCTTATTCCACGACATTACTGGAAATAGGTTGTTCAAGCTGTAGTGTACATTCAGAATCAAATAGGACTTTATATGGGTGAGACGAAGACACCATATGAATTGTGGCTTGGACTGAATCACTCTTTAAAATACTTTAGTGTCTTTGGAAGTAAATTCTTCATCAGGAACAAATAAGTAAATCAAGGGAAGTATGGTGACAATGCAGATGAAGGAATTTTCCTCGGTTACTCAATGAACAGCAAAGCTTATAAGTGCTTCAACAAACGTTTAGGAAGGATTGTGGAAAGCAGTGATGTTAAGATAATTGAAGAGAAAACCACAAATCCTTCAAGGATGTCATATGCTGATGTGATAGAAAGTCAGGAAGAAAATGAACATGAAGAAAATACAAATGAAGAAATAGTAGAAGCTATACAAAACACTCAGCAGTCACATCTTTATGTTGACTCAGAAGAAGATTCTAAAGAAGAAACTGCGGTTGAAGAAAATGCAACCGAACCTCGCAGGAGAAATCAAAGAGCTGAGATTGATCCATCCAACATAATTGGGGACAAGAGTGCACCCACTCAAACAAGAAGGATGAGGAATAACACACAATATGCATTTCTATCAGTTGTAGAGCCATCCTCAATCAAAGAAGCTGCAAATGATGAATCTTGGGTGAAATCCATGAATGATGAATTAGATCAGATTGATAAGAATTAGACATGGGATATTGTCTAGAGACCCAACAGTCACAATGTGATTGGTACCAAATGGATCATCAAAAATAAGTTTCATGAGCATGGAAGTGTCATCAGAAATAAGGCACGACTGGTATGTAAAGGATACTCTCAGATTGAAGGCATTGATGTTGAAGAAACCTTTGCTCCAGTGGCTAGACTGGTGTTAATCAGTCTTTTCCTTTCCATGACACTCCAAAGTGGATATAAAGTATTTCAAATGGATGTCAAGACAACATTCTTGAATGGTGTACTCAAAGAAGAAGTCTACATTGAACAACCAATGGGCTTTGTTTTGGGTACTGATGAAACGAAGGTCTGCAAATTGAAGAAAGCTCTATATGGTTTGAAGCAGGCACCACGGGTGTGGTACTCATGGCTGGATTCATATCTCAAGAAGCTGGAATTCAAAAGAGGTGGATTAGATCACAATCTATATGTGAAGAATTCTCCAAAAGATCAATTCATGGTTCTAGTCTACGTTGATGATATCATATTTGGTGGCAACAGGTAGAAATCAGTGGAAGAATTTTCCAACCACATGAAATCATAATTTGAAATGTCTTTGATTGGGGAGATCACATATTTCTTGGGGCAACAGGTGATTCAAAAGAAGGAATACACTTTCATTTCTCAGGAAAAATATGCAAGAGAGCTGCTGAAAAAGTTTAATATGCAAGATTCCAAACCACTGTGAACTCTGATTTTAGTTGGAACTAAACTTGGAAAGCATGAGGATGGGGACTCTGTTGATCCCGCCATATACAGGAGGATCATTGGTAGACTACTATACCTAACAGCGACATGGCCAGATATTTTCTTTGCCACATGTCTTGCGGCCCGCTTTCAGAGTAATCCAAAGGAGAAACATATGGCGGCAGTAAAAAGAATCATGAGGTACATTCAAGGTACACATAACTTCGGGTTATTTTTTGCTGCAGGCAGGGACAATGAATTATCAGCGTTTTCTGATGCTGACCGGGCTGGTTATGTAGTAGACAGAAAGTCCACTAGTGGTGGAGCCTTCTATATTGGGACGAAACGTATTGGCTAGTTGAGCAAGAAACAAGAAAGTACTTCTCTTAGTACTGCTGAAGCTGAGTATATCTCTGCGACAAAGTCATGCAGTCAAATGCTATGGATGAAGCAACAATTAACATATATTGGTGATGAGGTAAAGAAACCAATGGTGATTTACTGTGATAATAAGTGCGCAATTGATCTTATGAAGAATCCTGTTCATCATTCCCGTATGAAACATATTGAAATCAGGTATCACTTTATCAAAGAAAAAGTTGAACAAGGGGTGACTAGAATGGGTCATGTGGGAATTGATGAGCAAGTGGCTGATATCCTGACCAAGCCAATGTCTGCAGCTGTTTTTGAGAAGCATCGGTTGAACCTCAGTGTTCAGCCACCTCCCAGTGCATAAAGAGGTTACAAAAAACCCCTCTCCCCAATTATGATAACTATTTTTATCTATTTATAGATGTGATGCAGGTTTGTGGGGGAGATACTATCCAAGGAAAGTTTGGTTTGAGATGAATAATGAAAAAATAACCAAGCATCGGGTTTATTGTCAATGGGGGAGAAATGAATTAATTCAGGAATGTTCAGGCATATAATGCTCCTGTGACACAATGTGAATTCAGTGTCATAGATAGGATGGGAAGGATAAGAAGGATTTCATCGATCATGTAATGATCCTTGGGCATCATTGAGAATTCCAAAACACTGGAACCCAATTCAATCTTCCACTCATGTTTTATACACCAAGCATTGCTCATGTAGACTTAGAGCATTGGCTGAGTTGATTCTTGCATTTTTGGTTTGCACATGGATGGAGATCTATTGAATTTATTTTCTGATTGCCAACAAACCCAAAGGGGGATATTTTTGGAACCATGGTATTCTATGCATGATTTTGTGTATGAGTTGTGTTTTTTTCCAATCCTCAGTGGAAGTTTAGAATGTGTACCAACAAAGAGATCATATAGTTCAAGCAGACAACAGTATTGAAGGTGGCACCGTTTCCTAGTGTTTGCCAATTGTTTTGGGCCTGAAAATCAGAAAATGTAGAAAAGTGTTTTTGGAAAAGAGACTTGCGCTCCATGTACTTGATGAAGAAGAAAATTTCATGCCATATGTTTTTCAAGATCAGAACATATAAAAATGGCAAAGGGATAAGGGCCGTGCAAGTTTTGGGTTGGTCGTGCAAGTGACCTGCGCGCCATGAAGAGACTTGCCCGCCGATGCCTAGGAGGACTGGAAACATGAGAACTTATTGTTTTTCAAGATCATAACTAAAAAATATGTCAAAGGAAAGAAGTTTGTGCAAGTATTTTTCTGGTCGCGCAAGTGAGTAGCGCGACAAAGGCTAGGGAGGATGAGATGCACGCCGGAACCTGTGCGCCGAGGGAAGACTTGCGCGCCGCCGCGCAGGGGGTCCACTTTGCCTATAAATAAAGGGCCCCCACCTCATTTGTAACTAAGTACAAGACTTAATTTTTTGGATCTCTCTTCGCACAAGTGGTTGAGTCGTGCAAGTGGTTATTGGGTCGCACAAGTAGAGGCTGCGCGCCAGCTGTTGGCTGTGCGTCCAAAGTGGTTTGGGATTTAAAGGCGCTGAGTCGCGCAAGTTTGGAGTTCAAAGAGGCAGTGCCACGCAAGATGTTTGGATTCACCTGCGTGCCGAGTTTGTACCATGCAAGTGACTTGCGTGCCATTCCTGAAACTTGCGCGTGAGTGCTTGAAGAAGTGCCCCGGGGTTGTTAAAGTACATCCGTCCTTTTGAAACTGCACGAAAGCTGGAGGATCATCTGGTACCCTCAGCGCAAAGTGAGATTCATCTTCAGGTGAGAGTTGGACTTCAACAGAGCATCTATAAAAAATAGAGGATGCATTCTTATGCAATTATGAAGAGACCTTCATGTCTATAAACTCATTGTGACCTCACTAAGGGCAGTGAGCCAGGGGGAGTCAACGGGAGTGACCCGAGGGAAAGAGTGAGCTATCCCTGAACCTTTGTAAAGGCAGTGAGCCTGGGACGGAGTGATTGTGCCCAAACCCTTTTAATCCACATCTATTGAAGATTAGTAGAATTTGGTATGACCAAAAACTTGTCGGTGTATGCTCCTTGGACATAGACCTTAGTGGTGAACCAAGTAAAAAGTGTCGTGTCTTCTCTGTGGATGTGAATGTTTGCTTTCTGATCATATTCATCATACAAGTTCAACAAGTTTCTACCAACGTGGGAACAAGATACATCACATTAAAAGAAAATTTTGTCACCCTGATTCACCCCTCCCCTCTCTGGGTGTCCCGGGGTCCTTCAAGTGGTATCAGAGGGTAAAGGTTGATGGTGTTGAATCTGTCCTTTTTCGTCATGGAGAATGCAATCAATGTCATTGGAGTCCCTCACTTCGATGGAAGTAATTTCCAGATCTATAAGAATAGAATGAGATCTCATCTGAGATCTCTTGGAATTAAAGTTCTCTTTTATACTGTGCAAGGAATACAAGTCACTAATCCAACAGGCCTAGCTATGACTGAAACAGACAGGAAATTTTTTAATGTTGATGCTAAAGCACAAAACACACTCACTACAACCCTTTCTGATCAGATCTACCTAATTGTTATGAATTTCACCTCAGAAAAATCCACGTGGGATAAACTCGAGAACATTTTTGAAGGAGATAGAAAAGTGAAGGAGGCGAAACTATAAGTGCTGCACAATCGGTTTGATGATATGAAGATGCATCCAAACGAGAATGCAGACTCTTTGTTCAATCGAATTGCTGAAGTGGTTGGAGCAATTCAGGGTCTAGGCAAATAAATCAAAGACATTGATATTGTAAAGAAAATATTAAGAATACTTCCACCTCTATAAAATGCAAAGGTGTCAGCCCTTGAGGAAAGAGATCATTCCAAACTTTCTCTGGACGATTTACTGAGCAGCTTGGTAGCATATGAAATGAGGGTAAAACTGGAAGATGCTACAAATAGTGTGAGCAAGGAAATGGCATTCAAGGCCATGGATAAATTGAAAATCTCAAAAGATAGTAGTGGTGAAGATGACGAAGAAAAAAAATTCTTTCTCTCATTGCAAAGAAGTTCCATAAGGGGAAAGGGAAATTCAAAAGGAAGTTACCTCTCACATGTTTTCGTTGTGGAAAAGCTGGGCACATTACCTCTCAGTGCTTAAGAAAGATCAATGATGAAGATAGTGAAGATGAAATCTTCATGAATCCTCAGAGAAGGTTATTCAAAATGGGAGACTTCAAATCTGGAAAGAAAATGAAAAGTAAGAGTTTTTTCTATGAAGAGGAAGAAGATGATAATGAATTGTGTGATGAAGAAGTACTAGAATTTAAAACTGGGAACCATGCTTCCATGATGGCCACTATTGAAAAGTCAAAAGATACTGGTGGAGAAAAACAAATGAGAACTTGTGTAGATCTAGAGATGAAACTTAAGGATGCAGTTATTTAGTTTAAGATTAAATGTAAGAGTTGCAATAAGTGGAAATCAATTTTAGAAGAATCAACTGAATAAGTTGATCAGCTTGAAGCTGAAATTGAACGACTTGAAAAATTTGTGAAGGTACAGTCTAAAATAATTGAAAGAAATGATTATATAGTGGATCTAAAGCTGATAATTGAAGATCAGGCAAAGGTCATCAATGACCTCACCTCCAGACTTGATGAAAAATCCAAGACTGCTGAGGGTCTTGAGGAGGAAGTTGTTACTCAAAGGAGTAAACTTGGGACTGAATCAATTCCAAAAGATTCGAGGAAGTAAATATAGTTTGGAAGATTCTCAGATGTAGAATTACTAGCAAGAGCCAAGTGTGGTTCTGAAGGGGTTGGAAAAATCTTGAGTGATCAAAGACCCGCTTGTATGGGAAAGAGTGGAATTAGCTGTGAGGCAGAGACATCAACTGCTTGAAGTGAAAAGATCCAAAAGAAAGTTAAGATGAAAGCTGAACATGTTGAAACATTGCCTAAAGTGCTGAAAAAGGAACCCTCAATCCAAACTAAAAGGAGAACTGAAGATTAACCTCATATATTCAGAAATGATAGATAGTCTAACTCCTCTCCCAAGGAAGAAGGTATGGGGAGAAATTAAAGTGAGAATAAATTTCCTCTCATGAAGTGTCAGTTATGTGGATATCTGGTCCATACCATGTCTTATTGCGAAGAGGCAATAAGGTATCTGAATTGAGAAGATATAGAAGTTCAATAAAGAAGAACAAATTCATATCCTAATTCTTATTGAAGAAACAATTTCTATGTATATTTTTATCGTTGTTCTAACTTTGGACATAAGGCTACTAATTGCAGGCAGAGTAGGGACATGGACACGTTATACCGATGTTCAAGATAAGTTAAGTATCGTCAGCAAGATAGTGTTTCTCTTTCAAACAGGTTTTCTCCTCTCATAGAAGATTTCAACTATGAAGAACCTGGGTATGCAGAAGAGATAATTGAAAGGCCATCAGTACTATATACTCAATCCAATGTATCATGGATGGAAAGGAAGAAGATTGAGAAATACAACCTTGCAGAGGTGGCCCTCAAAGCTACAAAGAACAACAGTACCTGGATTCTTGATAGAGGATGTTCATCTCATATGACAGGTAATTCTGGCCTACTAATAGATGTCAAAAGGATGGTTGATGGTACAATATGATTTGGTAATGATGGATCTCTGAAAATCAAAGAGAGTGGAAGTACCAAATTATCTAATGGAGAACTAAAGAAGACTAAAGTCCTTTACGTAGATGGACTAATTCATAATCTCCTCAGCGTGAGTTAACTCTATGACTCGGGACTTGTAGTTACTTTTAATCAGAAAGGATGCACTATCAAGAGAAAGACAGGCAATTCACTTATAAAGGGATATAGAATAGAAGGCAACTTGTATCAGGTTGATAGTGAAGAAAATGTTTGTTACATGACAATTGAAGAAGAAAACAATTTGTGGAATTGGAGACTGGGACACATCAATAAACAAGACATGGAGAAAATAGGAAAATTTAGAATTGTCATGGACATTCCAAACCTAAAGCGTGAACGTGAAAAATCTTGTGATTCTTGCATTCGTGGGAAGCTGGTCTGTAGTTCATATCAGCTAAAGAAGAAAAGGGCATCTCACCTTCTTGATCTGATTCATACAAATGTATGTGGGCCGATAAATGTTGCTGGAATCCATGGAGAAAGGCACTTTTCCCTTTTCATAGATGATTACTGTAGAATGGCATGTGTGATGGTCATTCACAGGAAACGAAAAGTCCTTGACTGCATGAAAACATATAGGTGAATCACCGAAAATGATACTGGACAAACAATCAAAGTGTTGAGATCTGACAATGGAGAAGAATACACGTCCATTGAATTTGAAAATTATCTGGAGAAGCATGGGATACAACATGAGGTAGCTGCTGTGAGAACTCCACAACAAAATGGAGTTATTGAATGTAGGAATCGACAGGTGAACAATATGGAATGAACTATGCTGATTGAGAGTCATATTCCAAGACATTACTGGAAAGAGGGTGTTCAAGCTGCAGTGTACATTCAGAATCGAATAGGACTTTATATGGGTGAGATGAAGACACCATATGAATTGTGGCATGGATAGAAGCCCTCTTTAAAATAATTTTGTGTCTTTGGAAGTAAATGCTTCATCAAGAACAAAGAAGGGAATCAAGGGAAGTATGGAGATAATGCAGATGAAGGAATTTTCCTCAGTTACTCAATGAACAGCAAAGCCTACAAGTGTTCCAATAAGCATTTAGGAAGGATTGTGGAAAACAGTGATGTTAAGATAATTGAAGAAAAAACCACAAATGCTTCAAGGACACCATATGATGATGTGATAGAAAGTTAAGAAGAAAGTGAATGTGAAGAAAATACTAATGCAAAAATAGAGGAAGTTATAAAAAACACTCAGCAGTCACATCATTATGTTGACTTAGAAGAATAATCTGAAGAAGAATCTGTGGATGAAGAGAATGCAACTGAACCTCGTAGGAGAAATAGAAGAGCTGAGATTGTCCATCCAATATAATTGGGGACAAGAGTGCACCCACTCAAACAAGAAGTATGAGGAATAACACGCAATCTGCATTTCTATCAGTTGTAGAGCCATCCTCATTTGAAGAAGTTGCAAATGATGAATCTTGGGTGAAAGCCATGAATAATGAATTAGATCAGATTGACAAGAATCAGACATGGGATCTTTTCCAGAGACCCAAAGGTCACAATGTGATTGGTACCAAATGGATCTACAAAAATAAGTTTGATGAGCATGGAAGTGTCATCAGAAACAAGGAACGACTGGTATTTAAAGGATACTCCCAGGTTGAAGGCATTGATGTTGAAGAAACCTTTTCTCTAGTGGCTAGACTGGAGTTAATCAGGCTTTTCCTTGCCATGTCACTCCAAAGAGGATATAAAGTATTTCAAATGGATGTCAAGACAACATTCTTGAATGGTGTACTCGAAGAAGAAGTCTACATTGAACAAACAGTGGGCTTTGTTTTGGGTACTGATGAAATGAAGGTCTGCAAACTGACGAAAGCTCTATATGGTTTGAAGCAGGCACCACGGGCATGGTACTCGTGGCTGGATTCATATCTCAAGAAGCTGGAATTCAAAAGAGGAGTAGATCACAATCTCTATGTGAATAATTATCCAAAAGATCAATTCATGGTTCTAGTCTACATTGATGGTATCACATTTGGTGGCAACATGAAGAAATCAGTGGACAAATTTTCTAAGCACGTGAAATCTTAATTTGAAATGTCTATGATTGGGGAGCTCACATATTTCTTGGGGCTACAGGTGATTCAAAAGAAGGAATACACTTTCATTTCTCAGGAAAAATATGCAAGAGAGCTACTGAAAAAGTTTAGTATGCAAGATTCCAAACCAATGTCAACTCCGATTGCAGTTGGAACTAAACTTGGAAAGCATGAGGATGAGGACTCTGTTGATCCCACGATGTACAGGAAGATCATTGGGAGCCTACTGTACCTAATAGTGACACAACCAGATATTTTCTTTGCTACATTCCTTGTGGCCCACTTTCAGAGTAATCCAAATGAGGAACATATGGCGGAAGTAAAAAGAATCATGACGTACATTAAAGGAACACATAACTTTGGGTTGTTTTTTGCTGCAGGTAGGGACAATGAATTATCAGCGTTTTCTGATGCTGACTGGGCTGGTGATGTAGTAGACAGAAATTCCACTAGTGGTGGAGCCTTCTATATTGGGCAGAAATGTGTTGGCTGGTTGAGCAAGAAACAAGAAAGTACTTCTCTTAGTACTACTAAACCTAAGTATATCTCTGCCACAAAGGCATGCACTCAACTTCTATGGATGAAGAGATAGTTAAAAGATATTGGTGATGAGGTAAAGCAACCAATGGTGATTTACTGTGATAACAAGAGCACAATTGATCTTACGATGAATCCTGTTTAGCATTCCCGTACAAAACATATTGAAATCAGGTATCACTTTATCAAAGAAAATGTTGAACAAGTGGTGATTAGAATGGGTCATGTGGGAATTGATGAGCAAGTGGCTAATATCCTAACCAAGCCACTGTCCGCGGCTGTGTTTGAGAGGCATCAGTTGAACCTCGGTGTTCAGCCACCTCCCAGTGCATAAGGAGGTTATAGAATACCCCTCTCCCTGATTATGATAACTGTTTTTATCTGTTTATGGATGTGATGCAGGTTTATGGGGGAGATACTATCCAGGGGGAGTATGGTTTGAGATTGACAATGAACAAATAACCAAGCTTCGAGTTTATTGTCAATGGTGGAGAAATGAATAAATTCATGAATGTTCAGGCATATAATGCTCCTGTGACACAATGCGAATTCAATGTCATAGATAGGATGAGAAGGATAAGAAGGATTAGATCGATCATGTAATGATTCTTGGGCATCATTGAGAATTCCAAAACACTGGAACCCAATTCAATCTTCCTATATTGTTTTCTACACTGAGCATTGGTTATGTAGACTTAGAGTGTTGGATGAGTTGATTCTTGCATTTTTGGTTTGCACATGGATGAAGATATATTGAATATATTTTCTGATTGCGAACAAACCCAAAGGGGGAGATTGTTGGAACCGTGGTCTTCTATGCATGATTTTGAGTATGATTTGTGTTTGTTTTCAATCCTCAGTGGAAGTTCAGAATGTGTACCAGTAAAGATATCGTACAGTTCAAGAAGACAACAGTATTGAAGGTGGCACCGTTTCCCAGTGTTTGCCAATTGTTTTGGACATGAAAATCGGCAAATATAGAAAAGCGTTTTTGGCAAAGAGACTTGCGCGCCATGTACTTGATGAAGAGGAAACTTTCACGCCATATGTTTTTCAAGATCAGAACATAGAAAAATGGCAAAGGGATAAAGGCCGTGCAAGTTTTGGGTTTGTCGCGCAAGTGACCTGTGCGCCGTGAAGAGACTTGCCCGCCGATGCCTAGGAGGACTGGAAACTTGCACACCTATTGTTTTTCGAGATCATAACATAAAAATATGTCAAAGGAAAGAAGGTTGCGCAAGTATTTTTGTGGTCACGCAAGTGAGTAGTGCGACAAAGGCTAGGGAGGATGAGCTGCGCGCCGGAACCTGTGCGCCAAGGGAAGACTAGTGCGCTGCTGCGTAGGGAGTCCAGTTTGCCTATAAATATAGGACCCCCTCCTCATTTGTAACGAATTTCAAGACTTAATTTTTTGGAGCTCTCGTCGCGGAAGTGGTTGAGTCGCGCAAGTGGTTGAGTCGCGCAAGTGGTTGTTGGGTCACGCAAGTAGAGTCTGTGTGCCGGCTGTTGGCTGCGCGTCCAAAGTTGTTTGGGATTTAGAGGTGCTGAGTCATGCAAGTTTGGAGTTCAAAGAGGTAGCGCCACACAAGATGTTTAGAGTCACCTACACGCCGATTTTTTACCATGCAAGTGACTGGTGCTCTATTCCTAAAACTTGCGCGCCTGAGCTTGAAGAAGCGCGCCAGGGTTGTTAATGTACATCCATCCTTTTGAAACTGCACGAAAGCTGGAGGATCATCCGGTACCCTCAGCGCAAAGTGAGATTCATCTTCAGGTGAGAGTTGGACTTCAATAGAGCATCTACATACAACAGAGGATGCATTATTATGAAACGATGAAGCAACCTTCACATCTATAAACTGAGTGTGACTTCACTAAGGGCAGTGAGCCAGGGGGAGTCAACGGGAGTGACCCGAGGGAAGCAGTGTGCTATCCCTGAACCTTTGTAAAGGCAGTGATCCTGGGACAAAGTGATTGTGCCCAAACCTTTGTAATCCACAACTACTGAAGATTATTGGAATTTGGTACGACCGAAAACTTGTCGGTGTATGCCCCTTGGACGTATCCCTTAGTGGTGAACCAAGTAAAAAGTGTTGTGTCTTCTCTGTGCATGTGAATGTTTTCTTTCTGATCATATTCATCATACAAGTTCAAAAAGTTCCTACCAACGTGGGAACAAGATCCATCACATTAAAAGAAAAAGTTTTCACCCTGATTCGCCCCTCCACTCTCAGGGTTTCCCGGGGTCCTTCAAGTGGTATCAAAGGGTAAAGTTTGCTGGTGTTGAATGAGTCCTTTTTCGTCATGGAGAATGAAATCAATGTCCAGGGGGTGCCTCACTTCGATGGAAGTAATTTTCAGATTTGGAAGAACAGAATGAGATCTCATCTAATATCTCTAGGAATGGAAGTTCTCTTTTCTACTGTGTAAGGAATATAAGTCACTGATCCAACAGGCCTGGATATAACTGAAACAGATAGGAAAATTCTTGATGCAGAGGCTAAAGCACAAAATCCACTCACTACAGCCCTTTCTGATCAGATCTACCTAAAGGTTATGAATTGAACCTCAAAAAAATCAATGTGGCATAAACTCAAGAACATTTATGAAGGAGATAGCAAAGTGAAGGAGGTGAAACTACAAGTGCTGCACAATCAGTTTGATGATCAGAAGATGCATCCAGACGAGAATGCAAACTCTTTCTTCAATCGAATTACTGAAGTGGTTGGAGAAATTAGGGGTCTAGGAAAAGAAATAAAAGACATTGATATTGTAAAGAAAATATTAAGAAGACTTACACCTCTATAAAATGAAAAGGTGTCAGCCCTTGAGTAAAGAGATCTTTCCAAACATTCTCTGGATGATCTATTGAGCAGCTTGGTAGCATATGAAATGAGAGTCAAACCGGAAGATGCTATGACATGTGTGAGCAAGGAAATGGCATTCAAGGCCATCGATAAAATGAAAATCTCAAAATATAGTAGCGGTGAAGATGACGAAGAAAAAGAAATTCTTTCCCTCATTGAAAAAAAGTTCCAGAAGGGGAAAGGGAAATTCAAAGGGAAGTTACCTCTCACATGCTTTCGTTGTGGAAAAGTTGGGCACATTTCCACTTAGTGCTTAAGAAAGATCAATGTTGAAGATAGTGAATATGAAAGCTTAGAGAAGCCTCAGAGAAGTTTCTTCAAAAAGGGAGACTTCCAATCTGGAAGGAAAATTCAAAGGAAGAGTTTTGTCTATGAAGAGGAAGAAGATGATAATGAATTCTGTGATGAAGAAGTACCAGAATTCAAAACTGGGAACCATGCATCCATGATGGCCACTGTTGAAAAGTTAAAAGATACTGGTGGAGAAAAACAACTGAGAACTTGTGTAGATCCTGAGATACAACTTAAGGATGCAGTTAGTAAGCATAAGATTAAATGTAAGAGTTGAAATAAGTGGAAATCAATTGTAGAAGAATCAACAGAATACGTTGATCAAATTGAAGCTGAAATTGAACGATTAGAAGAATTTTTTAAGGTACAATCTAAAATAATTGAAATCAATGATGATCTAGTGGATCTAATGCTGAGAATTGAAGAGCAGGAAAATGTCATCAATGACCTCACCTCCAGACTTGATGAAAAATCCAAGAATACTGAGGGTCTTGAGGAGGAAGTTGTTACTCAAAGGAGTAAACTTGAGACTGAATCAATTCCAAAAGATTAGAGGAAGAAAATACAGGTTGGAATATTCTCAGATGCAGAATTACTAGCAAGAGCCAAGTGTGGTTTAGATGGGGTTGGAAAAATCTTGAGTGATCAATAACTCGCTTGCAAGGGAAAGAGTGGAATTGGATGTGAGGCAGAGACATCAACTCCTAGAAGTGAAAAGATCCAAAAGAAAGATAAGATGAAAGTTGAACATGTTAAAATATTACCTAAAGTGCTGAAAAAGGAACCCTCAATCCAAACTAAATGGATAACTGAAAATTATCCTCAAACATTCAGAAATGACATACAGTCTAACTATTCTCCCAAGGAAGAAGGTATGAGGAGAAATTTAAGTGTGAAGATATTTCCTCTCAGGAAGTGTCAGTTCTGTGGCTATCTGGGCCATACCATGTCTTATTGCGAAGTGGCAAGAAGCTATCTGAATGGAGAAGATATATAAGTTCAACTAAGAAGAAAAAATTCATATCCTAATTCTTATAGAAGAAAAAATTTCTATGGATATTGTTATCGTTGTTTTAACATTGGACATATGGCTGCTAATTTCCGGAAGAGAAGGGACATGGACACCTCATACCAATGTTCAAGACAAGTTAAGTATCGTCAGCAAGATAGTGTTTCTATTTCAAACCGATTTTCTCCTCTCAAAGAAGATTTCGACTATAAAGAACCTGGGTATGCGGAAGATATAATTGAAAGGCCAACATTACTATATACTCAATCCAATGTCTCATGGAAGTAAAGGAAGAATATTGAGAATTCCAAACTTGTAGAGGTGGACCTCAAAGCTACAAATAACAACAGTACCTGGATTCTAGATAGCGGTTGTTCATCTCATATGAAAGGTAATGTCGGCCTGCTAACAGATTTCAAAAGGAAGGTTGATGGTACAGTACGATTTGGTAATGATGGAGCTATGAAAATCAATGGGAGTGGAAGTACCAAATTAGCTAATGGAGAACTAAATAAGACTGAAGTCCTTTATGTAGATGGCCTATGTCATAATCTCCTCAACATGAGTCAACTCTGTGACTCGGGACGTATAGTTACTTTTAATCAGAAAGGATGCACTATCAAGGGAAAGACATGCAATTCACTTATGAAGGGATGTAGAATGTAAGGCAGCTTGTATCAAGTTGATAGTGAAGAAAATGTCTGTTACATGACTGTTGAAGAATAAACCAATTTGTGGCATGGGAGACTGGGACACATCAATCAATAAGACATGGAGAAAATCTCAAAATTGTGAATTTTCATAGACATTCCAAACCTGAAGCGTGAACGTGAAAAATCTTGTGATGCTTGCATTCGTGGGAAGTTGGTCAGCAGTTCATATCGTCCAAAGAAGAAAAGGGAATCTCACCTTCTTGATCTGATTCATACAGATGTATGTGGGCCGATAAATGTTGCTGGAACCCATTGAGAAAGGTACTTTGTCCTTTTCATAGATTATTACAGTAGAAAGGCATGTGTGATGGTCATTCACAGGAAATGAAAAGTCCTTGACTGCATGAAAACATATCAGTGAATCACTGAAAATGATACTGGACAAACAATCAAAGTGTTGAGATCTGACAATGGAAGAGAATATATGTCCATTGAATTTGAAAGTTATCTGGAGAAGCACGTGATACAACATGAGGTAGCTGCTGTGAGAACTCCACAAAAAAATGGAGTTGTTGAACGTAGGAATCGACATGTGAACAACATGGCACAAACTATGCTGATTGAGAGTCGTATTCCACGACATTACTGGAAAGAGGCTGTTCAAGCTGTAATGTACATTTAGAATCGAACATGACTTTAAATGGGTGAGACAAAGACACCATATGAATTGTGGCATGGAAGGAAGCTCTCTTTAAAATACTTTCATGTCTTTGGAAGTAAATGATTCATCAGGAACAAAGAAGGAAATCAAGGGAAGTATGGAAACAGTGCAGATGAAAGAATTTTCCTCGGTTACTCAATGAACATAAAAGACTACAAGTGTTTCAACAAGTGTTTAGGAAGGATTGTGGAAAGTAGTGATGTTAAGATAATTGAATAGAAAACCAAAAATTCTTCAAGAACGTCATATGATGATGTGATATAAAGTTAGGAAGGAAGTGAACATGAAGAAAATACAAATGAAGAAATAGAGGATGTAATAAAAAACACTCAGTAGTCACATCATTATGTTGACTCAAAAGAATAATCTGAAGAAGAAACTGTGGCTGAAGAGAATGAAACTGAACCTCGCAGGAGAAATCGAAGAGCTGAGATTGATCCATCCAACGTAATTGGGGACAAGAGTGCACCCACTCAAACAAGAAGGATGAGGAATAACACGCAATCTGCATTTCTATTAGTTGTAGAGCCATCCTCATTCGAAGAAGCTGAAAATGATGAATCTTGGGTGAAATCCATGAATGATGAATTAGATAAGATTGACAAGAATCAGACATGGGATCTTGCCCAGAGACCCAAAGGTCACAATGTGATTGGTACCAAATGGATCTTCAAAAATAAGTTTTTTGGGCATGGAAGTGTCATCAGAAACAAGGCATAACTTCTATGTAAACGATACTCCCAGATTGAAGGCATTGATGTTGAAGAAACCTTTGCTCCAGTGGCTAGACTGGAGTCAATCAGGCTTTTCCATTCCATGGCACTCAAAAGAGGATATAAAGTATTCCAAATGGATTTCAAGACAACATTCTTGAATGGTGTACTCGAAGAATAATTCTACATTGAACAACCAGTGGGATTTGTTTTGGGTACTGATGAAACGAAGGTCTACAAACTGAAGAAAGCTCTATATGGTTTGAAGCAGGCACCACGGGCATGGTACTCGCGGCTGGATTCATATCTCAAGAAGTTGGAATTCAAAAGTGGAGGAGTAGATCACAATATCTATGTGAAGAATTCTCAAAAAGATCAATTCATGGTTCTAGTCTCTGTTGATGATATCATGTTTGGTGGAAACATGCAGAAATCAGTGGACGAATTTACCAACCATAGGAAAATAGAATTTGAAATGTCTATGATTGGGGAGCTCACATATTTCTTGGGGCTGCAGATGATTCAAAATAAGGAATACACTTTCATTTCTCAGGAAAAATATGCAAGAGAGTTGCTGTAAAAGTTTAATATGAATGATTCCAAACCAATGTCAACTCCGATTGTAGTTGGAACTAAACATGGAAAGCCTGAGGATGTGGACTCTTTTGATCCCACCATGTACAGGAGGATCCTTGGGAGCCTACTGTACCTAACAGTGACACGACCAGATATTTTATTTGCCACATGCCTTGTGGCCCGCTTTCAGAGTAATCCAAAGGAGGAACATATGGCGGCAGTAAAAAGAATCATGAGGTACATTCAAGGTACACATAACTTCGGGTTATTTTTTGCTGCATGCAGGGATAGTGAATTATCATTGTTTTCTGATGCTGATTGGGCTGGTGATGTAGTAGATATAAAGTCCACTAGTGGTGGAGCCTTCTATATTGGGCAGAAATGTGTTGGATGGTTGAGCAAGAAACAAGAAAGTACTTCTCTTAGTACTGCTGAAGCTGAGTATATCTCTCCCACAAAGGCATGCACTCAACTACTATGGATGAAGCAACAATTAACAGATATTGGTGATGAGGTAAAGCAACCATTGGTGATTTACTGTGATAAAAAGAGTGAAATTGATCTTACGAAGAATCCTGTTCAGCATTCCCGTATAAAACATATTGAAATCAGGTATCACTTTATCAAAGAAAAAGTTGAACAAGGGGAAATTAGAATGGGTCATGTGGGAACTGATGAGCAATTGGCTGATATCCTGACCAAGCCACTGTCCGCGGCTGTGTTTGAGAAGCATCAGTTGAACCTCAGTGTTCAGCCACCTCCTAGTGCATAAGGAGGTTAGGCAATACCCCTCTCCCTGATTATGATAACTGTTTTTATCTATTTATGGATGTGATGAAGGTTTGTGGGGGAGATACTATCCAGGGGGAGTATGGTTTGATATGAGAAATGAACAAATAACGAAGCTTCGGGTTTATTTTCAATGCGGGAGAAATGAATAAATTCATGAATGTTCAGGAATATAATGCACCTGTGACACAATGTGAATTCAGTGTCATAGATAGGATGAGAAGGATAAGAAGGATTTCATCGATCATGTAATGATTCTTGGGAATCATTGAGAATTCCAAAACACTGGAACCCAATTCAAGCTTCCTCTCTTGTTTTCTACACTGAGCATTTCTCACGTAGACATAGAGTGTTGGATGAGTTGATTCTTGCGTTTTTGGTTTGCACATGGATGAAGATCTATTGAATTTATTTTCTGATTGCCAACAAACCCAAAGGGGGAGATTGTTGGAACCATGGTCTTCTATGCATGATTTGGAGAATGATTTTGTGTTCATTGTAAATCCTCAGTGGAAGTTCAGAATATGTACCAGAAAAGAGATCATACAGTTCAAGCAGACAACAGTATTGAAGGTGGCACCGTTTCCCAGTGTTTACCAATTTTTTGGGCCTGAAAATCGACAAATGGATAAAAATGTTTTTGGAAAAGAGACTTGCGCGCCGTGTACTTTATGAAGAGGAAACTTTCGTTCCATATGTTTTTCATGATCAGAACATAGGAAAATGGAAAATGGATAAGGGCCGCACAAGTTCTGGGCTGGTCGCGCAAGTGACCTGCGCGCTACGAAAAGACTTGTGCGCCGATGCCTAGGAGGACTGGAAACTTGCACGCTTATTGTTTTTCAAGATCATAACTTCAAAATATGGCAAAGGAAAGAAGGTCGCACTAGTACTTTTGTGGTCGCGTAAGTGAGTAGCGTGATAGAGGCTAGGGAGGATGAGTTGCGCACCAGAACCTGTGCACCGAGGGAAGACTTGCGTGCCGCCACGCAGGGGGTCCAGTTTTCCTATAAATAGAGGACCCCCAGCTCATTTGTAACAAATTTCAAGACTTAATTTTTTTGATCTCTCGTCGCGCAAGTGGTTGAGTCGCGCAAGTGGTTGTGGGGTCGTGCAAGTAGAGGCTGCGCGCCAGCTGTTGGCTGCGTGTACAAAGTGGTTTGGGATTTAGAGGCGCTGAATCGCACAAGTATGGAGTTCAAAGAGGCAGTGCTACGCAAGATGTTTGGAGTCACCTGCGCGCCGAGTTTGTACCGCGCAATTGACTTGCGTTCCATTCCTGAAACTTGCACGCCCGAGCTTGACGAAGCGTGCCAGGGTTGTTAAAGTACATCTATCCTTTTGAAACTGCCCGAAAGCTGGAGGATCATCCGGTACCCTCATCGCAAAGTGAGATTCTTCTTCAGGTGAGAGTTGGACTTAAACAGAGCATCTACATACAATAGAGGATGCATTATTATGTAATGATGAAGAGACCTTCACGTCTATAAACTGCGTGTGACTTCACTAAGGGCAGTGAGCCAAAGGGAGTCAACAGGAGTGACTCGAGGGAAGCAGTGAGCTATCCCTGAACCTTTGTAAAGGCAGTGAGCCTGGGACAGAATGATTGTGCCCAAACCTTTGTAATCCACATCTAGTGAAGATTATGGGAATTTGGTACGACCGAAAACTTTTTGGTGTATGATCCTTGGACGTAGCCCTTAGTGGTGTACCAAGTAAAAAGTGTTGTGTCTTATCTATGCATGTGAATGTTTTCTTTCTGATCATATTCATCATTCAGTTTCAACAAGTTCCTACCAACGTGGGAACAAGATCCATCACATTAAAAGAAAAAGTTGTCACCCTGATTCACCCCTCTCTTCTTAGGGTGTCCCGGGGTCCTTTAGAAATAAATATGCTCAACGTGCGTGCATCGTCCAAGTAAACCTCAATAACTACTTGGTAATCAATATAAGGCTCAATAGCATAACAAAGCAACAATTCCACTATCCTAAAACTAGGCATGGAAACTGGAAAATGCCAAACAAGCAAAACAAGCATGGCAGGCATCCAGAGTACATCAAAAACTACTCTATTCACAAAATTAAAACTCTACTATAGAAATCAAGAAAGTAGGAAATCAATCAAAGGGAAAAACAGGAAAACACACAATTACCGTTCAAGGGAATTGGCGCAATTGTACAAAATACTCAAAGACTTTCTACAGAAAGGCACAAACCTCCTACCTCGATCCTAAGAGATCGATAAACTTGAACCACGATGACTAATTCTCCATAGAACGTCATAGATATGAGAAAAAACACAAAACATTCAACCTTAGATAACTTGAGAAGGAAGAAGAATTGGAAAACAAGGCTCAAGAAGAAGGGATAAATCACCACTGCACTTCCTACACAATCGACCATGCTCGAATCGGAGAACAGACAGAGAGGCGGGGGCTTGGGGAAGATCCGCCCGTACGGGTTTCTCTCGGATGAAGAACATGGAGAAGGGGTGTGTTCTATCCGTTAGGTGCGACCCCCGTGCGTTTAGTGAAAAAAGAAAAGTACACGACGTGTAATTTTAGAGTACACGGCGTGTACTAGGTTTTTCCGTACTCCGCCAAAATCGGCCTCCACGTCACCCCTACACATAGTGTGTGTTGCCCGGACACAGCCAACACACGACTTCGAGCCGGAGAAGATTACACGGTGTGTACTCAGAAAGTACACGGCGTGTACTTAAAAATTTGTTAGATACTCAATTTTTCTTTAAAACTCCATAAAAAGGAAAGGCGTACCTGAAACGAAGATCCATGTTCTTACATTAAGCCTCTTGGATATAGAGTAATTTTCATTCTCACTTATTCAATAACATATACACCTGATTACCATGATTACGTTTTTTAGTCTTTCTCATCTTTAGTATATCATTAATATTACAATTCATCCTTAATGAAAAAAATGATTTATCACTATAGATCTTCTTATATTCTCTATGAACTCCCAACTTTTTCCTCTATCAATTATCTATTGGGTACATAATTGTATACGCTTCTCAGTTCTTAGTTATTATTAATGCTTTCTCCTATTGAAAAATTATATTCAGATAATATTAAATTAATATTATAAATAACATTTATATTTATTAAATATTGATTCTCCATTTATTCTCAGTGGTATTAAATCTCTTCATTTAAACCGCATAATCTTTTCTAGTTTGAATTCTGAAGACATACTCTGTTGAAATCCTTTTAATTACCCCATTTAAACTCCTACGATAATAAGGATATTTTTATATTTACTAATTTATATATTTTTCAATTAATTAATCTTAATTATTAATCCATGAGTTCATGGATCCATGCAGTTCCATTGTAGAATAGTTTCAAGATGAAAAAATCAATCTCAATATTAAACATCAATCAGAATATTTGATTTTTTTCCTTATGTGAAAGTTCATATGTATCATCAAAATAAATTCTTAATCCTTTGTAAAATATTTAATCTAATTTAAATGAAGATTTAGTATTTATCATTTCATATAGTTCCTCTGTGTTTTACTCAATGAATATGGATTAGAGCCCTATGTAGCCCCTGGATTACCTTCTTTGTATTCTCATGTATTTTTAAACTCGTATATTTTTTAATGTTTTTGTTGAACCCTATTAATTAAACTTTTACTCAAAACAATTTTTTAAACAACAAATGAAATATTTTCTTTTCTACAAAGCCTTTAAAATAATCACAAACACTACCATTTAAATTTTGATACACTATATGTTGTATCCCAATAATTATGAACCTCTTTTAACACTATGATGTCTTGTTATTTTGAAATGGAACTTTATACCTTTCATGAAAAATCTACACACTATGTAGGGTTTGGGACCATTTCATTTTTCACTCTTTAATAAATAAATTCAATAATTCTCTAAAAAAATGATAACACATCATAGAATATATAGAAGGTTTTAACAACCAACATTAATCATTCCTAAACATCAAAAAATATTCAATTAATAAATTTATTGAATTTTTTAGATTAAATATTTTTTGTATGGTCATACACAACATAATATAGTCACTTTCATTCATAATATGTTTTATTCAATCTCCCCACTAGCTTGTTTCATTTAGAACACCTTCAAAAATATTGTAGATTATTTTTTATAATCGATTTTCATTAAAGTTTACATCAATATTAAAATAATCACATTTAAGGGTTCTTATCATTGAAATTTTCCATTTAGATTCTCTAATAGTAAAAACATGTAGAATGTTTTACATCCTTACTCACCAGGGCCATTGTGGCTTGTGAAAATTTAGTGTGACACCCCAATCCCACCACCAAATGGTCAATGGATAGAAACAACAACCAATTAACAATATAAAAAACATGGGGTCCTTATCCTCTATTAACTTTATAAACCCAAGCACACTAAAATACTGATACAATACAAAAATTTATAATACAAGAGATACAATTATAGGAATAAATATATATTCCATAATTAAATTATGAAAATAATACTGGAAAACTAAAAGGGTCAAATATAATCCCACCAAAATGGTAAAATATTTCAAGAGTACTAGAATAAGGGGAATATTTTCAAGGGAAACACCTAGATTAAACCATGGTTAGTTTAATATTACAATTCTCATCCTTTATCTAGCCTACATAGGACTCTATAAAAATGATTTTCATTTATAGATGTTAGGATGGTACTGGAAGATCCAATACATGGGATATTAAAAAAAATATGAAACCCTATAATTACCAAACCAAAAGAATGTTAATGATTCCCTAATATTCCTACTCGATGTTTCAAGTTATCCTTCATTCAGGATAACTCAATCCACAAGCCTGATAATGTTGATGTCACTCAACTGATAGTTCATTCTCATTGGGCCTCTTCATGTAAACGTTTACACAATAAGTTATAATAGATCGATACAAAAATAGGGAATCACTCTAGGTACCATATATGACACTATAAACCCTAACCGAATTAACATGCTATATAGGGGATCAATGCCTATATATGTTGGTCACACTAATACGAAAAACCAACATTTTTAAAAATATACGATGGAGTATCCCACATCGGGCCTCATGGGGGATTCCTAAAACTCTATTCGAGAGTACTACTATAGAGAGGATCACATCCATCACTCAGTATACGATTCCTCACTCTACACTTTGTGGGATGAACTGAGGTACAATAACCTTGAAAAAATGGTCAACAATAAACAGAATAGGGTCATCAAATAGTCTTAGAGAATGTACACTATGTCTATATAAAGTATACATTATTTATTCCATATCTCAATTAGGCCCATGTTCTCTAGAACATTCTTATGTAATTTGGGATGTTCCCCTGTACTTTGGTCATGCTTGTGTACAGTCGTCATGCTAGGGTACTCGGTTGTTTTTGAGTACCGATAAGTGGCCATGTACTTTACTAATTCCCATCTACTAGGCTTTGTGTGAGTAATAGGTTATTACTATGTACTCTAGTGATTCCCATGTAATTGGAAATTTTTGTGCCCACATACCCTGGTGGTACATGTCAAGATCCCAGTTATGGATCACATGGATTGTTACTTGTTCCACATGGAATTGGATATTTTTCTTGACATTTAATCCCTATATATTATAGAGGGCACCAAATTGAATTTTTTTTCATAATATCAGCCTCATATTAATAAAATTTCTTTTAAAATCATGTCCTTGAGGAATATTTTCAAACCGCACCCACCTTGTAATCCACACAAAATCCATCATTTGATTTGTGGACTTTTGTTGAATGAACCATTCCATCACCGATGGTCAAATTTTGGCCATCCAATCCACTTTAAAATTAATTCCAACTTCTCCATTCCATCACTGGATAGAAAAAATAAATCAAAAAACACATATATGATCCTTCTGCACCTTCAATCATCCACCATTATTATCTCACCTTGATCACTCAATCAATGAATAACTAGAACCTATGGTGAAAATCCGTTATTCCAAAAAATGATTGCATGATGATTTTCCGCTAGCTATTGGATAAACATCCTCTTATGGAAAATAATGATCCTAAAATTTATATTTATGGGAGATGAATATATAAAAATAAAAATCTAAATGAGCCTTATCCAATTTTTTGTGTTGGACTTTATTTACTACCAAAAAATGATAAATCATGAACCAAATATAAAACACATTATTCAATTCATATTTATAAGATGATAATGTAATATTTTTCATCAATGATTGACACATGAATTAAATTTATAGATAATTAATTTCAATTTTAATTGTGTAATACAAAAACTTAATAAATCATATAAATGGAAATTTCCTTCCACGGGTTTGGATCAATCATTAATGAAAATAGTTTTGTTCCGCTATCTCTGATGAGATCCATGAGATATGTTGGAATATTTATCACTAAAGCATGATCTATTGTATACCATCCATGAATCCTCCTATAATATCCATCTATAAATACTAATGGTTTTATATCTAACCAAGAAGAATTTGGATTACTATGCCTATATAGATGAGTTTAGGTCCTGAAAATTAAATAAAAAATAAATTCATTTATAGGTATATCTATTTAAAAATCTCAAATTATGGTTCTTTTATGAAAAACCTAAAGTCAATAATGGTTATTTTGTCCCTATAGTAATAACCACTATATAGATTTAATGGAGTTATTTGATTTCCTATCTAAGACCCCATTGGGTTGTTATTGTATTATTTGTGAAACAATATTTGTGTGCAATATAAAAATTTTAGGATTTTTATTATATCAATGTCAGGATTCCCCTGACCATAGAATCTCATACTAATATAGCACCTAGCTATAAAAATATTCTTTATGATATTCCAAAATGTTACAATGGAAAAAAATATTTGGTACATTCCCCCCAATATTGGTATTTTCATACAGTAAGTAAAAACATACTCAAAAAGAAACTGTAATGAGATCATATTTGCTTCTCCAACTCCCAAGTTATCTTATTGAGATTCTTGTGATACCACCACACACAAACACGAAGTATATCATTTTCACATATGTGAACATATCATACCAATTATTGATCTTTATAAACTTCGTTGTAGGGGTTTCTCAATCATCATTTTCTAGCATTCCCAATTTTATAACATACGATGGTTCATATACATACCTCTTAACCAATGAAACATGAAAGTGTTTGTGTACCTATAATGACTATGGTAAACTTTAATAGGTATTCCACCTCTCCAACCTTGTGTAGTATCTTGAGAGGGACAATGAGTCTCAGAGATAACCACTCACCTAATCCAAATAACCTAAATCATCACTGAGGAGGGACTCTTAATAACAAAATTTCTCTATAAAAGATCTCTAAAATCCCCAATAATTTGTCTACATAAGACTTATAATGGATCTGGGAAGCCTCCATCCTCTCATGGTGATTTTCACCATCAATGTTATCAGTCACACACTTTCAAAGACCACAAGTGATGACACTAATATATCAGTACAACATAGTAGTGACCTACATGATCTCCCATAAATGGCCTTCAATGGTTCCATATTGATTTTGGAATGGTATATTTTTTTTATTAAATCTAAATCAACTTTTGATTATACTCCCAACTATGTCAAGTTTCCAACAAGCAATACTAAAACATCTCATCAAGAACATAATTGGTCCACTCATATTGGCTATCTGTTAAGGGGTAAAGAAACAGAACAAAAAAAAACATATTCTCAAGGGCCTTCGATAGTACACTACATATTTATGAAATGAGGTTAGAATCACCAACTGAAATTATCATTTAGGGATCTCTATGATTACAAACTATATGCTTCATGAAATGGAATATCAAGATCTATATTGGACTCTCCATTTGAATAGAGAGGATTTGGACCGACTTAGTGAGTTGGTCTATGATGACCCACATGGTATCGTGTCAACTAAAAATTCATGGTAGTCCCATCAGTATATGTATATATCTACAATCCAAAATTTAATCATGTTCCAAAAACGATAGTTCCATACCCGCTGGAACCTTGTGATCATCATTCACATGAAGAAAAGTGAGGCATAAAGAGGAAAACTCTTATACACACTTCAAACATTCTATCCATAAGATCAAAAATTTAATATCCTAATACAAATTTTTTTCACCTAGATGCACCAATAATTTGGATATCTGATATTCTCTGAAAACATCCTTTGTCAATGTCACTGATAACAATGTCTATACTTAGAAAAAATGGTGTGATCACCACCTTCATAAAATCCATCAAATACATGCCTAGTGGATATCAATATAAATAAAGACTCATGGATAGTCTCTCCATGTTGATCCTACAAAAAACATTTTATATTTAATGGTTCAAAAATTATTGACTGAATGTAAGGCAACCCAATCTCATCTACAAACAACAACAACATTGAGGCCAAATGATACGATTCCTACCACAAAAACTATTAAAATGATCTCCTACAAAGATCATATTCCAACATGTTCCCCATCTTATGAGTATAGACCATCTCTATGTTGTAATCTGGGAGTAACTCTAGTCATATCCTCTATCTAATGTAGAGATTATTCTTAAAAAATATATACATTTGAAACATATGGATGGAATTGATGAAAAATATCACACCAATAAGAATTTGCCACTATATCTTCATAGAGAAGAACAATCATGGATACTCCAGATCCTCAATCATGTATTTTATCTCAATATTACTAAACTTACAGGGCCCATAGGTGATCACTACTATCCTCTGCATTAAAAAGAATCAAAGAATAATTCTATAGGCAATGCAGAATAAACAATAATCAACACCCTCATATGGAATTCTTAATATGGTTGTTCATAACAAGCTATATCATATCCCTTGAGAATAATATTTTAACCTTTCTATCCAATCAAATGGATACCTAATTTTGGTGAAAGATTTTATGGGTTCAACAATCATGGAGTAATAAATTATTAATATCCAATAGTTTACTACCAACCTAAGGAGGCTATGTACCATAGTCATGCTCTTGGGAGATTCCCAATATAACAGGCAATCAACCTTTAGTGGGTACTATGCTACACCATCATATAATATTACGTATACTAGGATGTGGACATCAAAAATCATGAAATTAATCTTCATGAACATCCCATAATGTTGGTAACATCAAAGTATGTCATATACCACCCTTATATGTCTCATGTTCTCTACTGCTGACATTGATCAGACGAGGATATCATCAATGAATACTACTAGAAATAGAACAATCATGACATAAAATATCTCTTTTATGGGTCCAATTAACACTACATAGTAATTTATTAAACCAAAAGGAACACCAGTTACTCAAATTGGTAATAGTAACAATACAATTAAATCATTAATATATCTTCATCCCGAACTCAGAGATGGTGATATCCCAATATGATGATAATTATTTGAGAACAATTTTTCTCCTATAAAAAGTTATAATAGATCATCAATCATTTTTAGTTGATATTCAATAAGTGATTATATATAAATATTTCAATCTCTTGGGGGTGGTAAACCTTTCACATTCTCAGTGAATCATTCCTTACACTATTACACCACTATAAGAAAATTATAGATCCTTGAATCTACTAAACTAAGTGTAAAAATATACAACAAGTGCGTAATTAGCTATATCCTCCTTTTTATAGACCAACCTACACTACATGGTTCCTCAACTAATTGAAAATGGAAAGACTCATACCATGTACAAATACACACCAAATACCCCACCAAAAACATTCAATCTATAAATGGATCGTGTATATGTAGTATATACCCATTATAACATCATAAGGAAACTTCCCTAAAATAATGAAATCCTAAAGAAAACTCTCTATTACAAGATTCATTCCAGACTATTAGTAAAAGTGTGTACTCATGAAATTGTGACCTTATAATTCATTAAAAAAAGATGGGTGATCCAATGGAACAACATGAAAATCAAGGTCTCAAATAGGGGAAATAATATTAAAGGAGTTTGGAGTTCCTATGTATTTCAGTACATCATCTATGGTACCAAATAAAATTATCATACAATTAGTAATTCAAAGTTCCTCTAGGTCATAGGTATACGTTGCATGTATCTATCATTCTCCATAAATTACCCACATCATGAGCCTGGAATTGACCTCCAAGGGGTGGTGGGGGAAATAAATCAAATTTCCTACCACCTCCTATATATATCGTAGATACTATTCTATTTTTCACCCTATAGATCTCCCTTAATGAAAAAATTTCACATTCAAGGTGTCTCAAGCACTATATCTCTGTTAGGTGTACACTGGGTCAGAAAAGACCACATGATATATCCCCGACCATCAAATGAGTATCACCACCTCTCCATAGGCTAATTGAAATTCCATGGGAGAGCTAAATCATTTAAATTATATCCTAATATCATCTCTTAAAATTTCATTCACAACTCGATCCCTAAGTTTGTCTCCAACTACATTCTATTGATGTCTAATGTCCCACATGGAAACAACCATCACCAAAATTAATCATTTAATCCACCAAAAATATCTCTACATCCAAGTAATTATCAAGTATCCTATCATAGGTAGTAATAAATCACTGTATTAGAATAACCAAAATATATTTGTGGAGACCATTCTAGAATATTTATACATAGAGTAATGAATCTCTATCATTATCCCTAGAGTATCGTAAAAGTATAGTAAACCCAAATGAATATTCATCCACAGTCACACTAACTTACTAGAGATGAAGAATGCCATAGATATGCACCAACCACAATGTATCAATAAGGATATCTTCTATAAATAGATTCTAAGAATCAATCCATGATTGAATAGTATATATATAAGTAACAGTCTCTAGACTACGCCATCACCATACTGAGTAATGAAGAAGTATCACCCCTATGACCTTTATCTCTATTGTTGGTGCCCTAATGAGGAAAAAAAATCACATAGATTCCTCAATCTTCTCTACATATCCCTATGTATATGGTTCACCAAGAAACCTATGGGGAAACATTCACTAAAGCTCATGAATTGAATCAAACATAGGTTCCTTAACCAAATGTACTTCAAGTGTATCTTTATACTAGTGGAGTTGTGGAAATATTAGAAAACCGCTAAGGGTTACAACATCTTGAATATGTCCTTATATCGAATCCTTCTCACTAGGTATATGATACCCTCAATCCTACTGAGGAATACTAGATGTAATTTGTCATTGAGGTATCGTATAAAAGTCTATCTGTACCATGGTAAATAGTATATACTCTATGTTAAATCATGAAGGTCATGGAAACAATAACGAATTACTAGATTATTCATGTAATAATGTTTTCTGTAAATATAGTGCTCAAATGTACAAATTCAACAAGAATGAAATTATAGTTTTTTGTATAGATAAACCATCCACAATACCAACACTGGATTCTCACTACTATGATACAATGTAAAAAAACATTATCAACATTTCCATAATTACATAAAAAACCATATATAAAGATAGTCTCCAAACTCTGTTCTTTCAATGAAATAACTCTGATACCAATGTATCTTGATCCAGCTCACATAGACCACCTAGAAAGTAAAAAAGCAGAGTGTGTCACAAAAATACCACATCTAATAGGCTAGTGGATGGAGGGATGATACGATTAGGTTTATCACAAATATGGGAGGCCTTAGCCTAAGGTAAATGTACACAGACACATACGTCTTTAAATAACCATAGAATGTGGAATGTTATAATACAACTAATACCAATTCTTGCATATATATATATATATATATATCTCACAATTAGAGTATGAAAAAAATACAGGACAACATTAAGGTCCAAATATAAGACCACCAAAAATTTGAATAAAGTCCAACCTACTAGATAAAGGGGATACTTTTAAAGGATACACTATATTTTAACCGTGGTTGTCTAACTCAATTATATAAAACCTACTCCTAGTACACCATGGAATATATCAAAAGAAGTATCTTCTTTATAAGATGTTCCATATGTGGGTATATCCCGTTCTGAAGAACTATAACAATAATCAGTAGGACATCCTAAAATCATCAAACATAAATCATAAAGATAATTTTCATCTCATCATCACAAGAGAATGTCATTATTAAAATAATTCCTAAAATAATTATAGAGATATAACCGATATAGGTAATATGTCTTTGGGTAAGGTATATAACATAAAGCCTATCTAGGATTCTTTCTGAAGATTTTATGGTAATGTTAGTACAGAGAACTCACTATATGATACTGATAATATTGATGGAAGTCATCCGATTAGTTGTCCTCATTAGTACTCTCCATGAAAAATCATGTGTTGGATGATAGATGAGATATATACACAGATAGGGGATCACACCTACTCTAATGGGGGATAGTAAAAACCCTTACTGGATTAACAATTTAGATAGTGGACCAATGCCTAGGTATGCTCACCACAATTATTACTAAAACACCACATAATTAATAAAATGTAATAGAGGATCACACCCTTGACCACACAAGAGATTCATAAATTCTATCTTATATTGATCCAATTGAGGGGATCACACCCTTTAATCAAGAAAAGATACCTCACTCTACCATCATGTATAAGGATTAACCGAATATTCCCTAATGAAACTAGTACACACTGAAGAAAAAAATGGAATAATATTATCTTAGGGAAAGATACAGTCTCTACATGGAGTATATGATGTGTCATTCCCACCCCAGGTTTACCTATTTTCAGCAGCCCATGTCAATTTAATTCAGGCTATATCCATATACGTCGATTATTCCTGTGTAATTTTGTCCATGGTTGAGTACTAGGTTGTTCCCATGTACTCGGACTGTGTCTTTGTAAAAGGGCATGACTTAGTACTAGGTCTTTCCCCTGTACTCTAACAATACACTTGCACTAGGAAATTACAGATCCTGTATAACATATGGATACAAACAGAGCTACCAGTCATCGCTCACACATTGTGTTACACATTTAACAGAGTGTATGATACATTTCATTGTGAATAAACCCTAGTGCCAATATAGGGTAAAACAAGGCATGTTTTTTTAGAATACACATCATGAAGTAAAGAATTTTCTAGAAGATTCAAATTCTTCCAATGTCCACTCATGCCACCACCACCTTGGATTCCTTCTTAAATTTCACCAATGAAATTTTGATATTATTTTACTGAACCTTTATATTATATGTGGATTGATTCCATTAACCCAATCCTCTTAAGAAACTACACCTTTTTCCTCTGAGAAACTGCCAAATAGAAAATCATGGAATGGAGGACAGTTATATTTTCCCATTACACCACCATTCTTCCACCATTGCTTTCATACCAAGATTTCTCAATCGATCAAAAAACCTATAATATGATGATGATCAATTGTTCCAATGAATGAATTCACGATGATTTTCCACTAGGTATTAATTGAACCCCCATCCAATGGAAATATTGGGGATGAATATAAAAATATCGGGGATAGAAAATTATAAAACATAAAAAGAGGAATGAAACAAGGCAATTATAGAGGTTGGTATCAAATTAATGTTATTATTAAAATTAACGAAGAACCATATATGAATAGAAATAACCAATTCCTTTTTATAAGAAGATGATGAAATACCAGTAATCATTGATTTATTTATTAATTAATTTTTTTGGGAATTATTCTATGTTTGATGATGGTAAAATTGAAATAGAATAATTATACACAAAAAGAAAGGTCATACCGCTATTTGTTATCAACTATTGACGAACAACAATCTGGGTTTTTCTCATGGATGAGATTCATGAGCTCCATTTTTACATCAACTAAGAAATCTTGATCCATTGTCAATCATCCATGAATCCACATCCAATAAACATATCTCAATTTATAGGTTTATATGTACACCATAGGTATTTGGAATAACTATGATTATATATGTGCATTTAATAGTGCATAAATAATAAAATATTACATATTTTATTTATCCATTTATAAATATACCCATGGTGACTGTATTATGAAAAAAAAAATTCATGCAACAGTTTTGTTTCACCAAGGGTAAATCCTACAATTAGGACTTAATGGAAATCTCAAATTTCCTACATGATACCACATTTTGTAGTTATTCTAATATTTTTGAAAAACATTGAAACCACGTTAAAATATATAAATTATTATTATTAGTATATCATTACCAAGCCTCCCTGATCCTCAAAATCCTTTCCAAACTCAGTGCCTATGATTGAAAATATTCTATAAGATATTCCAAATTATTACAAGGAAAAAATAGAGTTTTTACTAAATCACTATATTCTACTAATTAGATAATCATATTCAAAATTACCTTTACAAGCATAATAAAGGTCATTCCCCTCATAATATACTATAAAAAAGAATTGTTTTTAGTCACCACATGGCCTAAAACATGTCTCCCTATATTCTAGAGGAAATACACTCGTAGTGAGGGCCTATGGTGTAAAAATGGGTTGGCTATAACCTCATATAAAATAATGGAAAAAATTGATTATAAGAAAATATGATACCAAATAAATAATATATATAGTGAAGATGGATAAAATAAATAGGTAATAATGTATGAAGTAAGAGAAACACCCAAACAACCACAAGATACATAAAATACTGATCTCTTACTCCGATATCTAAAACTATATGAGGGAAATAAATTAATAATAAATGTACAAGTATATGTTTTTCACGTCTATTTGTTAAAAATATTTATATCTACGTGCACATTAGAGAAACATTTCATAATCTATCACAGGCCCCAGCAAACCTATTCCTATAATCAGGTGAATTTCTGCTTGCATACTTAAGTGAAGTGGTGGACCAAGAAGATTATAGATACATTATCCGGTACATCACCACCAATAAAGTCCCATATATATATAATATATGTTTTTTATGTTCTTTTTAAGTACTCAAATGAAAATTAATAATAAAATTAATTTCTCAAAATAAATGATTCGAAAAATGTCATACCTAGGACCTGATGATTACCCAAGTCCTACCATAACATAATTTTCTATCACATGAATATCTCTCGATAAGATACTTTACAAATAGTGGATACTATTCCATGCATAATTAATCAAATATACTCATATACACTAAATATTTGATATAATTAATGGTATCAACTTGAAATTCTATAAATAATACTTTTTTTTATCAAAGGAATCCTAAGAACACCTCTAAGGCTATGAGAATATACTGGAACCGATAAAACGTCCTAGAATTACCTATTATAGTTTGATGTTGGATTCCTAGTTCCATGTCCATATTTAATCAATTAATTATAAATATTGATGAGTTATTTAGGGGATAATCCCTATGAAATATATAAGTATTACTCTCTTCATTTGAGATCATAACTCGACATCACCAATCACTATCTCAACAATATATTCCATAAAAACAATGGGGAATGAATTAGGGTACAAAAACTATAACTAATAGGTCACACAAGGAAAAAAGTGAGATGATCATTATCATGGTTTGGGATGTCCGAATAACACTATTATTAGTAGAAATATTGAAAATAAAAAACATCTAAGATCGCCTATATATGATAAAGCTATGCATACAAGTATATACAATATCTAATTGGATTTTTTAGATTCATTATATTACCACTACTATTTTAATGATGTTGTGATGAATAAAAATGAAATTTGGAATTCTTTTCTTTATTTCATCGAATCACGGTCCCTTATACAACTTAGAATTTATGTTATAAGAATCATTAATTTATTTTAAATCTAGTTTTTCAATACTGTTAAATGATTAACATAGATAATAATGAGTTGGATCCTAGTTATATATATATATATATATATCATATTACACATGTTTAAATATATATTTCGATATATTCATATACATATATCTCATTTAATTACAACTACAAATTTTTAATATATTTCATTCCCAACAATTAGTATAGTTGAGTGTGAGGGGTTCCTAGGAATCCCATTATACAAGTGGTTCATGTATGAATATCCCTCAAGAACTATTAATCATTTATTTTTATCCAAAACCCTTCATTTAAAAAATTTCCAAATAAAAAAAGAACACATGATAGAAAACTAGAGGTTCAATTGAATACTTGTACTCATTTATTGGGAATTTAACATTAGTAATTGCGTTGGGTAATTCATGCTTCAAGGATTTACCCTAGGAAATAACCACCCATTCCCAATGTTTCCTTACCATGGTCTTTAGGTAGTCAGACCACTCAACCTATTTTCCTAGCAAAATCCATGTGTAGGTCCAAATAACATATTTCACCACCTTTTTAATGATGGTCAAAAGTCACATTGGTCATGGTTTTCTAGGTTACCCTCACACAATCCTAATAAATTTAACCCCATAATGATGCCTATAGTATGTGGAATTATATATAGTGATGATGGGTTTATTCTATTCCTAAGGAACTGAAGTTTTGCATTCCACCTTTCTCCATCTATACATTGGATAATGTTTTATATATATATGTCAAAAATGTAATATAGTTGTTATAATGATTAATTATGTCACATGGGTAAACCATTTTAATATATACCCTTGACAATTTTTGGAATAACCCAAGGACATGGTATAGAAAATAAAAATAATAAATTTCCTATAATAGTGAGTATGATAAACCATGTTCCACATAAAAATTATTTGATTTATTTTTAAAGGGACGACAATAGTTAACCATACCCATATAAGCTCCTCAGATGGGTATGATGTTATATAAAACAACCAAACCACTAGAAATTAATTAATTATAATTACATTATAATAAATTATTTATTCAAAATAAGTTATGGATAATTTTAAAATTTTAGTTCCGATTCCATAATTCCCCGAACCTAACAGACCAATCATACGGAACTAGAAAAATGATCTATTTCCCTCCAAAAACCAAAAGATATTTCCAAACAAGATCCAGGTATAATCCCTATGAAACAATACAAAAAGAAACTCCAAAAAAATTTGAATTAAGATTTTAGGAAATGGAGAAGTCACCATAGTGGCTTTAATAAACAAAGAAACCTACTGTGAAGTCCATATAACCTTATAGGTCACCCTCTTCCCAATTCTTCCATGATCCGGTGGAATTAGAACCATATCCCAAACCAATGAAAAAAATAAATTATAAATGGATATATTAGAATATTAAGGGAGTCCATCAGAGTAAAACCATACCTCCTAACAATGTATAAGACAACCAAAAACACTTTATTGAAGGGGTGTGATGAAAAAAAAGAAGGGAGATGCGAGTTGACCCACGTAAGGTGTAATTATAGAAATTAGTGTATTCCATTTTAAAATATCAGGAGGAAAAAATTTAGTTTTCCAACTAATGTCAATCCATTATGACTGGATATATTGTTGGAAAAACAATGTTCCAATATTGTCCCCTACTATCCAAGTCACTCCCACCTATCATGGTTACAACACACAATTTTATAGAAATATTGAAAAACATGTGGCCTATCTGAAGTCTACTATAGAGGATTTCATTGTTTTCTAGGGACTAATTATATGTATTACATGATATGTGCCTATATAACATTTTCCCATGGTTATTATTATACATTATTAAAGACCATGTGGAAATAATTCACCCCGTGTTTCACTTCTCTAAAACATTGACTCCAAGACCCAAACTTGCAACATGCTCCGAAAAAATAAATTCCAAATTTTGAGCCTCAAACCACATCTAAAAAAAATTATTTTCATATATTCTAGCATTCAGAAACCCGTTATGTATCCACAAAAAAAATAGACACACTCATTATTTAAAAATTTAAATTATTCTAGAAATTCCATCTTATCCAGACATGATATGAGATAATCCCATCACCTTAACACTTCTTGTACCTAGGAAATATCAGTGGGAATAAAAATAAAAATATAAACCTATAGAGGTCTTGAAATCCATAAATAGATTTAATTTTCATCCAAATTACCTTAGTGCTTCCAAGTTCAACTTTTATCATAAACTGCATAACCCGCTAAAAAATGAGCCCAAACTTACAATCAACATAAAAATATAGACACGGTCATTATTGGAAACCCTATAACCTGATAAATCACTATCTCATCATCTCTTTCATCAACCACCCTATGGTTTTCCTACACATAATCCCTTGTTTTCAATGACTGATTCCAAGACATGGTGGCTCAACCATTGTAATTTATGTTCGAAATACTACCCAAGAATCCAAGGGAAACATTTTAAAATATTTATATCCCACTACACAATATCATAGAATAATAAGACCATCCATTTCATCAGTTTGATCTAAATGTTAAAATTACAATCAACCATTATTATCCTAGAAGCACTGAATTTTCCAGGAAAATTCATGACCAACTATTATACTACACCAATATCATCCCTATAATGT
The DNA here is from genome assembly GCA_963277665.1 of Viscum album. Taxonomy (NCBI): domain Eukaryota; kingdom Viridiplantae; phylum Streptophyta; class Magnoliopsida; order Santalales; family Viscaceae; genus Viscum; species Viscum album. Next base: position 463,680,562 of record OY728122.1, on the reverse strand, counting down.
GAAAATTGGGGTTCACCATGGAAACATAAAATACCCTATTGAATGATAGTTAAAATACATAAAGAACACTATTACCAATGTGAATAGTGAATAACACAAATGAATCAATACCCATAATCCTAAATCCTTTGCCCCAAGAGTAATCTTGATATAATTATGATATATTCTCATCAAACCGAACATAGTATATAGAATGAAATTTCATGACTGAGCAATCATCTATCCATTTCCATTATCCATTCATAACACAACTATTGATTCCATGTTGATCTATTGCGTCATGATCTTCACAATCTATAATGGCATGATGCACACACTCAGAAACCACCCATGTTTGTATAAGAACCTATATCTATATTTCAACGAGAAATATAGTAGTACATTGTTCCATTTATCTACAAGTATTATAAACATAAAATGACCACCCAATAGTCTACCACTAAAAACAGGCCTCTCCCTCTAATCCACACTCACATCATCTTAGGATTCACATTCCTTTAACTGTACCTTGACACCATGTCTCCCAATAGATGATGTCAATGTCCACCCTTGATTCGAAAAATATCATAGAACCTATGATTTTTCCAAGAAAATATCCACTATAGGTCACTTCTCATAATTCACCCAATAATTTGTTTCACCACACCTACAAGAATCAAATATGAAACCGTTGATCCTCAAACTATAGTTGAACACTCATCGAAAATACATTTCAAATAGTTAACATGTGACACTATAAAGAACAAAACTCTCCATCCATAGTGGTTGTAGAATACAATAAAACATGATCCACCACCTAAAAAAGGGTTTTTAGTAGAATGTTACAAAGTAAAAGCATAATATTCTCCTTATAATTTTATTCTTGACATTCAAGAAGATCCTTGGAAACTCCTCTCCAAAATTTGTTACATTCCCTATTCCTTGATTTATCCAACAACTACCTTCCCGACGATGTCATTTTATGAAAATTTCTTATCATCCTTAGACTAAAAAATTTGAACCACCATTACATGCTAATCATCCACCCAGAACCATTCAAAACACCAGTGTTTATCCATAGTCTCCCCATGATTCTCTATACACAACCATATGTTAATATATATACGATCTTATATAGTTATTCCCATTATAAATAGTCTTTATTCCCAAGAAACCATGGTGTTATCTAAGACACCAATGCTATCATCCTGACTATACCAAAGACCATAGAATCTCAAATTACTTAGTATCATACATTGATGTTCATATGTGCTACTCAAATCAAACAGAACTACAAACTCAAGATAACCTATATAAGGATTTTGTAGCACCCCAATTTTATCATAAATGAACCATTATTTATATAATTTAGGTATATATATTTGTTTTGTTTTAGGTGGGTTTGGTGGGTTTTAGAACTTCCAGAAGCTATTATAGATGTTCATGGTATAGTAATTATTATTAAAAACTATAGAACACCTCCAGGAAACTATGAAATATAAAATGGAGGCCACTTGAAAGGTGAAAGTTTGGCGTGTGGTTTGGCCAAAATATATGAATTACTTGGAGATACTGTGAGATCTATATATCATTTTAGACAGTTTCTAATGCATTTTCAGTGCACAATTTTTCTAACTTTTCGATCCAACCATGTTGGGGGTTTCATGAGGCAGATGGTCATGGACGGATAGAAAATGGTTTTCCAAGAAGTGTTCCAAAACTGTGAACTATTAAATTTTAGATAAAAAAATTGTATATCAAACTCATTTTATACCCATAAGCACTCATTTTCCACTAATACTCTCATTACACGAATCCCACTTCCTCCTAAGACTTGATAGGAAATTCAAATTAATCTGAGAGCATGTTGGCGGTAATCTATTCTTCTTAGAAGATATATATTCATGAGTAAGTAATTATTCTTCATCTTTTTTCATAGATCTCTTATTCTTTACTCTCTTAGTATAATATATATAATTATTAATAGATTGATCTTTTTTTATTTCAATCTTAATATGATATGATTATTTTTACTTAATGACACATATTCTATAGATGGATTTATAATATCATATCCTAGTTTTGTAGTCATTATTTCATTATTTAGTTCTGGAAAAGTTTGAGAGGTAGGTAGATTATCTCTTGACACCTCATGATTACATATTAAGGGATTTGTTTAATATCAAATGAATTGGATGATTTTTTTAAACCCTTGTCTGGTTTGATGGAATCCACTTTAGAGGTGTTTTCTTAGAAATTGTGGAAAATGGCTAGTTTTGGGGAAATTGCGTCGGGTTCATGATTTTATGATAATGATTTTCAAATATAAGTTTGGATATGATTCATGAAAATTATTTTTTGAATTATTTTAATGAAATTAATGAGTTATAAGAAACGATATTTCTTGGTTTTAAGAATACTTGGTGTTCTATATTCTTGATTCAAGTACTAGAGCCTTAGAGAAATATGACTTGTAGCTCGATGTCGAATGAGTAATGGAACATGGGCGTGGTTACTGTGTGAAGACATGGTAGATCGATGAGATACCTCTTGTGAGTATGGAACTATCACCTCAGAATAAATGTATTGTTTTTTGTATATATAGAACCATGTATTGGGTATAAAAATTGAATTGATAAATTTTTTAAACAATTATTTTATTACATTCTGTAGATACAATTGGGTTTGGAAAAATGTTTCTTATTTGATATAAATTGCATTAATTTTTTAATTTTTTTTAAAGGGTGGGGTCGAAGCCTCAATTTTTTATTAATGCAAATACCTCTTTAGACTGGGTAGAGGGTGACCCATTACATAGCTCGAAGGCCCAAGGCCAAGTGGACTGCATACAAGGCAAGAAAGCCCATTTTTTTGGCCCAAAGGACCCCTCAGTGAACAGTACTGCTATAGTACCTACGCAGATATAGTACCTGCTATAGTATCGCCGCCGATACAGTACCCTGCTACAGCCCCTCCGCCGCTACAGTGCAGCCGCTGCTACAGTTCGTCGCTACTATAGTACTGTTATAGTACCTACTACGGCACTGCTACAGTACCTCAGTAATTCTCCCCTAACCGGATTTGATCCTGGGTCTTTTGGATGCCAAGCAGGAGCCTGAACCACTAGGGTACAGGCTCGTTGGCATTGCATTAATTTTTTAATGATATTTTATAAATATGTGATAACCTGGTCTATCCTAGTAGTGTTTTTTGTAATTTCGTTGACGAAATTATGTTATGCTTAATCTCTCTCCCTAAATTGTCACTATTGTGACTTTTCCATATATCATCCATCAGGACACATAAAAATGATAGTTATATTAGTTATTTAGTGAATATTATTGATACCTTTTGCAAGGCATGATGAGTTGAATCACGGAGAATGTTGGGAGATTTTTACTGATGTATTTCATTTATTTGGGTTTTTTTTATTTTGAATGATTTGGTTATGTCTCTTGGTTTTCACTTTTTACTATAATATTTTTGTAGGCTGGTTATATATTGAGTTATATTTATTTCAACTCATGAATCATGTAATGGTTTGTTGGGTTATTTTATTGGGGGTTGTTTTTTTCCAATGGGAAAATGATCACCCCAATCAATGAGGTTAACTTGCCATTTATTTATAACCTTTGGTGTCTTAGGGATGTCACATAAGGCCATGTAATACCCACTGGCTCTTTCTATTATAATGTGTGAGGGTTGGAATTTAACAAATTGTATCGTCTGGTTCGATCAATTGGTATCAGTTATTTATTCTTTGAGTGGTGTTGGAAAAAAGGATTATTATTTTTGAAACATTAAATATTGTTAATAACTAGGGTTAGATAACCTATTTTTTCTAAACATCATGTTACTAGGGAATTTGGGTACATGAGTGTTTTGAGACACTTCTAGTAGTGGTCACTTCAACATCATGAGTTCTAGTATTGTGGAGGGCCTATCAAGAATTGGTAGTAATGAATTATTACTAGCATTGCATAACTCATTTGGATTAATGATATATGATTTTGGGAAAATGTGATGATTATTGAAAATATATTATAATGGTACAATTTTCAAAAATCATGTGTATTTTTTAAAAATTGTTTAGAATTAGAATTAATTTTTTTTGGAAATCCTTGTTGTGATATAAATGATTTGTTAAATTTTGAATTTCTATAAATTCAATTTATTGTATGTGAGATTTAGTTTTTTTGATTATAGAAAATGACACTAGGTAATTGTTGTAGAAACCAACTAGAGGAGGTTGTTGAAGAAGAGGTTTCACTAAATCCACCAATGAACCAACTCTGGGTTCAGAGTAATTTTAGTAAAATTATTCCATGTATATAGGTAACATAAAGATCTTCTAAGGAGTGATGATCATTTAGTTCAGTTCCAAAATATGAATCCTCCCATCATTCTAGGTGATTCAGAGATAGAAAACGCAAAAGTATGGTTGATTTTGAATAAAATATAATTTGATTTCCCTCACACACTAGTTAAGAAAAAGATAATTCCGGTGATATATATGTTTGATGATATTGCCTAAATGTGGTATAATTTAGTAGTTAAGGACAAATTTAACTAGCACATTATAATGGATTATACTAAATAATTTTTTATCATAAATTTATATCCTCACACATTTATAATTTTTAGAAAAATTGTTAACTTAATAGATGTGTTTAAGAATTTATTGGTAATAGAGTATGCAGTTAAATTCATTTAATTAGTTTTCTTTTCACTGGAATGTGAATCAATTTCATAATTGAGGGAAAAATTAATTTTTTTTGTTGAAATAAAAAATTACTACAATGATGGTCATAATTTTTATAGTAGACTGTATAGAGATGGTCAATTATGTGAGTGTGGAAGAAAGATACATCTTGGGAAATATAGTTTGGGGAAGAATTTGTATTCCTAAAAGAACTACATATAATCCATTTTATGGTAATTAGCGAAGGAGGAACAAAAATTATCAAGGGGGTGGTGTATCTTCGAAGTATATTATGCATTCGGTCAATATTCCTTCTAAACCAAAAAAGAATGTTTATATTTTTTCTTAGTGGTTCTTTTGACCACATGAATCCATATTGTAAGAAAAAATCAAGATCATGTCACAAACCTAAAAATATTGGACATCATTAGTGATATTGATATAGTAATTGAAGGATTGATTCTAGGGATACATCTCATTATTATTAAGAATCTTACACTTTTACCGGATGAGTGAAATTGAATATATCTCTTATTTAGAATCGAGTAAGATAATGTTCTTCTAGGAATAACATGGTACCTCAACCATTGTAATTTAAAAAGGGTAATAAATAGAAATTTGTAACTATTAATCAATTCTACATATCAAGGAAAGTGATATTTGATGATCAAATTGGAGCTTCAATGGTGAGAGATATGATTATTTTTATTTTTTTCATAAGAAATAATTAATCGATACATATATCTTTCCTTCATTTACCTCTCCTCTTTCTATTACTTTAATGGCCTGAATTCCTTAATTATTAATTTATTTATCGATAACCCCCCATTTTAAGGGTTGAAGGGGAACCCTAACATTTCATTCCTCATAGGCTTGGAGAAATTATAGGACCCATAGGTCTTAAAAAAATCATACAGACTATGACTACTTGAAACTACCACTCCCCAACATCTACATCATGATGCGTTATCCCGATTTGCATGGCTATTTAGCTAACTATATTATGCAGATATGCATAGGTTTAGTAAATATGGAAATTACATACCCTCTCATTCTTCCAAATATGTTAGCCATGCTTTGGTGAATGCACCCTGAACTTGAATCCTCCTCTAGAGCTGGTTCCTTGTAGAATATGTTAGGGCATCTGCACCTCAGGTGGGCTGAAGGCCTTGAGGTGGCCCAAAAGCTATAAAGGTGGCTCGAATGCCTTACTAAGCTGACATCATGGGAGGCCCGAATTCCTTATGGACTCCAAGCCCAACCCATATGGTACAATGACTGTGTTAATCCTTATAATGTGTAGTGTGTTAGATAATTATGAATTAGACTAAGTTGGAATGGAACATCTCTATGTTAGAGATGGATATGTATGAAATGATTTTGATAATGGATTGTATGATGATTTTTAGGACTATATCGATTGTTAGACATGGAACAGAGTTTCCGATAATATTATTGTAGTAGATATCTACTTAAAGGATACTGGGTAGTGGATGTTGGTAGAGAAGGACCCTTTTTAGTGGTGGATACAACAATAACTTACCCATTGATAATAGATGATTGGGAATTGGTATATGAGATCGTGAATAATTATTTTTTGATAATAGATCAATATTTCTTTGATGTTTTCCCTAAAATCATGATATCCACACAAAAAATAGATGTTGAGTTTATGATTAATCTCTTATTGGACACCGATAATATTTCCCTTCCTCCTTATTTAATGGACCCAACATAATTGATGTAATTAAATCTCTAGTTGAATAATTTGGAGGGTAAAGGGATCATTATACTGATTGTGTCTGTATGGGATGAACTAGTTCTTTTTGTGAAGAAGATAGATTAAACTATGAGTCTTTGTGTATATTATCATAAGATTAACTAAGTTATGATAAATAATCTTCATCTTATTCCACATATTATTAATATTTTTTGATCAATTGATGGGATCCAAATGGTTATATATAATTTAAATACATTAAGGATATAAATAACTATGGGTTAAAAAGAAGAACGTGACAATGAAAGTTTTCAAAAGCATATATGTTCTTTATGAGTTCATTAGTATGCCTTTTGGACTTAAGAATTAACCAACCATTATTAGGGAATTTATGAATCCTATATATCAATGGTATCTATATTATTTCCTGGTTTGGTTTTTGGATGTCATACAGTTTTATTATATGAAAAAAAGATCATAAGGGGAATTGGGTTGTTTTATTGGGCCTTTTGTGGGATCATCATCTATATTCCATTTTATTATATTATGATTTTTAGATGAAATATATGGGTCTCATTGACCATGTATGTTCTAATAAAGGTGTTTCTTATTGATCTTGAAAGTATATAAGTTGTTATATCTTGGATGTCACCCAATAACATCTTTGAAATACATTGTTTCATGGGAATAACAGGACACTATATATGATTTTCTGTGAATTTTCATGTTGGTAATCACCAATGAAGTCATTTAAAAGGATGGTTCTTCCATTCTAGTGGATTGAGAAATTTTAGATATACTTCTACATTCTTAAGGATGGACTTACATAAGAAACTATCACTCTATTTTGATAATTTGGATATGGATATATAGTCTTTTAAGATTCATAGGGATTTGGGATGGGGTGTGTTTTCATGCAAATATATCTTATTTTTTTCTTATGGTTTATATAATTTATAGTTTCATTAGAAGAAATATATAACACATTAATTTTAATTATCCACTATATTCAATGATTTGAAAAAATAGAATCGTTATTTTTTGTAGGAAAGTTTTTATGTTTATAGAGAATAATATTTTTAAATTACATTTTCTCACCAATGGATTTGAATCAATGTCAAATATGATGGTTAGGATAACATAAAATTCATGAATTTGAGTTTATTTATACTTTAAGTAAAGGTATTTTTTTTGTAGAAGGATTAATTTAGAATTTGTATAATTATATGGCTAAATAATCTCCATATTAGTGGTAGTTGATTTCATTCATACCATACATGAACCTAAAATTTTCATATAAGGGTGATGTTACAGTTTTCATACTTGTTTAATTTTTTTTAATATTATTTGGGGAAACATTAAAAGCATTATATGGATGAATATTAATGTGTTTCTATTTGGTGAAAACCCAATGTCTAGGATAACATTGAGGGATTTAATATGGATGGGTGTTTGGTTTTTATGCATTGGGAATGGATCATGGTATCTTCAGGGTTTCAAGAGAAACTTCACAATTCTTATAAATATTAAAAATGGGACATTCATATAGGAATTCAAAATATATATAAAATTATGAAATAATAGTTTGGGTTTGTTATAATTAAAGGGGTAGTGGAAGAGTATGTTCATAGATTCCTGACCTATCTTCTGGTCATAGAAGAACACCAATGACCAACATGCTTGTTGAAATATTTTCCGATTCCCATGTTAAAATGGGATTTCATATCTATGGATTTTGTGGCAGGTTTTCCATGAACTATTAGGAAAACTTATTCTATATAAGTAATTATTTATTGACTAATTCATTTTTCTCATTATATCCCTCATCATGAATCTCATATAGTGGAGGAAATTTAAAAAATCAGTTTCTAAGATGTCTTTAAGTGGCAGTAAATTCTATTTTTGATTGTATATGACTTATAAAGTATGTTTTCAAATCACATTCTAATGTCATTACATAAATCTATTTGGAATCAGTTGACTATGAGAATATAGTATCATCCTCAAATACATGGAAAATCCAATTTGATGATATGATAATTATAGGACATTCATAGGGAATGTGTAATGGATTTAGTTAACTCATGGGAGGATCACATACCATTAGCGAAGTTCGCAAACAATAATAGATATTAGGCCTTGATAAATATTGCATCATTTGAAGTATTTTTTAGTACCACGTCCCATTCCCCAATTTCTTGGGTTGAAATAGGTGAGATTTCACTTGTTTGACCAATCACTATGTAATTTCCTTCAAATAAGATTAAGATGATTTGAAATTTAATGGGGAGACCTAGAATTAATTATAAATAACATGTGGAACATCATTGAAGTCCATTGTTGTTTGAGATGTGTGATCACATGTTCTGTAGAATATCTCCAAGGCTTGGGAAATATCATTTTTGTAAGGATGGAAAGTTATATCCTTGATACATATTCCCTTTTGAGATACCTAAACCTGTTGGTGAGTTGTTACATTGGATTTTATTTACATGGTGGTTTAGTTAGGGGAATTGTGTGTTTCATGTATCCCAATTTAAAATGTATCATCCTAATATTCAGTATATTATACAATTGGATCACATTGAAATGAATCTAGATTCAATTCCAATTCATTTGTAGGTATGACCTGTGGTTATGAGAGAACAATTATTTCATGGGAAATTCACTGATCTAATGTGTGTTTTATGAAAAGGTGGTTGGAATAGGGAATAAAATGTAGGATAATGAAAAGGAAATGTTTGAGAAATGGTTGCAACTCTTTTATAAAACTCCGATATTTTAATTTTCATGGATTTTATGATCAATGGTGGGATAATATATCACCCATGATTTTAGCTATATAACCCTTTATATATATATATTTAGAATGTATAATGATTGGGTAATGTTTTAGGTGGTTCCAGTGGGATTTGGAACTATTTTTAGGCATATATAGTTGTTTGTTTTTTAGAATTGATAGTAAAAATAGTGAATCCCATCTAAGAAATCAGGAAAAGTAAAATTGAGGTCCTTTGGTAAGTTCACAGTTGGTGCATGGTATGGCCCAACCATAGAAATTACCAGGAAAAAACATATGATCCCACTTCCATTTCATATAGTCCCTCATTTTTGGTCAGTGCATAGTTTTTTAACTATGTAAGGAAACCATGTGAGGGGATTCTTACAAAATTATCTCATGTAACGTAGTGAAAGATTTTAGAAACAATTCACTATGAATTTTTTTTTATAAAAAAACTGTAAATATTTACTAGTTTATCCCCTTAACTAATAGTTTTTCCATTAACAATCCAATGAAAACAATTTTTCATCCAAGAAAACATGATAGGTGATTCCATTTTATCTGGTAGAATGTTATAGGTGATCCAAAGTATATTTTTGATCTAGATTCATGATTAATCACTTGTTATTCATCTTTTTTCTTATATCTCTTATTTATCCCTATATTGGAAGATAAATCATAAAGTTTGGATGTAAATATTATTGATATATGACTATTTTTATAGATGGGAACAAGATCTAACATCATATTTAGAATATCTACGCATGTTTTTTGATGTTGTTGTGTATTACATTGATACTCCAAAAATTGAGAGACATGCGACTTGTCCCTTGATTGATCATGATTGTAACATGAAGGCTTTATTTCAAATTGAATTAATTTCTTGAAATTCTTATGAATTTTTTTTTTGATTTTTTGGAAACATCTTTAGTGATGTTTTCATGTAAATTGTTGAAATTGGTTGGCTTTGGGTGAATTTATTTTGGTACATGTCGTAACGTCCAGATTTCAGAAGCCACTTAGAGGCACCCCATACCCAGTTGGTCACATGGCCTCATTCACATTTCCCTGAACACCAGAGGCTGCCTACTTGTAGTGAGGGCCTTAGGTGTGAGAGTGGGGAAACTAAGCCCTCATTGGCAGAGTAACACAGAGGAAGAAAAACAATAGCAATAGCAGAAGCAGTAATAATCCATATAAAATTAACAGCGGAAGACAAGATAATAATAAACTAGAGCACACACACACACACATATATGAATGATGCTTGATACATATGTCTAGGAAAGAATCCAAACAAGTCGAAATGCTAGAATACAATAGTACTAAACCAAATACAAAAGAAAGCAAGTAAACAACTCCTCAGCATCGCAAGCCACAACTTGGTCTCATGCTCTCCAGCTCCATAATCAATCAAGAACCTGAAGTGGAAGGGTGGTTTTCCTTATCTATACCTATAGCAATATAATCTGTTTGGGCCCAAAAGCATGACCCAAATAGGGTGTGAGTCTAAATCCCAATAGGCAACCACCCAATGATCTGTGCCTAACAGTCAGGGAATATATATGGCAGGTAATAATCAAGGATGCAGTAACAAGAAAGTACTCAGCAATAAACAGTTCCACATATCAAATAAATAGATAATCAAGCAAGGTAACCCTAAAGAAAGTGTATGCAGCCTATCCCCTCTGGTTCAGTCATAAGAATATTTAAAGACTCTCTGAGGAAGCACTCACAATCAATTCCCTTTATAGTCAAAATTAATTTAAAGAATCTCTGAGGAAGCTCACATTGTCAATTCCCCTTATAGTCTAAAGAAGTCAAGGAATCTCTGAGGAAGCTCACATAGTCAACTCCCCTTATATCCCCAAGTGGTCACATGCTCTCTGAGAAAGCTCACATGGTCAATTCCCTTTATAGTCAAAAGTGGTTCAAGACCCTCTGAGAAAGCTCACTTGGTCAATTCCCCTTATAGCCCAAAGTGGTTCAAGACTCTCTAAGGAAGCTCACTCAGTCAATTCCCCTTATAGTCTACTACACAATGTTCTCACGACCCTATGTAAATCAAACAAGCATAGCAAAGCAATACAGACAAAGTAAACCTACAGAACTACTTGGTTAATCATTCTACAACATATCAAGCATGTTAGATAAAAAATAATCAATTCGTCCTATAGTGCTAGGCATGGGAAAAACTTCGAGGAATCCTGATAGGATAAACAGGACCAGACGGTCATAAATAGAGCATGCACAAGAAAACACATCCAAAGAATAGTAACCAACACTATTCATATACAATTAACCTCAATACAGGTGTACATGCATGGTAGGAAATCAAAATGGGTAAAACGGTAAACACGCAATACCCCGTTCATGGGTATTGGATAAAATCGCACATAACACTCAAAGACTTTCAATGGAAAGGCACAAACCACCTGCCTCGGTGTTTTAGGAACGATATATGTGAACCTAGAAGCTTGAATCACTCTATAATTCCAAATATCTACAAAAACGTCTAAAACATTCAATAGAGGATAACTTGATAAAGGGGAGTAATCATGAAACGATTCTCTAGAAGAATAATGAGCTTACCAAGGCGATCCCAACAAAATCGACGACGGTTGAATCAGATTTCAGATGCTCGGTCGGAGGCTCAGAGGAAGATCATGGCCGTATGGGAGCTCTCAGCCGAAAGAAACCTAGAAGAAGGTGTTTCTGGCCATTAGACGTGACCCCGATGCATTTAATGAAAAAAAGAAAATACATGTCATGCTTTTTGAAGTACACGGAGTGAACTTACTGTTTCAGTACTCAGCTTTAGGCAGCCTCCAAGTCACCCCCACATGGCTGTGTGTGTGGCCACCACATGGCTAACACACTGCTTCCGTGGTAACCTAGTACACGGCGTGTACTCATAATGTACACAACATGTACTTTGGATATTTCAAGAAATTCCTCTTTTTCTAAAAAATGAATTGAAAGGGAAAACATACATGAAAAGATTGTCCGGGTTCTTAAAAACTTCACCCCTTAAATAAATTCATCCCCAAATTTACCTAGCGTGGCATAATAGAAGAAACCCTGAAGAGCTTCGGCCACTGTGCTCGTACATTGGTTTCCCTCTCCCAAGTCTCGTCCTGTACTTGCCCGTACTTCCATAACACCCATACCAGTCGAATAGACCATCCATGGAGAACCTTCGTACTGCGATCAACAATCTAGATAGGATGCTCCTTAGCTGACACATCTACTTCGAGCTCAACCTCCTTGGGTTTAAATACACGAGAGGAGTCTGAAAAGTAACGTCGGAGCTGAGAAATGTGAAAAAGATCGTGCATATCCCGGTACCTCTGGGGTAACTGCAACCGATAGGCAACTGACCCAACTCTCTCCACAACCTCAAACTGCCCAACTTATCTCAGTGAAAGATTACCCTATCTCCTTATTCTTCTGTGCCCCAAATTCAGTGTGACATGAAAGAAAACCTGATCCCCAACCTCGAACTCTAGAGGTCATCTCCGCTGACTAGCATAAGACTTCTATCGAGACTGTGTAGTATCCATCCTCTTCCAAATCAACTCTATCTGCTCTGTGGTCTCCTGAACCAGACGAGGTCCAAGAAAATTTGCCTCTCCCGTCTCTAGCCAACATAAGGGTGATTGGAATGTCCTACCATACAAAGCCTCATAAGGTGCCAGCTGAATAGTTGCATTAAAACTATTGTTGTAGGAAAACTTTATGAGAGGTATGTGTTTCTACCAAGATTCTCCAAAATCTAGGATGCATGCTCAAAGCATGTCCTGAAGCACCTGAATCGTACGCTCATACTAGCCATCTATCTGGGGGTGGTAAGCTTTACTCAATAGTACATGTGTACCCAAAGCCGTCTGAAGCTCCTGCCAAACCAGTGAAGTAAAACAGGAATCCCTGTCTGAAACAATGGAGTGTGGAACTCCATGCATACATACAATCTCACGGATGTACAACCATCCCAACTCCTCAACACTGAAGGTCTCCTTAACCAGAAAAAATTGGGAAACCTTCGTGAGTCTGTCAATGACAACCCAAACTGCATCATTCCCTCAAGGTGACCTCAGTAAACTTGTTATGAAATCCATCATGACATCATTCCACTTCCACTTGGGAATGGGTAACTACTGTAATAGCCCTACTGACTGTAGATGTTGTACCTTCAGCTGGGGATAGGTGGAACACCTCATGACGAAACTAGAAACATCACTCCTCATACCTGGACACCAAAACTGATGGTGTAGATCACAATACATTTTGGTGACACCATGATGAACTACCAAAACTGAGGAATGAAATTCTCACATTAGATCCTCACGTATTTCTTCTATCACCCATACACGCCCTTGTAAATTCAAGATCTCATCCTCACATATGGTCCATCCAGAAATAGGGTCCTCTCCTAACACACTCTCCCGTAGGACTAGGTCTTCAGAATCCGATAGCTTCCACATTCGAACTCGATCAAAAAGAATAGAGGTGACACCTAGAGAAGAAAGAAATTTCTGACCCTGTCTGTCATGCACCTCTAAATGCATCTCAGAGAATAGAGCCATAAGCTGCCACTCACTACTGGCCTCTTGAACTACTTGTACCTGGGTCCTCCTGATCAGTGCATCAACCACTATGTTTCCATTCCCCAGCATATAGGCTAGATCAAAGTCAAAAGACTGAAGGTACTCAACCCTCCGTCGATATCTCAAATTAAATCCATGTTTATTGAAGATGTAATTGAGTATTTTTTGGTCATTAAAAACCACAAAATGATTTCCCAGAAGATAATTTATCCAACAACGTAAGGCATGAACAACTGCCGCCAACTTGAGATCGTTCTTTGGGCAATTTCTCTCATGTGGCCTCAACTGTTGAGACCCGTACGCGACTCCTCCTCCCCCCTGCATAAGAAAATATCCCATCCCGATACCTGAAGCATTACAATAAACAGTATAGATCTTTCCCGGATCTGGCATGACTAGTATCAGTGCTGAAGTCAATCCCCCTTTCAGCTCCAGAAAGGCTGACTCACAAGAATCTGGCCACGAGAACCTTGCACCCTTCTTAGTAAAACCTGTCAGTGGTGCTTCTAAGAATGAAAATTCCTGTATGAATCATTTGTAGTAACCAGCCTTCCCTAGAAAACTTAGTACCTCAAAGTTATTATTCGGCTGCTCCCAGAATACTACTGCTGTCACTTTCTCTGGGTCGACTGATACTCCTGACTCTGAGATAACAAGACCCCATAAGTGAATCTCATCCATAAAAAAGTGACATTTTGAGATCTTAGAATATAACTGATTCTCCCTTATATACTCAGAATGATCTCAATATGGGTAGCATGGCCATGTTGAGTGTGAGAGTACACCAAGATATCATCCACAATGAAAAACATGAAAGAATCGATGTGTGGATGGAACACTTGGTTCATCAGTGCAATGAAAACTGCCGGTGCATTCGTAAGACCGAACGGCATAACCATATACTCTTATAGACTATAAATACTCTCGAAGGATGTGAGAGGTATATCAGATGGTCTAATGTGAAACTAATGGTAACTGGATCTCAGGTCAATCTTTGAGAACATCTGGGATCCTAGAAGCTGATCAAAGAGATCATCAATCCTTGGCAAGGGATATTGGTTCTTGACCATCAACTATTTCAGCTTCCGAGAGTCCACACCAAGCCTGAAGGTACCATCTTCCTTCTTTTCAAATAGGACAGGCAAACCCCAAGGAGAATTTCTAGGTCGGATGAAACCCTTTGCCTGCAACTCCTCAAACTGTTTCTTGAGCTCCTGCAACTCTGGTGTAGCCATCCTATAAGGAGGAATGGATATCGGTGTCTCACATGGAATGAGTTCAATAGAAATGTCTACCTCTCACTTTGGAGGAAAACCTAAAAAGTACTCTGGGAAGACGTCCATGAAATGATCCACCACTAGAGGGAAGTCTAAATGTGATGTCCCCTGGTCATCCAGGTATAAACTTGCATTATGGGCTTAACTCCTCCAAGCCAATGATGCTCGGGTCCTACTATGCTCACCGGGACATTCCACTCGCCCCTATGAAGAAACAATCTAGCCTCTAGTGATGTGAAACTCACCCTACGATGATAATAGTCGACAACTACCTGTAAGGGAACTAACCAGTCCATCCTGAGGATGAAATCATAACCTGTCATCTCTAGGACATAGAGGTCCCATAAAAAGTGACACCTACCAACCTCTAGAGAGAACTCCTTGAATGTTATGCATCATCCTCAAGAAACCCTCTCTGAACTATGCATCAACACCTATGTCAGGTACAACGGATGGTGCCAAGGCTGGCACAGTTGGAGGATCCAAAGGAAGTCCCTGATCAGCTATGTCCGGTGTCTGATCACTGCTTATCAATTGGCGTACAAACAGAGGACATCTCAGTGCCATGACTCTATAAGGTCAATCACACACCTTAGAAATATATTATCAAGGACTGAAAGTTAGAATCAAAAGATGTAAATGGGATAAATAAATCCTCCGTGTTTTACAAAACATGTATACACGACGTGTATGTCCACTACACAACGTGTACTTGAATCCTTTTCCCTGCCTGAGTTCCCTTATGCGGCTAGACCACACGGTTTCTCCTAGAACAAGACTACACGACTTGTTTGTTCTGGAAATGATGTGTACTAGATGAACATCACCAACCACTGTTGTTGTCTACCCAGCCGGTTACATTGCTCAAACTACAAGGAGTGTTCCAGACGGACACGGTGTGTACTTAGAGGATTTCACCAACCCGTGTTGTTAATTACATGGTCAGCCTCCAGGATCACACTACACGACATGTTCAAGACTCACACGGCATGAAAAACCATTGATTTGTTTCCCTCCATGTGGTTAGTCACATGGTTGAACACAGGTTCTGGACAAAGGGCATGTACATCCGGTACACGGTGTGTTCCCATGATAATTTCCCTATCCTGTGTCTCTTCCCACACGGCCTATGACCTAGTTAGAGACTACACACCATGTACATAATGTACATGGTGTGTACTTAAGAAAAATAGTTTCTTCCCGAATAGAAGAACACATGGTGTTTACTTAACATTACACACAATGTATTCTAGGTTTTTCCAGACAGTAAGCCTCAGAAAATACTCTAAAACCCAGAAAAACACTGAAATGAACATTGAATATGCCAAATTCAGATCCCTGAGGGCCCACACTCCCTACAAATCAATGTTTGGCATCTTATACATGTTATAACATGGAAAACAAGGCATTGATCCACCAAATTCTGGTCCATGTGGGCCCATAACACATCATGAACAAAAGTTTGGTGTTCATTCAAAAAAACCATACACAAAAAATACCCAATAAAACATCAAGTATTTTTATTGAGGCATATATCAAAACAACATGAATATCATACACAACATCAATCACAAAAACATGCAATCGCTAATTCATCCTAGATGGCTTGACAAGAAAGCATGACATGCAATTTCCAGCAAGTGCCTATATGATTAATGAGATGGATTACCCTCAACTCAATGTGTTGCGACAGAAATAGAAACTCAATAACATTAACGGTAACAAAAAAAACATATGAATCATGCAACAATGAAAATCAAATCAACCATAAAGTTTAAAAAAAATCATTAAATGATGTAGATTGGATTTTCCCAGTACACGGGTTAGCTACTCCGGGGCACAGCTTATTACCAAGTACCTATTCCATCCTATCCCTGGATAAAGGCTCCAAATAGTAAGTCAATAGAAAAGAATTCCTTAGATAACACTTTGTAACATCCCAGTTTCGGAAGCAACCCAGAGGCGCCCAATACCAGGTTGGTCACATAGCCTAAAGTGCATTTACCCGAACACCAGATGCTACCGACTAGTAGTGAGGGCCTTGGGTGTGATAATGGGGAAACTATGCCCTCATTGGAAGATTAACATAGTGGAATAAAAACAATAGCAATAACAGAAGCAGTAAAAATCCATACAAAAGTAACATCGGAAGACTGGAGAATAATAAACTGGTACACACACACACATATATATATATGAATGATGCATGATACATATATCTATTAAAGAAGGAAAACAAGTCACAATGTTGGAATATAACAGTACAAAATCAAATAAAAAAGAAAGAATGTAAACAACTCCTCAGCATCACAATCCATAGCTTGGTCCCATTCTCTCTAGATCCATAGTCAATCAAGAACCTGAACTAGAAGGGAGCTTTCACTTTTCTATACCTATAGAAATATAATCTATTTAGGCCCAAAAGAATGACCAAAACAGGGTGTGAGACTAAATCCCAGTAGGCAACCACCCAAAGATCTATTCCTAATAGTCAGTGAATATATATGGCTTGTAATAATCAAATACGCAGTAACAAGAATGTACTCAGCAATAAAAAGTTCCATAAATAAAATAAGCAACTAATAAAGCAAGGTAACCCTCTGGAAAGTACAAGAAGCTTATCCCCTCTGGTTCAGTTATAATAATATATAAAGACTCTCTAAGGAAGAACTCACAGTCAATTCCCCTTATAGTCAATAGTAATTTAAAGACTCTCTGAGGAAGTTCACATGGTCAATTAACCTTATAGTCTAAAGTAGTCAAGGACTCTCCAAGGAAGCTCACACAGTCAATTCTCTTTATAGCCCCAAGCGGTCACAGCCTCTTTGAGGAAGATCACATGGTCAATTACCCTTATAGCCTAAAGTGGCTCAAGACTCCCTGACGAAGCTCACTCGATCAAATCCCCTTATAGCCCAAAGTGGTTCAAGACTCTCTGAGGAAGCTCACCCGGTCAATTCCCTTTATAGCCAAAAGTGCTCAAAGACTCAATCAGGAAGCTCACTCGGTCAATTCCCCTTATAGTATACTATACCAGGTTCTCATAACCCTGTGTAAATCTAACGAGCATAACAAAGCAATAAAGAAAAAGTAAACCAACTGAAATACATGGTTAATTATTCTACAACATATCAAGCATGTCAAATAAAAAAAATCAATCTGTCCTACAGTGCTAGGCATGGGGAAAACATCAAGGAAGACGAACAGTCTAAACAAGACCAAACAGTCGTAAACAGAGCATGCATGAGCAACCACATACAAATCATAGAAAAAAACCCTATTCATATTCAATTAACCTATACATAGGCGTACATGCATGGAATACAATAGACATGGGTGAAACAGTAAACACACAATACCCCATTCAAGGGTATTGGAAAAAATAGCACGTAATACTCAAAGAATTTCAACAAAGAAGCACAAACCACCTACCTCGGTGTTGTAGGAATGATATACATGAACCTCAAATCTTGAATCACCATAGAACCCTGAATATATTCAAAAAGGTCTAAAACTTTCAACAGAGGATAACTTGAGAAAGAGGATGAATCATGAAACTAAGCCCAAGTAGAATAGAGATCTTATCGAGGTGATCCCAATGCAATCGACGATGGTCGAATCAGTGTTCAGATGCTCAGTTAGAGGCTCGGAGGAAGATCACGGCCATACGGGAGCTATTGGATAAACGAAACCTAGATGAAGGTGTTTCTGGCCATTATACGTTACCTCGGTGCGTTTATTGAGAAAAAATAAAATACATGATGTGTATTTTTTAAGTACATGGCGTGTACTTTCCATTTCCATACTCCACTTTAGGCGGCCTCCAAGTCACCCCCACACGGCTCTGTGTGTGGCCACTACATGGCTAGCACACAGCTACCTATGTTAACCTAGTACATGGTGTGTACTCATAATGTACACATTGTGTAATTTGGAAATATCTTGAAATTCTTATTTTTCTCAAAAATGACCAGAAAAGGAAAGCATAACTAAAAAGAATGTCCAGGTTCTTACACATGTATTTAAAATGATTATTTAAAAATCATTGTATAGTTTTTATGCATATAAAAAATGTTTGGTTAAATGTTTTAAATAATGGAAAGGGTTTTTTTGTGAAATGGGTTTTTATGGTTTTTGGAAAACATGGTTTTTTACATTCACGATACATTTTTTGATTCCTAGTTGAAATATGACATGGTTCTAAATGAAAATGTGTTAATGGAACATGGGATTAGTAAGCTTATTAAGACTTCATACTGCTCATGTGTATTGAACATTTACTTGGTTAGGAATGTGTGCTTGTGTGGAAATTTAGAACAATGTATATGGTATTCCAAATGGAATTTAGAACTATTATAAAGAATTTTTTATTACATTATTGGGAAACATTTTTTTGGAAAACAATTATAGATTTTATATAAAATTTTTTATTTTAAAACTATTTTATACAAACATGATATCAGGTTCTGTCCTAGTGGATTGAGTTTGGAGGTCATTGGTGAAATCCCCCTTAGTTTAGAGTCATCCCTTATTGGGAAATACTATGCATTTGTATACATTATGTTTCATGACATTGGAAAATTCATGTATCATATTAATTTAGTGATGTTTCTTGATATCTTGGTTGTGGAATGTATAATTTGAGGTTAGAGAATGTTGAAAGTTCTCGGTTGATCATATTGTTTTCATTGTGTTCTTTTTTCTTTAACTCTTATTATTATGTCTCTTTTTTCATATAGGTACTTTGATATAGTTTTTGGTTGGTTATAGTTTGATATTTTTTAATTTAAAGTTTGCATTATGTAGTGTTTTTATTGGTTTGTTTATTATGGTTTAGTTATTAAAATTTCAATGAAAAAATTATCCATTTTTTAGGACCATTTCATTTATTTTCAACATTTGGTGTCCAAGGGATGTCATATAAGGTCTATTAACACCCAAAACATATTACCAAGACATTGGGTTTATGGGGGGGGGACTTATGGGTTTCCCTAAAATATAGAAACTATAAACTCAATTGGGTAGGTGTCAAAATGAAGGGCCACTATGTCTCAGACTTATATGTACTATAAAATCCTCTTTATAGGGTCACTTGGTCCATCTATCTTATCAAAAGGTAAACCCTCTCACCTAGGAAATGTCTCATGAGACATTATCGATGGTCCCATATCAATAATTGTTATAAACCCAACCAAATACCCAATAATTTGGTCACACAGATTAAATTATAACATTCCAACCAATAACTATATCACAGCTATTGAAAAATTTCATTATATCTTATTTTAATCTGACAAAACAGGCAACCACCTTATTCCCTCCTCAAATATTTTATTGCATCTAATGTTCCTATCAACCAACTTAATGGATGTAATAATAAAATGGATCTTCTAGGGTTAAATAAAGAATTAATTGGAAAAGGTATACATCAATTAAATTAATATTTATATATGAGAACTCTATATAATTTGTGAATGATACTCATTTAAATAAAACCCATTTATAACACATTAACTTCGGGGGGGGGGGGCTAGTTTCCTAAAAATTAAAGGAATCACCTACCAAGAATATTCCATCATGGTTGAGATCCCATAAAAGTATTATCATATGGCAGTAATACATATAGGGTCAAAATTACAAATAAAAAAATAGATAATGACTTACCCTTAATAGGACCATGTATAAAATAATATCCGCTCAGGGTTCTAGTTCATTGAAATTTTCTCGGTACCTATCAGCGTCACACAATATAATCTTACTAGATAATAATAAATGTAGCCCAATTATTTAAAAAATCATAGATATTTATATACAAAAGCACAATTTGGGTTTTTTATGACTCTATAGTAAATCAAAAAAGAAAATGATGCACCAATAATGTGTTAACTAGAAGGTATGTATCTACCCAAGTAAACATGGTTCTCCAAAAGGAACCTATATAAGGAATCAAAAGACCCCAATGACCAATAAATGTTACTAACATGATTTAATATGTATTCTAACTTACTATTGGTCACTGAATCTCTAATTTAGAATATTTTATATATGTCACCATTTCCAATTCACATCAAAATGTACACTACATAACATTTAATAAAAGATGTTATAAGAGGTAGTTCAACTATCAATAATTAAGAAAGTATAGTGGAAAATACAATTTTTTTAATCTTTAAACAGTTCTCCAATGTCATTATAAAAATAAAAAATTATTAGTCTTATAACAAGTGGATCATATATAAAAAATATAAAGAATGAACAAACTCCTCAGGCCTTTGCTATCTATGATTCAAAATCAATGATTTTTCTCTCATCAACAATCTATGATCTAGAAATCCATCATAAATCATACAATAGATAACACATGGGATTCAATATTATATAAAATAATTCACTATTTAAAGTTCCAAAATCAAGAACAATATTAACATATCTTTAGATAAATGGATTTTTTACCAGAACAAGTGTTTTGGATGTGCAATTATGATATCAATAATAGGTTCTAATATATACCTAATACATGTGTCCCCCATAACACAAATACTAAAAAAATGTAAGTATCCTAATTTTATTCCTATTTCTCACACCCTACCTGGGTTACTATAAATAGTAGATGGGTCAGGTCACCACCTAGAATCAATAAAACCTCTTCATTCACTAGAGGCTACCAACTAGTAGAGAGTGTGTTTAGTGTTACCATGGGGAGACTATTCCTTCATATAAGAGTAAGAAATATAAACAATTAAGTATAAATTTTACATTATAAAAATTCAATTATTGGAAGTAGAATATAATACAGATATATAATGGATAAAATAATATAATGGTATGAAAAAATAACATTCATAAAATATTGATCACAAACTTTAATATCTACAAATACATGAGGTAATGACATAAAAATTAAATATAGAAATCTATAGTACCATACAAAGATATATTATATAACATTGTACATGTACACATCCATTCCATCATTACTGATCAATCACAAGCCTCAACCCAACATAATCATTCAACTAGTTGAGAATACTCATAGGATCCAATATGAAATGGTGTATCATGTTTTTTATGAGTACCATACTAAACAAGGAACCACTATTGTGGTCCTATATATACCTATAAATATTTTTGTGTGTTCATATTAATAAATCAAATATATAATATTAATGAAATATAAATCTAAAATTTTTTGTATCCCCTATCTTATCTAGGTCCTAATGGATATCCTGGTCTGAACATATCTTTATTTTTCAGTGATTGATTATCTTTGACAAAGCTACATCACCACTGTGGGATTCGAACCCTTTCATGGGGATCAAATATTCTTTCCACTACTACATATTAGATATAAATCATGATATTAGTGGAAAATTATATGAATAATGGATTATGATGGACCTCATCATCAATGGAATGGAACTAAATTCACGAGTATACAGTAGATCCCATAAAATGTCTTGATGTTTGCTATTCAAGAATGTTTTTCAGATTCTTAGGTCTCATTCTATATGAAATAATGTCATTGTAAAATTGCATGAATTACAAATTGGATAACCCTTAGGAAGTTTATAAGTAATACACTCATGATATAATATCATAACTTAGTGTCACCAATTTGTGGCTCAATATTCTTTTCTGAGACATCTCTAAGAAATGATATTAGAGTGCGTCCAACTACACCTAGGGTGTATACTATGCATCATGAAAGGTGATCACCATCATCCTCATTGATATATCAATTATCCTATTGTTGGAAGAAAATGAATCCACTCCATAGCCATTGGAATCATATATATCCTAGAATGCTACAAATTATTGGAGATACACAAACATATATTGGATTTAAATATGCACTAAGAAAACTCCTATGTTTTGTCAATGTAGGGAGGAATAATAGTGGAACTAGGACATTAGGTTTTTCTATCATTGAACAATGGATATTGACATCACTAGTTAGCTAAGGTATATCATGAATTATTTTTATTTAAATATAGTAATTTATTATTATGAAACTATTCACTTATTTAAATAGAAGTATGACCATGTTATGTCATCCATCTAACATGATATATATATATATATATATCTAGAAACATATATATAAAAAATTATTTTTATATAAAGATATTCCTATATCTATCTTAATTTTAACTAGTTATATAACAACATAGTCTTAACATACATAGAAACGACATCGTTCGGGTAGAAAACATAAAAAATTAATGAAATGAATGCCTAAAGACCACATTAGTTTAGTTCCTTCAAAAACATGGAACAAAAATATTCAAACTTAGTGATAGATATTAAATGATTTCCATAATGATCTTCAACTTTTGTAATTATGAGTACTACCCTTTATTCAGTCCCTAGGTAATGGAACCATTGGAAAGGGGTGAGATCAAATGTTTAGTAGGGGTAAATAAATGAACTGTGTGTGCATATGGTTAACATAATTGAATAAGAACATTACAATGTTAATTAAAAGACAATTCTCTATAGAAAAAATATCATAAACTAGAATCATGTGACAAATATTTGTAATACATATTACTTGAATCATAATGAAATCAAGGGATTCAACCATGAAATCAAAACATAGTAGCAAGACCTGGAATTCTGGAAGGCACATCAATTTATAATATAGTGAGCATGTATTAGTAGAAAAAGTTTCACACATTTTGTTAAGGACATGAAATCAGAACCTCTCATTGACTTATGGACATTCAACTTTATCAATGCCTAATGTTGTGAAAAAAAATGTCTACACATAACATTGTGAACGTGTAATCTGATTTTCACATATTTTTATAGACATTAAACAAGGTCCATTCATAACATTGTGAATATGTAATTTGGATCAAGCATAACATTATGAACAAAAAATAATGTTCACTCATAACATTTTGAACATGTAATTAATTTGATGAAATTACTTATGGACATTCAACATGGTCTATGAATAACATTGTTAACATGTAATCAGGTTCACACAAAACATTTATAATCATGAATCATTCATCACTAAAGAATTCATTGAAGGGATATAAAGGTCCAAGCCATTACATATTGAAATCATACATGTATGGTACATGAAAAATTCATCATATCATGACCCATGAAAAGATATTGTTTCTATAAACAGAAACTCATATCCCATTAAATGAAATGGGTATTATTAACATTTTATCAAATCATAACTTATGTGATAGAGATAGGTTTCGAAATCATTTCATTAAAGCACAACCCATAAAAAAAAGTGGGTTTGAAAACCATATAACTAGTGGAAAGGAAACAAGATTAATAAAGATTGTTCAATCAATAAAGAAACAATTCAAGAAAGAATGTGAATGTAACATTTAGATCATTTCCTATAAGATCTTGAGTAACATCAATGGATGTCATCTGGGAAGGAAAAGAACATGAAAATATATTTTGTAAACATTTCATGTTGTAAATATCATTTTTTTATTTGACATGTATTTCTAAAACATAAAACCTTTAGAAACAAAATTTCATTGAAAAGTGATTAAAAAACTATAATGATGTTTTGAAATAATTTTGAAAATGTCTTCCCATGAAAACTTATAAAATAATGTTGAAATATTTTTGAAAACCATTTTCATTGAAAACTAATTAGTAAATCTTAAAATCGTTTAGAAAACCATATCATTGAATACACATTGAAAACATATAAAATTTCCTTAAATTTTTTTCAAAACATTTTTATTGAAAAATAAATTGATATTTTTTTAATAATACTTGAATTTTTTTTAGAAAACATGGTTTTCAAAGAAAAAATATTTCTAAGAGAAAGAAGAAATAAAATCATATTTTTTTAAAAATATTTTCTAAATTATATTATGGAATAAATATTGGAAAATTGTCCTAATAAATTAATATATCATGAATTACAATATGATAATAATATTCATTATTTTACATTTGAGATGGATAATAATATTTAACAAAGGAATCATAATCATAAATAATCTCCAAAAGTAATGAGATTTTTCTAATAAACACTTACCACATGGTAACAATGAACAGTTGTCACATTTTATGAAAGTAAATTTTAATGATTCTTAAAATACCATTAAAAAATGGTTTAATATATAAAATTTATAAGACATTATATACTCCTTATAGAAAAATATAGGTGCATAACATGGCATTTACCTCAAAGAATGAAAATTGAGACAAAATTTCATTTAAAATTTTCTATCATTTGAAACATAAATCCTATGAAAAAATATCATGAAATAGATATTTAAATACCCATATATATAATTATAAGAATCATATAATGCATCCAAGGTAGGTATTCACACCACATAAAAGGAATTTGTAGTGAATGAAGACTGTATCTCAAAGAAATAAAAAGTGAGATGAAATTTTCGTACAATGTGTCTTGAGACTCTTCATACCTGTAGGAACCTCATGTTTATTAAATATAGGACTATAATATATATTTTTATAGATCTATATTATTATATATAATTATATATATGATTTTATTATGAATTTATATTACCTACTTTGAAATTTTGTGTTATGATAATAATTTATGTAATTTTCGATTTTTTCTCATATGTGTTAATTTGTCTTATCATTGGTCCTTATACATATATCTTGATTTCCAGAAACCAAAAAATTATATAAATATCATTAGAATTAATTATATTTGTATTAAAATAATATAATGAATTTAAATTTATGAAATGGAATACACCATTCATAAAGACGGTAGGCCTTACATACGTTTAAAATCTACATTCATTTTATTGACATTTTGAGAAAATAAAATAAATGGAATATATATATATATGAATATATTTATATAAGACCATTATAATAGTATTATTATGTCATATATATGATATAACTTCAGTAAACATATCCTTAATACATTCCATGTAGTGTGTGGATGAATCAGATCACATTGTGTATAATGAAACCTACACATAGTGGTTTATACTAAAATAAACTATTTTTTTAGAGTTATGTGGAAGGAAAAATATTAAAATGATTAAATTAAATTAAAAAAAATTAAAAAATCTCTAGGTGTTACATCTAACCTCCAAAGAAATTAATTTATCTCCAAAAATTCATTTGGGTAATAAAATGTTTAATACTTGAAAGATTTATTCATAGAAACCAACATTATAAAAATGAATAAAAAATCCCTAAAAAAGGGAAATCGAGAAATATAATGGTTATAGAAAGTATCATATTACTAATTTTCATTATAGGAGAACATAGGATAGAATTGAAAACATTATCATAGAGGTGAAATCAAACTATCATGTTTGGATAGAGATTGATAGTGAACATCGATCACCAAAAGTGGTTAATCACAAAACCATAAATCCACAATGATCTAAAAGACCATATGATTTATTAAAAATAAGTTTACTATAATAAATCCTTTTCAATTTATTTTTCCATGATTTGAGGATTTCATTTTCTATCTAGAAACATATAGAAGTATACATACATTATTTTATTCATTTACATTAATAAAATCACACCGTTTTTTCATGACTTTATAATTTCCCTCTTCATATCTTACTCCATGGAATAATGGTGAATTTTTTATTCATAAATTAATAATAGGTCTTGTGATCCATGTTATTCCATCCCATTTGACATTAGATATCATCAACACAATATTTTCAGAACAGGTTATCCAATATTCAAAAATCATCGTGTTATAAGATATTACTTTAGTCTCACAAACATAATATGAATTCTTTCATAATCCCTTTCATATATAGTTAACCTTATATCTTTTCTAGAAGACTAAAATCCATGATAAAATAATGGAGGTCATGAAATTTCCCAAAAAATCATAGCATTGAAACCCCATTTATTCTAAAGTTTCTCTTGGTTGTCACGTCCCCAACATGTGATTACCCTTTTCGTATATTCCTTTTAAACATGGTAATTACCTAAATTATCATAAATACTTATGGAAGATTATAGTGATTCATTATTTTGATGATTAATGGATACATTATATAAATCCATGAGTTTTTAATCTTCATCCATGATGACATATAAAATATTTTCAATGAATCATTATTTGGTTATAATAAAATTGATACAATAAAATTTACTTTATCTAGATCAATCATCACTTTGTCGAAGGTAAATAAATTTTCTCAACATCTAGATCACATTAATGGTTACCTTCCCTCAATAAAAATATCCCCACTCAATTAAATCAATTTTCCATGTTTTCATCACCATTAAAAATGTCCTTACTAATAGTTAATGAAAACATATAATGAAAATACATTTATATTTCATGAGTCATGTAATATAAGATATAAATTCAAAAACATAATTACATTATTAAACCTAAATTATTTTTAAACCATTACTCTGGATTTATAAACTAATTACATAATACATCATTGTTGGAATAAAAAATATGAATAGTGTATTAAGGTTCCTCCAATATAATATAATCATTATTCAATAGTTTATTGAAAAAATACTAGAAGAGAATCTCATACCTTTAACATGTTGTTTGTGGTATTTTTTCATCAGAAGTATAACCAATACTCATACCATATTCCTAATTATATATATGATATTTACATTTGGGAAATATAGTTTCATAATTCTCATAGCTTCCACAACTGAAACATTCAATGTCTTCCGTGTTCCTTCTAGTTTAGATCGTTGTTTAAAACCAAAATGCACAGGTTGAGAAATAGATATCATAGAAGAAAACACCATAATCCGAGAAAATTACTTATTAGATTTCATAATAAGGATCCAATTTTTTTCATTGACATCTAAGGTTTATCATAGGTTAGTCAATGTAAAATCCCAATTAAATCCAACATGATGGTTCATTGAGTGTTTTATAATTTCCATATAATATTCCATGGGACTGTCAATCCTGGTCTGCATCAAATCCCATTATTGTGTACCGGATTACCCCATGTTATACCCAGAAAATCTTGACAGAGTTTTTACTCTTAGGTACATTTGTTCTAGAGATGGATCTACTTTGAGTATCTAGAAATGGATTTATTTCTAGGAAACAACTTGCTATATTCTACACCAAGATTCCAGGACATGTTTTTATACTTTTCCTTATCCTTAAATTTATCCATAGACATTTTCTTTGGGTTCCCACTTTTTTTTATCATCATAGAATCCTATTGTTATATAAACCATTACATTGATATCAACTCTAGAAACCTAGTCTTAATGTATATTGAAATTACATCACTTTTTGGAATACTTAAAATAATAAAAAAAGGGATTTCCAAAGACCATATTAATTTTGTGCCTTTGGAAAAAAATAAATGAAAACCACATAGCTCAGTAAAATATCATCACTGTTTCCCAAAATGATCTCCTTCATTTTTAATTATACTTAGGAACCATTCCTCATAACCTTTGAAAAAAATAGAATAAACGGGGGAGCTCAAATGCCCATTATTTGTAAATAATGGAAATTTTAATTAATATAATGAATATAAGGGTATAATAATTTCATAATTATAATTTGAATATCATTCCCTATATTTAAAATATCATAAAAATGAATCATGGAATAAATATTTGCAGTTCATAAGACATAAATCATAAGGAAATCAAGAGAAAAAGCAATAATGTCAGAAAATAGTAACATTACATGGAATTGTGGAATACACATCAATGTATAAAATAATGAAAATATATAAGTTGGAAAAAGTTATCAAATTAAGTTAAGGAAATGAAATACGGACCTCTCATAGACTTATGTACATGCAAATTGGTCCGTGCATAATGTTCTAGAAAAACAATTAGGTTTACACATAACATTTTGATCATGTAATGAATATCATGCATAAATGTATGAAAATGAAACTAGGTCCATGAATGAAAGTTTTAACATGTAATAAAGTTCATGCATAACAATATGAACCTATAATAAGGTTTACTCATAACATTGTGAAAATTTAATTAGGTTCACCTATAAACTTATGGACATGTAACCAAGTCCATGCATAACACTATGAACATGTAATCAGGTTTATGCATAACATTTAAACTCATGAGTCATCCATCATTACCCAATGTAGTGGAGGGAGATATATTTCACACACATCACATAGTAACATATTATATTAATATTCCCCAAAATGTTCATTATATAATGAACCATGAAAAGAGACGAGTTTTATAAACATCAAATCATTACCCATGAATTGAAATGGGTATCATTATTTTTTCATCACGTCATAACCTATGGATAAGTGATATGTTTCATAATCATTTCTTCAATGCATAACCAATTAAAAGAAGTGGGTTCCGAAAATAACACAAGGAAATGAAATAGGTGTCATAAAGATGATTCCATAAAAACATACTCCATTAAAAAAATAATATTAACGGAGACATTAGATCATTTCTTAGAAGATCATGAATAACATTAATGGATTTAATCTTAGATGTAAAATAACATGGAAAGACATATAAATAATATTTCATGAGGTAAGTCACATTTCTTCTTTGAAAATTATGTTTATAAGATAAAATCATTATAAAAAAAATTTCATTTCTAAATGAATATAAAACATAGAAATTTTTTCTTGAAATCATTTTAAAAATATTTTCTCTAAAATATTATAAAATAATATTTCTAACATTTTTTATTACCTTTTCCTTGAAAACTAATAAATAAATCCTAAAATCATATTAAAATCCATTTTTTTGAGAAAAATTAAAACATATAAATAATTCTTGAAAAATATATGAAAACTTTTTTTATTGAAAAATATATTGAAATGATATGTGGAATTATTTAAAACATTATTAGAAATCAAGGTTTTTAAATGTCATAGATTTCCAACTGAAAAGATAAATTAGTTAAGATTTTTTAAATACATTTTCTTAAATATCATAAGTACCAAAGAGTGTAAAATGGAACCAATTCATGAATAAACAATTAATAACTATATTATAATATAAGTATCTAGTTTCCTATAAATATTTATCATATGATTTCACCAAATTAAGCATAATATTAAACAAGTTTGAAAGGAAGTGAGATTGTATCAATAAGATTTTAAACCATGGTAAAATTGGCCCAATATAACCATTTCAGAAAATGAAATTACATGAAGCTTAAAATATCATGAAAATAATAATATTAATTGTATAACATTTAAAATTTAGTATAAAAATAAAATAAAAAATAAATTTTCATAACAAGGATTTTATCTCAAAGAATCAAAATTGTGACAAAATTACTTAATAAATATGGTAAATTTTTCAACATAAACTCCATGATTGAAATTTCATTAAATGTGTACTTTAATACCCATTAATATAATTATTTGAATCATATAATACTAATATGGGAAATATACACACCACATTAATTAAATAAATGGTGAATAAGGTATTTATCACCTAGAAACCAAAAGTCAGATAATATTCCCTTACATGTGTCTTGAATCTCTTCTTTATCATAAGAACCTCCACTACAATAAATATATGTTTATTGTAAATATTTTACAAAACCATATTTTTTTATATAACTCCATTTATTTTTTTTATGATATTATATTACCTAATTTTAATAAATTCTATATTGAGGATACACTTCATGTAATATTATCTTTGTTTTTCACATGTGTCTTAATTTTTCATACCATTAGTAGTTATAATTTTATAATTATTTACATAATGTAATACATTATATTAATTAAATTAATATTAACTATATTTTAATTATACTAATTTATTTAATGTAAATTAATGAAATGAAATACACCATTCTTGATGATATCATGTCGTACATACACATTAACGATGGTTCCATTTTGTTTAAGTACTAAATGAAGAAAGTAAATGACATATATATATAACTATATATGTATATAATATCATTATAGAAGAATTATTATTTCATTTATATCAGTTAAGTTCACTAAACATATCCTTAATACATTCCATGTACTGTGTGAAATAATAACATCACTTTAAGGGAGAGGTAGTCTACACGTCCTTAAACAAAATTATCATATTTATAGAATATTGAAAGAAAAATCGTATGTTCTAAATAAAAATAAGATAAGAATAATGAAATTAAAAATATCATATATATCATATATAAATAAAATTTCAATCATTATGTCAAACATGAGGGGAGGTAAAGGATAAAATGAATAATCATTGTTTTGTTAGGTGGTAGTTCACCATACACATTACATGTATATTCGCTACACATTATATGGATGTTTGTTTAAGTGTAGGTTGAACCCTTAGAATAAAAAATTCCCCATATATTTAGGATACGTTTTTTTATAAAATAACGAAATATGATTATTTTTTAAGGTTGATAATGGAAATAAAATAGCAGAGCTTGAGGGAGGGTGTAACCTTTTAATCAGGTAACTATTATTGGCTTGCACCAAAGTTATTCCATGGAAGAATTTATGTCAAATGAGAGGCCTCATTATTGAAGGGATAGTTTTTAGGAATTTTATTTTCTAGTTCTTGGTTAATCCTTAGTGTTTTTTGTGGTGTGAGGATGTGGTAGTGATCTTGGACTTTTATAAGGAATGTAAATGACACATTTGGAAATTTTTAAAACAAGTTAGGTGTAACCACATTTTTACCAAATAAAAGTCATACCATCCAAAAAAAATAAATAAAGGAAGTTTTATGGATGAAATATGTCCATATGATGGGTTTTGGATTAGTGTATTGGTCATTTCATACATTAAGTTTTAGGTTTATTAAATTGTTTGGCATAATTTTACCTTAATCACAATAATAATTTTTAACTTCATTCACTATTAATATTTATAAAAAATTAATTATACCTTATTAGATATTATTAATTTATAATAATTCAAATATGTAATCCATTTTTTGAAATTATATTCACATAAGTGGAAGAATTTAAAATTAATTTAGTCCCACAGATGGGATGACATTGATGGTTTTTAAATTAAAAATACCCAATAGTTTCATATGTTTTTATACCCATTTTGAATGTGAAATTTATTCCAATGAAATAAATTGGTTTAATTGTGAAAATATTTTCAAATAATTAATTTAAAACAAATTAAAATTTAATTTAACCATATAAATAATTTATATGAAAAAGATGTTTTGAAATAAAATTCTGTATTTTTAACTATTCATTAAAAAATTGAAACGTTAGAAAAAATACCAAAAATACACCCTAAAATCATTATTATGTAATAATTTAGAAGATAATGTATATTTGTAACATATTAAATCTATAAGAGTTCAAGGAAATTGATTTAATATGGGTTCTCCATTTAAAGGTTTTATAAATTCTTTAATAAAAAGTTAGGGTTTTTAGCATAAAATTGGGATTATTGTTATCTTATGTCTATAAAATATATTGGATGAATATCAAAAATATATTATTGAATATAAAAAATATATATTACATTAATATCTCTCACTAATTTCAATTCATTTAATTTATTGGGGTAAATCATCTTTCTGGGTAAAATATAGTACATTACAGTATTTTACAATATAAATTAAATACAAGTATTTGTGATTCAAGGAAGATATAAGTACCTATTAGTTTCTGAACCCTAATACACTACTTACTATACTATTTCACACTAATAAAAAATATTGATATTCCAAATATCAAATAATAAAAAAAATGAAAATTTTTTATAAAACCCCTCTCAACATTATATGAATACCAACTCACACAACCTATTATCCTTAAAACATATAATCCTTAAATGATATCTAAATTATCAGAAATTCCTTTTCAAAGACTCTTTACCAACTCTAAAGCCTTCTGGTCTCATAAATGGTTAAAACCCATGTTCCAAAAGTGGGTTCTCAAGGATACAATATTCAAAAGGTAAAATCCTCTTTCATTCTATTTTAAATTAATTTATTCATTATTTTATTCTAAATTATCCTCATCTCCCATATCCAGGAGAGAATGATAACACTTGTATCATATATAAACTATTTTTTTAAGGTAATATCCATAATCAAAAGTATTCCCTTTTATTATTATTCTAAAAAATGAAAACATCTTCTATAACCTATTGATTCACCACCTTTGTGGATGGTGATTTTTCATTTTCCATTATATTTTTCATGTCGGCCCATAAAACCATTTTTTTATTTAAAAAAATTCAATAAGTATATTATAACATGTTTAATTTTCTCCAAAAATGTATAGAAATAATAAATAAATAAAATGAAACTAGAATTTTATGGTATGAAAAACAGGAAAAAACAAACAAAACATTTATCATTTTATCACATAAATTATCCTCATATCTGAATGAAATATGATATATGAGATAATTTAAAAATATGGGAAAATATAAATATAATTTCATTCCACTTATGGGGTTTTTCATCCATTGGAAAAAACTCCCCTAAATATACTAAAGGTAACTGACCATAAATCAATTCAATGAACACTCTTAAAATGATGATTCTAATATTTATAACTCAACAAAATGAAAATAAATAAACCTAATAAAATGGTAATAAATAATATTTATGTGGAATTTTTTAATTAATTAATTAATTTTTATTATTTTATTATATAGGAAATTATGTACAAGTGCAGAATGCATTCCAATATAGGGTAAGGGAATTTCTTTTTATAAATCCTTTTTTCATGTTACAACACTTTTTATTAATGATTATTTTAGATATAAGGAAAAAATTATTTTCCTTCTTTCATGGTGCCTTTTTGATTTTATGTTACCTTTAATTTTTAACATATTTATTTTTAAATAAAATATAATCTTTTATAAGTTCAAGGGTACATAAAAATGAAACATGAAAAGTGAAAATGTATTTTCCTCTAGAATGTTTATTTTATGAAATAGTTATATATTATGATCATGTTATGGTCCCTCAACTATGTTTTGATGTGGTTTGGTCCCATTATAAACCAATGGTTTGAGTTCCCGTTATATCTCTCTAATACATTGTGTTAAAGAATGGAGTTAACTGGTTGGGTTTCTCCTAATAGATTATGGGTATATGCTATGATGGTATTCTAGGTATAACCATTATAGTTACAATCTATATAGCTAGGTGAGACAAAATATATGTAGGAGTGATATAAAAATAATGAAAAAATTAATTTTTAGGATTTACATACTCATTCTATGAATTTTAAAATAAACTTATCATTTCATAAAAAATTCTACAGAGATTATGTTTTTTATGTAAAAGTTAAAACATTGTGAAATTGTTTTTAGTTGTGGAATTACAATTTCTTTCTTCCCTTTTTATGTCCCTTACTGAGCTTTGTTTTCATATCAATCGTTTAAAAAAAATAACATCATGTATGGATGGGTAATGTAATGGAAGAATTCATGTTTAATTTTATGCGGGTTTTTATGGATATAAATAATCATTTATATTAAATGATTCATATTGTTATTAAAATCAATATCCGGTAGAGTTGTATATGTTAAAATATACGAATTTATATTTATGAGATTATTACTTAATTATATAAAACTATAAACCTAAAATGACTTTTTCAATGTAAGAAACTGAATTTTTATTGAATTCATATTTAATGTAGGGTCCTTGTACTCTTTATAGGAAGACCTGAACCCCCATCACTATTATATATTTTAATATATCTCTGGTGTAATAATAAGAAAATATTTAATAGAAAAAAATAAAATAAAAAATTTAAATAGTACAATAGTAAGGGTAGATATTAGAGTACAAATTTTGCATTAAATCATTGTCGAATGCCACCATGAACACCCTATTTAATTGGTGTGAATATTGGAAGGAAAGAGTAGATAATATAAAATGTGTGAGGAAGAAAAATGTGAGAATATAGGGATTCCCTCATAAAAGTTCTTGATAAAAAATGGTAATTTTTCCTATTATAATGTTCCATACTGTTTGGGGATATGAATGATGTCACATGTGTCTTTGAAATGATTCATCATCGATTAAACACTATGTATAATAGAAAAAGTGTTAAAACTCAAATATATATAATATAACTATAAATCTATTTAGCAAGTAATATCTCATTAATTATACCATTTAATGTAATGTTTAAATATATTTGTCAAATAGAATAATCCTATACTCGCCCTCAATTATTACAACATAAATATTTATTCTCAGCACATAAAAATCCTTATTTATCATTTCATGTAAATAAATAATAAATATACATTAGGAATATATCACAAAAATAATTGGAATGTTTTATTTTTAATACCTCATGAAGTCTCCAACACGTGGTATCTACATTCTATATTTCTAAAGAATAACTAATTCTTTCTAGAATAATTCTCATGTGAGATCCCCCTTATGTGATTTAATCATTTACTCTCCACAACCTCAATTGGATCACTCTAGAAAGGGTTGTTTCGTTTGTTGTTCATTGTGTGTAACCTCAACAATTTCCTCCTTTTAATGATCTACATAAATTCCATATATGTTTGTTACAATTAAATTTTATAATTAAATATAGAGTAAAATATTTACTCCACATTTAAAATATAATGTCTGGGTGTTACTAATCAATCAATACCATTCAATATTTCCAATCTATACATAGGGTGAAGTATTTGTGATTCATATCTCATCATGACCCTTCAGGTATTTCAGGGTTATATACTTCCTATTAAATATTTTTTTTGTAGGGAGATGTCATCTAATTAATAGAAATCAATTATAGAATATTACATGGTGATTACATCATATTTTCAACATTTCATATTAAATTTCTATAAAATTCAGAAATTAATTATTCCATGTACAAAATAATTTCATATTCCACATTGGTACTCTTGATTTTTTTGGGTCATTAACTCTAGAAAACCTCCCATTAAACAAGATCTCATCATTTAATAAATTTACTTTTCACATAGCACTAAAATTTTCTTTTTTTTTTCACTCAATATTTACCCATTTCTAATAATTATATAAAAATTAGTTTAGTACTCCTTCATGGTATTCTCATATGCATCGGTTTTTTCACGTGATTTAACGGAAACCTTAGAATGAGATGATATTTATTATTTTACCTTATGAATTTCATTCACGTTTAAAACATATTGAATTTATCTAGGTAAGGTAGGATGGTAATCCACATCCATATGCCCATATTGATCACATCTACCCTAAATTTTATTTATGTATTTATATTTTATTATTTATTGTAATATTAGATGAATTTCATTTTCACATGTGATTTATTTTAATAAACTATTCTCATATTCATATAATAAATCCCCAAAAGTCAATTAATATTACCTATTGAAGACATTTTATACTAGAAATTGTAGTATTTTTGTGTATTGACCAAGTAATACGAAAAATATCTTCAAACATTGGACTTCCATCTTGTAGATAAAACATTCCAATTTTTTAATTTTATCTTTATTTAAAAAGAGAATGAATTTTCATATAGGGAAATGGTATTATGATAATATTGATCTTTTCATTTATTATGGAAGATTGTAATTCATTTTAATTCAGGGTTGACATGGTTTCATAATGTTTTTTGAATCCAACATTGTTATATATAACATTTTTACATTGATACTTGTTTGGAATTGAATTAGACTATCTTTATAAACCCTTCTTCTCACCCACTTTTGAGGATTCACCTTTAACCTCAACTACATTGGCGAAGTATTATCTATGATTATTAAACTCATTTTTAGTTTCATAAAACATTTAATATGGCATGGATAGTTCTTATACATTCACAACTAGTTTTCCAAGAGATATCTTTCTATCATTTCCTACTCTTCCATATTTATTTTATATTTCTTGATCTTATCTAGGTAACTTATTTTATTCTTAACATAATATTATAATCCCTAATTCATCTTATCATTATCTTTCATCATCATTTTCTTTTATGAATGATGTGTTATTCCCAATAAATTCTTCTCACACTTTCTACATCATATATTCTAGCATTGTCAATTCACCATCTTTATCATCAGTACTGGAAGTATGTTAATATTTTTTAAGTATGAGCCATAAAATTAGTTTCTCTTCTCCTTGTCTATAATAATAGGACTCAACCTATACGTTCTACCTCATTAAATACCTTCTCTGAATACTTGTGTTATTTTTCTCCCAATTACCCAAAATTCATATATGATTATTCTTATCCCCTTTATCTGATCCCGATTCTACCATATTTTTCATTGGGGGATTTTTAAGAATGATTAAAATGGCATTAAATTTTTAGTATAGTGCGTTTCGTTTCCCTTTTTACTTTTTATAATTATATGTGTGAATATATTTTATGGAATCTAGTTTATTATTTAAGTCTCTATCATCATATTAATCAATAGAATCACATGATTCATTTTCTTCCTCGTCTATGATTTTATTATTTCTCATAGTATTAAATGCTATATATTTGTTTATATTATTCTATTAAACAACAATTTTCTCCTTTCATAAAAAATTATATAATGATGTAACTAATAATAAGAATTATTTTATGAGTCTTCTAAGAATAAAATATGACAATCAAGTCTATATAAAATTCTTCTCATTAAATTGTAAAAAATTGAAAAATTATCCAAATTCACAAAAAAATCTAATGATATTAATGACAATATCATCTCTAACGACCCATGCATGACATACATAGAAATTAAATTTCATTTTCAGAATAAATAAAATATTAAAAAAATATATTCCAAAGGACTAGATTAGTTTAGTGTCTTTAGAAACATAGAACAAAATCTTCTAACATGGGGAAATATCTTCAACATCTCCCATAAAGATCTTCCCCATTTTTTCCTACCTAAAACCTATCTATATACTATGGGGAAAAGAAAAGAAAAGGGTGATCTCAAATTATCAGTAAGGGAAAACATTGAGATAATAAAACAAAAAATAAATATATGAATATAAAAACATGAACATAAAGTTTTAATATCAAAATCACGAGTCATTAAATAAATCATGGAAGTACGTAAGGAATATATCATAAAAGAAAATTAACCATTATAAAAAAGAATTGGCATGAAACATAAATTATGGAAAAATAAAAATAAAATAATATGATTTCCATTTTATAAAAGGCATTTCATCCATTACCATCATATTGGGAAAAGTCTAGTATTTAATAGGGATTACTTATCGTTCTAGCCATGTACTTCTAAACCAGATTTACTTGTCGATCCATCCCTGTATTACTGAAATGGATTTACTTATCAGTCTGTTCTTGTCAATATCATGATATATAAATCTTTTCACATTCATTGTATGGAGATATAGGTCCCACCCATCTCTTAGTGAAATCATTCTCACATATTCCATAAAAAACATAAATCATTCATCATAGCATAACCGATGAAATAAAATGGGTTTATTAGACATCATTCCATAATAAAATATATAAAATTAATGGATTTCATAAAATAATTACATCATAAACACAATATAATAATATTAATAACAGGTATAACCCTATATAATCTTATATTTAAAATAATTTTGATAAAACACTTGAACATAATTATTGAGGAAAATATCGTTTCTTCTTCAAAAGTGTTTTCTTTTCTCAAATTGCAGTGTAAATTTGAAAAAAAGTATTCATTTGAAAATTAAAAAAAAATTAATGTCCATGAATATTCATGGAAAAAATTCATTATGGAGACATAAAAATATACTCATTACCTATATGTTTAAAAAAACATCCTTCTCATACTCTTGCAAGAAAAGTCAAAAATACCTCATATAGAAAACGAAAGAAGGATTCCTTCCATAAAATTTAATAAAACTTCCCCAATGTGTAAAATTGACATTAAAAAATTTTACAAGAATAAAAATAATATTTTATATTTTGGGAACATGGATTTGGATGATAATTATTCCCTAATAATACTTATGAATAAACAATCTCGGATAATAATGACATTGTAAAATTATCCCATCCCTTATGTCAGATTACTTCCATACGTGTTTGAAACTCTCTAGAGTGGGTATTAAAATATTATTAACTTGTAAAATAACCATAATAATATCTGGGATATTGTATATTATTCACTTATGACTTTATAATACCCTTTTGGTTATCAATTCTTTGTTAAAGCAACATTTTTGGTAATAATCGTTTTATTTATCGTACGTGTTTTGACATGTTATTATTGATCTTATTACATATTTTGTGATTTAATTACCTCCAAAGTGTAAAACATGATTTATATATTAAAAATATTTAGTATTTAAATATATATAATAGATAGATAAATGGAATTGAATACACCATTCATGGATACGGTAGTCCGTACATACACATAATTATTGTTTCTGATTACATATTGAATTAAATGGTACTAGGTAAATTCCACATATATATATACATGAATTCAGTAGAATTATTATTTGATATATTTCATGATT
This sequence comes from Viscum album, assembly GCA_963277665.1. Taxonomy (NCBI): domain Eukaryota; kingdom Viridiplantae; phylum Streptophyta; class Magnoliopsida; order Santalales; family Viscaceae; genus Viscum; species Viscum album. The sequence goes on along the minus strand of OY728122.1, from coordinate 463,641,093 downwards.
ATTTATTATATACACTTTTTAATCTTTATAAATGTTTAACATAGAGAATGAATCTCATCACGTTGGGGAGACGGTAGGACGAACATATGCATGAGCGACGATATCATTCAGCTAATGGTTAAATGGTATAGAGTTAAATGGTTTATTAATTATAAATAATAATTATCATGTTATATTAAATATTTACATAAATTATAATCATCATTATACCTATCCAAATTAATCATTGTTGAATAACAAATTACAGTATAGTGTGGAAATGGAAAGCCATTTGTACACACGCATGGTAATGTTGTTATTCATAGGATTGATAAAAGGAGGTACAAGGTTGTACCATAATTATAAAATCATCTTAGAATGTAAAAGATATTAAATTTATTATTTTATTATGTGAACCACATAAGAATAGGACGTTGAAGAAGAAAAGAATTTTGATAGATGTGATAAGACAATTACATCTTTTTCGAGTTTCTTCTTTTGATTTTAACAAAATCTATCATTAGGATAGATCTCTGAAGAAAGTGTTCCTCTAGGATTAACTAAAGGAATATTTTAGGTGATTTTGAGAGGTTTTGGATGAATGAAATGTCTTTGGAGTTTTGAATGAAAGAGAAGTCGATGAGACCTTTTAAAGGGGAGGAGATTGTCACATTATGAAAGTCTAGAAATATTAATTTATTATAAATTTATTTTTGTATTCATTAACTCCTAAGTGGATTATTTCAATGATAATGTGGGTAAAATTTTATATAGTCTCAACCAATATTTTTTATATAAGTTTAGATCCCAAAGAAAACCTTATCTTTTAGCTTTAACACTTAGTTAAAAATATTAACTCTTACCATGACTTATTGTATTTTCAAAATATATGGTTACTATAGTTACGATAATATTCTAAGACAACCAATAGTGGATAATTAATGTTATTATTATCATTAAATAATACATTTTTCCAAATCATATATTTTTAGGACAATTATATAATTTAATAAAATAGTATTTATTTTAAAAATCATTTCTGTCAATTTTGATACTATTTAGTAATTTATTTATTTTAAACTCATAAAAACTCGATTAATTAAAAAAAAAAGAAAATATATCATCCCTAAAATATCCATTTAATCCAAAAAAATCTTTTATGGAATCATAATATTAAATTACATTTATTTTAATATGCATAAAATCATTTATTTTAATGTTTCATTAATAAGGTAATCACTAACTCCTCATTGTGTCCTAAATAAATTTATTTATATAATGTCTAAAATTTATAAATAAAATGAAATTATATAGTAAATAACTTCATATATGTAATGAATATTTATTGTCTAATATATCATTTATATAAACAAAAATAAAATTGGTTTAGTAAAAATATACATGTTTATTTTATATTTCCCTTTACTTTAAATTAATTATAACAACATGTAATTTTCACAATAAAGTGGTTCTAAAATGAAAAAATTTCATCATATGGTTTTTTTGTTTGACCATGACTCATAAAATAGTATTAAAACACGTGTTAGTATAGATTTATGTTATTATAATATTATTTTTAACCTTATTTACTTGATTTACCATTTATCCAGTGAAAATTAAAATAATTAGAGAAGTTACTATTAATAATATAAAAAAATAAAATTGAACACTTTATTTAATTTGGACCATATAATTTCAAATATGGAATACATTTTTATAAATTAAAAACACATAATTGTAAAAAATTAATTTAAGATTAATTCCAGTTTTCAAAACCAGAAAGCTGGTTTTTAAGAAGTAAAAACTATTAAAAGATTGACAAGTTTTTATTTCCAATATTAATGTGAAATTACATAAACTAACGAATATTGGTTTAAATTATAAAAACATAATTCAATTAAAAATTAATATAATTAAAAATATAATCTAACTATTTAAATAATTTTTATGAAATAGAAATTTTGAATAAAAATGTAGTATTTTTTTTCTATTCATTAAAATAATAATTTTATCAGAAAAAACCAAAAATTCATCAAATGTAAATTTAGATGACATATTTCATATAAGGAGAATATGTTTTCAAATAGAATATATAAAAGTGTTAAATACTATATTTAAAATGGGAGCACCATTAAAAGGTATCAAAAATACATTTATGGAAAAATACTTCTTTTATCCGAAAAATTGAATGTGTTCTATATATCATGTATAGAAAATAAAAAAGATAAATGTTAATGTTTTATAAAATTCAAATTGTGGTTAATAATATTCATAACGGAAAGTTTATATCCCATTAAATAGTATAATTTTAAAAATATATTGTTCTTTAGTTAGACTCGGTATAGTGTACAATGCAAGCTATTGATGAATGTCTCTCTTGTATGTAACACAAGCCAAGTTAGTGTTGCATTTAGTGAAAGTTTCATTTGGTGTTACATATAAAATAATAAATACATAATTATTTTATGCATTAAATAAAATATATAATCAATTTTGTGTGTATCGTATGCCATCTAAGTGTTTTATGTAACATATGACGAGTCTCTTAAGTGTGAAAGGAATTTTTAACTTAGTGTGTTACAAGATATAAATGAATGTTTTAATTTTGTCAAAAAAATGGTCTATAAAAACTCTATGTTTTATATTACCCCCCCCCCCAAATTAATTTCTCCCTCTAAATTCGTCGGGGTTATTAGAGTTTTACTATTATAATGTTTCATTCATGGAAACCCACATCATAAAAAGGAATACGAAAAATTCATTTGAAAAAGGAATGGATAAAACATAATGGTTATCCAAAGAAACTCATATCAGGGTTTCTACAAAGGATAACATAGGTAGGAAGTGAAAACATGGATATGGAAGAAAAATATAACCATCATGTTATAATGTATAGTGATAGAGAACACGATTTGGAGATTGTTGAAAACCAAAAATCCATAAATCTACGATGATTTAAGGGACCATATGATTCATGTGATAATAAAGTTATATGATGAAATTTTTTATCTTTATGATCATTTTCCAAAATATAAAGAACAAGATAATAAATAATTACCTAATTTCAGAACAATCTCATCGTTAGTCATTCCTTGAACAATTTCCACTTCATCTCCAATTCAAAGAAAACACGTTGAATTTTTCATACTCAAAGTGTTAGTAGATCATTCGATCCCTAAATAGAATGATAGGACATTCCATCTATATCAAAAAAAAGGCTATCACATGTTATCAAACATTCATAAGTCCATATATGGTGAGATAATGTATTATTCTAACAAACTTCATCCGATGTTTAAATTTATACATTCTAAAAAATATGATAACCATACAATCCTTCAGAAGGATGAAAATAAAAAACTATAGAAAATGGTTCACAAACATGGATTAATATTTATCCCCCATATATCATAAGATATCTCTAGTAGGCCAGAATAAAAAAATATTAAGTCCTCCGTAATGTATTCTATTGAGTCATAGTATCAACCTGAATTATTAGATATCCATATTGAAAACATAGATGTTACCTTATTCTAAATATTCTTGGATACATTCCTTATTCCCAAAAAAATTTTATACTTCAACCATGATAGAAAAACCCTATATTCAATAACTCAAAAACTAGATTTCATGAAACTATAATAATCCAATTTACTTATTCAAATCCAACATATCCTTAACCAAGCATCATTATCTTAACATAAGGGACATAATATGGGTTATCTTAACATTAATCATGTGTTCTTAAATTACATCACCTTACCCTTAAATCACTTTTTATATCCTTATAACAATTCAACATATCCTTTCCAATCTGAAAATAAAAAATTATACTAAAAATAGTCATATATATCATGATTCATATCGTATAATCTATGAATTCTGAAATATATACACCTCAATCATCCAAAATTATTCTTAAACCATTACTCAGGATCCAAAAACTTTGTATTTATTAAAATAGTAATCATGTTGTAAGGTTTCCCAACATAAATCCTATTAGGTTTAATATAAACAATATAGGAAGAACATCCCTTGCCTTTTACATATAATTTATAATCCCCTTAACCTCAGTAGTATGACCAATACTCATACAATCCTCATGATTCTCTTCTTGATATTTCCACATAGGTAATTGATATTCATAATTACTATACATTTCACATCTGAAACATTCAATAGTTACTTAAGTTTTATGATGTCCTAAATATTGACTTAGAATATGTATCAAACCATTAGAAATACATATCAATGATTAGAAACACCTAAGTAAGATAAATTGCATATTATATTTTAATCTAAAATATCTTCAGTTTAACCATACATCTGTCATGATTGTCACAAAAACCCTAGGATTGTAACCTATTGATGAACTATCCCTAGGACATCACTAGACATGTCCTTATAAATATCTCCAGGGATCTCACAAATGTTTTAGCATCCAAGTTTTGAAATGCTAACTAATTGTAATGCCCTGATCCATGAAGCCCAAAATTGGTGCATTATTTTAATACATTGGCATGAATACAAGGAATCAAGTCTAGAAAGTCCGATCAGTTTAGCAGTCATGGAAAATAGATAACATACATGAACGCTACATTACACATTAGAAAATAAAACACAACATAAACGACCCATTGAAAACTACATTAATACTATATCTTAACCCTTCTTATCAATCATTATACACGTCTTGGAATCATGGGGAGAATAAAACATAGAAATGGGTGAGTTCAGATTCTCAGTAAGGATAACAATATAGTGGAAACATTCACAAATAAACATAAACATTTAAGGAAATGTATAAGATTAAAACAAAAACCTTTTAAACATAAACATCCATATAATGTGGCAAATATAAATCAAATTATGCCATTTAATTGTTCAAATTAATATTCTAATAGACGAATAATCACATGTAATAACAATATCCAATTTCATAATGTTGGAATGAATAATGCCAGACTTCATAAAAACATAGTCAAGGCCTTGTTCAATGACTTCAAATATGATTTTTTCAAGGACAAGTCCCACGACACTATTTTTTCCCATAAGACCTACTGATTAACCAAGGATCTATATAGGGCTCCACCTGTCACATACTATGTCCAATGAATTCCTCATATGAAAAGGTTTAAACATTACATAAATATTCATATTAAAATGAGAATTTGAAATGTCAATACTCTATCCATAAACCATGAATGGTATAACAATAACACATCCATAGTCAAACATATCACAAAACCTACAATACAATATGGAAGATTTGTATCATAATTAATCAACCTCGATCATGAATAATATCCCGTAAAGGATATTGACATAGTTGCAAATGATCAGTAAAACTCTTTGAGAGAAATATCCCTTTTCATGATATCATTTAAATGTCACATAATTTATAAAAGAAGTCATTTAAAAGATATATTTTTATCAAAGAGTCCCATTCCATATTGAATCTTTTGAAAGGAATTAACATTTTAAAACATTAATGTCCATATAAATAAATCTGTAAAACCATTTTAAAAACATGGGCATTAATGGGAAAGGTTTAGAAGAATAAATCTTTAAAACATTTAAAATGTTGTTTTTAGTAAAAATACCCTTAAAATAATACCTTTTAAAACAATTTTATGAAACATGGACATGGATAATAAATATGTCCGAGTAGATACTTACGTAAAAACAACCTCAGATAATAAAGAGATTGTGAAATTAACCCTTACCTTGCACTTTCCTTTGGTTGAGGGTACATTTAACCTCTTGTATAATGACCATGGTATGTTATAAAATTATACCAGAACCATATTAATATTTATTATACCATATATGATTCATTTATGACTTTATAATACCCATTTAATAATGATTTCCATGTTAAATTAACATTTCTGGTAATAATCAATTTCTTTATCGTACGTGTTTTAACTTGTTATTCTTGATCGCATCATTTAGATCATGATTTAAATAATTACAGAATATAATAATTGATTTATATATCATATAGTTTTAGAATATAAATATTTATTATATATAGATATATAAAATTTGAGGCACAGTTTATGGAGATGGTAGACCGTACTTATGCATAAACGATGTTTCTGTTTTCATATCGTATTGAACAGAAGTTAGTGAATATGATATATGCAAGAATATATATGTATATATATCTCTCCAGTAGAATAATTAGTTCATATATTACATACTTATTAATAATATATATATTTTATAATCATCGTTGAATCGCGATCTTGGAAATGAATCTTATCGCGTTGTGGAGACAATAATCCGTATGTATGCATGAGCGACAATATCATTATATTGATGGGGGAATAATATGTAATTGGATGTTATATCATATATACAGAATCACTAACATGTTATATTTATTATTTACATCAGTTATACTCATTATTATACCCATCCAAATAATGAAGTGTTTGAATAACAAACTACACCACGACTTGGTGATGGAAAGTCGTACGTATGCACATATGTCGACTTTGTCATTATAGGATGGATAGAATAATGAATATGGTTGTACCATATTTATAATAACATAATAGTATATATAAGGTGTTTTATTTATTATTTTATTAAGGAAACAACAAAGAATGTGGAAGAGGATGATGAAAAGAACTTTAAAGAGGGTGGTGAAATTATTACATATTTTTTGTGTGTTTCCTTTCGAGTTGAACAAAAGGGATCCTTAGGTTGGATTTATGATAAAATTAAGGCCTATGGGATGAAGGTAGGATATTTTAGAAGGTATTTGGGATGCGGTTGGCAGAGATAAAGAACATTGGAGGTGTTAAATTAAGAGAAGGGGAAGTGCCCTTTTATAAGCAGGGTGAGTGTCCCTTTGGAAAAGATTAAAATATTAATTTATTATTCAATCATATTCGATTTATAATGGATAAAAATGAATTTATTTAGAGAAATAGGTAGTTATGGGTCTCAATAATTTCAACCAATTGGTTTTAGACATGTTTAGGTTACCATTTTAACCCTATATTTTTTATTTAACTCTTAGTTAAATAGTTTAACTTTTACAATGTCTTCTTGTATTCTTACACTATATAGTAAATAGACACAATATAAACTTCCAAAATATCCTAAAGTGGTTTATTAATGACATATATAATATTATTTAGTCCCTTTAACCGAACTTTATACTTTTTGTAATATTATATCAACCAATAATATAGTATTTGTTTTAAAAACTAATTTGTGTCAATTTTGATATTATTTAGTATTTGGTTTTTGTGAAGGTGATCACAACATGATTAATTAGAAAAAAATACATTGAATGGATACTAAAATGTCATATTTAGCTTGAAAATTCGTGTATGGAATCAAAAAATTAAAATTATATTTATTTTAATATTTACAATATCATTTATTTGATTCTTTTATTAATATGGAAAATATTGCATCATTATTCTGTCATTAATTAATATATCTATTTTGTATATAAAAATTATAAATACAATATAATCATATAGGAAATATTTTTAACATTCAAATTAATATTTATAGCCAAATAGATAAATTATATAACCCCATGTAAAAATGTTTTACTAAAAGACACATGCTTTTGTTATTTTTGTCATTACATTAGATTAATTAATATTAAATAACATTGTCACTCACAAGTGGCTCCACAGGGTCCTAAAATCTACCCAAGGATGAAAATGGTTTTAAATGTATCATCAAATAGGGTTAGTAGATATGTTAGGGTAATTTAATATTATTTTATTATGATTTATTTACCCATATTTACCGGATTTACCCTTTAACCGTGGTAAATAAAATATTTACCAAAGTAATTATTCATAATATCTAAAAATAAAAGTTACCTATTTAGAAAATTTGGATCTCCTGATTCTAAATATGGAATCAATTTTTCGAAATTCAAAACAAAAAAGTGGAAGAAATTAATTTAAAATTAATTCCCACAGTCAAAATAAAAAGCATGTTTTTAAGAAACTATAACTATCAAAATATTGACACTTGTTTATGTCAAATTTAAATATGAAATTACATCCAATGACCTAAATTATATTATATGATAAAAATATAATCTAATGATAAATAAAAACCATTAAAAGTTTAATTTAACACTGTAAATTATTTCGATTAAAAAAGTTGTTTTTATTTAAAATTTAGTATTTTTTCAGTATTCATCAAATTATTAAAGTTATCAGAAAAGTTCCAAAAATTAATCCAAAATAAATTTTTATGTCCCTATTCTAAATATTAATTTAATTTCACTAAATTGAATATATAAAAGTGTCATATATTGGATTTAAAAAGGGTTCTCCATTTAATGGCATAAAACTACATTTTTTGAAAAATAACACTTTTATCTTAAAAATTGAATTTTTCTTATATTATGTATAAGAAACAAAAAATATGAATGTTAAAATTATATAGGATATATGAAATTTAATTTCGTCAATACTATTCATAACCTCCTTTTTTCATTGGCTAGTTTGGTAAGTCGTAGTGTGCTCGAACTCGGTGTTGCGTGTGGTGAAAGTTATTGAAATACATTGAAGAGATGATATAATATGAAATTTTGGGGTGTTAAATTCTCCCCTCCTTCAATAAATTGTGTCCCACCAATTTCAAATTGTTTTTTGTAAATAAAAAGTTCAAATAGTAAAATATCTTTGTGGAAAACCCACATAAAAAATTGGGTTAATAAAATTTAGTCTTAATAAGAGGGAAAGGTAAATGAAAAATTCACCACCAAATTATGATCTCGATTCAGAGAACATTGGTGGAAATTAGAGACACATAATTGGAGGGAAAACATAAATATTTATAGTGAGTTATTTAGGTATTCAATATCAAATAAGTTTAAAAATGAGGGCCTCAAAGCCATCAATCTATGATGATTTAAAATATCATTGGTTCAACAAAACATAAGGTATTAGGATAACACATTTTTGGTTTTAAGATCCCTTACCTAAAGTTTAATAATTAATTTATTAATAGAATAAGCTGAAAAATATATACTTGACAAGTAGAGTTTCATCATTCAACTAATTCTTACCACAAACTCATCTATCACTCCAAAAGATAGTAGAATTCAAAAATATTATATTTATCCTAATCGTATAGGGTTCCAAAAATAATGAATTTATAATTCAGTTTTTAGAATATTTAAAAAAACTACATTATACAAACCAGGACCTCACATATTCTAGTGGTAGGTGTTGCACCCTTGTCGCTCTTTAGTTGTAGGTTAATGCCTCGTGGCCTTGCCGGACGCGACAGGTTGTCACCCGACCTTTGGGTTGTCCTTTTTATAACAATATAAAAATAATCTCAAGAACTATTTTAACCTTAATAATATTATCCAATGTAAAACTTAATCCATTCCAACCATTATAACTACCCAAAATACTTCTATCCAAATCCACAGTCCAAAATTTATATGGAAGGTAAGCACAATGAAGATTCTTTTTTCCACATAATAACGTGTTAATACCTTCATCATGAATTCTTTTAAAACATGGTAAATCCCTGAATTAATATAAAACCATATTGATTATATTCATTCTACCTTATTCCTTATTGAATACTAGATATACTACATATATAAAAAAATGTTCTAAACTAGAACAATGATGGAATATACAAATCATCAATCAGTTTCTAGGTAGTCAAGAATATCTAATATAATTTATCCAAATCAATAATATATCATTCCAAAATCACTACCTCGGTATCAGAATAATATTATGGTTTATCGTTCTCTAAACCATATATTTTCCCAAAAAATAACATTCTAATGAGTCACTTTTCTTAGTTCCACACAATCTCAAGTCCTTAACGAAATAGTAATGTAGTACAATCTTTATATACTATATTTTTTTTAACATGTACATCATTAATTCAATACTGAAATGACACAATACTTTAATAAAAAAATTAGAAATATAATCATTCCTTTTCATTTTCGGAATTATCATAACTTGATTATTATCCAATAGTAGTATTTTGGGTATACTCTGATAATTTGGACCTTGATTCGTGCAGTGTCCCAACTCATTGTAGATGAAGCATTGTATATTTGAAACCTTTTTCTTACCCTTGAAATCACGTACTTGATGCCCTTTATCTCTACACTTATAACAAACTACAATTCCATTAAAGCAATTACCAAAGTGATTCTTTCCATTGTTATCACCTATGGGAAAATCGTTCTTCCCCTCTTCCCTTTATCCATCATTATCTCTTCCATCCTTTTGTTCTCTTGCTTCCCATCAAATCCATAGGACTCAAAGAATTATTTACTTATATTATTAACACATGATAATATTTCTTTACATGATGAGAGTACGTGGGAGACTATTTCCCTTATAAATTTTGGCTTAATACCATGAGTGATATGATCCTTCTTAGTCTTTCGATCATGCGTATTGCTAGAATTATCATTCCTTCAAGTGGGCTCCATTTCTACACAAAGTCATACACTAGGTTATTTTATGTATCGCAATGCATAATTCCAAACATGTAAAATAACTAATTTAAATTAAAAAGATTATGCATAAAACCTATAATCATAAAATGTATTCTTTGAGGAAGTATTTACTTCCAAATCCATAATAATGGCTTGTAATGAAAATGTGAATTATTCTAATAATATCTCCCAGGAGTGTCATAACCAAGAGTGAAACAAGGCCCATTGTTGTGTACTAGGATATCCTGGGTCAAGCCTGAAACTCCTTGTCGAAGTTTTCACTCCTAGGTACCTCTCTTCTAGAGCCGCCTCTACATACTCATATACAGACAGGGATGTATTGCTAGGAAAATACAAAAAATCTCTACATTACCAAAATTCTAAGAAGTTCTTTTATACTAATCCTCAAAGTCTATCTTAGGATAATATTCTCTAATCAGATTTATTCTAAATCTAACATCTAAGGTTTTTACTAAACTTCCTCTGATAAAAACTGCAACACCCCGACCCCAGAATCCCAGAGTTGGTGCATTATTTTAATACATTGGATTGATTACAAGGAATTATTCTCAAAAGATGGATCATTTTATCAGGTTTGGAAATTAGATTACATACATGAACATTACATTAAAAATTATAAAATAAAACACAACATAAATGATCCTTTGAGAAAACCATTAATATCATAGATTAACCCTTCTTATCAATCACAATACACTTCTTGGAATCCTGGGGAAAATAAAACATAGAAAGGGGTGAGCTCAGATGCTTAGTAAGGATAACAATATAGCGAAAACTTTCATAAATAAACATAAACATTTAAGGAAATGTGAATGACTAAAACAAAATACTTTTAAAAATAATATTCAGTATAATATAGCAAGGATAAATCAAATAATACCATTTAATTAATCAAATGGATATTCTACTTGTTGAATAATCACATGTAATATCAATATCCAATTTCATAATGTTGGAATGCATAACTACAGACTTCATAACCATATTTTCAAGGCCTTGTGCCAAGAATACAAATAATATTTTGTCAAGGCCTTGTTCCAAGACACTATTTTGTCTCATGAGACCTATCGATGCATCGAGGAGCTATTTCGGGCTCCACCAGTCACTTACTAAGACCAATTCATTCCTCATATGAAAAGGTTTAAACATAACATAAACATTTGTATTAAAACTAACATAAGAAATGTCAATAATTTATCCTTAAACAATGAATGTTAGAAAAATAACACATCCATAGTCATACATACCACAAAACCTTTAATAAAATATGAAATATTCGTATCATAATAAATCAACCTTGGTCAAGAATAACATCACGTAATGGATGTTGACATAGGTTAAAATGATCATTAAAAATCACTGAGAGAAATATCCATTTTCATGAATTCATTTATAAGTCCCATAATTTATAAAAGAAGTAATTTAAAAGATAGTTTTGAATCAAAGTGTCTCATACCACTTTGATACTTATGAAAAGAATTAATAATTTAAAACATTCATGTCCATATAAATAAATCCTTAAAACCATTTTGAGAACATGGACATTAATGAGAACAGTTTAGAACAATAAATCATTAAAACATTTAAAATGATGTTTTAGTAAAAATTTTCCCAAAAATAATCCCTTTTTAAACTTTTTTATGAAACATGAACATGGATAATAAATATTTCCTATTAGATAATTACATAAAAGCAACCTCGGATAATACCAAGATTGCGAAATTAACCCTTACCATGCACTTTCCTTTGGTTGAGGGTACGTTAAACCTCCTGTATAATGACCATAGTATGTTAATAAATTATAACAAAACCATATTCACATTTATTTTTCCATAAATGATTCATTTATTATTTTATACTACCCATTTCTTAATGATTTCTATGTTAAATTAACATTTCGGTTAATAATCGCTTTCTTCATCATACATATTTTAAATTGTTATTCTTGAACGTATTATTTGACCATGATTTAAATAATTCCAGAATATAAACATTGATTTATATGTAGTATATATTTATAATATAAATAATTATAATAGATAGATATATGAAATGGGAGGCACCGTTTAAGGAGATTGTAGGCCATATATACGCATAAACGTTGTTTCCATCTTCATATCATATTGAACAGAAGTAAGTGAATAAGTTATATGTAATTATATACATATATATATCTCCAGTATAATTATTATGTCATATATTACATATTTATTAATAATATATATTTTTATAATCATCGTTTAATGGAGAATGTGGAAATGAATCTCATCCCATCGTGGAGATGGTAATCCGTACATATGCACGAGCGACAATATCATTATATTTATGGTGAAATAATATGTAATTGGATGGTATATAATATATACAGAATCACTAACATGTTATATTTATTGTTTACATCAGTTATACTCATTATTATACCCATCCAAATAATGAAGTGTTTGAATAACAAACTACACCACGATGTGGAGACAGTTAGCCGTACGCATGCACGTATGGTCACACTATCATTATAGAATGGATAGAATAACAAATATGGTTGTACCATATTTATAATAACATCACAGTATTTAGAAGGTACTATATTTATTATTTTAGTATGGAAACAACAAAGAAAGAGGATGTGGAAGAATAAATGAACTTGAAAGAGGGTGGGAAATTTATTACCTCTTCTTTGGGTGTTTCCTTTTGAGTTGATCAAAAGGGATCCATAGAATTTAATTTTAATCAAATTAAGGACTCTAGGTTTAAGGGAGTATATTTGATAAGGTATTTGATAATGGTTTGGCTGAACTAAATGGCTTTCGAGGTGTGAAATTAAGAGAAGGGGAAGTTCCTTTATATAAGGGGGTGAGGGTCACTTTAGGAAAAGATTAAAATATTAATTTATTATACAATAATATTGGGTTTATAATTGCTCCAAATGAATTTATTTAGATCCTTAGGAGGTTATGGGTTGAAATTATCAAAACCAATTTGTTTTAGGCATGTTTAGGTTACCATTTTAACCTTATCTTTTAGATTTAACTCATAGTTAAATAGTTTAACTTTTACCATGTCTTCTTGTATTATTACACTATATAGTTAACAAAGTTACTCTAAATGTCCAAGATGTTGTACCTCTCGTACCCCTCGTGGTTTAATTTTCATGATCACAATCACTCTCTTATTTATCTAATCTTGTTTTAAGTGTTTTTGTTGATAGGCAAAAGGTTGCCAAGGAATTGGGCCAAGAAGGACCCAAAGTGGACTAATTTTCAGTCCACCGGCCAACCGGTGTCACATCACCGGCCAGCCGGTGGAACCCAGACAAATAGTGTCAGCTACTGCCTCAGCACCGGCCAACCGGTGGCCTCCTCACCGGCCAGCCGGTGGTGCCTGAGCCCGAGCCCTCTCCCTTTTTCAAAGCACCGGCCAACCGGTGGCCAAGCACCGGTCAGCCGGTGGAGCCAGTCAAACTAGCCGTTGGGCTTTGACCAGGCTTGTCCACTTGACTCCCAACGGCTCCGAAGGCCTCTCCAACGGCTCCAAAGACCCCCAAAGGCCATTTGAGGGTTCCCCCTCTATAAATAAAGGACTCGGAAGCCCCGGAAACACACGGAAGCCCACGGGAACATTTTTGATCATTTGGAGAACCTCCGGCGCATTCCTCCAAGGAACCCCCAATTGGTCCAACACATTTCCACATCCAAGGAGCACCACCATAGAAGCTTGGGAGCGCTCTTCATCAACTCCATCAATCCTTTGGCGCCCAAGGCTTCTCCTCATTACGGTTTTTCATTCTTTATCATTTTGAGCATCAATTTGGGTTTGTGCCTACAAACCCCTCTTTCTCTCATCTTTCTCTTGTTTGGGTTTTCACACCACCTTCAAGGTGTGAAGAGGTTAGTCAAGCCTTCCCTTTAAAAGGCTTGAGTCATAGGTGAGATAGCCTTCACCTGTAAGAAGGCTAGTGGGTTCTTGCTCAACCATTAAAAGCAAGTGGGTTCTTGCATAACCATTAAAAGCAAGCTGTAATAGGTTCAAGACTAACCTTAAAGTCTAGTGGGTTTCTTGCTAAAACCATTAAAAAGAAAGCAGTAGTAAATCTCTCAACGGTTGAGTTGGGAGGAGAGACGTAGGCTTTGGTTTAAGCCGAACTCCGTTATCAAGTTTTGTGTCTTGCCTCTTTTATTTCCGCTGCACTTGGATAATTATTTTATATTGTTAATTATTTTTTAAAAGGCAATTCACCCCCCCTCTTGCCATCACTCTCCGCCCAAAAATTGGTATCAGAGGAAAAATTTGAGTAATACCCTAACCGGTTTCAAATTCAAGATCGTTTATGATGGCTTCAACTTCTTTCGCCCCCGAAGGCTATTCTTTGGGTCGTTCTCCATTTTTTGATGGAACCGACTATACCTATTGGAAAACCCGCATGACTACTTTTCTTAGAAGTATTGGCTATCCTATATATAAAATTGTCATGCATGGTTATTCTCTTTCTTCTCCCGATGAATCCAAATGGACTCAAGCCGATATTAAAAATTTCGAGCTTGATGGAAAAGCCATGAACGCTCTTCATTGCGGCCTTGATCGTAATGAATTCAATCGAGTTTCCTCATGCACCTCATCACATGAAATCTGGAAACTATTGGAGGTTACCCATGAGGGGACCAACAAAGTTAAGGATACTCGATTGGATATGTACCCTCAAGATTTTGAATCTTTTACCATGCATCCATCTGAAAATATAACTGAAATGTTTACTCATTTTACTGACGTTTGCAATGGAAGAAAATCTCTTGGAGATGATGTTTCTGCAGAAATGATGGTCAAGAAGATCCTTTGGATCCTACCAAGCACATGGTCACCAAAAGTCACGGCAATTCAAGAAGAAAAATACATCAAGAACATGCCGGTCGAAGAGCTCATCGGATCCCTCATGACCTACGAGATCACCATGAGGAGGCAAGCTGAAAAGGAAGGAAAACCGATCAAAGTTCCAAAGAACATCGCCTTCAAAGTTCAACAAGAAGAAAGCTCATCCTCCTCATCATCTTCCTCTTCAAGCGGCGATTCCGAAATGGAGAATCTTGCCCGAAAAATGCACAAATTCATGAAAAAGCACAAAAAGAAGAAATCCTGCAAGGCTCAACCCAACGAAAAATCCGAGCCCGAGGCAACATGTTACGGGTGTGGAAAGAAAGGCCATTACAAGCCCGATTGTCCACTCAACAAGAAAAAGGCCAAGCAAAAGGAAAAGAAGAAGGCTTTCAAGGCCACATGGAGTGATAGCTCCACATCCTCCTCCTCCTCCTCCTCAAGTGACAACTGTAAAAAATGCCTAATGGCATTCCATGAGGTAACATCTTCCGACTCCTCATCCTCTTGTTCTTCAAATTCATTTAATCACTTATCTTATGAGGATCTCCAACATGCTAGAGATCAATTGGAGGAAGGTTTTCACGAACTTTCTTCCAAATTTGTTGCTTTAAAAAAGAATTTCAAAAAACTCTCTTCCGAAAAGGAACAACTTCTCAAAGAAAAGGAGGAGTTGTCCCTCAAGGTCCAAAACCTTCCAGATGTTGATTCTATGGAATTAACAATCAAGGATTTAAAGGAATCTCTTTTCAAGTTCACCCAAGGTGAACAAAATTTAACCAAATTTCTCAGTTCCCAATGCATATCTAGAACCACCGAAGGGCTTGGCTATTCAAAGCAAGCTTCCTCTTCCCATGCTCCAACTATTTTTGTAAGGGGGAGCTCTCAAAATAAATTTTGTAACTATTGCAAAAAACTCGAGCACTTAATTTATGAGTGCGATTGCAAAAATGCCCGGTATGGAAGGCCCAAAACCATTTTCTTTAATGATTAATTTCATAGGAGAAGACCCGCCACTAGACAAGTATGGATTGAAAAATCCCTTTTAGCGAGTCTCACCGGACCAAAATTTGTCTCAGTTCCAAAATCCTCTCCCTGGTGATTTGTTGTTTTTATTTAGGGGGAGTTAGGATCGTTTAAGCCTTTTTGCATTTTTCATTCAAAACTTTCAATTCAAATTTCAATTCAAAACTTTCAATTCAAACTTTCATTCAAAATTTTCATTCAAAATGTTCATTAAAAACATTCAATTCAAATTTCAAAAATTTCAATTGATTTAAAATCTCTATCTTGTTTTTCAACTCTATCCCTCAATCAAGTTTTATGCCCCGTGCTATTTTGATAATCACAAAGGAGGAGAAATTCTTGGTTGATTGGGGGAAAAATCTTTCTCTCATGCTTTGCTTTACTTGTCAATTTATCCTTTAAAGCATGCCTCTAATTTCCGTCTTTTACATTGCTTGTTTTGGTGATTGTGATCATCAAAATACGGGGAGATTGTTGTACCTCTCGTACCCCTCGTGGTTTAATTTTCATGATCACAATCACTCTCTTATTTATCTAATCTTGTTTTAAGTGTTTTTGTTGATAGGAAAAAGGTTGCCAAGGAATTGGGCCAAGAAGGACCCAAAGTGGACTGATTTTCAGTCCACCGGCCAACCGGTGGATGCCCACCAGCCAGCCGATGGAGCCTGGACAGAAGGCATCCTTCTGTCCAGACCACCGGCCAACCGGTGTCACATCACCGGCCAGCCGGTGGAACCCAGACAAATAGTGTCAGCTACTGCCTCAGCACCGGCCAACCGGTGGCCTCCTCACCGGCCAGCCGGTGGTGCCTGAGCCTGAGCCCTCTCCCTTTTTCAAAGCACCGGCCAACTGGTGGCCAAGCACCGGTCAGCCGGTGGAGCCAGTCAAACTAGCCGTTGGGCTTTGACCAGGCTTGTCCACTTGACTCCCAACGGCTCCGAAGGCCTCTCCAACGGCTCCGAAGACCCCCAAAGGCCATTTGAGGGTTCCCCCTCTATAAATAAAGGACTAGGAAGCCCCATAAACACACGGAATCCCACGGGAACATTTTTGATCATTTGGCGAACCTCAGGCGCATTCCTCCAAGGAACCCCCAATTGCTCCATCACATTTCCACATCCAAGGAGCACCACCATAGAAGCATGGGAGAACTCTTCATCAACTCCATCAATCCTTTGGCGCCCAAGTCTTCTCCTCATTACGCTTTTTCATTCTTTATCATTTTGAGCATCAATTTGGGATTGTGCCTACAAACCCCTCTTTCTCTCATCTTTCTCTTGTTTGGGTTTTCACACCACCTTCAAGGTGTGAAGAGGTTAGTCAAGCCTTCCCTTTAAAAGGCTTGAGTCATAGGTGAGCTAGCCTTCACCTGTAAGAAGGCTAGTGGGTTCTTGCTCAACCATTAAAAGCAAGTGGGTTCTTGCATAACCATTAAAAGCAAGCTGTAATAGGTTCTAGACTAACCTTAAGGTATAGTGGGTTTTTTGCTAAAACCATTAAAAAGCAAGCGGTAGTAAATCTCTCAATGGTTGAGTTGGGAGCGGAGACGTAGGCTTTGGTTTAAGCCGAACCCCGTTATCATGTTTTGTGTCTTGCCTATTTTATTTCCGCTGCACTTTGATAATTATTTTATATTGTTAATTATTTTTTAAAAGGCAATTCACCCCCCTCTTTCCATCACTCTCCGCCCAACACAAGAGAACCTCCTGTGGTTAATTAATGACATATATAGTATTATTTAATCCCTTTGAATGAACCTTATACTTTTTTGAATATTATATCAATCAATAATATAATATTTGTTTTAAAAAATAATTTATGTCAAATTGGAGACTATTTAATATTTGGTTTTTGTGAAAGTCATAAAAAAATTATTACTTTGAACCAAATACATTGAATAAATTATAAAATGTTATATCCCATTAGAAAATTCTTGTATTCCATAAAAACTTTAAATTCTATTTATTTTAATATTTACAATATCATTTATTTGATACTTTAATTAATAAATAAAATACTGCATCATTATTGTGTCATAAATAAATATATTTATTTGATGTCTAAAAATTATAAATAAAAAATAATCATGTAGTAATTTTTTTTATATTTAAAATGAATATTTATAGTCTAAGATATCAATTTTATAACCCCATATAAATTCTTTTTACTAAACGAAACATACTTTTGTTATTTTTTTCTTTACTTTAGATTAATAAATATAAAATGTCATTATCACTCCCAAGTGGATCCATGGGGTCCTAAAATAGACCCAAGGATACCAATGGTCGGAAATGTATCATCCAATAGGGTTGGGGAAAGTTTTAGGGTAATTTAATATTATTTTAATATTATTTCTTTACCCATATTTACATGATTTACCCTTTAACCATGGTAAATAAAATTTTTACCGAAGTACTTATTCATAATGTATAAAAAACATTACATATTTAAAAAAATTGGACCTCCTGATTCCAAATATGGAATCTATTTTTCCAAATTCAATACACAGAAGTGGCAGAAATTAATTTAAAATTAATTCCCATTGTCCAAACAAAAGGCATGTTTTTAAGAAATAATAACTATCAAAATATTCACACTTGTTTATGTCCAATTTAAATGTAAAATTACATATAATGACCTAAATTATATTATATGATAAAAATATAATCTAATGATACTTAAAAACCATTCAAATGTATAATTTAAGACTACTAATTATTATGATTAAAAAAGTTGTTTTTAATTAAAATTTAGTATTTTTTCACTATTCATCAAAATATGAAAGTTATCAGAAAAGTACTCAATAATTATCCAAACTAAATTTTTATGCCCCTATTAGAATGATGAATTTAATTTCACTAAATTGATTAAATAAAAGTGTCAAATTTGGATATAAAAATTGTACTCCATTAAAAAAACATAAAATTGCATTTTTTGAAAAATAATTCTCTTATCTTAAAAACTGAATTTTTCTTATATTATTTCTAAGAAACAAAAAATATGAATGTAAAAATTATATAGGATATATAAAATTTAAAATATGGTTAATACTATTCATAACCTCTAATTTTTAATGGCTAGTTTGTTAAGCTGTGGTGCGCTCGAACTCAGTGTTGCGTATAGAGCAAGTTATTGAAATACTTTGAAGATATAACGTACTAAGAAATCATGGGGTGTTACACTAATCCTTTGATATAAAACCATATCTAATGACCCAAGTTTGATGTACATGGACATTATATTTCTTTATAGGAATACCTAATTCAATACAAAAATATACACCCAAAGACCATATTAGTTAACAGACTTTGTAAACATGGAAAATAATCTTATAAAATGGTGAAAGATATTCAAAATATATAATAAAGAACTTACCCTTTTTTCCTACCTAAAACCACTTATTATTTCCTAGGAAAAATAAAACATAAAAAAGGAGAGATCAAATGATCAGTACGGGCAAACAAGTACAGAATAAAACCAACCATAAACATATGAATATAAAAACAACAACCATAAAGTTTAAATATCAAAATCTTGAGTCATGAAATAAGTCTTGGCAGTACGTAAGGCATAAATCATAAAGGAACATTAACTTGGAGAAAATTGCATTAGAATAAATCATGGAATTGTGGAATAAAATTATCACATAATATGATTTCTATAGTATCCAAGGAATTTTTTCCAAGACCATCATAGTGGACAATGTCCATTACTGAACTAGGATTACTTTCCATTCCAGCCATGTATTGTTGGACCTGATTTACTTGTCATTCCAGCCTAGTATTGCTGAACCATATTTACTTATTATTTTATTCATGCCTAAATTAGGAGATATAAATCATTGTACAACTCATTGTAGGGAGATATAAGTCCCACCCATATCATATTTAAATTATTAATACATGTTCCACAAAAATATAAATCATTCATCATAGAGTAACCCATGAAATAAAATGGGTTTCATATACATTATTTCATCAAAATCCATACAAAATAAATGGATTGTATAAAAATAATCCCATCATAAAAAAATCAATTCTATGTAATAATAGGGATAATCTCATGTCATCATAGATGGAAAATAACTTTGATAAAACACTTGGAATGAATTTTGAGGAAAATATACATTCTTCTTCAAAACCATTTTCTTTTATGAAAATGTTGCGAAATTTAAATAAAATTATTTAGTTGAAAATAAAAATCGAATTATGTAGAGTATGATTCATGGAAATAATTCATTAAAAGAGGTAAAAATCTGTTCATGCTGCACAATTTTGAAAATAAATCCTTCTAATACTCTTGCAGGAATGTCAAAAAGTACATTGTATGATTAATGAAAGAATGATTCCTTCCATACTGTTTAATAAAAATTCACCAATGGGTAAAATTTCATTTAAATAATAGTATAAAAATAAAAATAATATTATATATTTAGGAAACATGGATGTGGATGATTTTTATACCCCATTAAATACTTACGAATATACAATCTTGGATAATAATGAGAATGAAAAATTATCCCATACCTTAGGTTCAATTTCTTCCATATGAGTCTGAAAATCCTTTATAGTGGGGTTAAAAATATTATAAACATTTAACATAACCATTGTAATATCTATGACATCATATATTATTCACTAATCACTTTATATTACCCTTTTATTTATCAATTCCTTGATAAATTAATGTTTTTGGTAATAATCGTGTTATTTATTATATGTGTTTTGACTTGTTATTCTTGATATTATTATATGGATCATAATTTAAGCACTTCTAGAATGTAAAACATTATTCATATAAAATAAATATTTAGTATTGAAATATATATAATACATAGATAAATGAAATGGAAGACACCATTTGTGGAGACGGTAGGTCGTATGTACGCATTAACGCTATTTCTATTTCCTTATTGAAATTAATAGAATAATGTAAATGAAACAAATATATTAATAAATATAGTAAAGATATTATTTCATATATTTCATTATCATTTATTATATATACATTATAATCATTCTTGAATGGTAAACCTAGAGAATAAATATCATCACATTGTGGAGACAGCAGGTTATACATACGCATGGGCAATAATATCATTCATTTAATGGTTAAATGGTATGCAATTTTATGTTATAAAAATTAAAAATAATAATTATCATGTCATTTTCATTATTTAAAACTAATTTACTCATCATTGTACCCACCCAATTTAATTATGGTTGAATAACAAATTATTCCATGACATGGAGACAGTAATATGTATGTACGCATACATGGTGATATTGTTATTTGTAGGATGAGTAAAAATATGTATAAGTTTTTCCCGTAATTATTATAGAATATTATAATGTATAAGATACTAGATTTATTATATTAGTATGGAAGAAACATAATAAGAGTAAGTAGAAGAAGAAAATAATTTTGAAAGACGTGATAAAAGAATTACCTCTTTTTTTCTGTATCTCATTTTGATTTGCACAAAAGATATTCATTGGACAGATTTATTCCCAATGTTTGGACCCATGGATGTAGAGAGAGATGATATATGGAGATTGTGGTTGGGTTTGTCTGAGGAAAAGGGTATTGGAGTTTTGAATAAATGATAAGGAGACGGTCCCTTTTATAGGACAAGTGACGGGCAATTTAGGATAGTCTTTAAATATTAATTTATTATAATTTATTTTTTGGTTTATAAAGGCTCCAAAGTAATTTATTTAGAGGATAATATGAGTATAGGTCTAAATCATCTCAACCAATAGGTTATAGAGAATTTAAGGTCACAAGTGTAACCTTATCTTTTAGATTTAATCCTAATTTAAAAAATTAACTCTTACCATGTATTCTTGTATTTTCATAACATATGGTTACTATAGTTTCAATAAAATTCCATCCTATCAAGACCCACTCCCCAAAATTATACCCCTCTTGGGCTAGTAATTTGAAAAGGGAGATAATGATCCCTGAGTACCGTCTCTAGTAGGCCAGGAGTTGGGGACTAGCACCGAGGGTATAGTAACACACAAATGGGAGGCATTAACCTCTAACAGAACTCATGAAAAAGAGAGAGATAAGATAGACACCAAACAAATACAACACAGACAGAAATATAAAAGAAAACCCAAGTACACATGTGTAATGTCATCTAAAACTAGTACAACTGAATGGGGAAAACTACAAGTACCTAACAGAAAGTAAAAACAATAGAAACCACAAAGACCAAAATGCTCCTACAACCCTAATCTTGTGGAAACCATCCAGATCTCCAACCTTCTCCATGTGACCTGAAGAAAAAAAGAATTTATATAAACATAGGGTGTGTATAACAGTATACTTAGTAATATCCTCCCTGAATCCTCTCGTGAAAATGTAAATAAATAATGCTAAATCATAGTGAACAAAAAGTGAAACTAACTCATAACCTAAACAGGTATACTATGTTCCCAGCCACACTATGGATACTCTCACCACGTAAGGTATAAAAGAGTATATAATATAATAATGAATATCAAGGGTACTTCGCAACTACTTCCCCACTGGTTTGCCACATTTCCCCAACGTCGCACGTCCTAAGAATCTCTCTCAAAAAAGTCTTGCCCACATATACCTGAGAGATGCACCAAAACATCCAAATCGTTAAAAAACCCACCACATCCGTGTTAGAAAAGTAACTTAGTAGTTTCTCGAAGCCACCACAACTCGTATAACATGTATCAAATGTCATGTATTATACCTCAATCCATTATAGCCCATACACTGAGTAAGGATCCTCAAGAAATCACAGCTTATACAAGTTACACCTATAGTAGTCCGTGGAAAACTATATCCACAATATATGTGTGCGAATAACCACAATCCATTACAATCCTTTACAAAAATATAAGGGGAAAACGAACCAATGTGCCAACCAGAAAAAGTATCTACCAGGAGAATATAGTAGAGCTTAAGGTGGTAGTTAGCCATCCATCCTCCCTCTAGAAGGTTGGGGAAAACACCCCCCAGGGCTAAGAATCCCCAGGGTGTCAGTTTCCCTAACTGATGGGGTGTATTAGCATATAGAAACACATTAAGTATAGAATATACTATATCCCTCTACCACGCTATGGACATAACCTAGTATTATACTCAACTGCATCTAACATATCTTGGACACCCAACTGCAACTTCTAAGACTAGGTATCCTATAAGCACACAACCATTTAAAGAGCTTTATTATATTACTTCATTCCCTTTTTATCAGTTTCAATTTATGTTAAATAATTCTTTAAACATTAATTAACAATAAATAATTTACACATTATATTTCATTATCATCACACCCAAAGTTCACTGTTCCTTTAAATTATAACCTCATCATTACACCCCTACAAACTCTAACCCCATGTGTTAACATAATTTATTCAATTATTTATTTATAGCATTACCTTCCCAAATTCCTAGGCATTCTAGAAAACATTCTATGCTACTAACCACTAGGGGCTCTACATGGTGATTAAATTAACTAAACGTCGAGAATTTTCCGCCTATAGAAAGAGTGTAGACCCATCATCCCTTGAGAAGCTATACACGGAAAGCACGTGGCATACCCTATGCGTCTTTTCCCCTTTCAGAAGAAGGGTAAGCAAGAACAGCTTCCTTGATCAATGGGAAAAGTAAAGTAGATAAATAACTAAAGAATTAGAAAACATCCAAACATTTATTTCCAAACCATTTCATCATCCTTGGCATCTTCCCCGACACCCACATGAATAAACCGATGCATCTCTCCACTATAGGCATCAACTACTGCCCCAACCTATAGGCTTCCCTGACCCCACATATCACAACAGCCATCCAAGTTATCATCTCAATAAAAGCAGTAGGAAACCCAAGATCATATCAATTATGATCTTGGCCATTAAACAAGCAAGAGGGTAACTCAGAACCCTATAATGAATTATCTTTTATCCAATAACCAGTTCTTTAATCCATATTGGATTAACCAATTAATTATTCGTAGGTTCCAAATTTGGGAAACCTAACCAGTAAGCTTTAAAAAATAATTAAACATTCTTACTGCACTAATTTGATTGTCATCAAATTGGAACACGAAGAGACAAATTCATTTACATGACTCTTTATCTTTAGACAAGAAATTAGCGATTATTTACGGCTTTACATTCCTTACCAATTTCCATAAAGAATGAAAAAAAACAATGAATGCATAGATATCACACTATCTATCAGAACAAGAGGCAATTACATACAATCAATGTCAATTTATTTATCCTATTCAAATCTTTTTTATGTCAATTCCATTGTGATCTAGAGGGATAAAACATGCTAACTATACAGTTGAATGTAAAATAAAAGAGAAACGATGAATCCCCTACCTTGAACGGTTGTTGTCGTTCTTTATACGGGAATGATCCACACAAAGGATTACAATCTACTCCTCCCGTGACAACTGTATCCACCTGAGGATGTCGTGGTATGACTGTACCAACTGAAACCCATGAAAAATCCATTAGAAGTATGGATATCACAAACCATAACAGGGTAAGGAGAAACAGATGGAGATGAATCCAAACGAACAATGATAAAACATACCATATATCAGAGATCAATTGATGCTTCTTGGTTGCACCAAAAAATAGAGGGGAACCAATACAAGGAGGAAAGTTTAATTTTGAAACTCTTATGGGATGGAATGAATTTTTCAAGCATCTCACAGCCGAGAACAAGGAGGAATAACTAGGGAGGAAGATATATAATACCTTTAGAATATTTAATAGAGCAGTGGTTTAAGATATGTTATATTTTCCATTAAAAGCGGATCACATTAACCCACATGTTTTGACCAAGTTAAAGCATCCCGAGCCTTAGAGAAATTAATATAGGAGATATAGCCTTTGAATTGGCCTTAGAGTCTTTAAAACAAGGCATAAAATTCCATTTATGTCAATGGAAACATCAAAGGGGAAAACTGGAGGATGATGAAAACACTGTTCATGAACTCGAAATTTGTCATAGAAAAACACTGTTTGTGAACCTCACCATTGAATTCTCACCATTGGAACCACATCATTCTGAAAACTCTATTCATGAACCTCACCATTGAATCCTCACCATTGGATCCTCACTATTATGGAAAAACAGTTCATGAACATCACCATTCTGGAAACACTGTTCCAGAAACCCACTGTTGGAACCACACCATTGGATCCTCACCATTATAGAAACACTGTAAATGAACTCAAACGTTGGCAAATTAAAAAGGCCAACATTGTAACCTCACCGTTATGTAAACAAAGTTCATGAACTTGAAATTTGGAAAAGGAAATAGGTCACCATTGGAACCTCACCATTATAGAAACACTATTCATGAACATGAAATTTGGAAAATGAATGAGGTCACTATTAGAACCTCACTGTTCTGGAAACACTGTTCATAGACTCAAAATTTGGAAAAGGAAAGAGGTCACCATTGGAACCTCACCTAAGGATACTGATGACACTGTTCATGTAATGTTACCATTGCACAGTTTATCTAAGGTTATCGATGACAATGTTCAGAGAAGGTCATCGTTGCACTGTTCACCTAAGGCTACTAATGAAACTGTTCCCACAAGGTCACTATTGCACTGTTCACCTAAGTCTATCGATGAAACTGTTTACCCAAGGTCACCGTTGCACTGTTCACCTATGGTTCCCGAGGACACTGTTCACAGAACTGGAAACTCAACATAGTGTTGGGGATAGGTCACCTTGACCTCTCAAAACATGTCAGACACCTGATTTTCGTAATGGAATGTGCCAGAGAAGTCCAAGCCATTACATCAGATACCTCTCAAAACATTTTCATCCTCGAGAATTCAAAACCAACCTAAAAGGGAAATGAAAAAAAGCATGAACAAACACCCATCGAGATACCTCTCAAAAGAGAGAAATCCACAATAAACAACCAAAGAAAGACATCAAAAAACATGAATGGTCTAAAACCACAAAGCAAAAATCGTTACATGTAAAGAGTTAAAGATCCCAAAACTCTGGGTAATGAATATATATCTGTGACTCATGTTCCGAGGACCTCACCTTTACACCACCTTGTCTCCACAAGACACGAACCAAGGGGATAGAACACCTGCAAAACACCATCTCTTTTCTATCTTGGATCTCCACAGACTGCTCCTCAAAGGTTGCATCATCATCAACATCGATCTCTCCCCAATCGATGATGTGAGAGTCGTCATGAAGATAACGATAGAGTTTTGATTCATGAAAAACATCATATATCCAGATCATCTATGGGGGATGTGCTAGTCGATACGCCACAACTCTAACACGAGCTAACAACTTGAAAGGCCCAAAAAACTAGGGAGAAAGCTTGCTCCCATGACCAAACCTTCACTTCCCACGACGGGGAGTCACCTTCAGAAACACGTGATCCCCAACATCATACTCTAAGGGTATCCTCCTTTGATCAGAATTTGAGTTATGATGGTCTTGCACTATTTTCATCCTCTCAAAAGTCACCTGAACCAACTCTATTATATTGTGCACATGTTCCGGACTGAGAATTTCAAACTCTCTAGCCCCAGTCTTGCACAACAGAGAATGGAATGGTCAGCCATACAATGCTTCAAATGATTCCACACTAATGGTGGAGTGAAAAATATTTTTGTAATTGAACTCCAATAAGGGTAAGTGCCTCATCCATGAACCTCCAAAATCTATGATACAAGAGAATTACATTTCTTCAAGAGTGTGGATTGTTCACAATGTCTCACCATTTTTTTGAGGATGAAAAGTAGGGATAAGGCATAGCTGAGAACCAGAAGCATACTAGAGACCTCTCCACACCCTAGAGATAAAACATGGATATCGTTAAAAAATTATCATACTTGGGAATCCATGATGTCTCACCACCTCCTCCAAGTACTGCCTTGAAAAAACATCTACTGATCTTGACTCCTTGATCACTCTGAGGTGGGATGATTTTTTTTAAAGATCCACCACCACCCAAATAGCATTATGTCCTTCCCCAAGCTCAAGGTAAACTAGTAACAAAGTCTATTGAGATTTCCTACCACTTCCATTGAGAAACATCAAACAGTTGGAGAAGGCTTCCAGGAACACAGTGTTCGGCCTTCACCTTCTGGAAGACCAAACATCAAGACAAAAAATCCACAACTTCACGCTTTAGACTAGGAAACCAAAACTGACTCATCAAGGCTCAGTACTTCGTTGTCACGCCAGGATGTACCGCTAAAATAGAAATATAGAACTCTCTATGTACCGTCTCGTGCTTCATAAAAGGAACAAATATCATTCCATGATATAACACTCGGTGTAGTTCATCCATAGACCAACCATCAGGGGTCTCACCACAAACAACTCAGTCTCTCAAGACCTCTACCTCTAGATCCCCCAACTGGGACTCTTCCACCTTTTGCACTAGAGATTAATGCACTATCATCTAAAAAATAAAACCTTTTCCCCAAATTTTTTTCCATATCTAGATGTAATGCTGAATGTTTTTTCTTTACTCCCTAGGAGTCACCATATTCATGCACTGCATCACTACGTGACTTCTGACTCAGCGAATCAGCTATAACATTCCCCTTTCCAAGTGTATATGATATTTCGAAGTTGTATTCTTGTAAGAACTCCATTCACCAATGCTGATGTAAATTCAAGGCACACTGAAGGAAAACATACCTCAGGCTCTAATGATCATTGAAAACCACCAAGCGCTCACCAATGAGGTAATGTTTGCACAACTTCAGAGAAAACACTACTGCTTCCAACTCAAGATTGTGGATAGCATTGTTACGTTCATGGGGACTTAACCGTAGAGGCCCATAAGAAACAATATCTCTTTGGTGAATCAGAACAAAACCTAACCCTAGATGTGAAGCATTATAGAAAACATTAAACTAAACTCCCTAATCTAGTAGAAAAAGAACTGGAGAACATACTAAATTCTTCTTTAGATACTTGAGATCTTCCTAACACTAATTAAACCATTTGAATGGCTGATCCATCTGGGTCAAAGCTATCAGAGGAGTCACAACTTGAGAGAAATTCGCTACAAACACCAAGTAGTAGCCTACAAGACCATGGAAACTTCACACCTCTAACATTGTATTGGGGGTTTCCCAATATACAACTACCTCTATCTTTGATGGATCCATAGATACTCCCTGATGGGACACAACATGCCCCATGAAATGGACTTCTCGAGCCCAAAACTCACACTTTTATAACATCAAAAACCACTGATGTTGACGAAGAACTCCCAAAACGTCCTGTAGATTCTCTACAATGCTCCTACTCAGATTTGGAGTACACAAGGATGTCATCGATGAAAACCACCAAAAACCTTTCTATGATCTCATGGAATACAACATTCATCAATCCCATGAACACAACTAGTGCATTCGTCACACCGAACGACGTTACAAGAAACTCATAATGCCCATGATGAAAATGAAAATCAGTTTTTGGGATATCCATATCCTTCACATGAATTTGATTATATCCTGACCACAAATAGATATTTGAGAACAAACTTGCACCCATCAGTTGATCTAAAAAATAATCAATCCATGGAAGAGGATATAGATTCTTTATTGTCACTTTTTTTAAGCGACGATAATCTACACACAACCGCAAACTGTTGTCGGCCTTCTTCACGAACAGAACTGGTTCACCCCACGGTGACACACTCAGCTAAACAGAACTACACTATTAGAGACCATCAAACTATATATGTAGCACTCGTAACATATAAGGGGCCACCATATATGGATACATGGAGATAACAGACACTCATGGTTATAGCCCGATCCCAAACTCATTCTCTCATCGATTGGGTAATGTTGAAACCTCTTCTGGAAAGATAACACGGTACTCTTCTACGACCCTAGGAAATGCCAACCGTTTAACCTCTAAAGAACACAAAATCAGCTCATCCATTATGGTTGATAAGGATGGAACATGGCTCTGACCCACTTGAGGGTCTTTATCACTAACGAACACCATTGTCTCTCTATCCGCATTGAAGAACAAAAATTGACTCCTGAAGAAATCCACGATAGAATACACTTAATAAAACCAATACATGATAAGGATGACATCATATGGTTGTATTCGTAATCATAGGAAATCTCTCCAAGAGAGGTGATTCCCCAACACTATCCCACAATCTCTATATACTTCAAACAAGTCAGCTCAGCCTCCAACTGGCATAGTCAATGCCAAGGGGACTAGAATCCTCTCTACCTCATGTCCCAAATCATGGTCAATGGTAGGTGACATGGAGTGTGTCACTCCCAAATTATACAAGGCATACACCAAGGTAGAAAACAAGAAAAGGGTACCTCGAACAATGTCTGGCTCACCTGGAGCTGGCAACACAAAAGCATGAAGCTGACCATGACCACCTCTATGGCCTCTTTTACCCTAATGACGACCACTACCACAACTGAACTTTTATCTCTAGGGATGGGGAGCTTCACAGGGCTGTCTTCTTCCTACCCCATCTACCATCTACTGATCTAAAGCTGATGCAACCTGCTACTACTGCCTCTGCTGGAACTACCTCAATGGAGGATCATAGAGTGGGGAACCAGGTGAACGATGAATGCTCTGAAAGGTCAAACACTCTTGTTGCTGGTGACCTCAACCATCGCATGAAAAACTACCACCTGATCCCTTGGTTTGAGAGTTGCTACCCCCAGAGAAACAATATGCTGAGGGCTGTAACCTACCCCTGGTCAAACAAAAACTCTTCTACCTTGAAGACCAGGAACCCCATACCACAACTCTATTTCTTGAGGAATTTTGAGAACTCCCCTCTCATGATGATCCAGTTATGGCCAATGCCCTCTCGACGACCTCTACCCTCTCCAACACCTCATGAGATGACTTCAACATAAATGGGGTGACCTGACACTAGATCTATGGATGCAAAGCCTCCTCGAAATGACTCTCCCTTGAAAACTCATTTGGAAATAGTTTCGAAGAATATAATAAAAGGTTCTAGAAACTGATTCAAAACTATCTCACACTAGAGCTCCCCTATCGAAGGGTATGATGCTCCTGGCGACTGGACAACTTTGCAGTTGAAGAATGAAACTCGACTCTTATCTTATCTCAGAACTCCTCCCATGAGATCGCTAACTCCTCGCGATCTCTAAGGAACAAGAACCACTGGTTCCTCATTTACCCATGCAACATCATCACAACCAAGGAAACCCAGCGCTCCTTCCGAGCATGGATCGAAGTGAAGCCTATCTCAACCTCCTCCAACCAGTCTACTATGACGACATCTAAAAAGGAGCCCTCATACTTCTGTAGAATCTAGCTCTGAAACTCTCATAGTGTCATCCTCCAAGTGTCATCATCATCAACCTCTACTCAGCAGCGATCTGATAGAACAACGTACTGGACATCTTCTATGCGTTCCAGACAAGGACGTCAACCGAGAGACACACATACAAAATTAGAAATATTAAGAGCTAATAAACATAGAATATGGGAGACTCGACATTAATTAATTAATTAATGGTTTTCTTTTATTAATTTTATGTTAACCTATCCCAAGGTCTGCACATTAAAACACATCCACAAAGAAGAATCATGCATGATCCATTCCTAGGTCTCTACCTTGAAACTTGTATCACATCGTTTTGTAGCCGTTGTAAACATAATGGATTGTACATCATATCATAGGGGGACCTAAATTCCTATGTCTCATCTATTCTCCAATGTTTATATATCTTTCTAAACTTGAATGACACTATTTCCCTACCAACGCATGCAACATCACCTGTGCCTAACTCCAAACACCATCCAATCCCTCAACCAGAGCTCTGATACCACTCTGTCACTACCCCCTCCCCACAAAGAGTACCCCACCAGGGCCTGCAATGTGAGAGGGGAGATAATGACCCATGAGTCCCCCCCTCCAGTAGGCCCCGGTTTGGTGACTAGCACTGAGGGTATTGTAACACACAAATTGGTGGAATTACCCTCTAAGAGAACACATGTGAAAGAGAGAGATAACACAGACTCTAACCAACTCTAACTAAAAGTGAAATTTAAAAGAAAACCCAATTACACATATTTAATGTCATGAAAAACAACCAAAACTGAATGGGGAAAACTGAAAGTACCCAAAAGAAATTAAAAACAACAGCAACCACGAAGAAAAAAAAACTCATACAACCCCAAACTAGTAGTAATCGACCTAATCTTTAACCTGATCCAAGTGACCTCAAAAAAAAGTTTATATAATCATAGGGTGAGTATAATAGTATACTTAGTAGGATCCTCCCTGAATCATCTCGTGCAAATTTAAAGAGAGCATGCTAAAGCACAGTGAAGAAAAAGTGAAACTAACTTGTCACCTAAACAGGTATACTATGGTCTCATCCTCACTATGGCTACTCTCACCAAGTAATGAATACAAGAGTATATAATATAATAAAGAATATCAAGGGTAACCCTCTACTACTTCCCCATTGGGTTGCCTCTTTTCCCCAATGTCGCATGTCCTAAGAATCTCTCCCTAAAAAGGCTTGCCCGTAGACACCTGGGCGAAGCACCACAACATGCACCTCATGCAACAAAAACAACACATCCATGTAAGAAAAGTAACTAGGTAGTTTCTAGGAGCCACCACAACTCATATAACATGTATCATATGTCAGGTATTATACCTCAAGCCATTATTGCCCATACACCGAGTAAGGATCCTCAAGCCATCACAGTCTATAAAAGTTACACATATAGTAGTCCATGGGAAGCTATATCTAGAATATATGTGTGTGAATAACCACAAGCCATTATATCCCTCTAAAAACATATATGGGGAAAACTAACCAATCTTCCAACTAGCATATGTAACTACTAAGATAAGAGAGAGTGCCCAAAGGGGGTAATCATCCATCCATCCTCCCACTGGAATGTTTGGGAGAACACCCCCTAGGGCTCAGAATCCCTGGGGTGTTAGTTACCCTAACTGAAGGGGGTGGAGTAGCATATATAAACCCAAAAAGTATAGAATATACTATTGCTCAAAACTACACTATGGGAATAACCTGGTCTTAAACTCAACTACAACTAATGTCTCTCAGACTCCCGTCTAACACTTCTAAGAATAGTTATCTTATAAACACAAAACCATTTAAAGAGTTTTATTACATTAATTCATTCCCTTTTCATCAGTTTCACTTTACGTTAATTAATTCTTTAAACATTAATTAACCATCAATAATTTCCTCATTATATTTCATTATCATCACAACCAAAGTTCACTGTTCCTTTAAATTACAACCTCAACATTGCACCCCTGCAAACTCTAACGACATGGGTTAACATCATTTATTCAATTATTTATTTACATCATTACTTTCCCATATTCCCAGGAATTCTAGAAAACATTCTATGGAACTAAACAAAAGGGGTAATAACACAATGAGTAGTTGAACTATCCGTCGAGTCCTTACTGCATATAGAAAGAGCATAGACCCATCCTCCCTTAAGAAGCTAAAATCAAAAATCATGTGGAATACCCAGTGCATATTTGCCCCTATTTCGAAAGCAGGGTAAGAAAGACCAGCTACCTTGATCAGTGGGGAAATTAAATAAGATAAACAACTAAATATTCTGTAAGCATCCAAACATTCACATCCAACCCATTTCATCATCCCTAGCGTCCTCCTCGACACCCAAATGGATAAACAGATGTATCTCACTACTCTAGGCATCAGCTGCTTCCATAACTAGTAGGCCTCCCTACCCCACAAATCGCAACATCCATATAGGTTCACATCTCAACACAAGAAGCGGGAAAACAAACATCATATCAATTACACTCTTCGACATTAAACAAGCAGGAGGGTAACTCCGAACCCTACAAGGAATTATCTTTTATTAAACAACTAGTTCATTAATACATCTTGGATTAACCAATTTATTATTCATAGGCTCCAAATTCAGGAAACTTAACCAGTAATCTATCAAAAATATTTAAACATGCTTACTGCACCAATTTGATTAAAATCAAATTACAACAAGAAGAGCCAAATTAATTTACATGCCTCATTATCTTTATCCAAGTAGTTATCGATTAATTTTGGATTTACATTTCTTACCAATTTCCATCAATAATGAAAATATAAACCAAGAAAGCATAGATATAACACTATCTAGCCAAAAAAGATGGAATAACATAAGTTCGATGTCAATTTATTTATCCTGTTCAAATATTTCTTCTGTCAAATCCATTGTGATCCAGTGGGATAAAACATGCTAACTATACAGTTTCACATAAAAGAATAGAGTAGAAATAAATCCCATACCTCAAACGGTTCTTGTCGTTATTTATACGAGAATGATCTACACAGAGGATCACAATCACCTCCTCAAATGACAACTGTATCCACTCGAGGATGTCATGGAACAACCACACCAAACGAAACCCAATAAAACTTTATTAGAAGTATGGAGATCACATACCATAATAGGGTAAGGAGGAATAGAAAAAGATGAACCAAACTGAATGACAATAAAACATACCTTATTTCAGTGATCGAACGATACTGCTTGGTGGCACCAAAAACAATGGGGAGCCAATCTAAGGAGGAATGTTTGATTGTGAAACTCCTATGAGATGGAATGAAAGGATCGAGTGTCTCACAGCCGAGAACTATGAGGATGAACTAGGGAGGAAGATATATCGTTCCTTTATAATATTTAATGGAGTAGTGGTTTAAGATATGCTAGATTTTCCATTATAATAGGATCACATTAACCCTTGTGGTTTGACAATGTAAAAGCATCCCAAGCCTTAGGGAAATTAATATTGGTGTTATGGCCTTTGAATCGGACTTAGTGTCCTTAAAAAAGAATTTAAATGCATTTTACATCAATGGTAATTCCAAAGGAGTGAAAATGTACTAAGTTGGAAACACTGTTCATGAACACGAAATTTGGCTAAGGAAAAATGCTATTCATGAACCTCACAATGGAAACCACACTGTTAGAACCTTAATATTTTGGAAAAACTATTCATGAACTTCATAGTTGGAACCTCACCATTCTGGAAACACTATTCCTGAACCTCACCGTTAGAACCTCACCATTCTATAAACACTATTCATGAACTGAAAATTTGTAAAAGGAAAGAGGTCACTGTGGGAACCTCACTGTTCTGGAAACAATGTTCATGAACTTGAAATTTGGAAAAGTAAAGAGGTCATTATTGGAACCTCACCATTGGAACCTCACCATTCTGGAAACACTATTCTTGAACTAGAAATTTGGCCAAGGAAAAAGGTCACCGTTGGAACCTCACTATTCTGGAAACACTGTTCATGAACTCCAAATTTGGTAAAGGAAAGAGGTCACCGTCAGAACCTCAAATAAGGCTACTAATGACATTGTTCACATATGGTTACCATTGCATTTTTCACCTATGGTTACCGATGAAATTATTCACAGAAGGTCACCGTTGCACTGTTCACCTAAGGCTATCGATGACACAGTTCAAACAAGGTCATTGTTTCACTATTCACCTAACGTTACTGAGGACACTGTTCATAGAACTGGAAACAAGGAAAAGTGTTAGGGATAGGTCACCTTGACCTCCTAGAACACCTCAAACACCTGATTTTCACAAAGGAATGGATTAGAGAGGTCTGGGCCATTACACATGTGAACCCAAAGTGGATCATTAAGGAAATGTTTAACGTTATATAAGTTATTTGTTTGAATCATAGATTTTTATAACAATTATTTCATTTAATAAAATAGTATTTCTTTTAAAAACTCATTTATGTCAATTTTGACACAATTTAGTAATTGATTTTTGTTAAAGTTAGAAAAAAATTACATTGATAAAAGGCATTAAATCATCCCTCACATGTTAATATAATCAAAAAATAAATTATTTATGGAATCAACATGGTGAAATTACATTTATTTTAATATATATAATATCATTTATTTTATTATTTCATTAATTAGTTAATCATTGCATCATCATTGTGTCAAAAATAAATAAATTTATTAATGTCTAAATATTATAAATAAAATATCAAGATTTATTAAATGTTTTTCTACTTATAGTGACTATTTTTTATTGAAGAAATTATTTATATAAACCGAAAAAAATTATTTTTGTAAAAATATTCATTCTTATGTTATAGTTCCCTTTATATTAAATTAATTATTATGTCAATTTATTTTCACACAAAACATGTTATACAAGGAAAATATTTCATCAAAAGGATTGTTTTGGTCTCCCTTGAATCATCCAATAGGATTAGTATCCATTTTACGATAGTTTTATTTTATTATTGTATTATTTTTTACACTTATTTACCAGGTGTACCCTTTAACCATTGTAAATAAAAATAATTTTCAAAAGTTAGTATTCATAGTGTCTATTAATAGAAGAGACATATTTACATAATTTGGACATTCTTTTTTCAAATATGGAATCCATTTTTATAAATTAAAACCACATAATTGGTCAAAATTAATTTTAAATTAATTTCGGCAATCAAAACTAGAAAGAGTGTTTTTAAGAAATAAAAAATAAGAAATGATTGACATTTTTTATGTCCAATTTAAAAGTGAAATTTATTTTAATGACCAAAATTGTATTATATGATAAATAAATAATCCAATTAAACATTAAATAAAATAAAAAATAAAATCTAATGATATAAAAAAATTATGGGAAAAGGAAGTTTTTACTTAAAATACCATATTTTCATTATTCATTAAAATATGAATTTTATCAAAAATATACCATAAAATATACCAGATTAAATTTTTTTTGTACCACATCCATATAAGAAGTTTATTTTGTCTAGTGTAACTTATAAAAGTGTTTAAAAATAGACTTAAAAGAGGTGCACCATCAAATGGTGAAAAACTGTAATTTTTTAAAATACATATTTTATCAAAAAAAGATAATTTGTTCAAAAATCATATAAAGAAAATAAATAAGATGAATTTTAATGTTATATAAAATTAAAAATGAGGTTAATAAAATTTATACTAGCTAGTTTTTATCCCATTAAATAATAATATTTTGATAATATGTCTTTTTTTAGTGAAATTCGATATTGCATACAATGCAAGCTATTGAAAAAGGTCACTCTTGCATGTAACAAAAACCATGTCAGGGTTGCATTTAGTAAAATTCTATATATGTGTTACATATAAAATATTCCAAACATAATTCTTTTGTACATTGAACAAAATATATACTTAGTGTTTCATGTATCGTACGCCAACTTAGTGTTGCGTATAACATACTACAAGTTAGTTTAGTGTGAAAGGAATGTTTGAATAAGTAAATTGAAATATATAAATTAAAATTTTAATTTAATTGAAAAAAATGGTCCATACAAACTTAGGGTGTTACATCATCAACTATAGTGACGATTTCATTAATATTTTACTAGTTTTCAATAATTATATCCTTAAACCAAATCTGACACATCAGAAACATGGATTCTATAACATTAATATTTTATTCATAACTACTCTCTAATTTTTTGTAAATTTACCTAGTAGTTTGTAGACCAATAACATTAGTATGTACCAATTCCAAAAGATACATCCAAATGAAATTTTTTTCAGGCCATTAAAAGTCATATCACATTTATAATATAAATAAAAAGTGGGACCTATATCATTGGTGGAAATCCCATTTTTATTTTTATCATCCCTCTAGAAAATGTGGCAGAAGTTATGGAAATATCATGTAGTTTCATATGTGATTTTTTATTTCATAAAAACTAAGAACATTCATGTTATTTTATAATTCATTTTTTCAATTATCAATAAGTTATTGGATTTGAAAGATGTAAATTGGGCTATCATTAATACCCATTGTACATCCAAAAACATTATAGCTAAGAGGGGGAGAATCAATCATTCCTTCATTATGAATTGTTATTTTTAATTCAACCAATATACTCATTTATTACCCTGATACTCTAAATCTATGATCCATGGC
The DNA here is from genome assembly GCA_963277665.1 of Viscum album. Lineage (NCBI taxonomy): Eukaryota > Viridiplantae > Streptophyta > Magnoliopsida > Santalales > Viscaceae > Viscum > Viscum album. Next base: position 463,603,705 of record OY728122.1, on the reverse strand, counting down.
CTCAATAAAATACTATAGAATATAAATGAAATAATAAAAAATAATTTTTAAAAATTTCCTCATTAATGTTAGAGCCTATACCGTGTTGTGATTGGAACCCCCAAACCATAGATCCTATACTAAATATTAAATAAGTTTCACTAGGAATCATCCTAATCCTATAAAAATAAAGTCCCCCTATGATCATGTTCCAAAATCCAACTAGGAAAATATATCTTCTACCTAAATATTGTATAATGTTAATACCAAAAAAAAATAATTGTCTATTTTTTTACATTAGTTAATTATACAACACTCAAAATATATATTTCTCCCCATCATAGAAGATTAACTATATTACATGTTACCAATTGTTTAATAAAATCAATATGTGATCATATGCATCATTTATTCTATACATTATATTATTATATAAATCTTCAATGTTCTAGTTCTTACAAAATCTTCCAAATTCATAGGCTTTGATGAATTTTTGTGATCTCATGAGCTCATAAATTCAATAGTTTTCACTTACCTGTTTTAAACATTAGTGTATTGAATTTTGTTTCTCAATTATTCATTCTTCGTACTTATCATGAAGGTTTATATTCTAATAATATTTTGGGAATAATTTGAATACTATTTCCACACAAAAAATATTGATACTCTATTTAATCATGGTGGAGGATGAACATTTTTTTCCAAACAAGTAGATATGGGAAAATATAATTTTTCATAAAATCCTCATATGAATTCTAATATAAAGTCCCATTTAAACTACCAAAAAATTAAAGACATTTTTCTCTTTCAATATTGATGAAATTTATGATTTTATTACCATTGAATTATTCATTTACATGTTCTTGTAATACTAGAGTTTTGATATAAAAGAATTACTTCTAGCATTAAGTTCAACTCAATATAATATATACGTCACTATATATGTTTGTAATTTTGTTCAATTAAGAGCATATCTTGTGAATCATTAGAATAAATTTTATTTTCATGAAAATATAATTGTTCTTATTTTCTCTAATTCACTTTATTATTTCTAATTTTATATAGTTAGTCATTGTTGTACTCAAGGAATCCTCATAATATCCCTACATAGTTCCTTGTCATTTCATCTAAATTTTCATCGATTTTATTGACCTATACTTTTTTATATAGTTTGTTAAACCCTATTATGTTTTAATGTACTCAAAACAACCTAAAATATATGAATATTGAATATTACAGTGCATTATGATCAACTATATAAATCCTCTATAATAATTTTGAAGTCTAGTAAACTTTTTTTTTGATGAAATATATGTTGTATCAAAATAACACTAATATAATTTGAAATTCTTGAAGCCTGGTTCATTAATAATTTTTTAGCCAATAAATTTTCAATGAAAAAATGTATATAATGTGTTGGATTAAAAATGATTTCATTCTTCTCAATTGAATAGTACCATTGAAGAGTTATTTTTAATAAACTCAAACCCACATGAAAACATCATTGGTATTCAATGACCCCTATGAATCCTTTTAGAACATTATCCAAATAATAATTTCATCTATTCATTATATTTGTTACATCAAATATATTTTGTATATTATTTTCCTGAACTTGTGTTCTCTTAACTCTATTATATATATTCTTCAATCTCCCCACTAGATGGAATATTTCAAAACACATTAATAGATATTTGAGAGACCATTTCATCCCTAGAACATTTCACATACTTTAATACCAACATAATAATCATCACATGTAAGTATTTTTATCCTCAAACATATCCAAATAGATGTATATATAGCAGTAGCACATTAAATCTATTAATGGTAAAGTGTGTAAACCTATCATTAAATTACCTAAAATATAATTAATTTCCCTTTACACTTTATCGTAGTCACTAACTTCACATTATCCATTTACATGAGATAAATCATATTGACAACAAGTAAAATATCTTGTTTAGATATGTATTTTGAGACAACATCATTTGGTCGAATGTAATTTTAATATGAAATGTATCAACAAATTAAGTAAAATATTACTCTCTTTTTTATGTTCCCTCAATTTAATACCATGTAATAATATGATATGTTTTCCTACAGCACATATTGTGATATATAGAACATGTTTTTTCAAAAGAGATTTTTTATATTTTGTGTACTGGGTTTGGCTACTTAGATTTCCATGAATATATATGTTGTTTATCAGTAGTGATTTTTAAGAAGTATACAAACTATATGAAAAACATACATGTAATTTTGTTTTTGAATAATAATAGAAAATAATTAACTCTGAGTTCAATTATACAAGAATATCAGAATATCTAATGCCATATAATTTATGAAGATAACCCAATAATATGGATTTTATAGCTAGATAAATTCACTGTAGTTTGGTTTTTATGTACTTAATTTTTCATTAAATGTTTTTGAAACAGAAAACAAATTGAATTTTTTTCATTCAGGATCATTCCCAATATACTTTTAGTGTATAACATGATACATGGGGTCGTCATCACTGCCAGACAATTTCACAATTTACCCAGAGAGTTGGCCTATATCATGTAGATGATTTCATATTTTACATAACTTTTAAATCCACCTATAAATTGTGTATATCACGTGAACAATTATTTTTTATTTGGAATTCATTACATATTATGCATTAATAACATTTCATGGACTTTGACTACATGACTTCCATGATTTAGGATGGTAGAATTTTATTGGGTTATAGGATGTGTAAACTAACTAAATAGCATGTAATATTTATATATACATTTTCCAATGGGAGGAAAACACAATGAGTGTAATGATGAATCATACATACTACCAAATTATGTACTATGATTATTTGTTCTCATCCTTTTCTAGTCGATCATAGATACACAACATGAAATTTTTTATTTAACACTGTGTAATGGTATCACAAAACTTGAATCATCAAAAATATTATATGATATATTCAAGAAAACACATCATATTATTTTCAGTTCTAGTTCATATCAAATAGAATGATCATATTATATTGAATTTGATATTGAATAATGAAAAAAATAAATTTAAAGGTAATAATTAAATTCATAATTTATTAACAACTAAAAAATAATTACAAATGAATAAGTGACTACAAAGATAAAACAATATAGTTATGGGGTGTAGTTAAAGCTATTTGGATAATGTCCAAAAATTGTTTTCATTCGTTTAATCAATAAATATCATTATAACTATATGAAAAATACACCAAAATTATCATCAATTAAATTATTTCATATATAATGGAAAACCAATTTGAACAATAGTAACATCACCATTAAAATTCATTATATACTAATGAATTAGATTGATATTCTTGACATTTCACTGTTAATATAAAAAATCTAAAGAATAACTCTTCTATTAATGTCCATACATTCTCTATGAATCCTATAAGGTTGTCATTAGAAGTATAGGTTCTAGCAAGAGGGTATGAAGAGAGTTAAATTATTTTCTATTAACCAGAATAAGATGTATATTATTCTTGAGAGAGAGGATTTTATTTTCCCCAATTAATTAGAATTTATCCTATGGTAATTGAGAGAATTATTTTGGGGGATTATACTATGAAAAAAAACTAGAATATATTTAAAGTGATACAAATTACATTATATATATCGGATAATAAATATTTAATTTTCCCCAAGCCACATACTTAATTTCTTATGTATAAAAACTCACATAAAATTATAATAATGAAAATACTATAGTATCCTAATGAAAAATTCTAAATAATGGATAATTAGATGTCATTTATTACAAAAATATTAGAAATTATTAAAATTTTATTAAATAAAAGATTAAATATCTTCATGTCCTTTGAATTTCCCATTAATCATCTTAATCATTTGTCAAACCCTGATTAATGAATATTTATATAAATAAAAAAATATCATTATATTACTCATTCAACCAAAATATTTTATTCACTTATAGGTAAAAATATATTTAATAATTATCCAATAGTAATATTCAAAACATTAAAATATCTCAGGAGTAAAATTACATGATTACCAAAATATAATAATCATTAAACTATAAGAAAGAAATAATATTTATTCTAAATATTTAATTTAGTAAGTATTTAATTAATTATTACGGATACATTTAATGTGTAACTCTCAAGGAACTTTCCATAGTGTAATTAAGTGAACATTCCAATATTTATTGATAGGTATCTAGAAAAAAAGTAATTCATATATAGATAATTTACATAATTTAATAATGGAAACAACCTCATAAATATTCTAACTGTGTAATAAAATAAATTTTCATGATATTTTACTATGATGTTTGAATTATTGTGTAATATACATATTTTTATGATTTATTATTCATTTACTCTCTCAAATAACCGTATTTGTAAATAGAAATGGACGTATAAATGTTCTGATAAATTAATTTAATCAACACACCTAAGATATCATTTTTCATTATCATATAATGGATAAATACCTTCTTCATTCATTCAATCATTGACATATCACATATAACACACCCAACATATCTTATATCATAATTATAATAAGAAATCATGTATTTTATGAAAAAATTGAAATATTGTATTTATGATAAACAATAATAAAAATCTCATGTCTAAATACTAATAAAAACATATATAGATAGGAATTTCTAATGAAACATATTACTTATTAGTATTAAATCGGAGGTTCTAACCTCATAACCTCCCTTTTTTATGTTTTCCATGTGTGTAAACCATTATGATAATTATAACTATCTTATGAGCCTATAAAACCTTTTAGTAAACATCATTTATATCATTTTTTAATAATTTAGTATAGGCCAAAGGACATATTCTTTAGAATATTGTAATAACACTTCAAGGTTTTCATTATTGTAGTGGTTCTTATATATCAATTATATGTATAAAATACACTAATTAAATTGTTAAATAGGGGTTATATAGAAGAAAACTCTTCCTCAGATAAGATATTTTTGAATGTTTTGTCCTTTAAAAATATATTTCTTTCAAATTAAAATGTTATTTAGTTCAAGGAAATAAATTCCAACGAAATATCCCTCCCTTTTCAATTTTTTACATATTAAATTATTGGCACATAATTATTAATTAATGGAAACATTTTAAAGGGATACACATCTATTTTTTTGGTTTCATTCTCAAGGATTGAGGGTTGGGTGATTCTTATAGGTTTTTTATAGTTTTCCTAAGAATCTTCAATAGTGTGATCATTATTCATCCTTCTATTCATTCACAAGGATCATCAAACGATCATTTTAGGATAATGATTATAAATATATAATATACATTTATATTTTAATTTCTAGTTACAATTATCATTTTAATTCAGTAACATGATGATATTCACCTTCACATGTAATGAATTTGAATAAAAATAATTGGAATAGAGATGTGCCTTACATTTGCTTCATTATTATAATGATTTTGACCCATAATTAGTTCTTATATTTCTCTATTAAGACACATATAAGATGTATTAGTTGATAATAACTTCAATAATACATTCATAATTGAATAATAATCTAAATTTGGAAATGAAATGATTTTATTGAAATAAAAAATTCATGATTGATGTTATTTATTTTCAAAATTGATAAATATGATGTGGAATGATGGAATACTTTAATGGATGATATTATTCACTATAGTTATAGATTAAGTAATTATATTACCATAATAGATATTTTTATATTTATATGATTATAATAATTATAGTTCTTATGAAAATATTGGTTTATTGTAATGGAGGTTGGGATGATGACGTATTGTCACTATGGTAGTGGATGATGTCGTTGACGCTAGCCATGTTACAATTGATAATGGGAAGTTATAGGGTTAATGTTGACGTTCTTGGATTTAGTCAGTGTTCTTTTTTAATTAATATAATGGTCATTAATTTTTAATTTATTGTTTTGTTTTGGTTGTTTTAATGTATTGAGTTTGATTAGTTTCCTCATAGTCACCTAAAATATGAATTGATCAAAAGATAAACATAAAAATATGGGGATGATTCTTTATAACAAAGATTTATCTTAGTAATGGATATATTATTGAATATAATTAAATTATATATTAATTTATTTCTTTTTAAATTACAGAATGAATGAATGAATTATTTGTTTAATTAGTAATGTAAGAGAGTATAGAAATAAAATAAGTTTTTTATAAAGAGTGGAGAAGTTTGGAGATTTCATTTGGTAAATGTATTAATAATTTTAAATGGGATACATTTAATGTAGTTATCATTATGTATGTTGAGATTTATGTGGTGTAATTAATGTAATGTAAATGATACTTATTAATATGGTCGATAATGATGATAAAATTAAATTCATTGGAACATATTTATAATTATAATGTATGGTGTCTGTATGAAATTTAATATGAATTATTAAAAGACAAGTAAATGAAATGAATATTTATTGTATCATGAAATGGAGTTAAAATAATTTTTTAGGTTGCGTTATGACTAGGGTGATTAGCACAGTTGATATGTAGTTATGTTAGTTGAAACTAGAGTTTCGTCTGATAGTAAGATGACACTAGTTTTTATAGGTACTATTTTATTTTCATTATATTTTATGTTATTTATTACACACAGCCACTTGATTTAAGTAATATGATTGAAACCCATATGTGGTTTTGGTTATTGTTTTTTTCACTAACATCAAGTTTACTAACAATAAAGATGGTTTTCTAGTCCCTATTCCCCGATATATATTTTATAATCATTATTATTTGAATACAAATATATTATTAAAAGATTATGGTTTTGAAATATTTATATATTTTAGATATAATGTATCATGGTTATAATATATATATATATGTGGGTTTTAATTGGTTAATGTATATATATACTTATATTGGTTGTGTGAGCTCAAAGTTGTGATATTTGGGTGCATGGTATGATCTTACAAGGATATATGAGGGGACAAGGTTATTGAATATAATGATTACATACTATATCCTAAGATTATTTTGGGAGGTTGTAATGTTCTTATTGTGGAGAAATGGATAGAAGTAACCTTTATATATATATATATTCATTATGTTATGGTATTATATTTTTGAATGATATTGGGTGAGTGATCTATGGAGAGGATTGAATAATTAGTTGACCCAAAGTAGTAAACAAGTTTGATTGATTGTTTAATTTGGAAGGAATTATTATTCTTCTTCTAAATTTGGGAAATATGTTTTTGAAAGTATCCTACTATGAATAATTTTATTCCAATACATATATATATTTTAGTGTGTGTATGAATTTCTAGGTCTATAGGAATGTATTAGTGGTCTGTATGGCCATTATTAACTAATGGTTGATATTGGTGTGTGCTGGTATTTTATGGTGTTGATTACATTGGTGTTACCTCAGTGTTATGGTTTTTATTTGAAATTGATTCATTTTATTTTTTATATACTTATACACAAGATATTTTTGGTTGTTTATGTTATATTCCTTGGACTTATGGTGTTAATGCCTCCCATTTGTGTTTTTTATTAACCCCAATGTTTTTATCCAACCCAAATAACATTGGAGGTGAGTTTTAGGGGTCATTGTAATCATCCCAACCACATAAATATGGATTATAGTGGGGTTGGGTCATTATAGAGTCGTATCAGATCTTTTAGATGACTGTTAAAAAATGTTTTCAAATTGTAATCGGTGAGATATTCATGGGTTTTGTAAGGTAATAGTTTTGAACATTATTAGTTCATGAATAATCCAAGGGAGAAAGGTATTTAATTGGGATACTTGGTAACCCTATTATCTGATGTATGGTTTATAATAATAAAAAAATACTTGGTGATGTGCTAGTATTTTAATTGTAGAGACCAATTTATGGTTCATGAATCTTAACCGGATGGAACCTATGCTTGAATTATGAAGATTATTGGATGTTAAAGTAAATTTAAATATAATGGTTCTACATAAAATCTATATCACCGGATTATTATTTCATTTTATTCATAGTCACAATGCTAATGTTCTAGTTATATTAAGTGTTTATTAATATTTATTGCGCTAATTTATATTGGAACGTATTTAATCTATCAAAAATTGTTGTTAGTGTTATATTATTTAGTAATGCTGTCATTTTCCCCAATGTTGTGTGAAAATTATTTTCTATATTGATTTTACATATCTTAACATTTTTTATGTTTATTTTCTCTCTATTGTGTTTAAATTAATTTCTTCATTAATTTTTATTTCTAATTACTTTATTTAAATTGACATGTATGTGATTGGTAATAAATCCATGAAAATGTGGAAACCAACATTATGATCCCAAAATTTTTTAAAACTAATTTTAATCGTACCTTGAGATATCGTTTACAAATAAATATTGACAATTTTTTTTAAAGACCATTATATTAAATAATAATTTTTTTTAATCCTTGTGATAAATTAATTTTATAACCCAATATATTTTAAAATAGATTTATTTATTTATTAATAGATACTTCTTAATATTGGACAGATAAAGAGTATACTGATATCATGTAAATTAAATTTATATTGAATGATAATCATATTTTGTTTCCCACTATATGCACAAAATCTTATTAATTTCTAATTTTATGATGTATAAACCCATAAAATTATGTTATGGATGAAAGATAAATTATTTAAGATATTGGGTAATTGGTATGATTAAATGGAAATTAAATATTATAAAAATTATTTTAGTTTAAAACTTTCTGATTTGATAACAGTTGTCATTCTGTGTAGTGATATAAGAATTATTTTGATGACATTACATGATCATCATAAATGATGGAATGTTTTGACTATCCTCATTTTCCTTATGTTGTGAAACTGTAAAAATGAAGATGTTTTAAAAATAGGATATAGTTTGTACTAATTTGAAATTTTTATTTAAGGGTTCAATTTTAAATATATTTTTTGAAATAATTTTTAACAAGAGTCCTTGTGGTTCTTTTGGTATATAAAAACATTAAGTGTGTGTCTTTAAAAACAAGATTTTAATTTCACATAAAGAAAATTTTTATTTAATAATCTATTTCAAGGAAATTAATGAATAAAAAATATGATTCCTTGATAGAATATTTTTCATTATGGATATATTATTATATCGATTTCATTAATATTAATATCTATTTTTTACAATATACATCATTGATTTATTATTTCATTCATGTGTTCATTTATAGTTAGTGTTGAATTGTATGTCAATTGTGTTACTAGAAGATGAAAATTTTAGATTGTGTAATGATGATGCATTACTATATATTTTATATTAGTCAAAATAAAATTCGTTTGAAAATAAAACATTTTTGTTATGATTAGTGATTCTATTCTATTTATATTTGATTAATTTTTTTTTATGTTATGAATTATTTGGGGAATTGTGGATCTATTCTATGTGTTATATTTATCTTTCATTCATGGGTTTTATATTTCAGGTTATTTAAAGTACCAATTATTTCACTATTCTTTATGAGAAAGTTGTGTAGGAATATTTAAATGGATTAAATTATAATAATAATAATAATTTTTATTATTTTAATACTGGAATAATTTATGATACTAATAGGTGTCAAGTAAATTACTTTTGGTTCTATATAAAATATCCTTATAATGTTAAATAATGAGAATTATATAGAATCTTACATAATATTACTAGCTTTAGATATATAAATAGAGAGATTATGTGTTGTGATCAATAGAGAGTTATGAAATAACATTTAATATCATTATATCAACTATGATATCTAGAATATCATTCATTGTTTTGTTGATCATGTGTAGAAAATACTTGTGGAATCCTTAATTGGATTCTTTTATATAACGAATATATAATAGTGAAATGACAACAATGAATTTATCAAGAAAAATACTCTATTTAACATATTTATAAATATAATATAAAAAGTCCAATTTAGAATATTTTAGAGTTTAATCGAATTGTTAATCATATTTTATCTATTGAATTTTAGAAAAATTGGGTTTACACGTAACACTTTCAGGATTCCCTAAAAAATATTAAGTGGTGTATGAGTGTTCATATTTCAATATACAATTATTTGATTTTTTATAATTTTTTTTCATTATGTTCATATAAATCATCTTTAGGTTTTTGTTATGGGACAAATTAGTGATACAACAAATTAATATAACTTCATATGGAAATGAACTTTTAATAAACATGTAAACGGTGATAAAATGATCCATCCAATAATTTCATTCTTTCATGTTGCACAAAATAGCTATAGAGAATGTATAGATATATCATACATTGTGTAAAAGGTGTCTCCTAATAAAATAGTCATAATATGTGGTTTAATGCATGATTTTATTGACATTTCATGTATTGATAACTCATATGCCACATGATGAGAGAAGTTCGATCAAAATCCATGCATTTCATGTGGATTTCTAGGTGTACATATTGTTTAAATTTATGGTTCATCATGTGACTTTATCACATTACATAACACACACATTGACCGCACTAAATTACATATTGAGTGGGTAAACAAACATCTAATAGGGATTAAATTCCTTGGATTACAATATAAGGTATGTTTTCCATATATAGTTTGTATTACATTATGTTTCACATATCATAACTTTCATTTTGATCATTAGATTTCCATTCAAGTGATCTAATATGACAGAGGCCATAAACACTATATTACCACCAATTCATAACCCATATACTGAATTATTTTAAATAAAAAAAATATACATAATCAATTATAAAATAATTAAGGGGAATATCTAATAAGTCTCAAGGGATATCTATTGGAAAAAACAAAATAGAAATTATTAACTTTTAAGAAATATATTTTATTATAATGAAAGAAATAATATACATGAACTATTTCAATTATTAAATGTCATTTTCATTTCATGAAGTGTGTGGGCATGGGTGTTCACCAACCTGTGAATGTGTTGAATTTATTTAGTTATTTAGCTATTTATTAAAAGAGATTATATAGATAATTATTATAAAATTAAACATGATTTTCATTGAATTATCTGACCCAATTTTTTATTTATGGACACATATAACCACGACTCATTAATTTTAACTACAAACCCATTTTAGCTCTCAGATGAATGTTAGTATAAAATTTTAAATTAATGAAATCTCTATTTTGGTACCAGGTTCCCTGGTAAAAACCTACACATTTTTTTTTCAAGGGAATTTTAATTTTAGCCCAAGAGTATGTGACATGTATATAATTGGGGTGGAGATGTTATTTTTTATGAATATAACTCCAACAAGGGAATTTTTTTCACAAGGGTTGAAAAATATTTGGTTTTTATAATGAACATGGAAGTGTTAGATTGTGGTTATGGTGACTAGTTTTTTTATTATAAATATAGGTGGTTGGTTGCACCGTGACCCCCATAGGTCTCTTCGTTATTGAAGTTTATGGAAATTTCATGGAAGGTATTGTAGTGGAATCACATCATGAGAGAAGGTACTATAAATGATGCCTATGAAACTCTTTTTTGATGTTAATCACATTGAAACCCATAATATTAAATCTATAAATGTTTTCTGTATGGGATGAACCCTATAACTCATGTCATCACACTCTGGCCCATAGGTACCACTTTGTGACTAGTACAGGTGAAGGTGCTTTATGGTCTAACCCAATGGACATTCTATAACCTAGAAGTTGAACTATAATTTAAATATGGAAATAATAACCTTTGGGGTTGGTAACTAGATTAGGAACCCTTAATGATATCATCTTTTAAACATGTGAATAGAAAGATGTTTTTTCCCTCTCCACACATTAACCCCCAAAATTTTCTCTATGTACCCTAGGATATTTGTGGTGGATTCATCATGTTGATTTAGTATAATATATACACTTTATTTTCCTTGTTTCTTCCCATTTTTACCTCTAACATGATTTCTACCCATTATTTTATAGATATTGAAGCACTTGGGTATACTTGAATCATCTTACTTCATTTCACTTTTCCGTTTGATAGTTAATAGATGTCTCATGATAAGGAACACATATAATTTTTTGTTATTCTAGTGAAGCTATGTTGCATCGTGATTTTATATTGGGTTCTTAGAGAAATTGGGTCTACATTATAGTTAATTATGGTAATAAAAATTATGTTCTTCTTGGATTAGATCTAGGTTATTTTTAGTTGTTGACCACACCCCATTTCAAATGGTTTTAGTGTTTTTATGCCACAATGATATTTTTAGGAAATTATTGAATTAAATAAATTATAATTTTTAATAATTAATTATTTATGGATATTATTGATTGATATATTAGATAAAGTGTTATGATGGTCTTGGATGAGGCTTAGTCAAACACAAGAAAGGGTGAAGATATTTTCTTAAATAGAATTTCTCTTTGTATATGGTGGGAGGTCTATAAACATCTCCCATTAGTAAATGAATAGATTTAAATTTCCTGTGATATGGGTTCCCAAAAATTAGGTGAGACTGGCCTTTAATTGAATATATTGGAACATTAAATAAATATATATATTGATGAAATTGAAGTTACAAGGGATACAATGGATCCATGTACCCAATAATAGTGCCTTTGACACTAATGTATAAAGGATTGAAAGATAATTTGATCTTTTAGATATATAGGTTTTAAAATCATAAAAACTCCATGAATAATTTTAGTATATTGTGGAATAGTGTCACTAAACCCCCAATATATACAGAAGAGTGATAAATTAGTATGGTTAGAATAAGGATAGAATATATGGAACTATGATAAAAAATATAGTGTTCGTAATTCATGATATGGGAGGGGTGTTAGTGATCCTTATTCAATACCACGTGTATACCAAGAAGAGTTAATAATATAAGAGATTTATGTTTAGATTTATAGTGAGAAAACAGATCTATCATGGCCTTAACGTGAGATATTATTTACTCAATTACTCTAGTGTAATTATGGAATGAAATTTTATTTATGTATAATTATTTCTTGATGTGAGTAGTGATAATTTGATGGATTTTATTCCCAATTGTTAATGGTATAAGACACTAGTGTTTGGAATATGTGAGAGTAGAATATGTAGGTTTTTTTAATATAACATGAACTAGGATACACTGGAGGTTCCCAATATCATGTTGATGCTGAATATGTTTATTGTAGAGATACTCATACAGTGAGAGGATGGTATAGATATAGTAATAAAAATAGGTTCTGTTATTGAAAGGATAACCTTGGAATTGGGTAATGTGATGAAGGGTGTGACCGACCTATTTGAGGATGATGGATACAAAAAACCAAAAAAAGGGTTTAAAATCCATGGAATGATATTTTTTTTTCTAATGCACATATGGATTATACCCCAAGGATCCTGATGTAATTTTGGTTTTTCGTATAGGGTTAGATTTACATAGGTTTTTGGTACTGTGTGATGTTTTTTTAAAGGTTGGGGTCGTAGCCTCATTTTATTATTAAATGAAAGAAAAAACCTCTTTTAACTGGGTAGAGGGAGACCCATTACATAGCCCTAAGGCCCAGTGGGCCTGTAGCCCATTACATAGCCTGTAGGCCCAAATTTTTGGCCTAAAGCCCATTCTGTGAATAGTAACCCGACTGCTACAGTACCCGCTGCTGCTACAGTGCCCTGCCTCCGCTACAGTATCCCGTTGATCAGTAGTTCCACTACTACTATAGTACCACTATAGTACTGCTACAGTACCTGCACCCCATGGAGAGAGTTTTCTCTTGGATTCTCGATGATGTTACATGTTTTCTAGGGTGGTGGTAATTTTTAACTAGATTTTTAATAATGGTATACATATTTCTATCATGGGGATTGTATTCCCTTGGGTTTCTAAACATATGATATATGCTTACAGAGTGGGTAGAAATTTTTATATTGATCCTAGTGATGCGGTTAAAATTGTCTATTTGCGGAGAGTATTCCCCAAGGTTCTTGATAATGAGATACATGATTCTAAGGTAGGAAGAGTTTTACCCTAGGACTAGGATGATGTGATATATGTTTCTAGGGTGTGTAGTTGTATTCCATAAGTTTCATGATAATATGATACTTCCAAATTATAGGGTCTAACATAGTTATCCCAGATGGGTATCATATATGATTAGAGACATTAGAAATGGCCAAAGCAGGTCTAGTCAATCTTGAGTGTTACCTTTGAGCCAACAATCAGAGAAGGTTATTTTATTTCATTTCTATGTTTTTTATTATTATATAAATATAAAAAGTGTAGAAAATAATTGAATATTTATGTTAGGGTCACCATTAGTGGTTTGCTACATATGTTTTCGTATACCTTAATCGGGTGCCTCAAGATCTTTGGTAATGAAGAAGAACTCACAATCACACCTTTAATTTGGGAAGTTTCCAAGTGTTGCATAAATTAGCAAGATTTCCTAGATAATGTTAAGAGATGATTAATTGGGATGGAATTCAATCTAACTTGTATTTTTATTCTTTTTTTAACATATATATGTGGTCATCTAATTTCTTAGTCAGTTAGAATGTATTTCTTTATGATTTCATATTTGTTTATACCCTAAAAATTATTTCGTGGATTATACATACTATGATTAAGATTATTGTTATTGTTCAATTATTTTCATCATTTAATTTAACAAATATTATTATACCTTTATCCCATTGAATTTACATAGATAAAAAATTCACGTTGTTATCATCTATAATATGGGGAGTGTAACACCCCGAGATTTTGTGAATTATTTTTTCACAAATAAATTTAAAATTTTGTAAATATTTTATATTTCATTCATATATATATATATATGTGTGTGTTTGTGTGTGTGTTATGGTTGGATTGGGTTATACACAACAACATGATAAGCATACACTACATGCAACACCAAGCGCATAATTGAATTTTAAATCATGAGGCTCTAAAATATAATTAATATTTTAGATAGATTCAATATATCCCATATATCTTGAAATCATAGTGATAAAGAGTTATCATGTGTGGCACACAACATTGATTTTCTCCAATGGCATGCGTTACCCACATTATCGAGTTTTACCAAACAAAAATTAATCACTACAATATTATTATATAATATAATATGATATAGCCTAGTTATTAAATTAATGGTCATTAATATTTTTAAAAAACATATATAAATCTTTGGATTATGAAAAATATAATGTGAGTTCATTAGTTACAAATTAATTTGAAATGGATATAATAATGAATTGAATATAATGAATTGATTTATAGAAAACTATTTTTATACTATCAAAGAAATTGCAACATGATAAATTAAATTAATTTTAATTAGGGAATGATATTAGTTAAATATATATGTAATATAATCAATGAATTTTTTTTATATAAATAAAATATATTTTATAATAATTTGATAATAATTTGATAAGAATAGACCCAATATTTTTAAAAAAATTATAAAGGAACTTTTTTCGTCTTTTATTGATAAAGTATTTTAAATGATTTCTTTGAAGATTTATATATCCTATATGTAAAAATAAACTTAATATTCTAAATATAAACTAAAAATTTAACTTGTAGTGAATTTTTTGTGTTTTTTTGTAGATTAATTTTTAATGAATGGTGAATACAATTAAATTTTAATTCAAAACTAAATTTCATATAATTTATTTATAGTGTTAAATTATATTTTAATTTTGCTTTGAAGACCAATTATTACAAGTATATATCAATTAATGAAATTTAAATAATTATAACCAAGGTAAGTATATAATAATTTACCATTGAGAAGTTTCTCTTTATTTAAATGATTTCATATGTTTATAAGTATTCATGAACTAATGGTTTATATCCTTCTTTTTATATCCTTTACAGAGATTTTTATAATCATCCCATATATGCAACAGTTTTTCATAGGGTATAAGGATGGGTAAGAGAAACGATGAAGGTAAGATGAATATTGTGAATATTTTTATCAAGAAAAATAAATAATATTTAATTTAAAATTTTTTATTTTGGAAAAATAAAATATTGTTTTAGTACTATCCTCTTGTATAATTATGGGATGTTACGTAGATATTATGCCCTATTTATATGAAACAATAAACTTGAAAAGATACACTATTTGTAAGAATTTATGTTCATGACTAAAACTTATAATTATGATTTATTTAAGGTTGCATCTTTATATTCTTGTTTTGGAATTACATATTGAGGCCATCAAATGGATATATTTCTAGTGTGATAATGAAGTTTCAGAGGATGTTGATGTTTTCTATGGAAGTAACTTTGAGGAAAATAACTATGGATGAAAGATGGAAGAATTCATCATAAGAATTTGAAATGAATTTTTTGTTGCTGACATTGCGTGAATCATAAGGTGATGTTCATCATTCATTAGAAGCTGAAACTTATGGTGGCGTTGGCTAGATGACTACATGAGTCAACTATAAATAGGACATGAAACCAAGTATTAAATGTTTATATTTAAATTAAGAGATGTGTCTAGACCAAGAATGGGGTATCCTTTCTAGATGTTACTATATTGGTTCACTTTAGTTAGTTCTTATAAAGAAAATTATCGAACAATCCACGATCATATGGGAAAAAAAATATGTGAAGAAATTTGATGGGATTTTTTAGTAATCTATGTAGGATTTCTATATTATTAATTTTAACTAGTTTTTTCTTGATTGAATGGATGAAGTATTATTATTCCTCCATGGATGATGATAATTCTTATAAATAATGTTTTCCTTGGTGTTGCTTATTATTTATCTTATATGTGTGTTGATTTTTTAGTGAATAGTTTTTTTGGTCGAATAAAATCAATGAAGGCCCAAAATATATTATCATGTTTACATGTTTTAGTATTTTTGGAGCAATAGATAAAAAATTATTAAACATAATGTTAAGAAATATACACAAATCTCTACTTTTACAAGAATCTTGTTCATCTTAAATTAATTTAGTGACGTTTTTTGGGGATTTTCATGAAGGTGGTGCATCTAATAGATTAATCAAATGATGGAATTTTGGATGATGGTAATTGATATATGATTGTATGGTCGTTTTGGATTGATAGTCCCCATTATATGGTATTATTTATTGTTAAATAATTTTACGTGAGGATTCAGTTTGGGTTAATGAGAAGGAATATATATTTTAAATTTCATAAATATTTTTTTTTTCATAAATTTTATGATAAATTACCTGAAACATAAAATAATGAATGTGATTATTTATGTATGGAGACAACTATAATTTTTTAAAATTTAATTTGAGTTATTATAATTTTATTTATTAAATGATATAGAACTTTTATATTTTATATTAAAATAATAATATTTTTTTTATTATTTTTTAATAGATAGGATACAAGATTTTTATGTTTCATGTAAAATAATAAATAGATTATTGTATAATTTATTTATGAGAATGTGTATATCTACTATTTATTAGTAGTAAATTATAAGAATAGGGTTTATTTTAACTCATATATTTTGCCTTATTTCTTTTTAAAAATATGTATCATTAAAATGATATGTGATTTTGTATATAATTTCCATACAAATTTTTAGACAAAAAATAAGAGAGAATCCCATCACTTCAATTATGTTTTAGATATACAAAATTATAGATAAATTATCTTTATCAATTGTAAATTGTGTTATAACATACTCCTTCTCAAGATAACTCCAAGGTGATCAAGAAAATCATTAATAATTTTTATAATATGTGATGATTGATCTAGAAGGATCAATGATTGGATTCATATTATTGTGAAAATAGAATTGATTGTTTCAAACTATGAAAAAGATCTAGAAAATTATAATTGTTATGGTAATTATTTTTAAATTAATTATAAATTAATTTTATATGTTTTTTTTATATAAATTTAGGTTGGAAATTAAACGTGATCATTGTATTAAATCTAATAAATTTAATTTTAAAAACCTATATTCAACATTAATATTAACCAAGACTATATTAACCATCATGTTAATGTGGAGTGTGGATTATCTTAAAGAATTATGGGTAATCTAATATGGTAACCCTACCTATTTCATGAGAAAAGCTTTTTAAATCAAATCTGAGAAGATAATTTAAAGTGTTTATATCTTAAATAATTAACTATAGTAACCCATACATTTTATATATCGATATTACATTATATTATATGAAATTTGATTTCATAACATATCCATATATTAGATAATCATATAGTTATAGTATCAATGTAATCATGGACACATAAGAAACATTTTCATTGGATATTTACATTGGCTCCCAAAAAGTTCCTCATAACTAGAACCCTTCTTAGATATATCATACATAAATTATTTTTTTATAACATAGGAAAAAGAGGAATAAGAATGGAAAATATCTTATGCATTGTAATGGTAATCAAGAGGGAAATCAATGATCACACACACACACACACACATATATATAACGTCATCATATGTGCATGTGAACATGATAATAAAATTGAAAATCATACCCTACATAAACAAATTCATAACATTATCACATTTTATAAATCATCATACTATATAAGAAATAAATCATGAAAAATTCAATTAACATGATCTGTGAGATCATAACATTTCCAAAATAAATTAATTTTTTGTATTCAAATGAAAATTGATACTCATTTCATTAGAAGTGAAGCCTCACATCTAGGACTATAAAATTTGATTTGTTTCAATCCATATCATATCATAGTATTTTTTTCCACACCCCTGAAGAATATATTTGATAGAGTCCCTTATAGAATAAGTTTCACTCCCCATTCCAGTCTTGCTTATCTCAATATATGTCTATCTTATCCCAATGAAAAGAAGGGAAATTTAAATTTATGTTAACCCATCACATAATGAAAATCAAAAACATGAGTTCTATAAGATCATTAAAACCATTATATAAAAACATTTGAAATATAAATGGGTTCCATAAAAATTATACAATGACATAACCCATTTAAAAATGGTTTTCATAATCAATTCATCCATTCAATAAAGAATAATCCATAGAAAGGGGACAACTTTCATAAACATCTTATCATCATAGATAGAACCCATCCATAGAAAGAATAAGGTCAGTATCATAGAATCATATCAACAATAATAATTAGGTAATATATATGGATATCAACTTTGATTGAAAATTCATTTAAAAATAACATGGAACATTTCTAAAGGGGAAAAACAGATTTTTTAAATCAATTATTTTAAATCAAAAAAATTATATCATATTATGGAAAACAATTTATTATAAATTAACCTCAATAAATTTTAAAGGAAGTTTAAAATTATTTACTTTTCAATATGGTGGAATATTATATTTATTCTATAAAAGTTAAATGAAAACATTTCATTCATACCATTACATAAAAATTCAATAAGTGTATTGTTTAGAAGAGGAAAAAATTATTCCAATTAAATCATTTTCTAAAAAGTAAATAATAGGTAATAATGAAATTGAAAAATCATATATGTATGTTAAAAATTAGGTATTTTTGAGAAAAAATAGATATTGAATAAAATTGAAATTCCAATGAAGGGAAAAATGAGGTTTTTTTCTATAAAAATATTATTTAACTCTATTTAGTAGTTGTGGAGAATAAAATGAAATGAAAAAAAATCTAATCTCATGAAATTACCAGATTAGATGAAAAATCGTGATTTTTTTGGGATCTAAATAATAATATTTAAAAATAAGAAGCATAATTATAATCAATCATAGTATATAATTATATTATAACATAAAACCGCTAAATTAAGTTATATATTCTTTTAAATTAGACTAATATCCCCTTATTTTAATGAACTCATATAGATATCTTCTTAGTTACCATAGAAATTGAAATTGGGTAATATGGTTACCTATATTATGTGAATAATAATTTAATAATGTAAATTTGGTAGGGGTTTTTCATGATATAAGGCTCAATGTGTTGTGAATTATATAAATTATGGGTTACCATTCATATGTGAATAGAGGGGCCCTCATATAATTTCATAAAAGATAAAAATATAAAAATTCATTCTTGAGATAAATAATTCCAAATGGAAAATAACTCAAATATGAGGTATAATGTGGTGGAAATACCATTATTAAATAAGCATAGGACATGATTATGTGGTGTTTAAAACCATATAATTAATATAACCCCATAAATAACATATTTTTTAACTCAACTGTGGTATTATGTTTCCGACTCATAAATTTTTAACATTTTATTATAATGTAAAAATTGGATAATGAATTATCATGAGATGATATTTTGACTATATCATATTAAAAATGATTTATTTAATAATTATTATAATCTTTAAAAAAATTATTGAAATTTTAATTTCATAAAATATAAATAATGTCAATTTTTCACTATTAATTTATTTTGATACCAAAGACACCAAGGAAAATTGAGAATTTTAATGAAATACTTTAACATAAAACAAATATGTTATATAAATCTATAAAAATCATGAAACATTATAATAGGATCGAATAATATAATAATTTTATTTTTAAATTCATTTACATTATTTTACTATTAATTGATGAAATTCTATGTTGGTGTTGCATAAGAATTTTATTGAGTTACATAATTAATAAAAATTATAAAAAAATTTACATCAATAAAATAATTTCTTTATTTTATAAAATTACCATTATGATTAATTCAAAACTTTATTTTGTCTAAATTTGAACAGAGGAGATAATTATAAGTAAGAGAGTGAAAGTTTTTATTTTTTACTTTACATTACATATTATAATGTCCATTTTCAGGGACAATGTTTGCACTGAGTGTGTAGGATTTTAACTTTTTTATTTTCTAAAATTGAAATCCATTATTATAAAATTGTTATTTATGTTTTTAAATAATATTTTATTTTCATATTATTTCATTTCATAATATTTAAAATATTTTAATATTACATTCTGAATATTTACAATTATAAATTTTGTAAAATATATTTTAGTTTAATTAGTCTTATAATTTTGAAATTAATAATTTTTTAATTTGATTGATATATATAGATATATATATATAAGTATCAACACATTTTTATTTTCGTTTTAAATTATATATCAAATTCTATTTTATTGTAATTTCTACGTTTTATTTTTGGCATGTTTTATATTTTTTAAGAGTAATATAGTTTTTATACATATATATACATATTTATTATAAATATATCATTAAATATTGATATTCTGTTTTATATATATAATATTTACATGTTTCATCTTCTACATCTCCTGCTCCATTCAACTATCCTCAATACACATCACAACACCACCATATGTGAATGAACTTCAGCAATAACTATTTTTTGCACTGTAAAACATGCATTACATCATCACTTTCATGAGAATGATATATCTCTATTCTCACATGATCTTGGATTAATCCTAATATACCTAGAAACTATCGGTTCGCTATCTCTGTTACAATCGTTATCCACGACGATTGTAATTGTAATATGATTGTGCAACTAGTCTTCATAACATCCCCTCTAGATTTGGGTTTCCTTCATTAGTTTGATATAGTATTTCTAGGAACAATGAAACTCTAGTTTGGTATCTACCATATTGATAATTTATCAGTACCAACCATGAATCATTTTTAGTTACTATGAAGTAGTTTATAGTTAACATGTAGGGGACGCCCAACCTACCTTGTGCATTGTTATGTTACCCCGAGTTTCTATTCTTAATCTTACTATGATGTCAGTACTGGAAGATACCACATGATATGAGTGAAGTTATAGAAATAGGTTAGTGAATATTCATCATGAGTTATATACCAATCATGATTATTAATTCTATTTACCAAGATCATAATTCTACCTCCATTATGAAGAAAACCTACCTAATATGAGTGAGTTTTCAATTTTCTAAAAATATAAAGGTAGATTACAAAAAAATAAAATGATAATATTGGAAATAAAATTTCTAATTACCATGAATAATTTTTAGTAAGTTACCCAATGTATTATATATTCAAATATACCGAATGAGTAATTTTTTAGTTACCACAAGAAAGAAATTGTTCACATGGCTTAATGACTGACCACATGACTCAATTTTTTTCATGGTTAGTATATCATCCATATGAAAAAATTAGTCTTATTAGAATTTTACCGAGCACACAAAAAATTAATTTCTCTCTTGACTAGTATACCAACCACACAAAAAATTCCTCACAAGATCAGTATAACAAAAAAATTCATGAAACAACCAGTGTTCCCTACTAACTTGATAACTGAGTTGTCTCTAGAATGTCTGGAATGGCGTTCCATATTCCCATGGGTTGGAGAGTATCACTTGGAATCATTAAAAATTTAATATTGGAATGATTTTTCAATAATAATTATGGATATAAATTAATAGTACATTACACATACAATATAAACTCACTAGGTATAAGTGTACCCAAAGTCAAACTGGTGTAAACAACCCTGAGTTATAACACAATGTACTAGAAAACTAAAATGATATCCTAGGTCCCAATGGATGAAACTCTCTATATCCACAAATTAGTAGCTAGAACCACCAACCAATGGTGATTTACCCTTATTGAATCCTGGAAGGATATAATCTACATACATGTGAAGACACATAATGGGTGTGATCTGATATCCCAGTAGGGTATCCCCAAATATTCTATTATAGATGCTAACATTTAATTGAACGAATAAAAAACATTAAATTTTTTAAAAAATAGGTTTGTCAATTAGAAGAATATTTAGAAAAATAATTCCAGATATTTCAAAAGATGTAGCACATTTCTAATGATGGAAATACATAAAAAATATTTCTTAAATAAACACTTTCATATTAAAGACTGTATAAAAATCCAAATGAATGAAAAATATTTCACAATCACCTGACATACATTTTTATCTAATATATAAAATTCTGAGCAATATGGCCATCTTCCAAGAGGTATGATACTTCCAGGTTAGGGGATCCTTACACTCTCAATTCATAATAACTGTAATGTGTACACATGTCCCTCAGCACTGGAAATATGGGAATTATTTATATCCTACCGGGGAATAATATGCACTAATATGAATTTAATTCTTTTTTTAAAGAGTCAATATAATACTAGTGTATTTATATCCAAGCATGTTTATTCTAAATATCTATTTAACTACCTAGGATTTCATGTGTTATTGTAAAAAAAATTGTGTAAATTTTATTTCAATCCAGATTAAAATAAAATAAAATCCCATTTTCACATTTCTAAATTAAAAATAGGATTATAATGAAAGAATTCTATTTATAGGATTAAACCTTTAGGTTTATATTAAAACCATTTTTATGTAATTTTCCAAAAAATCAATGTTAAAAAAATTAACATATCCAATTTCAACTATTAAATTCAAAAAATCAATTTAAATAATTTCATTGAATTTCCCAATTTAAATTCAACCATTTGAATCACTACAATTTTCCATAAATTTCAATATCATACCCCAATTCATTGAAATTATAGGTTTTCCCAATTTTATGACAAAAATGAATTTTTGGAAACCCAAATTCATAGGAATTGGGGTTTAAACCCATAAATTGAATGAAATTTTATTTATAATAGTAAAATATTTATATCAACAGTAATGTAAGTAATGATATAAGGACCCAACCTTAATACATTACATAATTTTGAAGTTAGTCACGAATTCAATTCCTTTCACATTGAGGATATTTTCAAGTTTAGAGAATAATATAATCTGGACATATTATATTCATAACATTACACATTATTACAGAGTGGATACCATAAAAAACAGTACTCATTTCTCTCAAAATATAAAACATTTCGAATATAACATGATTATCATTGAAAAATCTTCGATCATTTAACTTGTCTTATTTTTTGTCCTACAAATCCTTATAGCTAGTGAAAATCATTTAAAACTTGGTATGAGCACAAAAATGCTCAGTTATCTATATAAAATGAATGAAATAACACATTAGTTCATGAATACTTGTAACATTTGAAATCATTTTCAAAAGAAATACTTGTGAACCATATATACATTGTGATACAAGTGATTTTGACAAGATTCCCACAACAAAAGATCATAAGTATAACCGTAAATGTATCTTGGGGCATTACATACATAATCTTGTAACGCTGTCAGCTACCTTATAATTTGGAACCCTCATGACTACCTTACAATTTTCATAACCATCGCAATTACATTTTGAGTAACCATACTACCGAACTCCAACTTACACATAAACAATGAATTGGAGGGAGATATAGGTCCCACCCATAATAATAGACAATTACCAAGAACTAAAAAATAACCATACAACATGAATAATAGCATAAAAACATTGATTTTTAATTTTATAAAATAGAATTTCAAAATGGGATTTTTAATGGAAAGTCCGTTATAAATATCTTGTAATTGAAGTGAGACATATTAGAGTGGATGAAATATGTATAAAAAATGTAAATAAACATAATACAACATTTTATATACAAAAACCATTACACAAAATTTTTTAATAACACATAAATTATGAATTTGAATTTTATCCTAATGAATGGAAGTTGGGTTAATAATTCCCTTACCTCAGGTTCGTCTTACATCATACATCTTTAAACCTCCTGTATAATTTTTAAAATAGTGTTATTATTATCTTATAGAAACATAATAAAATTTATAACATCATATATGATAATTTTATAACATCATTTCATCATTTAATTGTTAGTATTTTATTCCTTCCATTGTTTTGAGTGCGTTCTTTACATGATTTCCATGATCAGTTCATGATGGATGATCTTATCGATTGGAAGTGAAAATACAGAATTGGAATAGAATGGTAGTTACATATTTCCAGAACCATAAATTATACAATTTATCATTTTGAATTCTGAAATGAGTAGGATTCATAAGTTAAAACATTAATGATGTTCATTTAGATCATTTTAGTGGTTCTTTTATAAAAACACACTCATTTTGTTTTATAAATTAAATCCATGTTTACAAAAAGATTATAGATCCATGGATGAGATATAATAATATATATATATATATTATATCTTGGTTCAACCATAAAAATGGTTTAATTAATAGACTTTAAAGAATTAAATCATATTGAAATCACATCATCCACGATGTCGGTAATTCGATACGTCATAGACAATGTTATTATTCCTTGAATAATTGGGATAGGAGAGAAATAATGATGATAAATTTTCCATGAACATGAGAAAATCTAGAATATACAAGTTTTTTGGAGCTTTCATTCCTCATGGATAAGAGGATGGGAAGATACTATAATAAAATAAAAGGAAACAAAATGAAAACACATGAAAAAGTAAGATGATTTCTTACCTCTAGATCTATTCTCATTTAGATCCCCCATAAGGCTTTTGATTTTGACCTTTGGGAGCGACCATGAGTTCTGAGATGTGGGGAAGGATATTGGGGAGGGAATTTGGAATAAATTAGGCAATTCTCATGGATTTTTAAGTGTGGGAGGAAGAGGGGTAGATGGGTGGTATTTATGGTGGAGGAGGGGAGATATTTCACCTTATTTTAATTATTATTTTATTATTTTTTATCAAGATAAGAAATAGTGAGTCTTATATGACTGAAAATATTAATAATGGCTTCAGATTTCAAGATAATGGGCTTATATTATCACCACATCATCGATGACACCTCTATGATGATATAATTCATTTATTTATCAAACACCAAAATTTCACTATTCATAAAAAATCAAGTATTTTAAAAAAATTTCCAAAAATTCACCCACAAATTTTTTTTGACACGTGTAATCCATAAATGAACTTCATTTTATCAAAATAATTTAATAAATGCGATAAAATTAATTTTTAATTAAAATAATACTTTATTTGGAAAATAACAATTTTAACGAATTTATTTAGTTATTCAAATATATGGGTGTACCATACATTCAATTAAATCTTATTTATAAACTATCAAAGGTGAGGTTACTATTTATAAAGGTACTTTGTTGTTCATAAGGGTAACATTACTATTCAGAAGGGTAGAATACAATCATTGGGGTCAAGTTACTACTCAAAAGGGTACATTACTATTCTTATGGGTATATTACTATTCATAAGGGTATGTTACTATTTTTAAGGGTATGAGTCTATTCAAAATTAATTTGGTTTTATAAGACTATAAATAACTTATTCATCACAATTTTTTATGACCATTTTTTGATATTCAAAACATAGAAGCTGTAAAATTATGTTTAAAGCCTAGTTTTAAATATATACATAAAACAATGTTTCATGAATTCCAATTTTTTTAATCCTTGGGGTGTTACATTACCCCCAACATCTAGAAATTTCACCCTCAGAATTTTATATACTCATTAAACAAGTGAGGGTACCTTTCCCTCATAGAATTTTTAGATTCCAATTTTACATCATCAACGATGTGGTTTATCCAAAAAAGCTTTACCTAGAGGATTTCCTTATTCCAAAATACATATTCCTTTCGCACAAGAATATGAATTGGTTTCTCTTCATAAGAAAGGTTATCTTCCAGTATAACTACTTCTGGGCTCAAGAAATGAGTTGAATCTGGCTCATACTTTCTCAACATTGAACCATTAAAAACATTGTGTACCTGAGAGAAACTTAGAGGTAGAGTTACTCAGTATGCAAATGGTCCAACTTTCTCCAGGATTTCGAAAGGACCGATGAATCGCTGATATAGCTTTTCTTTTTTACCACAACACATCAAACTTTTCCAAGGAGATATTTTATGGAAAATATGGGCACCTACCGTGAAAGATAAGTATTTCCTTCTATTATCTTCATAACTTTTCTACCTGTTCTGAGCTGTCCTGATGTGCTACTCTATCATCTACACTATCATTTCCACACCCTCTACTAATTATGTCCCCATCAACATTCTTTCATAGACTTCATCCAAAAACACTGGCGTCCTACATATCTTCCCATAGAATGCCTCAATAGGTTCAATCTGAATACTGGAATGAAAATTTTTATTATAAGAAAACTCAACTAAACAAAGATGTTGATCCCAACATCCATGTAATTACATTGAAAAATCTTGAAGCATATCCTCCATAGTCGGAATCGTTCACTCTGATTGCCCATCTGATTGAGGATGAAAAGTTATAATGAAATTTAATTTAGTAACCAACTACTTCTGAAGGCCCTTCCAAAAGTTAGATGTGAATCTTAGATATTGGCCAGATACAATAAAAAGAGGAACTCCATGTAACTTGACAATATCTTTGATGTACAACCAAGAAAGCTAATCCAAAGACATTGTATCTCGAAAATAAAGAAAATGAGCATATTTTTTCAGCTAATAAACAATAACCCAAATTTCGTTGTTACTTAAGGATTTCATAGGTATTCCCAGCACAATGTACATGGATACATTCTCCCATTTCCAATATGACACAAGAAATGGCTGAAGCATCCCCTTCAGCATCTGCTACCCTTCTTTAACATGTTTACATGTCAAACATTTCATAATAAATTCAGCAATATCCCTTTTCATTCTATCCCACCAGTAATACTCCTCAAGGACATTGTATATCTTAGTACTTCCATGATGATCCAAATATGGAGAACTATGATCTTCACACAACAAATATTTCTTCAACTAGGAATCACAAGGTACACAAAACAGTTTTTCAAATCTTAACACACAATCATTATCAATGTTAAATTCTAGCAGCTTACCAATTTTAACCAAATAAACCTTTATCTATAGCTCATAGTCTTCCTTTTGCGCCCACTTAATTATTTCTAATAGTTATAACAACACTAAAACCTTAAAAACATAGATTTACTTCCTGCACCTACAACTTCTAAACCAAAATTCATCAAATCTTTAATTAAGGGATCATGTTCGAAATGTAACATGGTTAATGATGTATGATGTTTTTGACAAATAGAATCTACCACTTTGTTTACTTTTCCTAGATGGTAAGTGATCATGAAATCATAATCCTTTATTTGTTGAAGC
This sequence comes from Viscum album, assembly GCA_963277665.1. Classification (NCBI taxonomy): domain Eukaryota; kingdom Viridiplantae; phylum Streptophyta; class Magnoliopsida; order Santalales; family Viscaceae; genus Viscum; species Viscum album. Next base: position 463,575,707 of record OY728122.1, on the reverse strand, counting down.
CATCTTCTATGCCTCATCTTTAATTCCTCTTGAGTGAATATATAATTCAAACCTTTATGGTCAGTATATACTTGACATTTGCCTTCATATAAATGATGCCTCCAAAAATTTAAATTAAAAACCAAAAATTCTAATTCCAAGTCAATTGTGGGATAATTTAACTCAGGAGGTTTAAGTTGTGTTGAAGCATAAGCAATTACCTGATCATTCTGCATCTGAACAAAACAATGTCTCTTCAACTAAGAATCACGATAGATAACAAAATGACCATTTCGAGAAGGTAATGCCAAATCCAGAGTATTCACCAATCACTTCTTCAGTTCCTAAAAGAAAAAATCACATTATTATGTCCAAATAAATTTAACCCCATTCCATGTTAACTTAGCTATATAGATAAATAACCATAAAAAGTTATTAACAACCTATCGATAATAACCTTTTAATAAATGAAAAATACGAATCTCTGTATCATATGTATGACTTATCCATTAATAAACCACTTTTTTTGACATGATCAACTTTTATTCCATCCATATTTACAATGTTCATAGAAAAATAAATCTTTTGTAACCAAAAATCAAACATTCTAAATTTTCCAAATAGTTTTTTTTCCATTATGGTTTGTTAAACAACCCTTATATGTTTTTTCATGCTCTACTTTACACTGAGAAAATAACATAATGTTATCAATAAACAATACCAAAAACTTATCCATGAACTCATGAAATATTATATTCAAAAGATTCATGAATAGATATAGTGCATTAGTTAACCCAAAAGGCATATCAAAATTCATAATGCCCATATCTAGTATGAAAAGCTATTTTTTGGATGTCATCCCTCTTCACCTTTTGCTAATGGTATCCAAATCTCAAGTCAACTTTGGAAAAGTACTGAGATCCTTGGATCTGATCAAACAATTCATTGATACGATGTATATGATAATTGTTTGTAATTGTGATGTTATTCAAAGATCTATAATCAGTTCATAGTCTCGTTGAACCATCTTTCTTTAAAAAAAATAGGATCTCCCCATGGTGCATTACTAGGACTAGTGAAGCCTTTATCAAGAATATCGTGCAACTATATTTTCAATTCAAGAAGTCCTATTTGAGTTACACGATATGGGGGTTATGAAATTGTCATAGCATCAGGAACTAAGTCAACTGTGAATTCAACTTCCATATTAGGTATGAAACCAAGTAACTCATCAGAAAAAACATCACGATATTCATTTACCACTGGCACACCATTAATATGAATAGTTCCATGGTTTACAACAATATGAGCATGGTAAATTTCATTTCCATCTTTTAACAGAATCTCGGCTTCTAGATATGTTATCAATTGTATGGGTTCATTCTTGTATAAAAATTGAAAATGTTTCTGAAAAACAACTTTTTTGGCTCTATATCAAATCTTAGCATGATAAACAGAAACCCAATCCATTCCCAAAATAACATCAAACATGACAAAGAGAAAATAAACAAGGTTTTTAGGTAAATTATTTATATAGACCACAATAGAAAGATTCATATAATTATTCTATTCTATAATTTTTCCCCCTGGTGTTTTAACAACAAGTTCTAGTATCATTTTTAGGTGATATTTCCAATTTAATAGAAAATTTCTCAGAGATGATGGAATGTGTATAACTCTTATCAATCAAGACTTTAGAAAAATATTAGTAAAAAAACAAAGTACCTGAAAAAACTTTATTTGATGGCCCAATGTCTACTCATGTAGTCATGAAGGATCTCACTACACCCTTTTTCATATAGTCTAGCTTCTTTTCTTCATTCAGATCTCTCTTTTGGTTGACATTTGCATGATGACCCATCTCCCAACATTTAAAACACCTTACAGTTTTCTTATTAGGATTAGTCATAGGAATATTTTGATTATAATCTCAGGCCATATGTCCAATCATACTACATCAAAAACACTTCCCAGTTTTGGTAAGGCATTCCCGAGGGTGCTTCATTCCACACTTTTCATAAATTGGAAACTGTATTTTCTTACAATCAGATTTATTTTGTGGATTATTACCCATCACATGCCATATAGACCTCGTTTTCTCCATGTTTCCATGATTATTGTGATCATAATAATACTTCATATCTAAGCTCTCAACACATCGGACAAGTTTCTTATAACTATTGAATTCGTGGGAAGCCAACTCCCTTCGAATCCTTGGCTTCAATCCTGAGTAAAATCAGTTGATTTTTTTATCAGGACCTAGAATAAGATTTGGAGCATACATCAACAGAAGGATGAATTTCACTTCGTACACAACCATTGAATATTCCTACTTTTTCTTAAATTCAAGGAACAACTTCTCCATCCTCAGTTGCACCACCTTAGTAAAATATTTTTGAAGGAAAAAACTTTTTAATTCAACCCACTCTAAAGCATCCATATCCTCTCTATCCCTGATATTCATTACCATTGAACATCACTAATGAGCTTCACCTTCAAAAAAATAATTTTAAAGACATAAATTTTGATTATCTGAACAATACATTACATCAAATATCTTCTCAATGGGTTTAATCCATCCTTCAGCCACTACTGGGTCAGAAGATCCACTAGAAACTGTTGGGTGTTGTCTCATAAAATGTTCCACTATTGAAATGGTCTGTTTTGGTCCCTATGGTTATTATATTGCATGGTTGACACCACCATTTATTTCATTTGTTATCTAAGCCATTAAAGTCACATATTTCTTAGATCCAATCCCCACCATTCCGGGATGATCGTTCGGAAGGATGTCGTTATGTCGGTGCCTCTTCTCTCCAGCTTCCCTATTTCTTCTGCAGACAACAATTCTAAGAAAATATATCTTATTCAAAGAAAAATGGTAATATTTAAATTCTATATCAATTAGAATTTACCATATAGTATAAATGAATTTATGTTAATATATTAACATCATCCTAACCTTTGAACTTATCAAAACCATCCTCTAATAACGACTATAAGGACCCGACCTTATTACATTAGATAATCTTAAATTAAGTCAAGAAATCAATTCCTTTAACATTGAAAATCTTTTCAAGTATATATATTTTGAGAATTTGGAAATAATAAATTCATAAAATTACACATTATTACAGAGTGTATACAACAAAAAATAGAACTCATTTCTCTAAAAATATAAAACATCTCGAATATAACATGATTTTCTTTGAAAAATATTCAATAATTTAACATGGATTCTTAATTATCCTACACATACTTATAACATATGAAAATCATTTAAAAACTTGGGATGAAAAAAAAAATCTCAATAAGGGATATAAGAATAAATAAAGAACACATTAGTACATAAATACTTGTAATGTATGAAATCATTTTCAAATGACATACTTCTCACCCATATATTCTTACCTTGTGAAACTTGAGATTTCCAAATGATTACCACAAAATAAAAGAACATAAATACAACCATAAAGGTATCTTGGGGAATTATATACAAATCTAGTAACCCACTTGGCTACCTTATAATTTGTAACCCTCACGAATACCTTACAATTTGTGTAACCATCATAGTTACACATGTAGTAACCATAGGGACGACCTCCAACATACACATACCCAATGCATTTTAGTGGGATATTAGTACCACCATTAATTAGAAACAAATTCAAAGAATAGTAACATAATCATACAACACGAATAATAGCATAAAAATATTTCTTTTGAAATTTGTAAAATAGAATTTTTGAAGAGGATTTTAAAAAGAATGTCTGTTATAAATGTAATAAAATATTTGTGAGAATAGAGTTGATGGAAATGTATAAATAGTTTAAATACACATAATTAAACATATTATATACAAAAACCATCACACAATAATTTTTAATACCACAGAAATAATGAAGTAGAATGTTAACCCAAAGAATGGAAATCGGGTGATAAATTCCCTTACATCGGGTTTGTCTTATATTAAACTTGTTTAAATCTCATGTATAATTCTTAAAAGAGTGTTATTATTATCTTAAATAAACATATTAATATTTATAACATCTTATATGATAATTTTATAACATCATTTCATCTTGTAATTATTAGTATTTTGTTCCTTCCATTGTTTCATGTTCATTATTTAAAAGATTTCCATGATCAGTTCATGATAAATGTTCTTGCTGATTGGAAGTGAAAATCCATAATTTTAATGGAATGGTAGTTAAATATTTCAAGAACCATAAATTATAACATTTCTCATTTTGAATTTAGAAAATAGGATAATTCCTATGTTAAAACGTTTATGATGTTTGTTAGATCATTTTAGAGGTTCTTTTATAATAACAACCTCATTTTGTTTTATAAATAAAAACCACATGTAAAAAAGGATTAAAGAACCATGGATGAGACATAATACATATATTGTAACCTATTTCAACCATACAAATTTATTCTTGACCATACTTTATGGAATTAAATCAAATTGAAATCACATCGTCCATGATTTCAGTAATTCAACACATCACAATTTTTTATTCCTAGAATAAGTGGTAGAGGAGAGGAAGAATGATGATGAATTTTCAATGATCATGAGAAAATATAGAATATACAATAATTTTATAGATTTTATGCATCCTTTATAAGAGGAGGTGAAGAGAATGTAATAAAATAGAAAGAATGGACACGAAAACACATGAAAAAGGAAAATGATTTCTTACCTCTTAATCTCTTCTCCTTGAGATCCTCCTTAAGGCCTTTTATTTTTTCCTTTGGATGATACCAGTAGGACTTGGACCTGGGTAAGGAGATTTTTGAGGGAATTTTGCAGAAATTAGACAATTCCCCAGGATTGAGAGGTGTGGGAGAATGAGGGGGAAATGTGTGGTATTTATAGTGGAGGATGGAAGAGATTTCACATATTTTTATTTTTATTTCATTATTTTGCCTCAAAATAAGAAATATTGAGTCATAAATGACTAAAAAAATTAACAATGGAATGTGAGTTTGAGATAATGTGCTTACATATGCACCACATCATCGATGACACCTCAATGATGCAGAAATTCATTTATTTGTCAAACACCAAAAATTAACTATTAACTGAAAAACCAAGTATTTTAGAAAATTACCAAAATTCTCCCAAACCATTTTTCAATGTGAAGAATCCTAAAATGAACTCCATTTTATGAAAATAATTTTATAAATTTTAGAACATTAAATTTTGAATAAAATAATACTTTATTCTGAAAATAATAATTTTGAAGCATTTATTTACTTATTCAAATATATGGGTGTACAATACTTTCAATTAAATCTTATATATACACTATCATAGGTGAGGGTACTATTCATAAGGGTATGTTACTGTTCATAAGGGTACTACTACTATTCATTAATGTATATTACTATTCATTATGGTCAAGTTACTACTCAGAAGGGTACATTAATATTCATAAGATTACATTACTATTCTTATGCATATGTTACTATTAAAAAGGGTATTTTACTATTTATAAGGGTATATTACTATTCAAAAAAATTAATTTTGTCTTATAAGACTCTAAATAACTTACTGATGAATATTTTAGATGACCATTTTTTGAAATTTAGAACATAAAAGTAGTAAAATTATGTTCAATGGCTAGTTATAAATATCTACTTAAAACAAAGTTTCATGAATTTCATTTATTTTTTTTAAACCTTGGTATGTTACAATTGATTAATAAAAAATGAGCATCATGACGGAACACCATACCATTTTTTTGAAAAATAATTCCTACAATGGAACCCACCAACAAGAATAGAGGCATATATGATCTAAGAACTCATCCAAGAGATAAGATTAAACAATAAATGGAATATATACATCATTACCTAGATGACCAATAAAACCATATGGAGAGAAATACAATGAGACAAATAGTCATGGAGAATTCTTAACTAGAAAGTAACACCACATTCTAAACCATCAGCGATTGTTCAATGAAATGACCTAGAAGAGGTTGAGGGCCACAAAAAACCTAATTAAGGATAATATGTCAAGAATACATAAACCTAGAAAAGTGGTTATAATAATTTTAGGCAAGCATGATATTTAAAAAAAGGGTTGGTACATCACAGGATGTGTAACCGAATTACAGATTGTGTAATTGAAAATTCCCAAAATCACTGAAAACAATCTCCTTTTTTTAAAAATAAGGATTTTTTTTGTTATTTTAGAACATACACATTATGTGACCACATTACTTGATGTGTAAATCCACATTAGACATCATAACCAATAGGATTCATATTTAGAATCCAAAAAAATCTTACTCAACCATTATATGTTTCCTCCCAAATAATTTTCATCCCCAAAAAAATAAATAGAATGGAAAATCATGAAAAGTATTTAAATGTTCTTGATAGAATAGTAATGGGATTCTAAAACCTCACCAACATAAAAATGGTCTTTCCCCAGAAATAATGTCAAAAAAATTCCATATCTAAAATGATATGATTCTAGACTCTCAGTAGTGCCTCTCACTCTAATGTATTAGGAAAATCAGAACCATGATTCTATATCTCATGAACCAAAGCTGTCGACCTCCCACAAAGTACCTTTGATTGATTGTCAATTTTCATGACTTGTTTTTCATTCATTAATAAAATCAGGTCCAACCTCAAGATCAGTTTAGCATAGAAAATGAGATGGATCAGACAGATCCTAACAGGGATGAGTACAAGGAACACATTATTTATCAATGTTATCTATTGTGTAATATTTAATCATTAAGAAACATTACCCACCTTCTCAAAAACCTCAAAAGGTACTACAAAACTAACATAAATCATTCCATGCTTGCTGAACTATTGATAAATAAGTTATGCTGAAACTATCAAGAACACCATGTCACTAACTATTATTTCAAACTGTCTATGGTGACAACAATAATAAGACTTATATTAGCTAGGTGAAATAAAGATTCTATAATGGATTTATTTAATATTTGATGTCGTCTATTTAGAAAATCTTAGTTCATCTACAGAACATTCATTAATTACGGACCAACAAAACAGAGATCTACAATGCATGCCATACATGGCCTCAAATAGGTCCACTCTAATTGTATACTAGTAACTATAATTATTAGAAAACAGAAGAAACCCCGGAATATTATCCCATTCTCCACCAATTTCAATAACATAATCATGATGCATATCCTCATTAATCTATATAGATCGTTCTATCTGGCCATCCCAATTACAGATGGTTAATCATACTAAAATGGAACAGTTATCCCAGTGCTTCCTTAATGCCTATCCTAAATTCATATGTGAGCCAATGATCTCTGTCAAAAACTATATCAAATGGAACTCCATGAAGAGGTAAAATTTATTTCCAATATATATTTCCCAAATAGTCAACATTAGATGTGTCACAAATGGGTTAATGTCAGACAACATTTTCAGCCTGTTGATCAAAACTCATATCAAATTATTCTCTCTCTGGGTACATTAAAAACCAACCACAATTATCCCTATGATACCCTACAACTTCCACATAGGGGCAAGATGTGTCTGAATAAAATTAAAAGGTTTCTAGTGCCTGACATTGACCTGCTGGCAGGTATAAAAATGAGAGGCAAATTCAACAATGCCTCATCTCATACCTGACCAACATAATTTCCACAACATGTCATAGAACAACAACATGGTTCCTAGGTTGACATCCCAATAGGAATTATGGAAATCCCCCACAACAACTATCATTAACAGTAACTTCACAATAAAGAGATTCTGATTGAATAGAATTCCCTCTTCATAGAATGACCAGTTAACAATTTTCTCTTAGCCATAATGAGAGTCTCGAATGCAACATAACTCATCTTCAAGCTTTAATTCTCGATTAATCATCTTGAGAAGAGCATATGTAAACTCGAAACTGGCCATAAAAACCTGATCCCATGATTCCTAGACTCCCATGTAAAATTATGCAGGGAGATCCATCAAGTTATTCTCATCCAATGATTCATTCATGGCATGGGATAAATATTTTCTACGTAGATCCTTTGTAATGACATTACCATTACCTGAGGTATAGGAAATTTTATAATATATAGACTATAGTAATTCCACCTAATGCCTCTAGCAGAAATTCAAATATTTTTTAGATAGAATATAACTCAACCACTTGTGGTCTGAATACATGGTAAACCATTCTGCATAAAAGTTGTCCTACCAACTCGTTAGATCAAGAAACAAAGAAGAAAGATCAATGTTATGGGTTCAATACTTCTTATTATGTGGACTAATTTAATTATTGGAATATGCAACAACATGACCACCATACGTAAGAAAGTAACTAAAAACTAGACCTGATGCATTAAAAAAGACCACATATCCCTACTCGCCCTCAGAAAGATTCAACACTATAGGATTAGTCAAAAGATGTTGAATCTCACCTAATTAATTATGAAATATTTAATTATAATAAATCTTGTCTCCATTAGGAGTTACAGAAGTCCTTTGAGAGTCAATAATTGAGAAGTCATTATGAACTAGTAAATAGTACCCAACAACACCCAAGAAGCTCTATATCAAGAAAAAATTATGTTGTTATTCCCATGTGATACCAAATTTTTCATTATCATGATCTAATGATATCTCATGTTTTAAAACCACATATCACATTTACATCAACTATCATATCCAAAAATCACATTTAGTATGTTGAGAATAATGTTAGTGATTTCCCAGTGAACTCAGAACTGTTCTCAGTTGATGAACATGATCCTCATAGTACTTAGAGAAAATAATGATAACATCCAAAATGACTACCACAAATGTATGGAGATACTCATGTAAAATCATGTTCATCAAATCCATAAATTATATATGATAATTGGTTAAACCAAATGGTGCATCATGGAATTTATAATGGTTGAACCTTTAATGAAAGGTGTTTTTATGAATTTCAAATTCATTTATTCTCAATTGATTGTAACCATATCAATGATTAATCATCAAGATCCACATTCCTATTTCTTACTAGACAGAGCGATCATCTATCCCAAGAATTGATACTTATTTAGTATGACTTGATTGATCTTTCAGTAATCCACACATAGGTAATGTGAACTGTTAACTTTCCTAGAGAAGAGAACCGATGATTCCCAAGATGAATTTTTGTGTGTGAATAAATCCATTATCTATATGATAAGAAAATTGATTGTTTGGCCTATTCAGTTATGCTAGTGGCATGTGGTAGGGGGGAATAAAATCATGTTGAGTACCACGATATAAGTCAATAGAAATATGAACCCTAGTTGCCTAAAGAAAACCATATAAGTTAGAAGGAAACATGTCGGGAAACTAGAATACCATATAGGGAGATCACCAATCAACGATTCCCACTCTAGATCAAAGGAGAACATATATATTACTTTCAATGAATATGTATAATTCGTTTTGTCCTTACTCAATCTTGGATATGATTATCCTTGAAATACATGGTAGAGAACACTGGGTGTAGTAAAGGATATCCATCGAAGATAGCAATATAGATGGGCCATATTGGCATTGATCCAATCAATCTTGAATATGAAATCAAGTGGTTTCATGTCAAGAACCAAAACCCACCCTCAAATTATAGGAATATAATAGATTGAAAACATAATAGGGGATATTATGAACCTTCACCCTCTTCATACCAAGTGGTGTAGTAATATCCAAGTAATAAGATAAAAGATACATAGGAATATTTATTATATTTTCAATAAAGGATGAAATAAATGAATCAGAAGAAACGATATCAAATGAAGTAGTCAATAATGACGAAACTATTGTAATGGTACATCTCACAGTTATGATACCCCTATCTTCTTACTCTAGAGACTCGTCCACTGCATGAAGAATATTCACTCTGATTTCAAATGTTAAGAATCATTTTGTATGTGTAGCATGCAATTGTATGATAGTTTTTGAGGGAGTTGATATTACCATGACACTATGTGGAGTGGAATAGATATTGAATAGACATTGTAAGTAACATTAATGTCTACTTATGAAACTAATCTTGGGTGGCATAGTGAAAACACACTTTGAATTCCCCATAATTCCACAATGTTAACACATTATAGGTCCTCTTTTATGCACTATAAGTGGTTAGGAATGACCCAACAATCTAGAAACACCACGAGAATCATAAAAATTCTGCATTCCTTAAAAGCAAACCATACAACCATATAGAGAGAAAGAAACTCCCAATAACCTTGAAATTCTGGCCATGCCCATTTCAACTATCAATACTCTATAAATCACATCATCAAAAGACAGACTCTTTAGAATGAAAAGCTGAGCAAAAATATATTGTTGATGTCCTGACTAGAAATAAAAACTCATCATCTACTAATTTGATACTATCTTAGTAGAAAAATAAAATAGCATAGTAAAATGGATTGCATACTTTGTCAGGGTCTTTTCATCCATCCAATGATAGAAATCCTATATATTATTTCCCAATACAATCGACACTAGATAGAATAGGTGAGTAAAAGATTTATTTGATTTCTTCTCACTCTAAGCCCTCATGTTTATTCCTCACCACCAATGTGTCCAACCATCTCATTCTCCATCTTTCAAGCGTCACGGTGGATCACATCCCCCTCATTTCATTAGGTGTATCCATGAACAATAATAATAACTAAGTCCTTCTCAACCATTCATCATCCTCTTGGGGAACATTTGAGTTCCAGAAGAATGGTTTCTTCTAAAAATTGAATTTAATGAGAATGAATTTAAAGATCCTCCCTTTGAGGTTCCATATCTAAGGCCTGAATGAAAACTAGTGGTGGTGCATGTCCCAGAGCATGGAAATTATGCACGATCACCTCCACTAGACTCAGGTCCGCAAGAGGATTCCCACACTGACAATTAGGAGCAGCGTCATCCTAGTTTTATTCACATGTCTTTTCAGAGTCATGATTCTACCCAACAACAACAAAATACAAGGGAGACATCATATAACATTCAATCAGAGTAAACAGAGGAAATTAATCAAAACAGATATCCAAAAAAATGGACTTAAATATATCCTAATTGTTGTAGGGAAAAGACTTGAATTATTAGTCTATAAATCTTTCCTAAACTACACATGGTTCCTTATAGTTCATTATGAATAGATATGGCCATGAACTCAATCAAAACTACCTCCTATGTCCCGAAAAAATTACGAAAATCAAAATTGAATTCAAGTAAAAATCTCAACCTACTCTAATTCAACATCTTCAAAAACCAGAATGAGTACCCTTGAAACACAATAACTATGCATGTACTAACAAGACCGAGTGGTAATCCTGATACCCATGTATTGGTGACTAGCACTTGGAATCATGAAAAAAGAATGTGGGACAGATTTTTCACCGACATTGTTGATGTAGATAAAAAATATAGTATCCATTCAAAAGAAACTCTATAGGGAGAAGTGTACCAGGACACAAAAAAATATAAACAACCCTATGTACTATTAAAAATAACCAAAACTGAATGAACAAACTAAGTCTCAATAGACAAAACTCTTTGAGTCTACTGAAAAATTGTAGAGAACAACCTCCGAGTGGTTGTTTACCCTTCCTCAAACCTTGAAGAAGATAATATACAAATACCCAAAGGAATAGGTATAGATTGAGATAAAATCATAAAAGGGTCTCACAATGTTTTCCATCATTGATGAAACATTTAATTAACCAAATAATTATATTTGAAATTTCTAATTAACATATTTTAAATATCGAAATAAAATTTAAAAAAATAATTATTGACATTACAAATGATGAAATACATTACAAATAATGGAAATAATTTAATCAAATACATTAATAGACAATTTTATATAATGTAACTTTCATAAATCAAAATATGTGTATAATAGTTCAAAAATATTATAAATCATTTACATCTCATATATAAACTAGTGAGAAACATGTTCATATTCCAAGAGGAATGATGGTTCAAGGTTATTGTATCCTCACACTTTCATGTGATAATACACATAATTTGTACAAATATACCTTGAAACTGGAAAGATAGGACTCATTTATGTGCAAATTGGGAATAATACATGCTAATATGTATATAGTTAGTGTTGTGAAATGTCAATCTCATACTAGGGGATTAAAATCATAATGAATTTTCTTGAAATAACTCACTAACTACATAGGTTTTCTTATTCTCTAGTAAAAATAAATGATATGAAATTCCTTTTAAGTATTCATAAAATACAACTAAATCCTATTATCTCATTCAAAAAAATAAAAAAATCCATTTTAAAACCATTATAGGTTTTAATCAAAGCAGACATTTTTCTTTATAAAACCAAAAGGTTTCAATCAAAATCCATTTTAAATATTTTTTTTCAAATAAGCATTTAAAATCAATTCAAAAATTCAGTATCAAAAATTCAATTGCCACAATTACTTTCAATATTTTAATTGAAAAATTTTCCATCAATTTATCGATTTAAATTCATCCATTTAAATATGCATAATTTTCCATCAATTTCCCAGTCACACTAAATTTCAATTTTATTGGGGGGTTTCACAATTTCAATCAACAATTAAAAATTCTAAGACACAAATTCACTAGAATTGGTTTTTTAATCAATAAATTTAAATAAATTCAAATTAATCATTAAAAAACATAAATATAAAATAAATCAACATAGTATTAATTAAAATTGAGCATCAAAACAAAACCACATACCTTTTTTGTGGAAGCATAATGCTGACAAAAATCACACCAACAAGAACTATGGTACAAATGTTTTAGGAATTCAACCTAGAGAAAATATTGAAAAATATGGGGCTTAGATCAATTATTCCCGGGATGATCTATCTAAACCCATGAAGAGAAAGAAAAAGCATTGAATAGATATGGAGAATGAATACCTGAAAAGTAACACATCATTTGTAACCACGATTAACTGATGGATGAAATTACATGGAAAGGTTTGAGTGGTCTAATTATTTTTGGGTAAGTGTCTTGGGTTAGGAGAAAACAAATACAGAAATGATGAATTACAAATTCAATCCATGAGTCGGGTTTGAAAACAATATTCAAGGATTTAAATAATTTTTCACCCAATTACACATCATGTACTTGACAATTCCCAGAATCATCGAAAATCCAATCACCTTTTTAAAAAAATGTATCTATTTTTATATTTTAACTTACACATCTTATAGCTAGATTACATGTCATGTAAATCCCCTACATATTGTAGAACCAACAAGTATTTTTCAGAATCCCACAAATCTCTGAGTTCACCAATATAATTATCCTTCTAATTCTTTTTTACCTACCTAGAAAATGAATAATGAATAAATGATAGGGATTAAAGCATACACATCATAAGTGTAGTGGAATGATAAATAAAAAATATTAATTTCACATGTTAAGTATGCTTTATAATCATAATATTACATTTCTTATTTTGGGAAATATTTTTTTTCATGAACCCATTGTTTTAACATTTTTTACATTTTTAATTACTACATGTTTCTCATACATATTTTGGAAATTATATTACATTGAAAAATTGAAAGGATAAGTTCCTTCCCAACACTTAAATATGATAATTTTAGTGGTTGGAGATGTTCGGGTGAGGTCTTATGAGTTATTTATAGTGGTTGGATATTCAGTAGAGTAGTTGTAGAAAATTCATTTTATATAATTTTTATAGGGCATTTAATGGTTTTTTGTTGTTAGTGATGTTAGGGACTTCGTGGGATGTACGTGGGAATGGGTTATCCATTGAAATTAATACACATAACAAAAGTTGAATTCATGATTTTAAAATTAATGTTTGAGGAATCTTATTTTTCCATGAAAGATAAAATATTTATGAATGCCATGGTTTATAGGAAATATAAATTTTACATGAAGTGAACCAGGTGGGTTGCATGATTTTATGTTATATTCTAGCCAATTATATTTTTTAATTTGATCCATACTCCCTCACATTTTTCTGTATGACCTAGGTTATTTTGATTGATCTTCTATCCCTCTTCCACTCACATAGCTCCATCTTTGTTTGTAATCAATGGTATTCCATTCAATTCCTTTCATTCTTCCCTATAGACCCAACATATTGGTGTTTTTGGGCTTTCTATGTGACATGGGTTTTACATTTATGATATTTGGGTGTGGGGTTGGTTAATATATGTTTTCATATGTATAATGGTGGTTTGTAGATGTTTCTTCATCAATATGTAGTTTACATCTTGTCGGTAAAGTATTTTTGAGGAAGGGAATATCTTATTTATATTCAAATTAAATCTTGTGGGAAGGGTTTCCTATTTTTCATCTATGTGTTATGATTATATTGTAATAATAAAAAATAAATAAATCATTAACTGAAATTAAAGGAGGAATTGGGAATGATTTTCATGATTTTATATCTTTGATATTTTTGTGATATGATTGGTGGTATAAGATCATTTCTATAGTAAAAACTATGTCTATTGGGGGATTTTTTACTAGGTGATATGTCATATCACTATCTTACATATTGTGATTGTTGTGATATAATAATAAAATATACTTTATCTAACCAAAAATATTTTTATACAAAAACAGTTATGCTAGTATTATGGATTGTGTGATGACACATAAAAAATGTAAGAAATGATAAAATACCCTTAATTAAATATATAAAATTTACTTTTTGTGTTTTGATGTGACATTGTGTTTGTGTGGATGTGTTGTGTGTTTTTTATGTGACATGGGGCTGATGGGTGAGATGTAGTTGTGCTTTTAGGGTGATGAGGAGGTGGTTGTGTGGTCGTTATTTAGGGATGGTGAGTTGGGGGTCGTTTGGTTATTCTTTTGGGGGTGGTTAGTTTGTGGTTTTTTTCATTCATTTATGGGGGTGAGGTTGTTTTTTTGTCATGGTTTTGGGGAGGCAAGGTGGTCTTAGTTTTGCTTTTATTTTAAGGATATGAGGTGGTTGTTGTTTGGACATGCTACTGGGGTGATGAGGATATGTGTTTTTTATATTTATTTTGAGGTGGTGAGGTGGTTATTGTTTGGTCATGCTTATGGGGTGGTGAAGTGATGGTTTTATGGGAATTATGAACATATTCGTATGTATGGTAGCGTTTTTCACTATTCATGGGTTGTTATTATATAAATAATTATCAAATATTTATTTAAATGGTTGGGGTTTTGTTTGGATAATGGGATGAAAATGGTTAATGAATAAATAAACAAAGGGAAATGTTTTTTAATGATATTGATTCATAATAAAAAATTATTGGGATGGATAATTGGATTTGTTGGAAATGTGAAATTAGTATTCTAAATTATTATGTGGGGTTATTCATTCAGTGGTGGCAGTGAATGTGGAGATTTGATGAGTTGGTGAGTGTATGGTTGTGAACCCATATGATGGTATTGTGTCTGGTTGTATGTAAATACTTTTAGATTTCTAGTGATTTATATACTCACACCACCCATGTCGATTACTCTATATCAAACCCATATATTCACACGTGGGATGTTTTTTACAATACCCAATTGTGAGGATAGATGGTTGGTTACCCTCTCTTTCTCTGTCTCTCATACATTAAAGTGTATATTCAAAAGCTATGATGGTCAAGGGTCTGTCATTACACTAGGTTACAACCCAGGTGTTCTCATATAATATGTGATGGCCATGATATCAAATAGTGGCCTAGGGGTTTTTGAGAAATATGTTATCATTGTATCGTGGGGCGATGACCCAGTTAATTTTGGGGGATATGTGATATGTTCATGTTGTGGAAATTATTATGGTGGGGTATATGATGGGGAATGAGGTTCATATCCTTCATATTCACGATACCATACTACTTATCTTATGGTTGTGATGTGACCACCTTGATGTCTATTTTAATGATGAGATATTAAAATTCTACGGGTTAGTTTCATAGGGTTTATTCTTGCATGATGTGATGTGATTGAGGTTTTGGGTAGTGGTATATGTTATTCAAAAGATATGGGAGTTCCATGATGTACGACATTTGGTTATGAGAGTAGAAAATTAGATGTATTATGGTGCGACTTTCCATTTGCTGACATGCTTTTTATTATGTTATTATACATGGATTAGTAGTCTTCTATCATATGCGCACTGGAGACATTTGATTTCTTACTAAGTATAATTTTTCCCAGACTATATTATCAAACTGATATTCTGGTTTCAAAGAGGAATATATTAACTATGATGTAATTTTTTAGACTAGACTATTGTATAGTTTATGTGTCACTTCATTAGATTTACATTTTGGTAAATTACTTTTGTGTACATTTTTTGTGTATTGGTTTTATTGTACATGAATTGTGGGATGGATTTGGTTTCATTTTATAATTTTGTATGGAGTTTCTTGTGCATGGTTCATATTATATCTTCTTACTATTCTATTTTATTTGATATGGGCTCCCTTTTCATGAGATTTTTTTACACTTATTGCTAGTCATCAACCATGGTCATACTAGAGGAAGAATTGGGGGGGGGGGGTCAATATATCTCTCCCCTCATTGAATTATCATTTTATAGAGGGGGTCAAAATATAGTGGTATCAGATATGGATACTGAGGGATCATATGGGGTTTGAAGTTTGGTATATTGAGTATTTCATGAGCTGGTATGGGGACAATGGTAGCTGACCTTAGTGTGTCGCTTTGTCCATAGAGACTAGCTAGGAAAATGGATTTTTGGGCCCCCATGACACAATGCACAGAATATATGATTATGGAACAATGAAGTGAGGTGGCCCTATTTTTATGGTAGAGGCCTTGATGAGGTTTATATATCATGATGATTTTTTCCTATTCAAATTGTTCTACATTGAAGATGAAAAAATCTATAAATTTAATTAAAATAAAGCTGAATAAAATTGTATACTACATGGATATATGAAAATCTTGTTATCTATTCATCTATGTCCCTGGACTTCATCTATGCGTGGATCTGGAATTTGAGGTTCATTAAGATGATCTAGTTTATCACCACATGTTTGACCTAACAGAGGAGGATGATTCACGTCATTGGGAATTTATTTGGTTTCAGTGATTTTATAAGTGTATGTATGAGGGAAATGATTCAAAATTGGAGAAAGATATATTTCAAGAAGAACATGATAACACTTCTTGATGGATATCGGATTGGTGGGATAATTTTTCCCATTAGAAGTTAGTCATTTTTGGGGATATACACATCAATGGTGGAAGTTGTACCATGTTTATCATAAGGAGGATGATGTCTCACATGTCTAATTTCATATAGAGTTCTGAGAAGAGTTTATTTCACAAGTCATGAATTCTATGAAGAGGTGGGAACTATATTCTCTCCAGAATTGAATTGTGTTAATGGGATATTTTGAAATGAAGATGATGCACCTTTTTAATTTTTTCTTGGATATTTTTCTAGTAGAGGAGTCTCATGTTAGAGGTCATGAAGAAGAACTTGATCTGTCAATCAAATCTTTAGTTAATCTTGTTATGTTGCCATATAATCTAGAGTTTCTGAATAAGGAAGATGTTATTGAGAATATTAACTCTTAAGGATATTTTACATGAGAAGGTAACTAGTGGGTTTACTTGTGGAGATGTCTTTCTTGTGGCAGGTGTCATGTTCTAAGGTCGCTGAGTTTTTTACTACTGGGGAGTGTACGTCATCTGTTTCCATTACTTCCTTTTGGTCCCAGTGGTTTCAATGATTTTCCAAGATAAAATATGATACTATGTCTTGGATGTAGATTTCTTCTCTAGATATATAGAAATAGTACCTTATACTTCCCCATGTTCATTTTGGTGGACATGGAAAGATTTAGTGACATACTTAATATCATTTTCTAGTGACATTGTCTCCCTAGTGGGGCCACAAGTTTATGCTCTACCTAGTCGAGATAGTGAAGGTAGAGGATGGACTCAATATTATCCTCATGTTTAGGGTCCTTAACCAGTGTATGTTCATGGATGTGTTCATCTGTAGATAGTTATAGCAGCTATACATTATCAGTTGACCATAGTGGAGGTGGTACTACCATAGTGGCTATATATCATCATAGGTACGATCCGTTTATTTAGTAACCCCTTTTGTGACTTTATTTATTTAAGATCGTCATAACAAGTTGTTTCGACAATTAAATTACATGCTCTATGACAAGATGTAAAAAGTTGTCTCATACCCCTAGCATTGAATATGCTTGTTGAAGGCTAATCTAGCTTGTCGGATGTGTTAAAGTGGTGTATACTAATTTTGGGATCACATCAGTCCCATGAGGATCATTTTATAATATATATTCTTTTATATGATTATTTCCAAGAAACCATATAGTCATATTTTTTGCATGGAAATATCAACTACTTTTATAGAATTATCATTTTCTCATATATGGATACCAAGTGTATGGTTTTCATTGGTTAGTGGGGTTGTGAGTTGGGAAATTGCTTATGGAGACCCTTAATTATTTTTTGGTTTTTAGGGAAATAATGGACACTTGCATAGTGCAGGACCCCTTGGTTTTTATGGAGTTTCTAGATTTTTTTCTTCAATGTGTTTTGCCTCTACCCCCTCGTTATTATTTTGATTATAGAATAGAATTGCATCAGGGTGATTTTATGACTTCAGTGTATCCTTATCGTACATAACCTTTTGAGTGGTTGGTGTTCATGATTCATGAAGATGATATGATGGAGAATGGTTTATTTGGCCTACTGTGTTGTTGTGGGGTGATTTAATGTTGTTTTATAAGAATTTTTATGGTAGTATGAGGTTTTTCATAGACATATAGGGGTTGAACTAGGTAAAATTCATGAACCATTAATATAATTTGAGCATATAAATTCTCTGGCTCCCATCTAATAGGGGTTATTTGGTTTTCAATGATCAATTTTTGGTCTAGATATCACTATTTGAGGGTGAAGGATGGATATATCACATGGACTACTATCAAATGCATTTAGGAGAATTTTGAGTTTATAACCGTACTATTTGATGTTATGAATGCACCATAAATGATCCTAGTCCATATGAACTCAGTATTTCATGAGTTCCTTGACCACTTCATTTTCTTATTCATTGATGATATCATGATCAACTCAATGTGGAATGAGGGGCATTCTAAACATATCTGATATTTCATGTGGGTTCCTCGATGCTACTAGGTATATGGAATGTCTTCCATGTGTATATTTTTGACTTGGGAGGTGAATTAAAATATTCATGTGTTCTATCATTATAGTGTTTCTATAGAACCATTAAATATTGAGGTGGTTGTATCATGGGATGCTCTGAAAAATGTGGAAGTGGTTCATGGTTTTTTTTCCATGGAAGATATTATTAAATGTTTTAGCTTGAATTAACTTGATATGTAGCCTCATTAATAGCACTTAATAGAAAGGCCGGGATTTTGTGTGGATAGATCAGGGGTAATATGTGCATGGTTACATGAAATGGATGTTGGTTAGTGATCCAGTACATCAGTTTCTTTAGAAGGGTATGATATTTGTGGGTCTCTATGATTCATCATCTATGGAATTATCACTTGTGTTAATGTATTAGAGGGAAGTGATATCTTATTTGTATATGATGTTTTCCCTCATCAGATTATAAATGAAACCCACAATCAAGAAATTGCATTTGTTTGGTTTATAATGATGTTATTTCATCATTTCCTTAATTTCGGATCTCTTTATGGTCTTCATGAATAATAAGATCCTGAGGTGTGTCATTTCTCAGCATGATTTGAATCTACAATAGTAGAGGTCTATGGAGTTTCTTTAGGATCTATATTTTTATATGTCGCACACCTCAAGAAAATTTAATTTATTAGAAAAAACATTGAGAAGAAATTTTGGGAAGTATGTTGTTTGTGAGTCTATTTATTAATGGTTAGAAAGAGAGGAGTTAGGAGCCTTTTATGTGGTTTCAAGGGTATGTTATGGAGGAATATTTTTGTTTCATATGAAGCTGTGTTGTTGTCTGAAGTAGTGGGTGGAGGTGTCTTAGTGGGAAGACTCACAGGAAGAGGTGATGCATGATCATGTTTGATTTAGTTCTTCTCCATATGGATGGATATAGGATGGATGTGAGAAGATAATGTTTCATGGAAGGTTATTTTATATTAGTGATGTGTGATGGAGTCCTCTATGAGTTTCATAGATCACTTTGGGGGGTAGACACTAGAGTATGCAGGATTTTACATGACTTAATGATGTAATTTTTGCAGCCATAGATGAAATGGGTAGTGAAAGAGTTCATAAAGATTTGTTTGGTATTCTAGTAGGTAAATTCTAATCACCATGTACATGGTGGTTTTTTACAACCTTTCAACATTTTTGGGTTTAATAGAAATGAAATCGGGAATAATTTCATAACATTTCTACCCCCACATCATGGATTTTGTGAATCAATATTGATGATCCCATATCAGTTGATGAGCCCATCCCACATAGTAATGAAAAAGGAGTTGGGAACATTGCATTCTTAGGCCAATATGTATGTGGATAACAGTTTGATGTTTCATAGAGTTCTGAGGTCCATTGTCTAATATTAGGACACACATTTTACACTATGAGTATGGAGGGGATTAAAATGTGATTTTGGAACCCAGTTACTCTTCATCCCAATTTTCCACCTATCATAGAAAAATAGACTTCATGGACCATCTAGATGCTAAAGTATATGTCATGGGAGTGTATCATGAATTTAGTCAATATTGTTTACAACAGCTTCCTTGGTTCGATCATTAATACAAAAATATATATCACTCATCCATTGGTATAGAAAATTTTGAGGATTTTTATGTTATACTGTGTCATTCTCAATTGTGTTGGATGGGGGTTAGGGAGGTAGTAGTTCATGGTGTTGATGTGCTGCAGAGCACAACATAGATGGATTAACATGTTCATGTGAGGATGAAATCATAAAAATACTATCATTAATATTATACCAATCATAGGAGGAGTTCATTTTAGTTTGATAGTGGGGAAAATGTATTCATGATGTCTTCCCCTAGATAGTGGATTTAGAGGTTTGGTAGAGGTAATAACCCTTCTTCTATGTTTGTTTGGACTTTTGTGGTATTGTGGAAACATGGTGAGGTAGCATATCGGTTTTTTCCAACAATGGATTTAGAGGATCTATGATCTCTTCCACATATCTCAATTTCTTATGTGTCATCAAAATGAATCTAGTGAAATTTACTTGGGAGGGTTTCATATTGATGATTGTTCCATTTTAATGGATCATCTATTAGATATCCCTAATCAGTAAGAGAAGGTGTTTTGTGGATAGAAAATTTCTATGGGTTGGGTGTTTTGGATGCATGGTGGCCTATATGAGAGTACATAGGAGCAAGAAACGTAGATACATGTTATAGATATGGATTTATACTCATATTTTATTTTATCTATTTTGGTTGTTTTGTTGGGTTTAGATGATGATGTGTAATGAGATGTTTTGTTTCCCTTGAGGTAGGATGTGTGGTAATGTTCTGACATATTATAAGTGTATGTCTTAATTCCTAAAATATAATTATTATACTATAATGCAATTATACCGTTGTGGGAAATCATGTACTACCTAGATGGGATAGTAACTTCAAATAGAAGATAGAATTCATTGATTAAATTATTTAAGTTGGTTTGTTTTTTTGTTTGTGATGGTAATTATGGATATTGAATGGTTGTAGTGAATAGGATATTTGTTGATGATGTTTTCTAATATTGTTTGGTCATTTTTTTGGAGGCTTTGGTTATTGAAATGATTTCCAAAATGAGGAGAACCTTGAAATGTATCTTGTGGGGTGGTTTCACAAACCCATTTCTTTCTAGGATTGGGTTTATATTTATGGGGGAAAGAATCATTTATGATATATCTGATGTAACATCCCATTCCTTCCCATTACATTAAATTTCCAGTTTGGTTGCTTGGATGTCATTGAGGGATGTAATGGGAGTTTTTGGTAGGGTTTGCAGTTGTAGGAGAGCTGCTACATGAAATTCAAAGAGTGTAAAAATCACACAATGTGTGAATGATTTTCATGACATGTCATGATGGTCAGTTTTTGGATTGTGCATCTATGAGAATTATCTCATGAAAGTAATGAAAATTCTGAAATTTTAACTCAGGACATAGGATGCCAATACCAATTTTTTCAGAAAGCATGAATTTGGGGAAACAAGATGTTTTCACGACATGTAAATTATACCTGACCTAAAATAATAAAGTTTCTTTATTTTGAGTTATTTTCTTTGATAATGTGCTTTAATCAACAAAACCATACTACAACTCATTTGGTGGTAAATCCTATATGATTTGGAGTGATCTTATCTCCCTCTTCCTATTTCTTTGATCCATTGATTCATGTTGATCCCCATTCGAAATCAGTGGTAAGTTCTTCACTTCCATTTTGTTATTTTAATTTTGTTTGTGATATAATTGGCAAGACACGTTGATGATATTTGTGTTTGGTGTATGTTGATACCTTGTTTGTGATATTCAATTGTGGTTTTCATGCATTTATACTTCACACTGTAGTGCGCAGTGTGTCATCTAAGAATATATAATGTATGGAATCCATCATTTCTCCTTATTGTGTATCATTATGGTGGGGATTACACTTTTAATTTCTGGGTTATGGTTTTATAACTTAATCAATGATAAATAATAGGTTACTTGAAATTTAAGGCGTAAAGGGACTCATTTTCATGCTTTTATATCTTTAGTATTATTGTGATATTTTGGGTTGTATTAGCTAGATACCCCACTAAAAATGGTCTCTTTTAGAGGAATTTTTTTTGATTATATGTGATTTTAATATTTTTCATGTTGTGAATTTTGTGAAATTGACCTAAAATGGAAATTGGATAACCACTTATATTTATCTCATAAAATGGGTTTCCCAATATTATAGACTGTTCGATGACACCTGTAATATAATGTGAAATGTTATGGAAGAACCTTTTAAAAACCTGTAATATATCCCAGATGTGTTTTGATGTATGGTCATGATTATGGTAAACTGGTGAGTGTTTTATATGTCATATGGGTATAAAGGGTGAGATGTGGATGTCCATTTGGGGTGGTTGGGTGGTGGTTGTTTGACTGTGCTTTTGGGAAAGTGAGGGGGTGGTTTAGGACATGATTTTGGAAGTTTGGTGGTGGTTGTTTGGATAATATTTTTTTTATGGAGAATTGGATATTTTTATACCATTCTTTTGGGGAAGACAGGTCGTGGTAATTTGGATATTCTTTTAGGGTAGGGATTTGGTGCTTATTTGGACGTTATTTAGGGCAGGTGAGGAGGATTTTGATTGTAATTATTTTCTGGAGGTGAGGTGGTGGTTGTATAACTATGTTTATGGTGAAAAAATATGATGGTTTTATGGGAATTTTGAAATTCTTATAATTTATATTTGTGTTTTTCTAAATGCACTAGCAGTTAGAGAATAAATAATTATTTAATAATGATTGGAATTGTTGGGGTTTAATTCTATTAATGGGGTAGAATGTCAAAAATGAAAAAATAAATGATTTTATGGTTGGTTAAATATGATTTATTGTTAATAATAAAATTAATGGGCTGTATAATTGGATTGGTAAGAAATTTGAATTTTTGTTTGTGTCATGTTGTGTGGGGTTTTCAATTTCTAGGTGGCAGTGAAATTGGGGATGTGGTGAGTTGGTATTTGTTTGGTTGTGAACCCATAGTTTGGAATTGTGTTTACCTCAATGCATATACCTGTAGATTACTTGGGACTTATATACATACCCCACCTATGTAAAGAACTATGTCATGAGACCAATATATTTACATGGTGGGTGATTTTCTCAATATCCTGATAATGAGGATGGATTGTGGGATACCTGCTTCATCCCTCTCTCTTATCCTAGTGAGTAGATATTCACATTATATGATGGTTAGAATTCAATTTGTTCACTAGATGACGAACTAGGTGATTCTAGGAAGGATGTGATGATCATTCTATGGGTTGGTGTCCTAGGTTTTTTCAGCCAATATCTGATGACCGTGTTATGGGGCAGTGGCCTAGGTGTTTTAGAGATAGTTGTTATACTCTCGTGTTAGGGGTTGATTATGGTGGGGCCATTCAAGGTAGTTTTAGGGTATAAAGTCGATGTCCTTCATTTTCATGATACCTTAGAACTCACGTTATAGTTTTTATGTGACAACCCAAGTGTTTGTGTTGAAATATGAGATGTGATTATGTTGTGTGGAGGTGTCCTATTTGTTTTTGGGTGTTATGTTATGTGACCATGTTGTGGGGAAGCGATATATGTTATTTATAAGAGGTGAAAGATATATAACATATGGAGGTGGGGTTTTACTGTAGAAATTCATTGGGAATGAAATTTGGGATACCTTATATCGATACTCTCCTTATTATGTTACTATATAAGGAATTAATTGTTTTCTGAGAATGGAACAATGAGTTTGGATGGAAAGATGACCTATTTATGTGTTATTGGTTTTTTTATTTCTTAGAGTTGAATTAGTATCCTTATTTTCCATGTGAATGAGATAATTTTTTTTCCTACTGAGTATACATTTCTTCATTATATATATATATGAAATGATTTTCTTGTTTCGAGGAAGACTATTTAGACTATTATGGATAATACTATCTTAAATAATTGAATAGTTTTTGGGTCATAGCTTTAGAATTTCTTTTGTTGAATTTTATCTATACCAGAATTATTAACAAATTCATTATTTAATGTTTTTGGTTTAATCTTTTATTACATCATGGATATTCTTGTGGGTGATTCATATTATATCCCATTTTATACTATTATAGTGGGTAATGCCTCACATTTCATGATATTATTATTCTCTGAATGCTAGTTTCCAGCTCAGGGCATACTTGATGTGAGACTCATGGTTCATTTTCTCTCTCCAATTATTTTCATCTCTTTGGTAGTAGTGGGTCGTGAAAAAACTAGTTATATGTCATAAGAACTATGTGGATATTTTTTTTATGGAGAAGATATCAACTAAATTTTAATGGAAATAATATTTTATTTATAAATTATATTATGATCAGTTTTATATATCATTTGATGTATTGAATTACTATACTTTTGTTTAATTTTTTTTTCAGGTTTTATTTATTTGAATAATTAAAATTTATCATTACTATTATATTTGAAGTGTTTATAAGCTTTTTTCATGTTGAATGGAAAGAAGATAAATGATACCAAAGTATTTTAACTATAATTAAAATTATAGGTAACATATATATTTTCAAATTATTTTATTTTCTAATATGGATTTCTATTTTTAGATATTGATATTATCAAATATATTGAGTTTAATAACTTTTTAATATCCATTTCAATGATGATCAATTATTTTGATAAAATAAACTCAAAAATGACAATTTAATTAGATTGATGAAAATGATTGATATCATTATAGAGACATATGAATACACAATTCTTACAATGATTGATAATTAATAACTATTGACTACACCTACTATTCCATTACTACTATCATGATGAAATTAATCAAAATGATTGTCCACAACTGAAGTGATCAAATTTCCTGAGCTATATCAGCATTCAAAATCATCTACTCCACTATTGATCTCAATTTCTATCTATTTTTCATCATTTTATTTATTCTAAAATATATTTAAACATTATAATTTTTTAATATTTTCTAATCCAAATGTAATTCATATTAGTTTATTCCTCATATATAAAAGGAAGGTCATGTTGTGACTCCAAGGAAAAATTATTTTCTGTTGTGACTCCTTTAAAAGTCATTTGGAGTTATATGAACCGGAGAGAAATTCTACGTATATCTGTAATTTGTTCAAGAAACCCAATTAAAATTGTGGAATTATATAATAATGGTATTAAAACATTATATAGAAGATGGATGGGAAGACTAAAATCTTGGTAATATAAACTACTCTAAAAAATTTTATATTACTTGTTTTATTTTCGACTTCCCAATAAAAAATGTTAATCGCTCTGATAATTATATTTCATTGATTACATTTTTAAAGGAAACTAACCAATGTCTAGCAAAATGTTTTCATATATTAGAATCTAAAAATGGTTTTCGAATGGTGGTTCCTTTTATGGTATTAATTATTATTCATTCATAACGTTTTTGAACTAACCATAATACAATATTTAATAGTCTGTAGAATGATCCACTGCATTAGTTGTTGGATTTCATAAATTTGAGATGTTCAATCCCACCATAACAACTCACTTTAATAGACGGTAAATTGTTTACTTGGTAGATAAAATAACAATACTTCTAAAAAATAAAGGCCTTGAATTTTTGGCTACTTTTCGAAACCTTATAAACTAACTGATATTGATTTAGAAACATTCAAGAGAAAAAATTCTATAAACTATGTTGTAAACATTAAATTTCTGAATTATATTTATTATTCATTAAATAGAAATATGTATATCCTTATTTATTTATGTGAATCCGCATCTGGAATGTAGAGGAATTTTGAATTCACTCCTCGAGGAATTCATAAGTAGTAGAGAATAACGTTTTGTATTCACATAGCTAAGATTAAACAATTCAGAATGACTGATTAAGATAGAATAAATGAGAAATATATTAAAAAATACTAAAAAAAAATTTAATTCACTTTGGGATTCCTTAAATAACGGGGATCTCATTGAGGGAATACTTCTAAATCAATAAAAAAGGTGCCACTCAAATAATTTTATAGTTGAATAAAACAACGATTTCACATAGTATTCAGTGGATGAAATGAAGGATATCCTCTTAAAAATGAGTAAGAGTGGAGGAATGAAAAAAATTAAAAACATGGAAAAAATATATAGTATTACATTTAAATCTATAAATTTTTTTATCAAATTAATTGGATATTTATTTTCAACAAAGCATGAAGGCTGAAATAAAAAAAAATTCACTAAAGGATTACCCAAATAAATTAAATGGGAAAATATAGACTAGGAAGAATATGAGAACTGATAAGAAAAATGATGAATGAAATTGATTTAAAAAAGAATAATTTTTTTAAATATAATGTATCTGAATTAATATATAATTATTAGTGAAAAAGTGAAATATCAAGTAATACTATCTTAAATTGAAACAATAATGTAATGATAATAAATAAATGCAGTTAATGAAATTATATAATTCAAGATAATGTATCATGGAAGAGTAATATTCAATTATTAATGATTACAAGAGTGAAAAATAATCATTATCTCTATTTTTGATGGAATTATATATTAATTATATATAAAATTATTCTAATTATAATTTAGGTTATGTGTCTAATATTGAAATTGATGTGACATTATTAACTTAAAAAACACATATTTCAAAGTGAATTATTGAGATAACTTGCACTAAAAAGATAAATGTAAATAGAAAATAAGAATGTTGATAAAGATAAAAGGATTTTATATTCTTAACATTTCATGATCAAAGTTGAGAATCAATTGATAAAATATTTCTTATAAAAAAACTATTGTTGATCAATATAAGAGATAGAAATTAGTTTTTGAAAATTAAAATAAAATGTGAAAATAATATAGTAGGATAAAAATTATTTTTTTTATAATTTATAATTTTTTTCAAATATAAAAATTTATGATTATGTAAAATTTAATTAAAAATAGAATTAATATATTAAAATAAAAATTATTAGATTTAAAAAACACCATAACTAATTCTGATCTGGAAAATGCATAATTTTATTAGATGATGGCTCTGAACCAAATTAATAAAGGTAAATATATATTTATAAATAATAGATAGATTCCAAATATGAATATAAATATTTTTAAAAAATTATGTAAAGGTAATGTCTCAAATATAACATGATTTAGAAGTCAAAAGAATGAGAATTATAAAAAATTATTGTTATATAATATTAACTCATTCATTAGGCCATAACAAGAGTATAGTTTGAATGGTTTTTCCTTCCAAATTACCTTAAAATAAATGTATAAAATCTTTTTAGATACATAAGAGTTTTATCACTAATCCAGTTAGACTAAAAATAACTTGTGTAACAAAATAATAATCTTAATAATTTTTTTATATGAAAAAATCCTAATGTTATATAAAGATTCATAGTATATGGATAATGGTTTCTCTAGGAATATTACTGGTAACATATCTAATATTATAACATTTAATTAATATGGTGGTTGAACATTCACTTTTGGTGATAACTCTAAATGAAATATCAAAGTCTTTGAAAAAGTACGAGTATATAAATTTTTTATATTTCAAGATAACTATTATGTTAGGGATGAAAACACAAATTAAATTATTTACCCCAAATTTCTGATTATGGAATGATTGTAATGATTGAATATAATAAATTTCACTTTTGTAAAGATTATACAATTTTACTTTATGCTAATAGAAAATAAAATAGCTACTTTATATATTTTAAATACTTCACCTATAAAAATTTTATGCTTTAAAATACAATAAAGACATAACATATTAATTATAATATAATATTGGTATGTTATCATCTTCAGAATCTGTACATGTTTTCAAAATGTAAATTGGCTTTAGAACATATGGAATTTAAATTATGTATTTTGTGTGTGATTATTTTCTAAATAGTAAACTACAAAATGAGACTTTTAAATATCTTAATAATATTAATATAGTTAGATATTTAGAACTACTTCAACTTGATTTATTTGGACCCATGAGATATTCTACTTTATGATATATGTGATTTGTTTTTCTAATTGTTGATTATTTATTAGATTCCCATAAACTTATTTATTATCTAAAAAAATTAAATACACAAACATGTTTATTACTTCATCTGATGAGATTCAAAAGAATTCTCATTTGAGGTAAAAAATTATATTTTATAAAGGTGGATATTTTTTAAAAATAATACGTGGTATTTTTTTGATGTTAGTAGATATTTCCATAATCTTCCTTCCCCTATAAGACCATAAAAATGTAGTCATATAGAATAAAAATACATTTATTCGTGAAATGTAAGTGTCTATTATAAATTAATTCATCTAATGAAAATACTTTATGTGGATTTTGTTAAAACTACATACATAATGATATATCTTAAAAAGATATTACATGAGACCCATGTTAATGAAAACACCTTAAGAACTATTTAATAAAAAGAATCCTTGGATTTGTTGATTAATGTCTTTTAAAAGGTTTTATATTTTAAATGGTAATGATAATCATAAAATGTTTGATTCCAAAAGTGATGATGGAATGTTAATAAAATATTCAAATAATTGTAAATATTATATATTATATAAGAATAGAACCATGTCAATGGAGGAATATAGATATTTAAAGTTCATTGAGAATAATTAAATGTTGATTATATATTTTGATAATCATGTTGAATAATTTAATGATTTACGATTTGATAATGATATACCAGATAATGATAATGATTCAGTTGAAGGTGATAATATATCTTCTCAGTATGATCCTATTAATTCGAAAAAATTGAAAATTTTATTAATAAAATGTAACTGAAATTGATCAATTAGTAATACAAACTAGAAGATTAGTTTTACCTTGATTGCTAATTCTTGATTTATTGAGGAAACTTTACCTATTAATTTCGAACAAGGATTCAATGATTAAAATTTTATAAATTATATTCAAGGTTAACTTAATTAGTTTGATCGATATAATTTCTGGAACCCAGTTTACATTTCTATATATAATCATTATATTGGAACAAAACGAATTTATCAAAATAAAAAGGATGCAACTAGAAACATAATTATCGATAGGGCTACAATAGTTTCAAATTGTTTTTCTACTTGAAGAACATTATTCTTTTTAATATCCATTTTTAACACTTTCAATAATGGGAGAACTTAAATTTCACTTATCTTTTTCATGTTTTAAAAATTATGATCATTTTTATAATGATGTAAAAAATATAATTTTTTTAATAGTGTAATTTTTTATGAATATTTTGTTCATCAATCCCATGATTTTGAATGTGTTGAATTTTGAATACATTTTTTAAAAATGTATATCAATTATTGTGATCTATATCATGCACCATGAGCTTTTTAGGACCTACTAAATTTTTTTAACTAAAAACACATTTTTAGAAAAATAATGTTAATCCTAACTCATATACTAAGAACATTTTTATTGTTATATTAATTGTAAAGTTTTAAATTATTAATATTGTTTATTTAATCATTAAACGATTTATTAAATTAATTATTTTTTTATAAATTAGTCAAAAATTCATTTTATATAATAGAAATTGGAGTATTTATTTTTTCCAAATTACTTATAAAATTATTAAAAAAGAATATTTTATTCTAATAAAACAATAAATATATTCTAAATATCTTGTTAAAATATTCATTATTGATTCATGTAAAACAATGAGTCACCTAATGAGAAATAACTCTAACTTGGATAAGGATGATTGTAGAAAATATTTTAATCAAAAAAATTATTTATGGATGATAGAAATCCAACGTTATATTACCTCATCATGGCCTGATATGATTTTTTCAATCACCATGTGTGATAAATATCAATTTATTAATAAAAATTCATTTAAATGATGTAAAAAATATATTCATATGGATGTGTGGAACGTGGTTATTGGACCTTAAAAATATAAAAAACAATGAAACAGATGGGTTTCATTAATATATGATTACAACATAACCCAAGGAAAATAAAAGGGACTAATAAACAGTAAATTAAGAGAGAATATAATAACCAATGGAAAGGGAATATGTTACATAAACATATTTTCATCATAATCAAGGTCCATCTACATAAATTATAAGGATTTTATTATTGGATATTATCTATTTTAAAAATTATATAATATCAAAGGATGCAACATTTGATGAAAAATTCATTAAAATATCACATTCATCATTTCATGAGGAAAATACCATTCTCACATTATAATAACTTCTTAATAATATGAATTCCTCAAATAAATTATTGAATAAAATTTCATTGAAAAATAAATTGACACATATAATGGATGAATAAATTTATTTAATGGTCATGAAGGAAAAGTTTTATTCATTCATTATAATTTAAAAGATACAATCCTTTAAAACCTTTTTAAAATGTCATAATGTATATAATTTGGGAAAGGATAATAATAATACTTATAAACTACTTTATAATAATTAAATACTATTAAAAAATAAAACTATGAAAAAAAGAGGAATATTAATATGATTCTAGAAATAATATATAAAAACATTTGTATTGATGGAAAGTTAGTTTAAACAGATGAGATTAATGATATAAATTTTCATTAAAAATAATCTTTATGAATCTTCTATATATAAATATAGAAATGTAAAAGGAAAACATGTAATCATTAGAAACAACTAGAGTAAAAGAAAATTCAATTAATTCATGAGAGGTATATCATAATTTTATATCATTAGATAATTAATAATAATCATTCTTGATTAACAATGTAATTTTAACATAAAATAATCCATTATGATTGAGTTTCTTTGAGAGCTCCATGGCATCCCATTCATTGAAATGTATAAATTGTATCTCTTATTAAATATCCTAGGGTTGGTATTTTCAGATATATAAAATCTCTACAATCTGGTTAATAATGTTAAGAAGATAATTTTTCAAGGGTTGGTAAAGCTATAAGGCTTAAAGATGTGTAATGATGAGAAAGGGGATGCCCTTTTATAAGTCAAGGGAGGGGATTACAAGGAATTTTATAAAATTTTAAAATATAAAAATGAAATTCATTTTCAATTTACATCGAAATGAAGTTATATTTTAATATATAGTATTATTTGATTAAAATACCTTCAAATAATAAAATTTTGATTGTTTAATGTGGTGTTTTAAAACTATTCTTTTCTTTTAACCCCATAGTTAACCTATTTTAGAATTAAACATTGTAATTTATTTTTCACTCTTAACGTCTTTTAATTTTAATTTTAAGGAAAAAATTGGATATTAAATGGATAAGGTATGGAATTGTTGACAATATTTTAACAACCTTCACTAATTGTTTTTTAAAATAATATAAAAAAATATTATTTTCATAGAATACAATTATTTTCATTTTGAACTATTAATTTAATTTGAAATAAATGACACTATGAAAGAAATGGAATTTTAATAAAATAATTTAACACAACCCAAATATTTTATATTAATATATAATATTTTTTTAACACTTCCAATACGACAAATTATATTACATTTAATATTTTAAACCCATTTATTTAATTTTTCTATTAATTATAGAAATATTATATTTGTGTTGAATAAGAATTAAAGGTAATTATATAATTAAATAATACTATTAATCAATTTTCATTTCCAAAATAATTTCATTGTGAAAAAAATAAAAATTAACATTCATTAACCACATTTTTTTCTCAGTGAACACTTGTGATATTTCAATATAAAAGAGTGACATTTTGTATTTTGTATCTTCATAAAATATTATAAATGTCTTATTCATGGAAGCATTTCACTTACAAAATATTTTTTTGGAAAAAGGTGATAACATTACAATTCTATTCATCTGATATGATTTAAGATGAAAAAGATTCTCATAAATATTTAGATTTAACCATGGTTAACCCGATTTACCATTTAAAAGGGTGATAAATATTTTGTATGTTACATTAAAAATTCTTAGAAATTAAAAGGAATTGTTTAAAAAGTATGGGCATACTGATTCATAATATGGAAACCATTTTTCAATTTATAGTGGGAGAAATTCATTTTAAAATAATTGTGCAGAGCACATTTAAAAAAATATATAATCAATTTTTGGGTATAATTTTTTTATTATTATCCCTTTCATATAAAAAATAGATTACTATTAATAAAATCAATATATATTATATAAATAAAATTAAAATAAATCAACAATATTGTTTAATATAATTTATCAATAAAAAAACACATAGTGTTCATAAAAATAGATTTTTTAGAAAAACAATCTCTATGATTTTCAAATGATTTGTATATATAATTTGAATTCATTAATAACTAATGAATTGATTTTATACATATATAAAAAATGCATCTTTTTCCAATATAGTTTTTCATATTCCTACCCACCATTCCAAGAAATAGGTGATTGCTTCCACAACTTATCATAATATTTAAAAGTATAAAATGCTTCATTTAAACTCGTTGTTTCATTTAAAGAATAATATTAAATAAATAAAATTTTTATATAGAATTTCATAATAAAATATCATGGTATTATATTAACTTTTTTTCCAAAATATATTATTGAAATCAATTTCTTATTCTCATTTATTGAATAATTATGATAAACTTAAGTTTTTTTCATTGTTTAAAAGGAAGAACATTTATTTTCCATTCATTCATAAACTCTATATAGTTTTAAATTTTATTCGATGATTCATAAATGTGAAATGTGTGTTTTAGTAATCCATTTTAAATATGATTTTATGATATATTTATTTTTTATTATGAATTAAATAATTTTTTTAAGGGATAGTGAAGATATAGTTTGAAGATATTTTTCTGTTTTATTATTGACAATAATACTAAAGAAACAATAAAAAAAATATGAATAAGTAGATAATAACTGGATCCAGATACTTTGGATTTTGGTGTAGAAGTTTTATAAACCATATAGATAAACAATAGTTAAATATATCAATCACAAATGGGTTTTACAAAATAATAAATATTATGTGTCTAAATATTTTTTCTGTTGGGATTAATCGATGTTGTATAGGACCTATAAAATGAAAATTGTAGGTAATATAATAGTATCTCAAGGATTAAGTGGTTTAAATTATAATAATACAAGTTAAAATTAATTTTTTACCCAAATAGGTCATTATAAAAATAAAATTCCTTATTATTTGATATAGTTCACACTAAGACGGAGTCCATATAGAAAATCAGATTACACAATCTAAGGTAGGAAAAGTAACCATGATACAATGGGAGATGGTATGCCATGAATGAGAAGGGATGATATCCAGTGATATTTCATGATAATGAATTTAATAACCCAGGTAATTTTATTTTTAAATAATTTTAGTACCTTTTCATTAAATTTTATATATTTTGTTTCATTATTATAATATTATGAATTTTTTGGAAAAAAATGTAAATGTTTTATTTGTTATAAATATTGGTTATCATGCAATATATAAAATTATTTTAAATAATTATTTTGAAATTATTAATTATTAATTTGGAAAATGAACATAATTTTTTAATTCAAAATTAAAAAATTACCATATTTTGATTTTTTGAAATTTTTTTAGAATATTTATTTTTTATGGAATAGTGAAAAATAATTATTTTTGTTGAAAATTGTGTCTTCATTTTAAAAATTTAAGATGAAATATTATATTTTAGACTAGTTTTAAAATATCACTAGTTTGTTTTATTTAACTACAATCCAATTATATTATTTCTAATGAATTTTATTCTACTTTTCGGTATGAAAACAATTCAATTCATAAAATGGACTTTATATAAAAAATCATCACATTTTCATGGTTTAAATTTAAATTAAATTATTTTGAATGTATGGATTGAATAATGAATATGAAATTTCATATTTGGAATCATGATGTCCAAATTTTGTAGATATCTTCCCTTTATTTTTAGTCATTATGATTAGTTATCACAATAAATATTTTGTTACCATGGAAAGAGTTAATTAGGTAATTAGGGGTAAACCTGTTTTTACAATGAGTAAAAAGTCACAATAACACTTACTTAATTATAATCAGAAAAAAATTATTATTTTATATTTTTTCCATTTTCTATGGTTTGGAACTTTATAAAATATGAGTAAATGATGGTGAAAAATGTCACACACATACATTTAAATATTTCTAATGTGTTCACAATGGGAAAAAAGAATATAAAACATTAATTTTAATGAATATTTTAAGAAAAATTAAATTATTTTAATTATGATAATTTATTTATAATTTTTATTTATTAAATAATTAGATTAAATTTTTATATAATTTTTGGTTTGTGGTAGGTTTATAATTTAAATTACTCTTTTTATCGATGTTTTCACCATCAAATAAAATAAGTAGTTTCAATATTGACATTAATGGTATTTTAAAATATATATTGTTTTCTTAAATGATTTTAAATTCATAAATATATTTTATTTTTTTTGATTAATTAATATATTGTTTATAATAAAATAGATGGTTTGTTTAAGGGTTTTCTTCACTTTTATATAAACTTTATTGACCCCTAAATAGTAAAATCATTAACATTATAGAAATTGCAGAAAGGGGTTAAAATCTGTTAAAACAAAAATATATAGTATAAAACAATACCTAACCATGTACAATTTTTGTTAGGTGATATTTATAATCTCATAATATTTTTATATTTTAATATTATAAATTTTAGAGCATTTTAAAAAGAAAATTACTTTATATTAATTTAATACATTAAGAGAATCATGGACTCTCCCTCCCCCCTCTTATACAAGGTCACATCCTCTCTTCTTTTTTTACATTTTTAAAAATCATTATTTCTAGAAAACCATATCAAAATAATTTGTTCAAAAATATCTATATTTGAAAGAGTCTATTGTATGATAATAATAAAATACTTGGAATGATGTTTTTATGCACCATAAAAAGTTCTTCAAAGATGTTTTTCAGACTTTAACCCACTATTTTCAATTTATTTCTTCTTCCAAATATTTTGAATCTACATCAATCATTATGAAATAAAAATATAAAAAATAAAAATATAATAATATTATCCAATATTAATATTATTATATTTATCCACATCCATAGATCCTTGATATTGTTATGAAATATTTTGCTCTTTATAAAATATTATTTCATCAATATCTCCCATTATACATATCAATTCGTTTAAACGAACTTTGTATTATTATTAAAATACTATATTTCCAATATCTCATATAAATTGGATGAGAGGGTCTCAATATTAATAATTCTATGATGAAAAATATATAGTCTACTAATTTAAAAAATTAATTAATTTGTTATTGAAATATTACAACTAAAAACAAAAAATATTTCAAAATAAAAGTGATTCTTTTCTCATTAATTTTTTAACACACTCAATTTTTATTTATATAAATAAATTTAAAAATAAATTTGTTGAATTATTTTTAATCAATCAATATTTTATTTACTTTATAATTCTAGTAATATTTTTATATGCAATAGATGACAATAAAACCAGTGTTATTATCAAAAATTATATTTTCTTCATAAAAAGATAATTTTTCCACATATTTATATATATTTTATATTTTATATGTTAAATTTATAGGTATTTAATTAAAAAATGATATTTTATTTCATATAATTATAAGGTAATTTTTTTTAAATTGGCCACATTTTGGTCAAAATTAATTCTTACCATGGTAAAATTTATCACCTCTATAAATGATAAATCAGGTTAATGTAGGTTAAATATAAGTGATAAAGAGATTATTATTCATACTAATTATTATTGGATTAATTAATTGATAACCATATTGCCATATTATTTAAATTTTTTTAATGAACACTTTTCTGTGAAAAAGACAAGTCTATTATTTAAATAAATGAATGTTATAAAATGACAAGATATTTGTATTAAATATAAATTCATTTTTTACATATAGTTAAAAACTAGTTATTAGTGAATATTAAAATAATTTTTGTGCATAATTAAATTATATTAATGATGGTAATTGTTTTCAAAATTTTAGGTATTAAAAAATTTCTTTATGCTCATACACAACATGAAAACATTTCTTATACAGCTAATGTAAAAATAAAATTAATTATTTTTAAAATACTAAAAATGTTATACTTTCACTAATATAATGTTTTCCAAGAATTTAATATATAGATATAATCTATTAAAGTTTTGTTAAAACACTATATAGAAAATGAAAATTTTCATTTTTTTATTTATAGAAAAATCAAATGAATTGATTCAAAATTTACAATATTAATATTTTTATGTAAATATTTTTTTTAAATTAATTTAAAAAAATAAAAATAAATAAATAATATTAGTTGGACTTTATTTGGTATAAAATTACACTAATTGGCCAATTTTATATCTAATTTTTATATAATAATAAAAAAATACAATCCATTAATATTGAAATCATTGTTACATTAGTTAAAATTAATATTTGTAAACTATGGGACAATCAAAATGATAAGTTTCAATATAATACCAAAACATGTATAAATTATATTTTTGATTTATTAAAATCCTATCCTATATTATATTTGAATATCTATCCATTATTAAGAATTTGTCTTGAGAATGAATTATTTATAATTTAATATTTTGAGTGTAAGGGCTCAGATCCTTGTGGATCAACCGATTGTGTGTTTCCGAAGATTGAGGTGCTTATAGGAGGATCTAAGGAATTTTATAGGATATTGGGTAAAAATTGTAAGAAATATGAAGAATTATACATCATTTTAGAGTAACATATTATATATGTTAGGATCTCGATATGAATTATTTCGGCGATAAATAAATAAAAATTTGATGCTCATTTTAGTGAAACTAAACCCTAAAGATTACATGATGAGAAATATTATTAAATGCCGTGTAAATAACCAGTGTTTTAAATATTATAACGTTTTCAACCACTCAGGTTTTATCATAACATATGGATATAGGGCCTCTCTCACGATTCTGGGAGACGCACTAAGACCCACCTCAGAATTTTAGGGATTCCTTTATCATGAATTGATCCCTAGATTCCTTCATTGCATCCAAATTCATTACATTGTATGTTTTACCTCTATTCTTTTAGTTTCTTCATTCATTTTTGTCATGTCTGTGTCTTCCATGTGGCAGTGACTGATCTCCATCATTCTAATAGTGTATTTTTTTTGTTGACGTGGTTATGGTGTGGCATCCTCAGGTGGATAAAATTCTTACAGGAGAGGCGATTGAGATTTGTGGCATTATCCCATTCTAGTGAGAATAATGTTGACACCCTTTGTTGGAGACATATTCATTTCTTCAATATTTATTTACCTATAATTATGAATTTAACAAAATTTATCCCCTTGGATCAAAATGGAATTTTACATATTTAATTACTTGAATAGGATTAAAGAATCAGTATTGATTGCATGGTGATATTTTTGTTTTAACTATGATAACAGGTTTCTTATTTATTTTATGGATAATGTGGTATCTTTATTATGGTTGTTGTTCTTGGTTATGAATTTGAAATCTATAATGATTGTAAATCCAACATTAATTGATAATTAATTAGAAAATAATAATAAATAGGCTTCTTTAATGAATCTTATTATCATTGTATTTTTATAATAATCAAATTGATGCAAGTATTCATGATTAATTGAATTATTTAAAGAAACTATAAAATGCTAAAACATGTTGATAAATTAATTAAAGATATTTTAAATGATTTTTTTAATAAATATGTTATAGTTATGATAGCTTGTTGTTGTGGTTTCCCATAGTTGGAACCTATGATAATGAATTGGTTAATTCACGATTGAATAAGAATTTGTTTTGTTATAAATGATAATTCCTCTATAGGGGATGAGTCGCCTGCTAGATTATAAAGGAAAGGTGCCATGTGCTTTTGAGCCATGATATCTCATTGTGTATAATGGATATATACCTTGTTTTAGGGCCATGAGCCTAGATGTTTTTCATGTTTCTGGATACTTGTGATATGAGCATGAAATAAGAAATATTGGAGGGCTATTGTGGTATGAGGGGTGAGGAGGCCAGTATGTGACATGATCCTTGGATAGCTAATCCTTGAGGTTAGTTTTAGTTTGAGGGGTGAGGAGGCCAAATTTCTCTCACAATACTTGACACCTGGAGTGGAATGATGCATCAATATAAGCTTCTAGGTTTCGGTAAGGACACTAGAGATGGTGGAATATATATAAATATTGGATGATTTTCAAAATCAATTGTTGGGATGATCTCCTAGTTGTTTGTTAATCTTGTTTATTTTCCCCGTATCTTAAGGAATATAGATGTGATTTGTTACATTCCATGTTTTGTATATCTGGATGTTTTCCTATAATACATAGTAATAAGAAAATTAATAATGTTAATAAATGAATAAATGTCGAACACATGGTGTTGGATCATTTTGGGATGAAATACCGAGGTTATAATTATAAGAATTCGTAGACTTAGTTTGCTTATACCTGGAGGGAATGGATATTTTTTGAGATTTTAACGTAATTTAATGGGTAAAATGTTAATGGTTAATTAATGGTTAAATAATTTTTTAATGTAAAGTCTATCTAATAAAAGGAATAATGTATTTTAATGTAACTATTTAAATGGTTGCGTGCATATAGGATATCTTGTTTAAGAAGATGTAGTTGGGAGTCCGAGAAAAATGTGCTGTAATTGAGTAGAAGACAAATATATTCCATATTATATTTGTGAACAATATTATATCATATACATTTTGGGTTTCTATATGCTAATCAAAATTTTTTTATGGTCAACTGAAACCGTGAGGATTCTAATCAATTGGAGTATTTTCCCCAACAACCCTATGGTAGAACGGATTGATGAACAACTTATTTTACCCATCATTATTATCTTGGTATTTACTTGTGCGTGTATTCACGGTGGTTAGTTTTCCCCATATATGTGTCTTTAGGGTTGTAATGTCTTATAGTTATTTTCACACACATATATTCTATATGTAGTT
This sequence comes from Viscum album, assembly GCA_963277665.1. Classification (NCBI taxonomy): domain Eukaryota; kingdom Viridiplantae; phylum Streptophyta; class Magnoliopsida; order Santalales; family Viscaceae; genus Viscum; species Viscum album. The sequence continues at coordinate 463,535,984 of OY728122.1, read as the reverse complement.
TAAAAATGAATTCTATAGGTATAATGTGTATAGGTTGTGATGGATTGAGTTTCCTTATATGGTGTATGGCATTTATTGGATTGAGGTATAATACCAGACATATAATACACATTATATGGGATGTTGTGGAACCCAAAAACTACCTAGTAACTTGTGGTTATGTTGATGTGGTGGTGTCTTTCAAGAGGTGTATGTTTTAGTGTATCACCTAGGTGTATGTGATATCCTTTTTAGAGAGATATGCCCAGGACATGTAATGTTAGGGAAGAGTGGAAAACTTCGGGGGAATTATTTTGAGGTACCCTTCATATTATTCATTATATTATATGGTCTTATATGTGATACATTGGGATATTATCCTTGGTGAGGCTGGGAGTTTATTATAATAGTTTAGGTGATGGGTTATTTTAACTTGTTCTTTATTGTGCCTTAGCATTATTTCTTTACCATTTTAATTAGAATCTCTAGGGAGGATTCTACTCTGTATATTTTTATACTAAACCCTCTTATATATAAACTATTTTTATGGTCAGTTAGAGTAGGTTGTAGATTAGGCTGGCTACTAAAAGCTTGGGGTTTCGTATGATATTTTCGTGGTTTGTGGTCATAATCATTCTTAATTTTCTTTTTTTTTCATTATTTTATTCTTTTTGTTATAGTAGTTATTGTATGTCATTACATATGTTCACATGGATATTATTTTATATTATATTCCGATTAGAATTTATTTTTTTTATTTCAAATCTCTATCTTTCACATATGTTCTCTTTGAGTGTAATGCCTCCTATATAAGTATTAACTATTCCCTTAGTTATAGTCTCTAACTCGGGGCCTACTGGAGGTAGGACATGAGTGTCACTATCACTCGTCTCCAATTTCCGGTCGTGTAGGGGTACACATTGTGTTGAGTAGTCCATCAAAGAGTGTTATTAGAGGTCTTGTTGATGAATATGATGTAGTATGTAGTTTGGAACAGGTGAGGTTTCTTTTTCTGGCAGCGAAACATAGTCAAATATGTTTAGAAAGTATTGTAAATACAAGAGAAAATTTTGTATATGGGTAGTTAGGGCCCTACTATGATTTTATATATGAACCATTAAGATTTTAGTGGTTACAAAACAATGTGATATTGGTTTCCGGGTAGAGTCCTAGGAAGGGATCTTGCACTATTATTCTTCTCATGTGTTTTAATGTGTAGATCATTTTATAGGTGAACCTAAAATGAATAACATAATGTAATTAATTAATGTTAAGGTCCTTCATATTCTTTGATAAAGAAAACTAATTTTTTTATTTTTATAGTTATGGATCTAGAAAAATTTCCTTGTGAGGTTCGAATTGAATATGTTAAGTAGCTTGTACAAGAAGATATCCATTGGGTGGAGGTTGATGATGATGACAATTATAGAATAACACTTTGAATTTTTTAGTTTCAGAGTTATTAATTGTTGGAGGGTTTTATTACAGATACACTCATGGAAGACTGGTTGGAGGAGTTTGAGATATCATTTATTATGATATTTTCCCAAATGGATCACTATGTTTTGTTGGCTATGACGATGTTGTGGGGGGAAGTAAGGTAGTGGTGGTCCTTAATTTTTGGAGATTATTATGACTTGACTGTATAATAGTAGGACTTCATTAACTAGTTCAAAGATGAGTTTATTTCATTAGTTAAGGGAGCTATTCTCTTGGAGATTCTTAACCTTCAATAGTGGATCTCCTATGTGTGCATGTTTGGGATCCATTTTAGGAACATTTTGTGATATGATTCACTACTATTGACATATGATGAGGACATGGAGATACACTTCATGGATTATTTGAATCCATAGATCCTATGCCAAGTAACCAATTCATGGTGATAATTTATCTCAAAGTGTCAGAAATGGAAGAGGCCATTGAGATAAATTTTTCTATAACTGGATCATCACAATAAGGGAGTCATCTAGATTCCTCATAATGCAGAGTTGTGGAATGGAGTTCCTAGTTTCCTAGAGGGAAGAGTTTCTCATCAGCTGGGGTTAGGTACCAACCATTAGTGTCTCATTTATCTCTAGGAAATAACACTCAGTACAATTCCATGTGATCACATTCTTTCTTTTCATATATATGTCAAGTTCATCAACGATGATTAATCTCAATCATTATGAGTACTCATCATGTGCCAATTATTCCACTCTAGGTTCCTCTACCAAGGTAGTTCCAGCCAATACTGTAGCAGCATGTTGCTCCATTTTGGGATCGGAAGAGATTATATAGGGTAAGAAAAAGAAATCCCAGAGACACTTCTCATCCCTAGAGATCAGATCACGGTTGTGGAGGTGGTCTTACACATGTTCATTGTGGTCAGGGAGTAGGTTGTGGTCAGCTTCATGCTTTAGTGATTCCTACACCAAGGGATCCAAAGGTCTTTCAAAGTACCCTTTCCTTGTTTTCTACTGGGGTGCATGTCATGTTTGATCCTTGATTGACACACTACTTCATATCACGTGGAATATTCCATTCTTTGGGACATGATTTAGATAGAATTCCATTTCCCTTAGTGATGATACGCTAGTTAGAGGTTATGCTGACTTGATTGATGTAAGTAGAGAATAAGCTAGTACTGGGGCATCACCAATCTTTTTTTTCCTCTTTTTATGGGTAAAAAAATATTAAATCATCCATGATATGGAATTTTTTATTTGGTGATGGAAATAGTGTTTTTCATCAGGTGGAAGGTTGTTTTCTTCGATGAAGATTGAGATTCAGAAGTTCTTGTTATTGATAAAGTGCCTCAGATGGATCTAAGGTATGATCTATACTTTTCATTCTTAATGGATTAGATGATTCCATGTTCATAAAAAGATCATAAGTTGGTATTTCCTTGGGTTATATAGGAGTAACCTGATGTGTTTACAAGCGTGGTTGTAGAATTACCCCCTCGATGAGAAATCAAGTTTGAGATCAAACTACAGTCAAGCATGTCTCTTATCTAGATGGCATGGTATAGGAAGTAACCATCATATTTAAGAGATATGCATATATAGATTGATGGTCTACTATTGTGTGTTTTATTTTAACTAGTGTGTCACCATGGGTTGCAATAGTATTTTTTATAAAGAGGGTTGATGGAATTTTGTGGTTGTGTGTCGATAATCATTACATGAACTAAGTGAATGTGAGAAATTGATATATTCATTCATGGATTGATGATCTATTCGATTAACTAATGTGTGGAATATGGTTCTAGAAGATCTATTTCTGTTCAGGATGTCATCAGATGTGTGTGACAGATGAGGATATCATGAAGACTGCTTTTCATTGTCATCATGGGCATTATGAGTTTGTTATGATAAATTTTGGTGTGACGAATTCTCTATCTGTGTCCATGGGGTTAATGGATGTAGTATTCAGTGAGTTTCTAGACAGGTTCATGGTGGTTTTCATTGAATAAATCCTTTTGTACATTATTTCTTAAAACTACAATGAAGAATATTTGTATTCCATTTTGGGTGTTCTTCATCATGAGAAGTCGTTTGGGAATTTTTTGTCATTTTAGATTTGTCTTGAGAAGTCCATTCCTTGGGGAACTTTTTATCATAACAATGATTAACTATGGATCATTAAAATTTAGAGGAAATTTTGTATTGGGTGTCCGATATAGAGTGGAATAGGTTTTATGTTTTCAATGTATTACATGAAATTGTTGGTGGTTCATAGCCTATTTCTCTCAGGTTATGACTCCTTTGACGAAGTTGACAAGAAAGGATCAAGTATTCTTATGGGATGATCAATGCTAGATGGATTATGATTATCTGGAGGATGTGGTGAGTCTCCAAAGGGTCCTAATGATGATGATTTCTGATTGGGATCCTTCTTTTACGTCTAGGTTGTGGGGAGGCCTCTAGTAAGATTTTGGTTCTCAGTTATGCCCATGTACTAATTTTCATCCACAGGAAAGCGGTCAGACCTAACAGACCATCCACACTCTTAATGAAATGGTTTGATATTATATACTACATTCTAAAGGTTCATGGATAAGGAAACTTATATTGGAACACTTCTCATGAAATATTATTTTTCTATCCACCCTCGGTATAGAAATGTTTGAAGCCTTGTATGGTCGACCATTTCATTCTACTTTATGCTACACTATGGTCATAGAGTCACCAATTATGGGGCCAAAACATGTTATGAATACAAAATAAATGGTTCACGTGATTCATGAGTGGAGAAAGGAAGAGATACATCATCATAAATCATATTCTGATCGTAGGTGGAGACCTCCATATTTTGATGATGGGGATCATGTTTTCTTGAAGGGGACTACCCATACTAGGAAGGGAAGGTTTGGTCCTGGAAGTAATGTTTCTACCTAGTTTATTGGGGATTTCAAGGTGTTAGATCATGTTAGAGCTATGCAATATTAGATAATAATGACCCCATAGATGATATAGATACATTAATGTATTATACGTCATGGCTCCATCATTATATACACGGTGAATCTCAGATCATCGATTTGGGTGAGATTGATGTTGACGATGATGTGAGCTTCTAGAAGTTTCCAATAGAGATCCAAGTCCACCATTAGAAGCTTTTGTGTTGGTGAAGTCTCCCCTTTTATTATTTAATGTATTGGCATGGTCGTGTGAAGGAGAGTACCTAGGAATGAGAGTCACAGATATGCATTCAGTACCCTGAGTTCTTTGATGGGTATCTCTTCCTCTGTAACACTGTTCATTTTATAGTTGTAAACCATTTCTGGTTTCGGAAATGTATTTTTCATATTACTTTTTTTCGATTACTCTATATCCATGGGAGGTGAATATGCACACGGTATTCTATGTGCCTTCCCTATTTAGATTTCTATGGTTGGATAAGGAAACAATCCAACTATAGGTGGCGATGACTCGATGAGTAATTTATCCTCTAACAATGTTAATCCAATTATGATCAGAAAAGGTGGTTTGGATCATGTGGTGATGAGAACCTTCAGAGGAATCTCAAAAGGTGGTTATTCAGATGACCCCATTTTGTGTCCTCTCTGGGATCGTTTTCAATTCCTAGGGAAGAGAGTGTTTTCTGAGGTGTCTAATGTAGGGGCATGAATCTACATGGATGGACCGATTTCATGTTTCTGAAGACCATGGTTCTTAGAGGAGGCATAGAGGATCTCTTGAAGTGTGTGTATTCAAATTGATTAAAATATGAAGTATTACCCATCATGTCAGAAAAACACACCTTGTAAGTCAATATCATGATGAGTATGTTATCGGGGGAAAATAAATAAATAGTTGTCATGAAATTAAATAGAACTAAACCCGGAGGATTATAATATGTGAAAGGGGATTTAAAATTGTGAAAGTCCCCAACTCTATAAACTTTATAACATTTTCATCCTCTTGGGTTTATCAAACCCTCTTGATATGGTTCGTCTCTCCCTATTCGAGGTGACCTGGAAACCCATTCCTCAACATTTTTGGGATTCCTTCATCATGAATAGATCCGTAGATTTCATCCTTCGATCCGACATCAATATAATGTATGTTTTATTAATGTTATTATGGTTTCATTTATTTGTTTTCCCACTACACTTTTCCATGTGATGTCACTTGATATCCATATTTAAAATTCCATTTTTTGGGTTTTTTGGCATGGTTGTGGCATGATGTCCTCGGGTGGATATAGTTCTGGAGAGAGAGACAATTGGGACTTGTGGCATTAGACCATTGTGATGAGATGAATTTTTAATCCCTTTTGGTATTAGGGGATTCATTACTTCGCAATTAATTTGTGTATAATCATAGAGTTAGCATGATTTATCCCCTTGCTGTAGTTGGGGTTTGGATTAGTGGCAAGAACCCTGTAATCCTACATGAGATATGGGGGTTCAAAAACCATTGGGCGTAGGTTATTGTAGCAGTACTGTAGCTGTACAGTAGCAGCGACGACACTGTAGATCGGCAGGCACTGTAGCGGCGGCAGGGCCGTGTAGCAGCGGCGGTACTGTGCGGTACTGTAGCAGTCTGGTTACTATTCACAGAATGGCAATTTGGCCAAAAAATTGGGCCCACGGGCTATGTAATGGGCTACAAGCCCACTGGGCCTTTGGGGTATGTAATGGGTCTCCCTCTACCAAGTTAAAAGAGGTCTTTTATTTTCTTTAATAATATAAACGAGGCTTCGGCCCCAACCTTAAAAAAAATGATTTATCCCCTTGGATCATAATGAAATTTAACTTAAATAATAACTTGAAATGAATTAGATAATTTGTATCAATCTCTTGGAAATTTTATTATTTTTACAGTGATAACAGGTTGGATCTTGACTTTCGATATAGTGTGGTATCTATTTTTTGTTTTAGAACATTTTTTGGTAGGTGAAAATTTTAAAGTATGTATATATGGAATTAATTGATAATTAATTTGATAGAATAATAAATAGCATGTTTAATGAATCCAGTTTTCACCATATTATGAGGATAATAAAATAGAAATTTTTTTTCATGTTTAAATGAAATTTTTTGGGAGCCTAAAGTTTGTTAATTCTTATTTATAAAATAATTAAGGCCATGTAAAGTTAATGGTTTCCAAAAAATTTGATAGTTTTAATAGCTTGATTATTAGATTCCTTGTAGTTATAAATTGTCTTAATGAATCAGTTAATTCATGATGGAATTATAATTTATTGTGTGATAAAATATAATACATTTGTATGGCCTGAGTCACCCACTTGATTATAAAGGCCAAGTGCCTTGTGCTTTGGATCTGGGGGATCTCGTTGTGTTTAAAGGATGGATGCCTTGTTTTCATGACAAGACTTATGTTCCATTTTATATTTCATTCTTCTTTTGATGTGAGGATGGGATACTGAGCCTAGAGGGATGATATGGTATGAGGGGATAGGAGGCTTAGATGTGACATGAGTTTTTGATGACTGATCATTAGGTAATTTGTTGTATGAGGGGTGGGGAGGCCCAGTTATTGTGGTTGCAGTTGATAATGGCAATTGTGAGATGCATTACAATATTCATGTGGTTGTAAGGGAGGACACCAGAGCTAAAAAATATATATGAAGGCTTTATTCATGTTTAAATATATTTTTTGAACGATATACATGTTCTTTGTTTATCTAGTCTCTTTTCAAAACTACTTGAAAGAGATGGATGTTCTTGGTTTCATTCCTTGTCTGGTTGATTGGGTTGTTTTCCAAGATTAAATGGTAATATGAATTGTAATAATGTTAATAAATGAATAAATTTTTAACTCATGGGGTTGTATCTTAATGGAATTCAATATAGAGGCTATAATTTTGAGAATTGGTGGTCTTAGTTTTTTTTATGCTTGGGGGGCATGGATCTTTGTTGAGTTTCTAATGCAAATTAATGTGTAAAATTTGAATCATTAATTGATGGTAAAATAATTAATTAATGTAAAGAGAAATGATGAATAGATATGTAAATTGTTGTGTTACTATAGAATATCTTGTCATAGAATTGGAATCCAGGACATTGAGAGATGTTATCTATAGTTGAGTATGGGACTATAATATTCACATAGCATGGTTGTGATCTATATTATATCATTTACATTATTTGTTTTTATAAGGTACTCCACCTAATTAGTTATAAAAACTGACACCCTAGATATTATAAGCCATAGGGGGTGTCTTCCCCAATATCCTAATGGTATGATCAGTGGCTTAATACCCCCTTTGAAATAACTCTCTTTTCATGGTAGATACATGCGCTAAATTAATAGTGGTTAGTTTTCCTCATATTTGTGTGTGGAGGGATGTCTTATCTTATGGTAATTTTCACACAAATATAATATGGATATAGTATTTTATGGACTATTACAGGTAAAAAATGTATAAGTAACAAAAACATGAGGTTACTTACATGGGGTATGGTCTATGATGGATTCATGTATAATACCAAACCTATGATACATATTGGAGATGTAGTGGTGCCTCCCATAAAATACCTAATTACTTTTGGATGTTTGGACAAAGTTCATTTTTCACAAGGTGTATGTTGTGGTGCTTCACCCAGGTGTATGCAAGATAACCTTTTGGAGAGAGATGCCTATGATGTGAGATGTTGAGGAAGAACAAAAAAATAGTGGTGAAGCAGGGGAAGGGTACCCTTGATTTTAATTATTATGTTATATTCTCTTGTATGTGATACATGGTGTGAGTATCCATGGTGAGGCAAGGAACTTAGTGTACTAATTTAGGTTATGAGTTAGTTTTACTTATTGTTTATTGTTCCTTTTCAATGTTTTGTTACATTTTTTAAGAGATGCGCCATAAAGGATCATACTGAGTATACTATTATACTCACCCAACCTATATTTTTTTCAGGTTAGATAGAGCATGTTTGAGATCAGGATGGTTACTGCAAGCTTGGAGATTAGTAGGAGTTGTTTGGGTGTCATGGTCGCTAGAGTTATTAATTTTCAAATAGTACTATCAGTTTTCCTTTCAGTTGTAGTAGTTATATAATGACAATAAATATTTTAAATTGAATGTTCATTTATATTGTATTCTTGGCTGGAGTTGGTTAGTGGGTTTTTATCCATCTCTTCAATATTTGTTTACATTTAGGGTAACACCTCCCATATACATGTTTACCATAACCTCAGTGCTAATCACCCACTTGGGGACTACAGGAGGTGAGACTCAGGGTCACTATCTCTCTTCTCCCATTTCTTGCCTAGGATGGATACACTTTGTGGGGAGGGGTACATGATATTGATGAATTCCCTAATTTTCGCTCTCATTAATTATAAAAGGGAACCTCTACACTCAATTATTCACATCACATTGAGCCTTATATATCAACCATGATTTTAAAAGTTCTCATATAAACATCCCTTGAAATATTATAGACGTTCTTCTATTTAAAAAAATACCAATACTAGATCCCTTTAGAGGATATATAAATTTTTTATTTCGAAGGAGAGGTAATCGCATTACCCAATCACTTCTTTATAATCATCATTACATCATCTAAATTTATGGTATTTATCATAAAATAATATGATAAATATCCTATATATTAATAAATATTATTATTATTATTAAAAAAAAATTATTTATAACTTTTTTCCTCCTAAGATAAGTTAATGTATCCTTCACATATATATATTTCTTACCGTCTCTACATAACAATACAATTTGTTTTTCTGCACCATAATTTATGGATAAGTGTTTTGAATAATCTAATATTTATATATATACATATATATGATTTTTATGACATAATTATAATTATATAATAATAATATCATATTTTCCTTTTCCCCACCCAATACTTCGGGAAATGATAACATTTCCATTGAATAAATGTGGACAACCACTATTAATCATTGAACATCATTTGAAATTTATATTTATCATGGATGGTAATGAGAAATAATTTGATGAATATATATGATATATATGATATAATAATAATCCAGAAAATGTTAATTAATATTTATCGTTATTTCATTCAGTCCATCAAAAAGTTAAAATAACGGTCATCTATACATATGTCCTACTGTCTCCATTAACAATGTCGTTCAACATAGAAACTATAACATTTGTGAAAAAATATAAATTTCTATATTATGGTTATATATTATTTATATCATGAAATATATTTGTTAGACAATGGACCAATGATAAATTTAAAAACATGAGAACCACTTACCTGAAATACTCATGATTAATGAAATAGTCTTCACCTGAGAAAGATGATTTTAATATAGAATTATTAATAAAATGGGTGTTGAAATATAATAAAATGACCATATATGATTTTATATGTTTGGAAAATATAGTGTAATAACATTTTAATAAATTCCAATTTATTATATACAAGGATAGAGTGCTTTTTTAGAAATGAGAACTAGAGGTATGGGGTTTTCATCTAACATTTACATCATGGATATACATATTGCATTAAGAACATGTTTCATTAATGTTGTGTATATACCATCAATTAACTAATTTTATAGTTATTATAATTAAATTTATGGTTATTTAAAAATCCATATATTGTTATTTATTTCATGGGGATTATAATTAATATTTTACCAATGCAGTAAGGGGTTTTATGTTACAATATAATTGTTTATTGGGACTATTTATAATTAAATTTCAATGATGAAATATTATTATCTTACACCTAATAATACTAATGAATTTTAATATTAATTATCTATTCATTAAAAAAAATTTATTTTTATTTTCCCCATATTAGGTACTGAAGATACTGAAAATTTATTTTTTAGTAAAATTTATTTTATTTATCTCATTAATGAAAAAACCATTTTCTATAGTAACATTATTTTGTAAAAAAAATTCAAGAAGATTTATTCTATTATCCTATGATTTTAAATATATGTTTACCCATTTAATAATTTTAATAAAAATAATGGAATATATTTTCTATTTTCCTAATGATGTACTTTATTAATTTTCAGAAAAATAAATATAAAAGGAATTTATTTTTTAAGATATAAGGAAAAAATAGATTTACCTTGAATCGTTAAAAAAAAATTTCTTTGAAGATTAATTTACATGATTCTAGTGTATCTTTCATTGCAAATATTCCCCTTATAAATGATTATTATTTTAAAATAAGTTATTTTAAAATTGAAAGTATATTCTCTACAATAATATATAATGATCTTTTAAGGGTATTTATATTAGAAAACTTAAAAATATATTGAATTATCTTATGGTTTATATGGAAAATGATCCCATTATACCATCCCTATGTCTTATATGAACAGTTTATGATTATTTTTAAAAAATTATGAAACCTATTTTATTTTCATTGGTTATGCTATGAATAAATGAAGAAATTTTTATGAAACCATTTTATTTTTCAATAGTTTATACCATAATGAAACATTTCTAAAAAAATTTATTTTTTGGATAACTTAAATGAAGGAGGTTTTAAAATACTATTTCATTTACATGTTTGATTGTTTTTATGTGATTGGTGGGAGCTATATCTTTGTCAAATTCATTGGGAAAATATTGATATCCTATGAGATAGAAAATCGAATGGGGAGTGTATGAAATTTAGTAAATGATTTTCCAAGTATAATTGTCTTTGGAGTGTACCTTGACTATTATGATGATTTCTATAGTGAACCCATTATACTATGATAGACCAAAAAACAATCCTTCAAAATGATGGAAATTATTTTCTAAGATTATATGTATTCCTAAAATCAATGTCATATGCCTATGTTAATATTTCATGGTTCATGTTATTTCATTCCTTTATTATTCAAAACTTATGAGATGCCATGTTTTATGAAATGAATGAGGATTATAATCTAAGACTTAATGTGTTTTATATTCAATTGTTAACCTCACATTATCACACCTTTTTTCTCTTGTTATGATTACATGATCAGTGACACTTGCATTTCTTAACCTCATTAAACATCATAGGACACATTGTATTTCGCTTCCTTTTTATTTATGAATAATGTTTCATTGAATGATATGTCAAGGAAGGGTGTTGAAAATAATTCTCTAAGTTATAGATGATGTAGAACTATTTGGAACCAGTTGTCCATGATTCCATGTTTCCAAATTTACTATAAATATGTGATTCTGCTATGGATTATTATGTCATGTAATGGATATTCATCTATTTAGGAGTAATATATATGTATCAAAAGTATTGGTGATTATATCTTCCTTTACATAAATATTTTCCAAAACTATAGAAACTTGGATGTAAAATAATTAGTAATAACACTATAGAAAAGTCAATGTATAGGATAATAGATTAATGTTTTGGTAAAGGTCATTAATATACTATGTTAAACATAAGGTTCCACATGAGAATGTTTCATGTTTTAAAAATTATATAAATTATTTTCCCAAAATATTTATTGTCCCAATATTTTTATGATTACTTAAACTATTATTTTTTATTTTTATCAATGGATTTAACCCAAAGGAATCTTAATTTTAAATTTTATAGAAAATGCACTAATATTTCTCCTGAGAAACTAAATGTTATTTGATTTTAATTGGAAAATATTTTTATTACTATAATGAAACATTACACTTCTACGAATCACATTGAGATTAAAAATGAGAAAAATATGATACAACATTTTATTTAGTCCTTTATGAGACATCATCCACCTTCTTTTCCAGGGTAAATTGATCCCCTAGTCACTGAGCAATGAACATGTACCATTGAAATGATATTTTTCATTATTAAATGTTTACAATATGATAATGTTATTCTAGATAATTATCATTTGGAAGGTGAAGTATGTAAGTGGAAGAGTCATTTCATGAACATGAGAGACCAATAAATAGATGAATCTATATTTTCGGGTGAATTTAAAATCATAATATTTCAACAAGAAAATTCAAAAAAATCATTATATGAAAATTGAGAAATAATTCCTTGAGATAAGGAAATATTATTCTAAATATATTGGTAATTTTGATTAATATTTCACTTGAAATTTTTTGTATGGTTTTGGAATTGTTATCCATCATGAATGATAGGATAATTGCTTCCTTAGTGGATTACAGAAAGTTTTTTAATAGATTAATCTATATGGAACATAAATTTAAATGTTTAATTTGTTCAATATGATATTATTATGGAGATGGAGAGTGGAGTTACAAATAAATTGTGAGGCTTTGAAAATAAAATGAAATTGGAATTCAAATGAAATTTGGAAGACCATAGTGAAAAGTAGATGGGGCTACCTTTATGCTAGAAGTGTGGAAGGAAACATAGGGTAAATTATATTATGGGATTTTGTAACTATTTCATGTGTGGAAGGGAATATCACAGTGAAATACAATGATGAATTGATTTGAAGATGTTAGATAATTATGTGAATAGATATAAATTTATAAAAAATAAACCACCGATACTGTATAATTTTAAAAACACATTGTATTGGTATTATTCTAACCAATGTAAAAATCCAAATGTTATTTGTGGTAATTGATGTCGGAAGCCTCTTAATACTAGATACAATGGGAAGTCTTATGTGATATCTATTTTTTATGATGGGTACAATAAGGATATGAGGAAAGGTATACATACCATCTACTATAGAACTGAAAATTTCTTATTTGATTTTTGATCTACCCTCTCCATTACATTTAAATAATTTTATAATTTTATCATAGTACCTACTCAAAAATTAGATGTTGAGTTACTTGTAAACCCCACTAATAGTATGATGATAGTATACAAATTATATGATCCTTATCTAGTTGATGTTGTTAGGATTGTATTTCCTATAAATCAGGTCATTTTTCCTCTAGTTGAATACAATTTTATTTTGGTAATGGATTAATTTCATTTCAATAATCCCATATAAATAGATATGGAAGGGAAGTTATATTTTATATTTTGAACAATCCTATGATCTCCTATTAGATTAATTAAATAAATGAACCTTTTATGGAAATTACATCTATAATATTAGTCATGATTCATATTCATAAGTTGTAATTATATAACATGGTTGGGGAGAAACTCAACTGAAAATAAAAAACCTATTTTGTGGCGGTTTATTGATATTTTTTCAGAAGCGTTCACCAATATTCACTTGAATATTGATGTTTATTTTCCAATAGAACTCATACTGGCGCTATATATATTTCGAATAAAATAAATTGAATGGTCATAATTGAGTTACAAGAATTAAATAATAATCATGATGTGAATTCTCACAAGGGATTAATTCATTCTTTTGAGTGACCTTGAATAGAATCCCTTCCCTGAATAGTCACCCAAAAAGTGCTACCATACTTGGTTCCACTGAGCTTATGGGAACCTCCAGGAATTAAAATGGCTGCCGACTAATATATAGGGTGTAAATAGGTATTTTGGTGAGGCTATTCCATCTGGGAATATAAAATATATTGTTCTGAGATTAATAGTCACCCATGAAGCTAAAATAAATGAATCATCATACTCGAACCATACACATGAAGAGGAAGCACATACAATATCAATAAAAGTAGAAGCAATATAGAAACAATAGTAGTGGAATGTAAACATAACAAAATGCTAGAAAATCGCAAGTAGACACTGAAAACAAACAAAGACTACATCCAATGAAGGTCATACATATCAATATACAAAGGGAACCCATTGCTAACAATTATAGCTACATATAAGAATAAGCATTATAATATAGGAAGGAATGAAAAACAAAAGTAAAACTCCAACTTGGAATGACCTCAAGGTCCATGACAATATATATGCCAAACAGTAATACAACCTTGATCCTATACCTGATCCTTTACCTGTGCATAAATACATAAACTCTACATGCATCTTGAAGGGCCAGTTTAGGGTGTGAGATGGATCCCAGAAGGGTAACACCCAATGGTGTATACTAGATATAAGCGTATTAGAAGAAAAAATTTCTCTGAAATCTAAATAGTATGATGTAATAATAAATACATCATCCACTTGTTCTCATCATCCACCTAGGAGTGTCAACTACTTCAACCAATTCTGGAATATCAGATGAAAAGATAGCCCTTGACCTAGGGCCCATGGAAGCCCTGTAGTCACAATGTCCTAATGAATCCTCTTGTTCCACCTAAATCATATATCTCGGCACTATGTGACTCTTGACACCTCATGTCTCTAAGTACATATGTCTCAAAGGCACACCTAAATAGTAGTGTCCTGGTCCAATGGAATCCTTATCCAACGCTCACTTTATTTGATGGCATGAAAACCAGAGTAATAATGATGTTTTTCCTCAAATAAATATTCAGGCCCATGGCTTCAATCATGGAGAGCCTTAGACACCAAAATGATAGCCTCATCTCTATCCACCAAAGGCTCGACAACATCAATGTGGAATTCTGTGAAAAGAACCCCCAAACCATAAATATGTAAACATCTACCATTAGGGGCCTCAACTCACACAAGTGTTCAGAGCCACCTCATCACTGAGTCTACCTATATGCACATGACTCAATATGTTCTTTAGCCATCATGGGTGAGTAGAAATAACCAATTTATAAACTAATACATAACATCTCTGGCACCTCGTTCCCTTGCGACCATGTCGCTCCAATCTGATGGAAATGTCACCTGAGTATCACATGCCTTTTCCAACCAGACATTCACACTCCATGAAACCGACATCCACAAAGTCCAATCTGCGGGTCAAACCCACCCATGAAAACCTTGGGGAAGCCCAAATTGTAATCACCATCAATAAATTCTGATGGACATGTCATCCTGACCTCAATTCAGTCCAATAACAACCCCAAGGGTGTCAACATATTAAATCTGAATCATCATATATATATAATCAAATTAAAACACTTTTAAACAAGCAATTCAATTTAAACAGTTAGAATTTCACTAGAAATCATATAGAATAGAGTAGCATTGCGGTCCTGAATGGATCTAATTAACTTAATCATGGTTAAAAAATTTAAACCTACCATTTTAAAACAAAAAAGTAAATTATAACCATTTTGGAACCCCGAACAAAATAACCCAAAGGGAAATGACGTCTCACCCATCCTTGCTCAAGAAATTTCGGTATATGAAATACCGAACGACATCCCATGGGTCTCAAAATCATTTTAATATGCAGCAACTATTATAATGAGGTCTCTCCCAAAATTCCCAAAAACTCACCAAAGGCTAGGCCATAAAAAATTCCACAAAAAACTCAAAACAGGGTATGAACCACCTACTTTGTAATAGTACAACTCTCCTCATCCAGTGTCGGACTCTAATTCATCCTAGTATGAAGTAGATATACAAAACGAGAATAAATGATCAATGTTCAATAACTAGGTTGAGATAATAACTCAAAAAGTACGACTAAAGAAGAATATAGAGCTTATAGACTGGGTTCAAATGCATCTGACGACATTTTATTGGGGATCAAACAATGAATCAAGAAGAAATTATACATCTGGCATAGCTGGTTTTCCAACTCGGTGAACCCTACATCCAATTTTAACAAAAACGAGGCTACATTCCATTTTAACAAAAAAAATGAAAACACATGATGTGTACATAATTATACATTCCATGTATATGTTTACTTTTCCCATATTCTGTCAATTTCCTTTCCACATCATAAATAGGATTTGCCGACATGTATACACGGTGTGTGCCGGTATGCACAGGACATGTATTTGAAAAATCATCTCTTCTTTGCCAATGACTATACATTCCATGTCTGACAATCACACGTATAGAAATTATATAGTGTGTACATAGGATTACGTGGTGTGTAACCATATGGCATGTCATGTGATAGTTTTTCAGCCAGTAATTGGGCTCCTCCCCGCTTTTCAGAAAAACAACCCGAACAAAGACCCATAACTCAAAGGAAGAACCTAGTTATTACAAACATCAACCCTAAAGAAATTTTTCCATGAATTTCCATTACATTGGTAATGAAGAAGAACTCCTGAATAACTTCGGCCCAATGTTCAAATAAATCAAGGTCTAATGACCTATTTTCTGGCCCATGGTCCTCCAGTGACACATTGCCACCCCTGTACCTCATCAGGTGATCCTATGTCACTCTTGACACCGAATCATATCCCGCACCATATCGGCACCTGCCTTGATCCCATATAACCCATGGTGCAATGAGGTACCACATCCTATGGATTCTCAAAACAACTCGGTGCCTTGAACCTCAATCATAACTGCATCATCGATGCTCTGATGTCTAAGGCACCTCTTGTAACTTGCATCCAATGATACCTAGATGCCTCAACACCTCATGTAACCCACATCCAATGATGCTCTTGATACAAAGAAACTCACACACACACACACTCACACACAGACTTATATATAATCATGCACTAGAGATGGTGAAAAACCCTTAACCAGCATCCGTTCAGTCCATATAAATCATGATCACCTCGTGCACTCAAAACAAACCTCCCTCAACCCGCCATGTCCAAAAAAATGAAAATCAAGACCACACCTGTAGTGCACCTATGACCATCGTAAAATCACTAGACCTGTCATCCCATAGTAGCTCCATAGTGTGCACTGGGCTAGACAAACGATTTCCAAAAGCCTCACCTTCCTATGGAGCTCAACCAGTCACCGGCCACCAGCCCCATGAATGGGCCCCATTGCCTCTTCCACATCATCCACATGCAGCCGATCTTCAACTGCCATCACCTGGTATCAATTCTAAACTGATTTCAAAAGCCCATGCATACCTTGTTCCATGCCTTTCAGCTATTTAAGAAGGCTTCTTGGAGAACCTCTCAATATTCCCAACCAATCGACATGACCAAAACTCTCTTGGAGGCCTATCCAACTAATTTTGGACATGAACTTTCATCCCACACTAAATGAAAACAATAGATGAACTTCCATGAAATGTTCTAGTAGAGTCCTTGGTCTGACCACCCTGCTAGAACACCTCCGAACCTCATTTCCTACCATTTAAACCATCACATGATGTCACTGCCAGACCCAAGTGGGACATGTTCATCAAGTTACCCTCACCAATGAGATCCTGATTCATCACCTCTGAGAATGAGGCCAACCTAAAGATGTTTACCTACACCTTTATGGCATGCTATAGGACATCTTCCAAGCACCTTACCCTTGAGGTGTCATCTCTTACCTTACTTGGTGTAAAGAAAAGAAGATTAGTGAAAGTAGCTGCATAGTCCATGACGGACATGTCTTCCTTCTAATGTCTCATGAACTACCGAGCTCTTTCCACCCTCAACATCTCATGTAAAATGTGATTGAAGAATAATTACTTGAAGTATTTCTATGATAGACCCTTGTGTCTATGAGCCCCACCCTTCATATCCTACCAGCACTTTTCTGATACTCCAAGCCTATATGTCACAAGAAAGATCCTCCACCTGGGAGGCATCTCGAGCTGATTGAAGATCATCTTCATGCTTTCTATCCAATTCTCAACTGCATGTAGATCACCCCCACCTATAAAAAATGGCAGGTGCTGCGACTTCAACTCCTGAGTAAGGTGAGCCATTAAGGGCTTCGTTCCCTGAGTAACTCTACCTTTCCCCTGGAAAACACATACCAAGCTATATCAAAGCTGATTTTTGAGCCACTACATTAACGATATCAAGCATGGAAGCTACCCTGTCTATACTAGTTGATGAACTCAATCCAGTCCCTGACCCTGTAACTAGGAATCATGCTCTACCTGACCCTTAGGGGTCAGAACCTGATCATGATCTTGTAGCACTATAACATCACCCGCTTGATGCTCCATCCGTGACGTCTAAGATTAACCCAAATAATAACATAAACTTGTCATACCTCCTCTATATATAAATATATAATGAATATATTAAAAGAAGTAAAAAGTTAGTGTATAACAACCACCCTTACTCTACCCCATCGTAACCATGCCCTAGGAATCGCAGCCTCATGGCCTCTTTACCCACCCTAAACAGATCCAAGTATCATAATATCATTGGGACATGCCCATCCTATCCACCAACATTTTCTCAATCCGAAGATCAAGTCATCCAATCTTGGTGACTAAAAATCACCTCAACCATAAAATATTCCAACACATATATGATCTAGGACCTATTACACTACAACACACAATTTCACATAAATTTAAAGCATGAATTATGAAATTTCACATTTGAAAATCATCTAAATCAGGGAAATTGAAATTATCACATGGTATTATTACCTCAAAAATAATATGTTCCTATATGAAATTGAAATACATTAAAGTTGTTCCTATCAAAATCCAAACCACCATGCCTTGCATTATTGGTTCATGGACAAATTCTCCCTTACCACACTAAGTAAAGGGCCAGATATCACAAACAATAATCATCAAAAACCATGTGAGCCACCTTGGTGGATATCATTTAAATTTTAATCTATGAAAAAGTAAAATAGAATAACCCATCCAAGGAAACTCAATCCATTCCTTGAACATGGGGATGCATGCACCCAAGAACAAGATCACATTCAAGTTCCGATAACCACCTATCTCTATTATACTATAATCCAACATTGTAATACCAATAAAGTGGGAAAATAAAATATATTGATACTACTTAAAACATCCCTGACCTGAAAAACCACCCGAATAGTGATATTGTATTGGGGGCCACTGACCTTTGCCATGCCTCCCCAAATGCGAAAGGTTATAGACTTGCAGTGAGAGTGTAAACATGTATTTTGGGGAGGCTATACCCTCTACGAAAAGATAATATACTGGTACGAACTTATTTTTCATACTTGAAGAATAAATAAATGACTCATCAGACTCAAACCAAGCCCTTAAAGAAGAAGCACATGCAATATCAATAATAGTGGATGAAATATAGAAAAATCAATAGTAGAATGTAAATAGAATAGTGTACCATATAATCACTACTAGCCACTAAAAAACTAACCATGCATCTATAGAAGGTCATACATATCAATATAAAAATGGCGCAAATGGCTAACCATTGTAGCTACATACAAGAATCAACATTCTGATACAAGAATGAATGCAAACCAAAAGTAAAACTCCAGATATTCACAATCTCAGGGTCCATTCCAATCTCCAAGCCAAATAGTACAACAACCCAGCTCTTGAAGATGATCCATTAGATGTTTGTAAATCCAAAAAGTCTACATGCTTCCTGAAGGGCCATTTTTGGGTGTGATATGAATTTCAATAGGATACCACCCAATGGTGTTTACCTATTTTATGTGTATAAAAAGAAAAAATTTATAATAATGGTAAACAATATGACGAAATAATAAATTCAACCTACACTAGTGCTGAGCAGCCAGCAAGGAGTGTAACCTGATTTAGTTAATGCTAGAATATCGTAATAAAAGAGTGTCCATGGCCCGTGTCCCTAGGTACCCCAGCAGTCAAATGGTTCCAGTGAACCCTCAGGTTCCACCTCAATAATATAGACCGAAACCACGTGCCTCCTAAAAAATCATTTATCAAAGTACCGATGTCTTGAAATCACACCCAAATAATAGTGTCCTGATCACATAGACCTCTACTAAAACTCTCATGTATGCCCATGGAACAACAATCAAAGGAACAATAATGTCTATCATCAAATTAATATCCACACCCACAACCTCAATCATAATGAGACTCATCACCCCAACCCAATAGCCTCATCGCTATCCACCAAAGGCTCCTCACCTTCTATGTGGCTTTTTACGGAAAGGTCCCCCAAACCACAAATACCTATTCTGCAACTATCGTGGGCCTTTACCCACAAAATTTTTAAAAACCACCTCATCATGGTGTCTACCTATGCACACATGAATTAATCAGTGCTTTGGACATCATGGGTGAGCGACAATCACCAAATAAGAACCTAAGACACACCATATATAGAAATTTTCACAATTGTGACCATCTCACTCAAATCTAATGGCCATGTCATCCATGTATCAGGGCCCTTTCCCTACCCGACTGTCACACTACCTCAAACCATTGACCATGACACCCAATCCCATGGTCAAAACCACCCACGAAAACCCATGCCATGCCCAACCTGTGATCATCATCACTCAATTCCGATGGTCATTACATCCCAACCTCTGGTCAAGCCCATCACAAGACCATGTGTTTCATAATTTGTAATCCCAAGAATCACATATATATACTCACACTAAAACACTTGAAAACAAGATATTCAATTTAAAAAGATTGAATCTCACTAGCTATCTGTTATAACACAGTAGCACTGAGGTCATGAATGCCTCTAATTAACATAATCGAGATTAAACAATTTAAACCTCCCATTTTGAAACAAAACAGATCAATTATAACCATTTTTCCCCAGCCAAAATAACCCATAGTTCAATGTCCTTTCTCTCAGCCTCGGTCAATCAACTCATTTATAGGTCTTTCCCAACAACATCCCATGGGTCTTACAATCATTTCATTATGCAACAACAGTTATGACGAGGTATCTCTAAAAATACCCAAAAACACACCAAAGGCCACGCCACCCAAAATTAAGTAAAAAACAAAAAACAAAGTATGAACCACCAACCTCATACTCGTACGACTCTCCTCATATAGAGTGGGCCTCTAATTTGGCCTATATTAGTGTACATATACATAATGAGATTAAATTCACAATGATTGATGACTAGTCAGAGAAAAGAAATAATGAAGAATTGCTCAAGGGGAATCGACAACTTATCGATTGGGGTCCAATGCATCATATTACATTTGAATAGGGGTTTAGATGATTAATAATAAGGAATTTATTCCGCTAGCACTTCTGGTTTGTGAAACCAGATTCCACTACTTCCCATTTTAGCACAGATGAAGCAACTTCTCATTTCAATGAGAAAATTAAAATACATGTTTTCTACTTAAATCTACAAAATTAGTATGTGGTTGATTTTACCATCTTCCATTGACAACCTTTCCATGTCATAAAAAGGTCATGACGACATTAGTACATGGTCTATTCATTAAAAATCCTCTATTCTTTTCTGACACCCCTACATGCCATGTATGTCCATCACACGACCATAAAACATACAACTTTTACAAAGTATTACAGGGCGTGTTACCTGAATACATTTTGTGTAATAGTTTTGGAGCTAGTACATGGCCTATTTCTCCCCTTTTCTAAAAAAACCCAAAAAAAGACTCATCCCTCCAGGGAAGAATTTGGTTCTTACACTTTGGTGTCTAACTATTCTATTTAGAAAGATGAATTTTGGTTCTATTCAAATATATGTTGATTATCTAAAACATAACAAGATCCCTATTAAGAATAAGGATCCTATACCCCATATTGAGAACTTGTATGATCTGTATCATTGTCCAAGATGGTTCTCCTGCCTAGTAATCCAAAATTTTGCATCAAGGTGGAGGATATACCTAAGACAAAATTTCACAAAAGGAAATAAAACTATGAATTTATAGTGCTGCCATTTTGTATTATTAATTTCATAACTATCATCATTGATTTAATTTATACATTATTTTAATATTACATTGATTTATTCTTCATAGTCTTTATAGTTAATATATTTATTTATTTAATGAGCAAGGATAATAGTGGTGATCATTTGAAAATTATGCTAACTAACTTATGGAAGGTAAATCATTATAAAATATTTACCAACTGTGAATTAAGTCAATGTAAATATTCATTTTGTGGTCATACAATCCAATGTGAGGGTATATCAATTGAACCTTAAAAAATACAAGTTATTGAGAATTTTCCCCGACCACCCACTATGATCAATATCCATATTTTTCAAGGGTTTTCTCATTATTATCAGTTTTTTTGGATAATTATTCATAGATATCCAATGTAATCACTATGTAAACTCAAAAGTGATCCCAGTTCCTTTATAAGGATGATTCTGAGGAATGTTTTAATAAAATTAAGTGAAGCCTTGTTAGTGAACATATGATTAAAATACATTGGATTGGATACGGGTTTATAATCTATAGTGATGCATCAAATTTTGAGTAGGGGTGATTACTCATGAAAAATGAAACGGTTATAGCTTATTCCTCACAGAAATTGATGTTCCATGAGTAAAATTACCCCACTCTTAATCTGTAGTTATCTATGGTAATTTTATCATTAAGGATACATTGTAATTATCTATATGAAAAAATTTGAGAAATATAAAATGATAAAAAAAATTAAAATTTTTCCGTAAAAAGAGCTTAATATGTTTAGAATAAGATGGTTGGATCTAATTAATGATTATAAATTATTAGTACATTGACACCATTGTAATGAGAACAAAGTGGTAGATTCTCTAATTCAAAGGTATTAAGATTTCTTATCTATATTGTGGTTCACAAGAGACACAATTTTTGTATAATTATATCGGAGGGAGTGAGTAATCATAAATGAATGTGAGAAAATAAAATCTATCCTAAATGAGTGTTAGCCCATCAATTCATGTTATAACTAAGGTGGTGTTGAAGAAAGGTGTAAACTATAAATTTATGTGAGAAATCATCTAGAGTTCATTCTTAATTGGGATGGAATTATAAGATTCAATAAATATATATTTTTTCCATTCCAAATTTGATTAAGGAGTTTATGGATGAAACTATAATTTCTTCATTCTATGTTTATCCATGAATTATGAAGATGTATGAGGATTTGAAATATAATTTCAAGAGGTATTGAATAGAGATAAATATTTTTGATTTTGTGCCTTAAATCATAGTGTGTTGTAATGTTGAGGATAATCTATACAAATATATGGGTATGTTATTACCCATAGCCATACCAGAATTGAAATGAGAAAGAATCATAGTGGAAATGGACATCAAAATATTGAAAACATCTAAATGGACAAATTCTATATGGGATTTTGTTGATCAACTTTTGAATTTGTAAAACTTTTTAGATATATGTGAATATATATCTCTTCATCATCATAATCGATTATATATTAATAATTTGGTAATATTTCATTGAGTTCTATAATCAATTATTTCTAATTGGTATATGTGTTTTAACTCAATTTTTTGGAGAAGTATTCAGCAGACACTAGGTAGTGATTTAAGATTCATAATAACTTATCATCCTCAGACATATGGTTAGTATTAGATGACCATTAAAACACTATAATAGATGTTTAGAACTATATTTATGGATTTCAAATTTGATTAGGATCATCACCTTTATTTTATGGAATTTTCATAAAAAATAACATTCACTATGTTATTCAAATGGGTAACTATAAATCCTTATATTGTCGAAAGTGGATAACTCAGATATAACGGAATGATGTTGGAGAAAGAAATATATTACGACCTGATCTAGATAATGGAATAAGAGGGAATTTATAGTCATTCAACTCATAACAGAGAAGCACATAGTTGAAAAAAATGTTACAATGGAATTCATTAGAACTATCTGGAGGTTGTAGGTGGTGAAAGGGTAATCTGTATATTATCTACCATATAGAGGGTGATAATACTATAAATAAAGTAAATTTCATACCTAGGTATATTTATCTATTTAAAATTTTTCATTATATCAGGATTGAATATTATCAATTGGTGATTCTACTAAATATCTCTCATGTTCATGATGTGTTCCACGTACCAATTTGGGGGTAGTACATACATGATCCTTAACATGAAATAACCTTAGTGTCTATACCAAAGGATACAAAAACTTATTATGAAGAAAAATATTGGAGATTATATAACATAGAGAGAGAGTGAAATGAAATAGGACCACATACCTATTATAAGGTCCTTGATCTACATGGAACATCCCTTTGTATTTTTTTAAAGATCAATGTCCTTAGAGGTGGATCAGAGGAAATTTAAGGAAGTTCAGTTAGATAAAAGCAGGAAATTAGGGATTACACATCATGTAACTACATTACATAATGTGACATCTTATTTCATGGGTTGTTTCACAACATGAATGAAGGGTTACCAGCATGAAATTCATTGGGGATTGAAAAATAAAATGAAGTGTTCAGGTGATATTTTTTTTCAGTAGAACGCAACCTCAAGAAATTACACAAAATGAATGGGGATTACACATCATGTAATTCCCTGAATCTGTATGTTTTAAGTGTTTTATAGCTGGTTGTTTTTTGATAAAACCTATGGGTGAAGTGGATCTCCCTCAACCCATCTGTCTCAATGACCCTCTCTTTAATGTTTTGGGGATTCCATCATCATGGAATGATCCATAGATCCCTCATTTGATCTGTAGAAATAAATATTCAATATAAGAATGATATACCCCTATTATTGAGGTTCCATCAATCTATTTAATTCTGTTTTTATTTTCCATGTGATGGAATGTGATCTCCATGTTTCTAATGGTGTTTTTTCATTTCCGGTTTGTGAGGTTATTCCACAGTGTTCTCTGAAGGATGCCGTTTTTATAGGGGAAGTGATTGTTCTCTATTTCGTTGATCCATTTTTTGTTGAAGGATGTCAATTACATTTTATGGTAGGGGATTAAATGATTCTCTATTTATTTATGTAAAATTTTAGAGTTATCCTTATTTATCCCCTTGTATAATAATAAAATTGACCACATTAAATAATTCAGTTCAATTAAAAAACTAGTACTTATGATGTAGTGATTTATTTCATTATACTATGATAATAATTTACCTCATGATTTTATTGATAGTGTGATAACTATTCCTTGATTGGTTTAGCATGATGATATTTTAGGAAATTAGTGAGTAACTTTATGATGAAATTAAAATATAATTAATTAGCTAAAAGATAAATAGCAATGTATAAGGAATTTGAATGTTTTTGTTGTTCTAATTTGACGTTGACCGAAATATTAAAGTTATTCATGTATAATGGAATTGGTTAATAACCCTAAATCATGTTGATTATTGTTGAGAAAATATTAAGGGAATGAAAAATTAAATTGTTAATTAATCTGTGATAGCTCATTATAGCTTGCTGTTTAACATTCCTATAGTTGGAAACAATGTGTAATGAATTAGTTAATTCAAGATGAAATAAGAACTAATTGTGTGATAAATATAATTCCTTTGTAGGGACTATGTTTCCCAGTCTCTAGTAATGTCCAAGTGTCATATGATTTGTAGTCGTGAGATCTTGTTGTGTGTAAAGGATGATGGCATAGAATTAGTGTTGGGAGACCATAATTATGTTTGTTCCTAGTACTTATGATGTTCCCCAGATATGAGAATGGTTTTTGTGGGGGTTGGGAGGACTGAAAGTGAATTGATCATATGATGGATGATCTTGGAGGGATATTGTGGTACGTGGGGAAGGTAGGCCAGGTTTTTTTCATATCAGTTGATTCCTAGAGAAGTGAGATGCATCGATTTGTGCATGTGGTGTTGGGAAGGGAACCAGATATGACTGAACAAGTTGAATCTTGGATTACTAATTGAAGTGGAAGTTTCATGCTTGATGGGTCTTTTGTTTTTTTATCTAATTTTATCTCCCCACAGGTTGAGGTGGATTATTTTTCTTACTCTCCTTCCAAAAGAGGGGGTGATGTGCGATGTTTGTCACCTACTTTCCATGTTTATTTTCTTGCATATTTATGGGTATACACTCCTTATATTGGTGTAAAAGACTTTATGTGATGTTCATCTACTCACCATGTTGATCACCTTGTGTTTCATACTAGAGGATGATTTCCCAAAATACCTTGAAATATAGAAAAATTAAAACGAGTAATGTTTTTACTAAATAAATAGTTTTTTAACCCAGGGGGTTGGAGATTTCAATGATGCAGTGTTGAGGTTATGTTTTTGAGAAGTCGTTGACTCGTTTTTCTTATTCATAGAGGTCATGGAATATTTTTGGAATGCTAATGGAATTAATGTGGAAAATTAAAATGGTTAATTAATTTTTAAATAGATAATTCGAATAAAGTGAAACTGATGAAAAGGTATAAGTAAATACATATATCTCTTTAAATGGTTTTATGATTACATGATATCTAGACTTAGAAGTGGAAGCCAAGAGTCCAAGAGATGTTAGATATAGTTGAGTCCAAGACTAGGTTTTTTTCCATAGTGTGGTTGTGAGATATATTAAATATTATTTTTTTTGTTTTTATTCACTATCCTCCTTTCCATTTAAGGTGACTGACACCACTGGGATTATGAGCCCAAGGAAGGTGTTTTCTACAACATCACAGGGGGATGGATGGCTGACTTCCGCCATTGGCCCCACTCTCTTATCTTGGTACTTAATTATATTGGTATGCATAGTGGATAGTTTCCCCCATTAATGTAAGTAGAGGTATGTAATGGTTTGTTGTTATTTCAAACACGTCTTTTCTATATTTGGTTTCATACAGGATACAATAGTTGTGATGTGTATAGGCTATTATTGCATGAGGATCCTTACTTAGTGTGTGGGATGTAATGGTTTAAGTTTTAATACCAAAGGTTTGAATGATTTTATGTGGTCTATGGTGGCTCCGAGAAACTACCTAGTTACTTTTGGTTGTTTGTTTTTGGTTGTGAGTTACACAATGTTCATTAGAGGTACTTCACCAATGTGTCTTTGAGAAATCCTTTTTTGAGAGAGATTCTTAGGGCATGCAACGTTGGGGAAAAGCATAATACCAGTGGGGAAGTGGTAGAGGGGAACCCTTGATATTATTTATAATATTATATTATATTTTTTGCGATACATGGTGGGAGTATACATGGTGTGGAAAATAATGTAACATTAATTTTCAGTTGAGAATTTATTTTTTTCTTGTTCATTGTGATATAGCATTGTTTCCTTCATTTTTCATGAGAGGATCTAGGTAGGATCTCTATAGCATCCCATATTTTTATAACATAACTTTCATTCCATTACACGGAACTAAGGATCTTTAAGGTTTAGTGTCTTGGAAACAAGG
Organism: Viscum album; assembly: GCA_963277665.1. Lineage (NCBI taxonomy): Eukaryota > Viridiplantae > Streptophyta > Magnoliopsida > Santalales > Viscaceae > Viscum > Viscum album. The sequence goes on along the minus strand of OY728122.1, from coordinate 463,508,618 downwards.
AACATAATACATGAAAAGAACATAAAACAATCTTCATAAACACTTGAAAGGATTCTCCTTAAGTTCATCCTAGGTTCATTAATGCATCTCATAACCTGGGGACATACATAAAAAGAAAGGGTGAGAAGAAGGCCCAGTAAGGGAAACAAGAGAAACATTGTACATGTTAACTTGAGATACTTCAATAAGGACATGAAAAGAACTTTAAGGCATGAGAAAGAAATCATGAGATACATCATAATAAAAATATCATTTTTCATAACATGAAGATTTGGCTACAACATTTAATATTTACAATCGTTTCGTTTCACCAAGGTCCATCCCCAAGGTGTCGTTAAAAATTACCAAGGTTATACACCAAGGCGTCGTTAAAAATGGTCATATCTAGAGATTAAGTCTTTACCCAATGCATTGGAGAGCTATCTGGGCGCACCATTGAAATGTCTTTATTATCATGTGAGCCACATATATCATCATAAATCATTTCATAAACAACCCATATAGCATTAAATAAATGGGTTTCATTTCATAATCATAACGTTTCAAAAACTGCTTTAAATACATGATCTGTATGTCACTTTAAACCCACGGAAAGGGAAAGAGGGTTTCATGTATGTAAATCCCATAATTTAAAATAGAAAATTTTGATATATATGTGAATACCCATATATAAATAAGAGCTTTGAGTATTTACTTAATAACATAAAATAATTTTGAGAAAAAGAGAGAGACATTTTGAGACGAAAATTCTGCAGCATAACGGTTATGTTACAAGGTTTTTAGAAAACATTGAAAAGAGAGGGGACGTGGGTCAAACATTCATAAATGACCCATAAAATAGTAGAGGGACAGAATATATGGGATTTAAGAACATGGTAATTAAATTTAAAAATATACCATATGAAATGAAGAACATGAAATGAAGACAAAAATAAGATTTCTCTTATGAAAATTCGGCAGCCTAACAGCGTTACATAAACTTCAACCAAAAATGAATTGATGAGATAAAATATGGTATCTCATCATATGAACATAAAATATCAGTATGATAGATATATAGATCATACCCCAACATAATAAAAAGGAACTTTCAAGACTTGAAATGGAATTAGAAAATTGAAAAGCGAGAAAGGTGCAAGGACCACTTAAAAATTCAGCAGCCTAATGACGCCACTTAAACTTCAAAATACTGAATCGAAGAGATCAAATGGGGTCTCTCATCATATTATCATAAACGATCAGTATGATAGATATAGAGATCATACCCCAACATAACAAAAAGGAACTTGAAATAATTGACATGAAAGTAGAACTTTAAAACGAGAAGGGTGAAGAACCACTTAAAAATTCGACAGCCTAACGACGCCACTTAAACATCAAAATACTGAATTGAAGAGATCAAATGGGGTCTCTCATCATATGATCATAAAAGATCAGTATGATAGATATAGAGATCGTACCCCCACATAACAAAAAGGAACTTGAAAGAATTGACATGAAAGTAGAACTTCAAAACGAGAAGGGTGAAGAACCACTTAAAAATTCGGCAGCCTAACAGCGCCACTTAAAACTTCAAAATACTGAATTGAAGAGATCAAATGGGGTATATCATCATATGATCATAAAAGATCAGTATGATAAATTTAGAGATCATACCCCAACATAATAAAAATGAACTTGTAATACTTTACATGAAAATAGATCTTGAAAATTGAAAAGGCAGAAAGAATCCGTTACAAAACTTTTGGCAGCCTAACGGCGCCACTTAAAACTTCATAAAACGAAATAATGAGAGTAAGAGGGGATCTCTAATTATGTGAACATGAAAAGGGAAGTAAGAGGAGTATAAAATAATACCCTTTAACATAATAACATGGAGCATAAAAGAAATTACATAAAAGAGATTTCTTGAAAAGAAAGAGAGAGATCAGATCCCTTACCTTAAAACGTAACTCTTAAAACTCAAAGGTTTGGGCCTTGAGGGCTTGGGGGCACATTGGGAGGACTCTTTGGGAGTTAATGAGACCAGAAATTCGTTGGGGGAGAGTGGGGAGTCGAAATGGATGAGAGGATGGCTTGGTATTTATAGGGAATGTGAGGGGACAAGGCATTAATGGCCAAGGGACACCTCAAAAGTGCTTTTCTCAAAACCATGTGATCTCCCTTGTCATTTACCATGGAGTTAGGCCAAATGGGGCCCCCAAAACAATAATTCATCACCCTTGGCCGGCCAACCCTTAAAATATCTCATGACATCATCATGACACAGTTATGTTGTCATTAAACATACCGAAACCCTAAAACTGTATTTTTACTATTCACTGAAAATTCAACTTTCTCAGAAAGATCCCAAAATTTCACCTTAATCAAATATCAATGCTCTGATTTCAAAAATGAACTCCATTTTATAAAAATAATTTTCTAAATATTTTTAATTTTATTTTTAAATAAATACACTATTCACCGAAAATTCATTTTTTTCAAAAAATTCCCCAAAAATTACCACAACATAATATCGATGCTCTGAGTTCAAAAATAAAGTCCATTTTATAAAAAAAATTCTAATTATTTTTAATTAAATTTTTAATTAAAAAACACTATTCACCCGAAAAAACTAATACTTGACTAATAATTTATGAAACCGTTATTTACCCATTTTATTGAATCTCATTACATAATCAAGGTGTCTAAATTATATTAAAACTTTCATTGAGTTAAATTACTAATCCATTTGGTCACATTACTAATCTTAAGTGTAAAATCACTATTCATAATTTACTATTCATCAAAAATAAAGTTGATCTTATTAGACTCTAAATTTCGTACTGAACATAATTGTAGAAGACCATTTTTTTCAAATCATTACACATTTTTAATTATTTAAGGTTTACAAAAACATTTTTAAAATATACTGTTTCTAAAATTCATCAAAAATATGCATACTATATTTATCCGGTCATTTTAAAATTCATAAACTTTATCATAAGAGGAAATCCCAATTTTTATTTAAAACAAAGGATTACACAAGGCAGTTACGGTCTCCTTACATAGCCCCTTATCACACCAGCATAGGACCTAAGTGTAAGGTGTGCTAAGGTGAGAGAATATGAGGGAGGCTCGACCAACATCGCACGAGTAGTAATTTCTATCAGTTTGAACTTATCACGAAGGTGATCCCGTTCTAGCTTCACACGATGAAGTTCAGCTTGGGTTTGGTCCAGTGCAAATCCCAGTGGTGCTACCTCCTTCTCAAGTTCTGTTAGATGGGCTTTGATTGGTCCAATACTACTGGGTGAGGCCATCGAATCTTCTTTCTATATTAATTAACCAAGATTACTTGTATTTAGAGACAATAATCAAAACGTTTAGTTTCAGATGTCATATTGACCAATGGTCATATAACAGTCAAAAACCCAATGGTCTCATCTTAGTTATACTCATATTATAAAATGAAAAAAAATTTGTTGAGTAAAAAATAAAATAAAATAACACACAAAATTAGGAAACAAGATTTATTCAAAATTTCGGGTCGTTACAATCTCACTTTGTATACTGGTATTCTCACCCTATGTATATAAAATGTATTTCTGGTCAGTTAAAAGAGGTTGGATATCTAGATGGTTATTACTAGATTGGGGGTTTTGTAGGAGATTTTTGGGCTTCATATTTGATGTCATTTTACTTAATTTTGGTACTTGTAGTTCTCATTTTAGGTGTAGTAGTTCATGCATGAAATTACATATATTCACTTGGGTTTATTTTATATTATAGTCTGAGTAGGATTCAGTTGGTTTCTTAATTATCTATGGATTTCTCATGTGTTATCATAGAGGAAAATGCCTCCCATTTGGGTGTTATTTTACCATTGATTCTCTTCGCCAACAAGTGGCCTACTAGAGTTGGGACTCAGGGGGTCACTATCTATCGTCTTCCGTAACCAGACTTGGATAAGTACACATTGAGGGGAGGTTTCATGATAGTGTGTTATCAATGTTCCATTTAAGGGATATGATGGAATTTTGAGATAGAGATAGGTGAGGCTACATGGGTTAGTTGGGAAATGGTGTCATCACATTTAGAATGCATTGTAAACAGTGTTATCTAGATGATACATAGGTATTTAGGTAATCTTGTGATCTTTTGAATAGACCATTATGTTTATAGTGGCTACTAAATGAGGGGATACTTGTTGTAGGGTAGAGACCAAAGAAAATATCACTCATCATTATTCTTTCTTCTTGTGTCTGAATGGTTAGACCTTAGGATAGGTTATACTAAAATGAAAAATAGGGAAAAATTAATTAATGTTAATTCCTCTCATATTCTCGGTTTATGATCCTGAACTATTTTTTCTTTTCCATGTATGGAAGTAGGTCAGTGTCATCGTCATATATTCACAGATGTTTTTTTATCACATTTCACTTGTAGATCGCTGCAGAGTATAGGATGATAATGTTGACACTGGGAGACGGACACTGCGAGAGTTTCAGCAATATATTCTGCATAAGTACAAGGTATTTGTTTTAGATTTGGTCACAAATGACTAGTTGGAGTATGTTGTGATATCTTTTTGTTCAATTTGTGCTCGGATGGAGAACTAAGTGTCATTTTTTTTGACGATGATGTGGGATAGTGAGGTAGTGGTAGTTCTTATTCCTCAGGTATCATAAGGAGTTTGTAGTCCAGTGGAAGATGTTTCGAGTATATTTCGGAGCTAATTTTCTTTCTTTGACCATGAAGGTAGCCAATCACCTGGATTTTATTACCCTTAAGTAGGGGAGATCTAGTGTGTTGGAGTTCATGATTCATTCAAGGAACCTTCTATGATATGCTTCAAGCCTATTTCTAGGTGAGGAGGTGTGGGTGTGTCATTTTTACGGTGGAATTGTGTCAAGATATCCATCACTAAGTCACCTTGTTTATGATAATGATGTATCATGTGGTGCTAGCGAGAGAAGATCTCATCAGGGGGATGTTAGCTAGAACTAGATTGTCATGATAGGGGAGTATATATCATTCCCCATAAAGTAGATGTGTGGTTTGGGGTTCCATGTTTTCAAGGTAGAAGTGTTTCTTTTCAGATGAGGGTAGGCCCCATCCCTTAGAATCTCATTTATCTGGGGGCAGCGGGTCTCTGACATAAGCTAATGGATCATGTTTTTTCTTGTTGGAGATGAGGTCATCAACAGTGAGAGTTTCTTGCCTTTTTGATTAGACAACATGCACTAGTCACTCTAATTCAGGTTCCTCAATTGTGGATGTTATAGTCGAGGCATAAGTGGCAGGTTGCACTAGCTGTGGATCCATAGAGAGCATATTGGGCAGGCCAAGGATAGCCCCAGGATGCTCCATGTCCTCAGAGAGAAGAGCGCATCCATGGAGGTGGTTGTCAGTAGGGCCAATGAGGCCATGGAAAAGGTTGTGGTCAACTTCATGTGTTAGCTTTTTCAGCACTAGGAAAGTTATACATCATTAAAGGTACTATTTTATTGTTTTCTACATGGGTGTATTCCTTGATTGATTCAAGAGAGGCACGCTCCTTCATATCATATGCCCTTTCCATGCATTGGGATTTGATGTAGAGAGGTTTCTAGTTTCCTTGGAATTGACTACACCATTTGGATGTTGTGCTAACATTTTTTAAGTATGTATAGACTATGAGATAGTGCTGGGGAAGCACCAATCTCACAGAGATTTCCTATGTTTATGAATAAAACCATATAATATCATCGATAGAATGGATTGGTTGTATTCAGTTTATTATATCATGGATCTCTTCCGAAGGCAGGTGGTGTTCTTCGATGATGATGATGTTCTAAAAGTGTTTAATGGTGAGAAAGACCCTTAGATGGTTTAGAGTCATTTTCTTGTACTTATCTTCTTAGATGACTAAGATGATACTGATTTCCTCAGAAGTTTAGTAGTTGGTGTTTCCTAGGGTTTTATAAGTATGCCCTAACATCTTTCTAAAAGTGGTTGTAGTGTTACCCCCTCAATGAGAGATATAGTTCAAGATCGAACTATAGCTAGCCATGTCTCCAATCTTAATGTATCCAAATAGGATGGTTCCCAATGAGTTGAATGAGATGATTATAACACTTTATGTCATACTGTAATATGGTTTCATTTGTCCAAGTGTGTCATTAGGGGGTGCACCGGTGTTTTTCATTAAGAATGCTTGTGTCAGTTTTTCGTTGTATATTTTTTATTTCCTGTTATAAAAAATGAATGTGAGGAACCACTATCCTCTTTTATAGATTTATGATTAATTTAATCAATTGAGGGGTGAATGTTTGTTCTTGAAGATCAATTTTTAGTCATTATATCATCAATTGCATGTAATGGATGAAGATATCCAGAAGACAACTTTCTATTGTCCCCATGGACATTTAGAGTTCTCCGTGATGTCGTTCAGTGTGATGAATGATATGTGTTAATGAATGATGTGTTCTTCATGTTCCTAGATATGTTTGTGTTGGTCTTCATTAATGAAATCCTTATGTACTCTATGTTTTAAGAGGAGATTGTAGAGAATCTATTTTCCATTTTGGGATTTCTTCATCATCATTAGATATTTGGGAAGTTATTGAAGTGTGAGTTTTAGGCTTGATAAATATATTTCTGGGGGAATGTTATCTCCCTATAGGGAGTAGCTTTGGATCCATTAAATATAGAAGCGTTTTTTTCATGGGTTTCCCTGAAGACAGTGGTAGAGGTGCAAATTTTCTATGGTCTTACAGGCTATTACAATAGGTTTGTAGCCAATTTATCTTGGGATGTGTCTCCCTTGAAGGAATTGAATAAGAAGGATCATGTGTTCATATAGATGGATCATTATTAGAAAGCTTTTGAGTATTTGAATGATTAGTTGGTTAGTTCTCTAGTTCATTTTCTTCCATAAGAATGAGTTTTGTTTGAGGTTCTCTATAATGATTCTCATCTTTGGTTAGGTTGTGTTATGATGCAGTGGAGATCATTAATTTGGAATGGGATCATTAGTTTCGTCCCCATGAATATAATTATTCCATCCATGATCATGAATTGTAGGTAGTTGTGTTTTTACTAAATTTGTAGAGATTTTAACTCATTGGTGAGTGTTTTGTGGTTTCCACCGATCATAAGAGCCAAATGTATGTTTTCTCCCAGTGCGACCTGAACTTTTTATTGTGTCAGTGGATGAAGTTATTATAGATTTATAACTATTAAATTTCTTGTACAACTATTAAGGTAAATTTTTTAGTTTATATTATGAGAATGAAGTAGTGTAGTGATGTAGTGCGTGAATCAGGTGATTCTTAGAGAGTGATGGAAGAACATTAAGCATTACATCTAGATATGGGAGAATACATGGTAAAAGGTTGTCTTTTATAGATAATGGTTCATGCATATCTGGTGAAGTAGTAAGAATAGCCCATGTTGGGGTATCTTGAGGTGGAGGCCATGAGAGACCGAGTTGTTTAAGGGGAGGCCCTTGATGGTTGTTAGGATAATGAACAAAACCTACTATTTTTTCAGGGAGGGGTTTTCATTACTTTGGTTTCACATGAGTTGGTTATCATAGATTTCAATAGTTCACCTTTAGTTGTACAAACTAGCATGAAAAATATGTACTAATAATTGAGAGGAGAGTTTTTTTTTCATGGGTTGAATCATGTAGTTGCAGAGTTTCTGTCTCGATGTTTGGTCTTCCATAAGATGAAGATCAATAAATGTGTTCCTGGTGGTTTGATCCAGCTATAAAGTGTTCCTCAATGGAAGTGGGTGGACATCCCGTTGGACTATGTTACCATTTTACCACAATCTCAAGGAGTAGATGAATCAATATGAGTGGTAGTGGATCATTTGATGAAATGTGACCACTTTTTAGAGATTAAGGAGTCGAGATTAGTGGAGATTCTATTAAGGAGGTATCTAGAAGAGGTGGCGAGACTCCACATTATTCTAGGGACCATAACTTCTGATCGAGATCCTGTTTTTATCTCTAAGTACCAGAGAGGCCTCAATCATTCCTCTGGTTCTCACATACTCCATAGAATATCTTTTCTTCTACAGATAAGTGATCAGATAGAGCGGACCATCCAGAATCATGAAGACATGTTGAGCTATTATGTCATGTATTTTGGTGGTTCATGGATAAGGCACCTACCATTGGATGAGTTCTCTTATAACAATATTTCTCACTATAATAATTATGTAGAATTTTTTGAAGCCATGTACGACCAACCATTCAATTCGCTATTGTACAGGATTGCGGTCATAGAGTTAGCAATTGTCAGGTGGGAACCAGTACATGAAATGATAAAGACGGTTCAGGTGATTCATGAGAGGATAAAGTTAGTAAAGGATTATCAAAAATCCTATAACGATAAAAGGAGGAGACCACTGGAGTTCAATGTTCGGAATCACATGTTTCTGAATGTGACTCCCCATCTTGGGAAGTAAATGTTTGGTCATGGGAGTAAGATTTCAACCTAATTTTTTGGGCCATTAGTGGTATTCGCTCAAGTAGAATTTATGGAATATTGGGTAGCACTTCTCTTGCAAATGAACTAGATACATGATGTTTTCATCTATTTCAGATATGTTGTTATCTTCAGGATGACTCACACCTCATCGATTGGTGCATTATTAATATTGATGATGATAAAACCTTCGAGGAGAGGCCTATAGAGATCTAGGACCACAAGGAGATGGTGTTTCGTGGTTGTATTATCACCTTAGTTCATGACTTGTGGAAGCATGTGGGAATGTAGTAGAGTACCTGGGAATGTTTTTCATAGACATTTCCTCAGTACCCCTGAGTTGTTTGATGTTTATCTCTTCCCTTATAACATTTTTCATTTCATGGATATAGACCCTTTATGTTTATGAGATAGATTTCCATTATTGCTTATTCTGTCTTTCAATCTTTTGAGATGTGTCATCCCTGGGGGAGTATTTTGTAGCTAGTTTTGGTTGTCTCATGTGTTCTTTTTGTTCCATCGATGAAGCCTTTGTGCTCTTGTGGTGGTAAAAGCCTTATAAGGTATCTCATGGGGTGGTGTTCAGGTGACCCCTTTATTTTTATTCACTCTAGGATGGTTTTAGATTCTCATGTAAAGAATGTTTTGTGAGGTATATGATGTATGGACCTGGATCCATGTGGATCAACCCTTTACGTGTTTTCTATGTTTGAAGTTCTTGGAGGTGGCTTAGAAGATGTTTAGAGAATTTAGGTTATGTAAAATCTTAAAGGAGGGGATTAAACATCATGCAACTTCATTACATGGTGTGACATCCTATTTCATGACATGAAAGAAGGGTTCACATAATGAAATACATCAGGATCTAAAAAATAATATAATGAATATAGGGGACACATCTTTCATCAGAACTCGACCTTGATGAATTAACCGATGTAAAAGTGTATTACAAGTCTTATAATACCATGACATTGTATGCCTTAAGTGTTTTCCAACCACTTTGTTTATGTTAAAACATATAGCTTTAGTGGCTCTCCCTCAACCATGGGTATCCTGACAATCCACTCTTTTTCGTTTTGGGAGTTCCATCATTGCAAAACAATCCGTAGAACCATCCTTCAATCCATAGCATTCTGTCTTCGATATAAGGTATGATATACCTATGGTCTTGAGTTTTCATTGATATGTATCATTATTTTTCACATTTCCAGGTGATGGCATGTGATCTTTGGTTATCTAATGATTTTTTCTTGGCTTTCGGTTAGTAAAGTTATGCTACAACGTCCTCACGTGGATGCTTTTGTTGTAGGATAGATAATCATGATTCATTGCATATATCCAATCTCATGTGAATGGTGTCAACAACATTTTAAGATATGTGTTTTGTTGCTTCTCTATTTATTTATTTTTAATTTCAGAGTTATCATGATTTATCCCCATGGATATCAATGAAATTTAACTAATTTAATACTTTAACTTGATTAAGAATTGGTATTGAACCCATAGAGATGTTGTTACTTTATACTATCATAACGGTTTACCTCTTCATTTTCTATATTGGGTGATATCTATACCTTTCATGGTTTAACTTGTTGTTATTTTTGGAAATTGGAAAATGATGTAATGTTATAATTAAATGATAATTAATTGGATAAAAGATAAATAAGAATGATTAATGAATCTAGTTTCAATTTTTGTTATTTAATGTTGATCAATTTGATGTAGATATGAATGTATAATGGTATTGGATAATGAACCTAAATTATATTGATGTTTATAAGTAAATTATTAAATGCATAATAAATTAATTGGTTAAATAATTTGTGATATATTTTGATAGCATGTTTTTATGTTTCTCATAATTAGAACCTATGAATAATGAATTAGATAATTCATGATGGAATGAGAATGAGTTGTGTGACAAACATAATTCCTTATTAGGGCATGAGTTTCCCACTTTCATGTAATGTAAAAGTTCCTTATGATTTAGAGAGTGAGATATAGATGTGTGTAAAGGATTAATGCCATGATTTGGGGTCGATATAATGTCGATATGTTTGTTGCTTCTTCTTGTGATGTGCTCTAGGTACGAGACTTGTGGTTGTGGGCGTAGGGTGGCATGAATGTGAGGTGAGATTGGGATGGCTAATCCTAGAGGGGTTTTATGGTATTTTGGGTAAGGAAGCCACGTTTTTGTGGATGTAGTTGATCCGTAGAGTTTATAGATTAATTGTATAATGCATGGGGTGTTAGGAAGGGCATTATAGATAATGGAATGTGTTTAAGATAATATTAATCATTGATGTGGATGTTGGATGCTTGTTGGATCCCTTTTTCTTTATATGCATTAATTTTCCCACTCCAGGAGGAAGAAGTTTTTTCTTCCACTTCATCCAAAGGAGGAGAAGATTTGAGGGGTATTCCATTTGAGTTCTGTGTTTATATTCTTGACTATGGATGGGTCTATGCTTCAGCTATATGTATTGAAGACTCAATGGGTAGTTTATCTACTCACTGTGTTTAGCCTATTGCGTTTGGAAGGTTATGAGTTTTCCTAGAATACCTGGAACTACGGAAATATGGGAAGTGATAATTATACTAATAAATGAATATTTTTTAACCCATAGGGTTGGATCTTGCTGGGATGCAGTGATGAGGTTATGTTTCCCAGATTCCGTGGACTAGGTTTCGTTATGCCTGCATGGAATGTTACTTGGTTGGAATAGAAAAAGAATTAATGTTGAAAATGATAATGGATAATTAATGGTACAATATTTAATTTTGGTAATGTTGAAATAGTAAAAAGGGATATGTAACTTAATGTATCTCTTTAATTGGTTGTGTTCTTATATGATATCAGGTCGTTATAGTTGAAGCTGGGTGTATGACAGCTGTTAGTTGTGGTTGGGTCTAAAACAAGGTTTTACTATAGTGTGGTTGTGATATATATTATATCTTGTACTTTTTTGTTTCTATATGCTACCTCAACCCGTTAGTTAGGGTGACTTACACCCTATGGTTTCTGATCCCTGAGGGGAGTTTTCCCTAATATCCTAGTGGGAGGATGGTTAGTTGACTTCCCTCATTGGTCCAACTCCCTTCTCAATGTAGTTAATTGTGCTGGTATTCATGGCGTTTAGTAATCCCCATACATATTTGTAGAGATATGTAATGGAATGTGGTTATTTTAGGCACATGTTTTGAAGATATGGATTTCTATGGGATATTATAGGTGTGATGTGTATAAGATTTGATGGTTTGAGGATCCTTACTAATTGTATTGGTTGTAATGGATTATATTTTATTACCAAATGTAGGATGCACATTATGTGAGATATAGTGGATCCTTGAAACTACATAGTTATGTTTTTGTGTTTTTGTGGAGGTGATTTTCACAAGCTTCTTGTTGTGGTGCTTCGGCCAGATGTTTGTGAGAAATCATTTAAGAAAGAGACACTTTGGACCTACGAAATTAGAGAAAAGTGGAAAAACAGTCAGGAAGTGGTAGAAGGATACCATAGATAATCATTATTATATTATATTATATTATATGTGATAAATTGTGAGAGAATCCATGGTGAGGTTGGGAACATAGTTTACCTTTTTAGGTGACGAGTTAGTTTCATTTGTTTTTCACTCTTATTTATCATGATTTCCATATATTTCATGAGAGGCTCCAAAGAGGATATTACTGAGTATATTGTTATACTCACCCAACATATATAAACATTAGTTTAGTTTAGTTGGATGAAGGTAGAGTTTAAGCTGATTACTACTAGCTTGGATTTTTGTGGGAGATGTTTGGGATTCTTGGTCACTGTCATTTTACTTTCTTTTGGTATTTGCAGTTTTCCCTTTTATTTGTAGTATTTATTGCATGACAATATATTTGATCACTTGGAATGCATTAATATTGCATTCTAAGTAGGAATTGGTTGGATTATACATTATCTCCCTCTTCTACATATGTTCTCTTAAAGGGTAATGACTCCCATGCGTGTGCTAATTATACCCTCAATCGTAGTCTCCAACATGTGGCCTATTGGAGGCAGGGCATTGGGGTCACTATTTCTCATCCCCCATTACCGACCTAGGAGGGGTAAACAATGAGGGGAGGAGGGTGTGACACCTGTTCAATATTTTTTGGTAAAACCACCATCTTGAGGAAGCTACATGGGAACTTTAGGATATAATGAAATATAAGAAGCATCCGTTATTTTTGCGAAATATAATAATTATGAGGGGAAAATTAATTTTAAAGGGGATATAATGTAACACTATAATAGTTTAATGTAATAATTTTGTTTAAATAACTTCATGTCTTCAATCACTTGTTTTACATTTAGTATCACGTTTAGATGAACTATGAAAAATTATTATAATATTATTTTGTCTGTTAACATTAATCCATTTTATTGACAACTATGAATAATAATAAATAAATTATGAAAAACTGGGGTCAATAAATTTATATAATTAATTAATTAGTATCCAAATTATTAGAATTAAAAACTAAAATTATTTGAAAATAAAAATTTTAGTTTATTTTCTGAAATTTTTTTATGTGCATAATGTATTTGTATAATAATAAATTAAATATATCACTATTGTTGAATTATTTTAAATAATTTTATATATTAATATTTTTTAATATTTTTTTCCGAAATTGGATAATAATATATCAATTTGTAATGAACAATAATTTTTTTTATAAAAATAGTTTTTATCACATTTTTTGCACTTAGATGATAATTATTTTCTACCATATATATGTATAGAATTAGATAAAATGAATTAAATTTATATAATTATTATTTTCAATTAGGTATATAGGATACTATATTTTTTTAGTATGAATATAAATTGTTGTAAAATTTCTCACCATGGTAAAGGGTAAATCAGGTCAATCTATTACAAAAATAATTGATATATCAATAATATGTCATCCTAATCCTTATTGGATTAATTTAATTTTACCATTATTACCATGGTCTCAAAATTAATAAGTTTAATGTTATCATTTCTAGGATAATGACTACTATATTATTTAAAATAACGAATGTTACAAAATGTCATTCTATTGGATTTAAATATCCAATTTGTTTTTATATAAGGAAAGTATATTTTTGAATGAATATTAATAAAAAAAATTAGATAATCCAATTATTATCATGGTGGTAATTTATTTATAATATATAGGTATTATGTATTTAACATATATTCATATGGAATTCCAAAACAATGTTGATTGAATTAAAGGAAAAACGAAAAAAATGATTTTGGAAAATACTAAATGTGATGTAATTTGAGTAATATATATTTTTACACTCATTTTATACATATATATAGAACTTTTTTATTTTTTAAAATAAATTTCCTTGAATTCATTATTTATGTTTTTATCTTTTAAGTCAAATTAAATAAATATTGTGAAAATTGATAATAATGATATTTATTCCAAATTATTTAAATTGTTTAAAACGTATAAATATTTAAATATTATGAATTGGAAGTTATCTAGTAAAAAAATTCAATATGTTGACATTCATGATCCAATTTTCTCCTTTAATGAAATAATTTTTCCCATTAACATTTAAAGGTTTGTTACAATAGTAAAAATATTAATTTGTTAACTAAGGATTGCTCAAAATGTTATGATTTTAAATGAAACAAAACGTTATCTAAATTATATTGGTTAATGGTAATAAAAACCTATTAAAACATAACATCAACATTATATTCATTTTGAAGAAGTAATATCGATAATTAATTTATTATAATTTAATAGTTTTTGAAATTCTAAATGTACCACTCACATTAACTATAAAAGGGCACATTCTCCATCCCATATTCACACCACCATGAGTCTTCTAGCTTGACCAAAATCATAAAATTTCTCTTATACAGTTGTCTATCCTTATTATATTGGTATTTTATTCCTAAAACTCCAACCATAGATACCATTAATGGAGATATAAAGGATTTATTTCAAATAAGAGGTAGTTGTCTTAACTAATCACTTTGTTTTATATACTTATTTACCTCCTTTAAATATATTGTATTTATCATAAACAAACTAATTAAATTTCATAATTATTCATTAAATTCAACATTAATATGAAAAATCATTATAAAACCAATTTCCCATCATTAGATAAGTGAATATATCACTCGTTCATATATACGACTTATCCTCTCTTCGTTGAATTCCAATAAATTTTTAATCAAAAAATATTATGGAATGGTTTTTTGAAAGAAATTATATTTTAATATAATATTAAGGAAAAAAATAAATCTAGAATAATTAAAACTTTTCTACCTTCTCAACAATCCATCTTCTGGGAAATGATAATGTCACTCGTGCTTACGTGCAGACTACCACCTCTATGAAGCTATCTAATTTTATTTTTATTTATATTTTAAAAGGTTTATAATAGGGTTTAACTTACTTAATGTACTATATATATATATATATTATAATACAATTTAAATAATGGTGAATTAACATTCCCCATTTTTTTATTACCATCCATTGATAAATGAAAATATTGTGCGTGTGTACATATGACCTACTCTCTTAATGAATGGTGTAGGTCAATTTTATATATCTAACATTTATGGACGAACCTAAGGGTTTTTAAAATGAATATATATGATATTTATATCATGATTAATATTATATATATTATGTTAATGAGATAAAAGTAAATAGATCGTAGGTACTGAACAAGAATAATCATGAAAAATGAAATAATTATCAGCGATGAATAACGATTTTAATAAATTTTCTATAAATGGGGGTGTTGAAATGTAATAAAATTATAATAAGTGAAATAATAATTATAATCCTTAATATATAATATAACTACCAAAAATGTAAATTTATTATACCAGAGGTTACAGTTCTCTTTATTAAATGTGATCCCAAGGTAAGAGATTTTAGTCTCACATTTACATTAGTGAAATACTTCTAATATTCACAAATTATTTCTTTTATGTGGAACATATAATGATAAATAATTTATTTTATGATGATTATTATTTTGTTTACTAGGATGTAAAAATCCATCTAAGGTTATTTATTTAATGGAACTTACGATTGAAGTGTTACCAAAGTGGGAAGCTGTTTGATTTTACAATAGCTGTGTCCATCACAATTATTATGATTTAATTCTAATGATAAAATACTCTAATATACCACTCATGAAAACATATTATTTTTTTCCTCACTAATTATTAATAAAAATCAATTATTTCCATTCAATTTCATAATCATATTCACAAAATTTCATAAATTATTTTTTATGGAAAATCGACTTTATTTCTATCTATAATCGAAAAACCATTTTCTTTGATATCATTAATTTGAAAAAAAAGATTATATAAATATTTCATTAATATTATTATATTATTTATTAAATAAAATTTTCCCATGGTTTACTTTTGAACAAAAGGATTGATTGAATTTTTTTCCAAACCAAGTAATTTTTTACTTTTCTAGAGAAAACATTGAAGGAATATATTTTTTAACATATACAACATGAAAAGCTTTTCCTACTATTAGGAATAATATATTTATTAATGAATCCATTAAATTGTTACAAGGTTATATTAAATGAAAATAAATTCTTTTATAAGTGGATATTTTTTTAATATGTGATTTCAAAATTGAAAGGATATTTTCCTCAAAAATGTTTAATGGTATTTTAATTGTATTTATATTCACCAATGAGAAAAAACTAATACTTTAAATTATGTTATACTAAGAATATGATCCAATTATTTCATCCTTATCCATTCTCTTGAGGTTTTATGGTCATGATTACATGATATCTATGAAACCAATTTTTTTTAATGTGTTATGTTTTTATGAAATGAGGAAATGTTTATTAAACCCATTTCCTTTCAATGGGTTATGCAATGATGATATTTTTATAAAACCCATTTCATTTCATGGTAACTAATATGATTAATGTTCTATAACATTACTACACACATACGAATTATCTTAATTATATGATATGTGTGACCTATATCCCCCTCCAATTCATTTGGTAATGATTGATAACTCATGAGATAAACTAGACTTGATTGGAGAGTGAACCTAGTTCTGTAAATGGATTACCCATTATTATAGTCTTCCTGGTGATCCATGACTACTACGATGGTTTGGAGAGTGATCCCATCAAACTATTATAGCTTTTTCAATTAGCCTTGATTAATTATGAAATCATTTTAAACTCTTATGTGTATAAATAATAATTTCTTATTAATAAGTTAAGCTTATATTTTTCATGTTCTTTGATTACCCCATTATTCATGTCTTATGAAATTATAATATTTATAGTACAACTCAATATTATAATATATGATATGTGGGGTAATATTTTCAAATGTTAATATCATGTTCTCATACCCTTAACGTTGTTGTGAATATATGATCATTGATATCTCCATTTTAAACCCTTATAGACCAGCAATCCTCACCCTTTCCTATGGTTCATTCAATTTTATAAATAATGTTTTTATATATGTTATGTATATTTTGGGTGACAGTAATGAATATCTATCTGGGAGATAATATATAAATATTATTAACTAGTTTACTATATTTCCATGATTCTAAATTTAATAAACCTATATGACTATGGAAATGATCATTATGTTATGTAAATAATTTTCCACAATTAATATTTCATATATTATATCATATAAATGTTTCCATTCCACCCATTAAAAAATAATAATGTTGTTCATGTGTACATTTGGAAAAAGACCTCTAGAAAGTGATTTGATTCATTTTTCAGGACCACATCCCATGGATGGTATATATATTCATATTTAAACAAATAATATGGTATTTATGATATAATTATTATTATGGAATGTTAAAATATTTTTTACATTCTTCCATCATTACCGTTGAAAATTGGAAGCGTTACTTGTGTGTATATAAGGGAAACTGTATTAATGGTTGTAACATAGTTAATTTTTCATGACTATACTTCATTTTTTGTTTTAAATTTTTAATTATATCATTAATAGTAGTATATGTATGATTAAATAATGACTTCTTTGACCATAGTCTTACTACCATTGTAATTTTAGATATGCGAGACATGTATCATTAAAACGTCTAACTTGAAGATAAATTATTATAACATGGTAATAAAAGAAATAATAAAATATAAAATGTTTATTAATTAATTAAATTATTATAATAATTTTATTATTCATTAATATAGAGAATATAAATTATGAGGCATGATTTAGGTAAGGGAATCTACATTAGTAAAAATCATCTTTTAAAGTATCCCTTCATACTCATTTATGTCCATTTCCTTATATTATAAATTATTATATAGATGTATTAATATGGAAATAAATGAATTGTAATATTAATTTTATATCTATTATTAAATTATTTCATTTTTTAGAGTGTATAATTTTTACATAATGTTTGGATTCATTTAGAAAAGATAAAAGGAATGTATTATTTTAATGTATATATTGACAACGATATTTTTATATGGTATAACCAACATTCTATATTTTAATTATATTATATGTTTAATTTATTTTGAATAAAAATCTCTCCATACCTATTTTTGGGATATTTTTAAAAATATCATTGAATGGGAATGGATATTTCAAAATCTAGAAAACATTTCATATGGGTGAAAAGAATATTTTTCTGAGTATAATTTTAGAAATAGAATGCATTTTTTGTTATGACTATATTAAGGTTCTCGGGAATTATTATAATGATGGGTGGTTGAATTATAAACCATTTGTGGGAGGTTTCATTATAAACAATGGATCATTGGTAACATTATAATCCAAGTACTTGTTGTTTCGTTTCAAACTAACGATTGGTGGGTCTATTATAGAACTCTAATGTATTAAGAGTCATGGTTGATGGTATTGGTTATTCCATTTCAAAATGTGACATGTAAAATAAATTCCCAAGTTACATACATGATTTATATTTTATTTTTATGGGTTTTTATGTAAATTATATGATATTTCAGGTAAATATAATAATCTTATATAGAAAGAAATGTATATGATAATTCTTAAGGGTGGACATTATGATAGTGAAAACGTTTTCATTTATTTTTCATGTCATAAAATAAATATTTTGGGTTTTATTATTCCTAAAGTTTTTATTATAAATGTTTTATGAACATTATTAGGAAGTAATACTGATTTCCTAATTAACAAATCTATTACTTTGAGCCCAAATATTATTTTCAAATTGATTTGTTTTCTATAAGTTATCATCATATAAAAAGTTTATTTCCTGTTTCCTTTTGGTCCCTCAATAATATTTTTTTCTTCATCCAACTATTGTTTAATGTTTTTGAAAATGTTTAAGGATGGAAAAAAATGGGGTAGTCAAGTCTAATTTCTTGAAGATTAGTCCTGGGAAAAAATCTTTTATCATTCTAAACAGTTTATATTGGGAGAAAATCGATACTAAGTAGAAATGTAAACGTTATAATTTTATTCATGTCTGACAAATGAAATAATTCTGTAAAACTATAGACCTAAAATAGATTTGGGAATTTAATAAATAGAATTATTTTCTAAACAGACTATATTAAGTATTTTAAATTGAAAGGTCCTTGTAGTTTCTAATAGAGAAATGATTAGATATTTTAGAGGTTATGGTAATGTAAAAACCTAACATTAAGATATTATAATTTGTGTTTATCATGATAAAAAATATAAATTTTTAAATATTTATTCATTTAAACTATGTCTTTTTAGAATGGTTTTCTATATAAGAAACATGACAACTATAGTGGTATGACACAAAGGGGAAAGTGTCCTTCTAAATTAGCTTTCTTGAATGGTTGCAAGTGGAATAGAGTAGTTTTTTGATGTACTATCTCTATTGACATAGGCTATAAATTATGGTGACAGGAATTCATGAGTGATACATCATTCAAATTCAAGTAATATGTATATAGTAGGAAATTTAATGAAACAACCCAATCTATAATTTAGGGGATCATCTAACCTTGTGGTAGTTGAGGGATGGATTACATACAAAAAATATATATTCAATGTCATTGGGTGTTGATATAACTAAAAGATAATTATTTGTATTTCTCATTTTGTAGGTGAATCCAATAATTGTCTATGAATTGTTAATAAAATTAGATAAATAGAATATATTTATGCCTTTATGTGGGATGAATTTAAGAGTAATTACATTTTGAAAAATATTCCTATGGTTGTTCGACATCAGATTGATAAAAAAACATGTAATTGCGAGTGAAATGGGAAAACATAGAATCCATGTTTATATAATACTTCTCTTGATAGATAATGAACATAAATTTTTTTACTGGGAGTCATAACTATAAAATTATTTAGTTTAACTCCATGTTGATGACTAAATATTGAATGAAATTCGCTTCCCGTGAATTCAAAATTTATGAAAAACTTATTTGATGTGTAGAGAAGGGAGGAATGGAGTTTAATTATGATTAGGAATTATATGAAAATTTGTTGAAATATATATCCATGTGGAATGAAACAATAATGAATCCTTCAATGAAATTTAATATATTGAAAAAAAATAGTTTGTGATAAGTGCGGTAATAGAAACCACGTGAGTATATTATTTACTATGTTTGGTGCATCAAATGTTGTATGTCTGGAAATATGGAATGTGATTACAAATAAAACAATCATAAATAATCCATGAACATGGAAACAAATAGCCAGCTAATAGTGATATGTTTTAATTGTTATGAGTTGTGGAATTATTCAATTGTGTGTTCAATGTTAGTTACATGGGGTGGAAAAAAATGAAATAGAAATGTGTAGTAATACCTTTTTCTACTACTATGGTTGTTTTTTGGATTGTCTAATGAAGCTGTGACATGTGCCATACATGTTTATGTAAAATACACTAAAACTATATTTGTCTCTAGATCATGGAATTAGTTTTTTTTGAAATATTTCCAACTGAAATGGAAATATCATCTCATAAATGTATTATAGTTATTTTGGTGAAAATTCCTGCTAGAAATATTAAAAATATAATAATTTATTAATGTTTTCATATTGTTATTAGTGGGATGGTACATCCAAAAAATCTAGTTATATGGTCCGTAGTAGAGTTTGTGGTTATTTACTTCATGGATTGGTTTTTAGTTTATCATACTAATATAGATCTAAAAGATAATAATGTTATATTAAATGATTTCACACAATTGTTAGCATATCAAGAAATATATAAATTGATTAGAGATGGAAGTGAGTGTTACCTAGCTAATATTTTTTTGTGAAGAAGGATATCCCCATTTGTTTAATATGTGAAACAAATTGCAAGGAAATAGTTTTCAATTGGGGAGAATAAGATAAATACCGAATTAATTTTAAGATAATGCATTTTCATACATTAACTAACAATACTTTATTGAGTTATTTCATTATACAATTATTATGTATTTTCAAATTAAAATTGAAAAATAAATCTAAACAATTAGAGTTTTCATGACTTATATGGATTAATATTAAATAATTTTTTTTAAAAAATAGAATTGTATGTCTATAAAATGAATATCATTTTTTAATTCATAATAATAAAATTATCTTTGGATGAATTTTAGGGAATTGTATAAATAGAATGATTTTTAATGAATAGTGAAAATTACTAATTTTTATTGAAAACTATACACTGATAATAAATATTTACATTGTAATATTTTATTTTGGATTAATTTTAAAATTTCATCAGTTAATTTTGAATAATAATAATCTAATTATTTTTAATGGATTTTTTAACTAAATTATGTTATAAAAATAATTATACTTAAAATGTATTTTTTATGAAAAAATTATTTTTATCTCATTTTTGAGTTTAATATTTAATTAAATTATTACAATGATATGGATTCATTCCTAAAAAAATATATCATATATTTGGAACCATGAGCCCCAAATTTGTTAAATATGTCCATTTGATTTTGGTAATTATTAGTAGTACTCAGAGTTAATATTTTTCACCGTGGTAATGGAAAATCAGGTTATTAAGGTAACAATAATGTGATCAGGAATAAATGGTTACCCAATCACTTACCAAATTTATTTTGAATGTGTATATAACTTCCATATTAATATAAAAATAAAATATATGAAAGTTTATTCCATTTTTCAATGATTATTTACCATTATAATAATTTGGTAAAAGATATAGACAAAATATCACCCCTTGATTTTAAATATTTCATAAGTATTCATTAAGTAATTAAAGAAATTTTTGATATGAATATTAATTATTATTTTGGGAATATTTAAATTCTTTTTTATGGTAATTTATTTATAATTTTTAGAAATTATGTAATTACCTTAAATTATTAATCAACCATGAGATAATATTTCAATAATTAATTTAAAAATAATATAAATGACTTTAAAAATAAAAAAAAGTAATACAATTTAAATAATTTTTTGTGTTACAATAATTATTTAGAAAATAATAACATACATTTTTTGTGTGAAATGTTTATAAATGAAATCAGTTTTTTTAATTATGTTTAAAATTTAAAATTAATTGAATACTAAAAATATCGACATTAATGATATTTTATAATACGTGATATTTTATTTATTTATTTAAAATACCAAAAAAATATCCTCAACCATGTAATTGATATATTATTTATAATATCGACCATGGTCCATTAATTTTCCATTTATCCGTTTATAGTAAAATTCTTTACTCTTAATAAGTACAATCATTAATGTTGTAATAATTATCAAAAAGGTTAATGTTGGGTAAAACAAAATGATAAGAGCATAAAAATATCCTAAACATGTGAAATAATTATTGTATTAAATTATTTAAGCCCATTTACTTCTTATAATAGAGGCATATCAATTTTTAGAAATTTTAATTTGAGAATTAATTAATATTTATTTAATACATTATCAAATTCCATTATTGCCCCACCCCTCTCTTATAAAAGGGAATCACGTCTCCAATTTTCTTCAGAATTTAGAAACAATTGGTTTACCCAATCCCTATAAGAATAGTATTAACATCCCAAATCACATCCCTTATTCATTTGATTATCATAAAAGTACCCTAGGAATGGTTTTGGTAGAATCGTTATGATATTGTCTAAATAAATGGTATATATTTATAAATAATTTTTGTTTTATTTCTTCTTCCACCTCCATCAAATAATCATCATTCATGGTGAAATAATAAAATCATTATTTAACAATAAAAAAATCTTATTACACTGCATTGAATAATCTATATCTGTATTTGTTTCCATTAAATGGGGAATGAATCTATCATTAATTTTTATGATTGACTATAGGCATGCAAAATAAAGTAATTCGTCTTCCATCATAGATTCTCAGGGTAAGATATAAATATGTATTTAAAAAAACCACAGACACACCCACCCACACATATATATATGTCTGTTTTTGGGTGTATGATATTCATGAAATATTTATTAATATATAAATATATGATATAATATAATTTATTATCCTTCCATCATTTAAAAAATTATAATGTCATTTATACGTATGGGTAGACTACCACCACAATGAAGTGATGAGATAAATTTTTAATAACCACAACCCATTCATGAAATATATAAGAGTATTTAATGATATCATTTTTTATTTATAATATATTGGACTTTCTAAAATGATTAATTAATACTTACCATCTTCCATCTAGGTCATTGAAAAATTTCAACATCACTAAAGAAAAAATAACATTTTACAATGGGTAATTAGTGACGGGTCATGCACCCGTCACAAATACTATTGGCACGTCTTCCCGCCAAAATTTGTGAATAGGTATTTGTGACATGAAACAAGTCCCATTGAAAATACCTTAGGCCATGTAAAGGTAATTGAGAAAATATCATTCAGCCATGGAAATTACTCTGTCAGTAGGTGATTATTTGAAACCGAACCCATCGCGATTGGTTTTTTACCACCACCTCAAGAATTTATTGGGGGAACTATTTGTGATGGTTCCCATCACAAATAATAATATTTTTTACGGGGCACTCATCGTAATTAGTATCTTCACTACTAATCGACCATATATAACCCACCGAATGTTTTCTCTTCATTCAACAATTCACCTATCATTTCATCAGTTCCCCCTTCTTCTTGTAGAAGTATAAATTTTTACGAGGAAAGAAAATTTTATGTTTATAGTGCACAAAGGCTTCATTTTTTAGGTATTTATGTAATGTTATATATTTTTATTTTTTTTATTTAATTTTTTATTATATTTTAAAATTATAAATTAGTTATAATTGGAGTCAATTAGAAGTAATTATTTATAACTATAAGTAATTATTTATATTTTCCAGCATTTGTTTTAAATTATTATTGTTATGTTTTAATTAGTCGTAATGTTTTTAATTAAAATGTGAATAGATTTAATTTTTATTAATTAGATTTAATTAGTGTGAAATAGATATAATTAGACATAATTATGAATAATTACTGGTACTAAGTAAAATTGCAGTAATTACAACTGATTAGTGGACATTTGTAAAAATTAGTGATAAAAAAAATTGTTTAATATTAGAATTAAATAGTTTAAAATTGTTGTCATTGAATAATAATTTGTAATATAAGTGGTAATTACCAATTATTAGTAATAATTAGCAGTTATTAGAAACCAATAGGTGTAATTAGAAATAATAATGTGTAATTAGTAAAAATTACTTCAAATTAATAATAATTATTTAAAATTATAAATAATTAACAAAAAAACATAAAAAATGCCAACAAAGAGTTTTTTTGTGGAAAATAGAAAAAACTAGAGATAAATCCACAAAATTATTAAAAATTAACAATAATTAGTGAATAATAGCATTAACTAGTAATAAATAGTTATAATTAGAATAACATTATTATAAACTAATCACAATTAGTAACAATTAGTGATAATTTGTAGTAATTGATAACAATTAATGGCAATTAGTAAAATTAGCAGTATTCAGTAAAAATTAGCTGTAGTTAGTATGAATTCATTGTAATTAGTAAAAATTAGCAGTAATTAGTCAAAATATGCAGTAAATAAAAAATTAATGGTAATTAGTAAAAATTAACACTAATTAGTATTTATTAGTTTTAATTAGTAAAATTTCTGGTAAAGGGTAATATTTTTTTATAATTAGTGATACTTAGTAATAATTGGTGATAATTTTTTATAATTGGTAATAAATAGTGAAAATTAGTAATAATTAGTGAAAATTAGTAATAATTAGTATGAATTAGTGATAATTAGTAATAATTAGCAATAATTATTTTTAATTTGTAATAATTTGTGATAATTTATGATAATCAGTTATTAAAATCTATAATTAGTAATAATTGGATATAATTAATAATAATTGGTAGTAATTAGTAACAATTAGTGATAATTTGTGATAATTAGTAATAATTAGTAATAATTAGTAATAATTAGTAATAATTATTCATAATTAGTAATAGTTAGTCATAATTTGTAATAATTTTAATAATTAATAATAATTACTCATAGTTAGTAATAATTAGTTATAATTAGTAATAATTAGTTGTAATTTATAATAATTTATAAAAATTATATAAAAGGTTTGAGACCAAGCACCCCTAGCCCCCGAAAAATTTATTTGAAAAAGAAAAGTCGGGGCATAACACGAAATGAAACATTAATAAAGGTAACACCCAAAAAAGATACATGGAATAAGGGTTGAGATCCCCACTATACCTATAGTCATAAGTGGAACTAGTATCCAATGATTCCCATTCAGATTGAAAATTATTTTGTTGCTTGAAGATCCCTGAATACATCTCACGGAGCCTTTATTTCTCCATGAACTTGTTTGACATCCCTTGCTTGGGTGAAGTATCATTCATTTCCTTTGAGGAGAACATGGTAGACAAAATCCTTTGAACATTAGAGTAATCCTTCCTTGGACTTCTCTTCAGGGGTGTTATGTCAACCATCATTGGTTTCCCATGTTCAACAACATTTTTGAAAGATACTTTACTGCAACTCATAGTTTGGGGAGGGTTGTTGGCCATCTCCTTGTCATTATTAGTAACATTGGCCCATTTATCAATGACCTTCGAAGAGATATACAATTTTTGAATCTCATCACAATGGTTAATGGTTCATGAATCAGTACCTGATCCCTACAGTATTCCTGTAAAGGCACATCAAAACCTATGGTCTACACTAATCCACATCCCATGAATTGTGGTTGCATATTAGTATGCTCGACAACCAGAAAGAGAGGAGCTTCACCAATGGAACGACCATCACAGGTTGTCTCATACTCAACAGATGAACGGGCCAAATTCAAAAGTGCCTCACTGTCCTTATTCCCAACATCATCATCTTTGAGCAGGACATCCTCCTCCCTACTAATATCACGTTGAACAAAAACTGCATGCCCATTTAGATCACTGAAATGTTGATTTCATGCATCCCTTGAAACGTCATGAACACCTAAAGGACCTACCAATTCATTATTAACTCTATGACCAGTTACATCCATGACATCAAGTCGATTCACACCATTCCCAATCAAACTAGTCGATTGAAGATCCTGCTTCAGCGTATCAAACACTATAGTGACGAACAAATCAGATGACACCCGTGCAGGTTTTTAAAAAGATGATTCACCCAATCCCACCAGCCCAGAGGCGTTTCTAGGCCTATCCTCCCCAACAAGCATCTCCCCTAACCATAGGCCTTACCAAGACTCTTGTCCAAACAAGAGGGCCTCCGGTTCATTACACCACCATGATAGTTATAGGCCAGATGACCCAATCAACAATAGGTTGTGTAGTAATCCTCCCATGATTCAAAAAAAATAGCTTGATCCCACCTAAACTCCTCTACAAACACATCCCAAACCCACTAAACTAGGGACTTCAAGACATCCACCTCAACAAAAAATCACAGATTTATCGGAGGACTCATGATAGAAGTGCAATTATCATTACAATGAAATTGATCCACCAAATTCCCGAGTAGACAAATTATTGCAAGATTTTGAAAAGGCAAAGGATCTTGAGGGATACTTACTAATCTCAAGATGGAGAGTCCATCACGATTCATACATTGATTGAGTTACCAATGAAGAAGAAACCACATGCATTTGTTGCATCGGTGGGGAGCCCTGGACGATATCCATATCCAATCGGCATCCGAAGCAAAACAAATCATTATGTGATGTTTATCAAGAAGTCCCAGAACCAAGAGATCTGAGAAATCCCAATTACAAAAAGCGATGCGATCAAAATCATCAACCAAGGGCCATCGATATTGAAACAATCCACTAGGGTCAGATCCAGAAAACTCGAAGCTCCAGAGAACTCTGACAACAAAATCGAGAGCTAAGGATCACCAATGTAAAGATCTGGAACCTTTGGGCATAGAGAAATAATCAGGAACTTAGGGAGAAATCTAGGATTAGATAAAGGGATAAAGGGCTTCCACGGAACAGGAGGTGGAGGCACCAATCCATCCTCCCCCACCCACCTCTGAGAAGGGGGGGGGGATTCATCATCAATCATCAGTGCCTAGGGTTCCATCATCAAGAGCACCTCTACCCGTAGTATTCCGTTCACCTTAGTAATAATTAGTAATTACTTGTAATTACTATTAATAACTACTATTAATTAGTGATAATTAGTAATAAGTAGTAATAAGTAGTTATATTTCATGATAATTAGTGATAATAAGGAATAATTATTAATAATTACGATTAATTTGTGACAATTAGTTTTAATTTTAAATAATTAGTGATAATTAGAAATAATTATTCATAATTACTAATAATTAGTCACAATTTGTAATAATAAGAAAAAGTTTTTAATGATTTGTAATAATTTGTTTTAAATAGTGATAATTAGTTATAATTAGTGTTAATTAGTAATAATTTGGTGTAATTAGTGATAATTAGCGATAATTAGTGATAATGAGTAATAATTGGTTATAATTAGTGATAATTGGTGATAATTAGGCATGATTAGTGATAATTAGTGATAATTATTAATAATTAGAAATAATTAATGACTATTAGTATTAATTAGTTCTAATTATTATAAAGTAGTAATAATTAGTGGTAATTAGTAATAATTAGCTATAATTAGTAAAAAATAGTGGTAATTTGAAATATGTAGTAATAATTAGTAACAACAAGGAATTATTAGTAATAATTTATGATAATTAGTAATAATTTTTTATAAGTAGTTATAATTTGATATATTAGTGGTAATTACTAATAATTAGTGATAACTAGTAATAACTATTATTAATTGGTAATAATTAGTAATAATTAGAGAAAACTACTAATAATTTTAATAATTAGTCATAAATTGTGATAATTAGTAATAATTAGTAATAATTCATGATAATTAGTAATAATTATTACAAATTAGTAATAATTATTGGTAATAAGTAATAATTAGTAATAATAAGTAATAAATTTTTATAATTAGAAATAATTAGTAACAATTTTTAATAATTAGTGATAATTAGTAATAATTAGTGATAATTAGTAATAATATGTCATAATTATTAATAATGATTGATAATTAGTAACATTTAGTAATTATTATGGATAATTAGAATTAATTAGAATTAATTTGTATTTATTAGTGGTAATTAGTCATAATTTCTAATAATTAGTGATAATTAGTAATAATTATAAATAATTAGTCATAATTCATAATAATTAGTGATAATTAGAAATAATTACAAATAATGGCAGGTAATTCACGATAATGTGTTACAATTAGTGATAATAAGTAATAATTCATGAGAAAGTAATAATTTGTAATCATTAGTAATAATTAGTATTTTTTAGTAATAAATATTTATAATTAGAATTAACTAGAAATGACTATTTATAGTAATAAATTTTAATAGCTAGTAATACATAGTTATAACTAGTAAAAATTAGTGGTAATTAGTAAAAATTAGCGGTTATTAAAAATAATTATTAATAATTAGTGATAATTAGTGATAATTACTAATAATTAGTTATAATTAGTGATAATTAGTGGTAAATAGCTATTAACATTAAGAAGTAGTATAATTAGTAATAATTAAGGATAATTAGTAATAATAAGTGATAATTAGTTGTATTTATTAATAATGTGTAATAATTGGTAATAATTTGAAATAATTATTAATAATTAGTGATAATTACTAATAATTACAATTAATTAGTGATAAAAAGTAATAATGAGTCATGATTAGAAATAATTAGTGGTAATTAGAAATACAAAGAAATATTTACTGATAGATAGTAATAATTAGTTTTAATTAGTTAAAATTAGTAATAATTAGTGATAATAAATAAAAAATAGTCATAATTAGTATAAATTAGTTTTAATTATAATAATCTGTTGTAATTAGTGTTAATTAATATTAATTTGTAATAATTATCATTTAATAGTAATAATTAGTATTAATTAGTAATAATTAGTGTTAATTAGTGATATTTAGTAATAATTGTTAATAATTAGTGACTATAACTAATAGTCAGTCATAATTCATAGTAATTAGAAATAATAGGAAATAATTAGTACTAATTAGTAATAATTAGTAGAAATTCATAATAATTAGTAATAAATAGAAATAAATAATGGTAAATATTTTAAATTAGTTGTAATTATTTAAAATTAGTGGTAATTAATAAAAATTTGTGGTAGTTAATATAAATTTGTGGTAATTAGTATAAATTATGTGAACCTTTTTAAAAATAGTGGTAATTAGAAAAATAAAAATACTTTTAATTAATGATAATTACTAATATTAACTACTAATTATAAAAAAATGGTTATAATTGGTGATAATCAGTTTTAATTAGTAATAATAAGTTATAAGTAGTAAAAACATGTAATATTATTTCGTAATTAGTAATAATTTGTAATAATTTTTTTTATAATTTATAAGATTTAATTGGAATTACTAATAATTTATAGAATTGAACATTAAATCACTATAATTAGTTAATAGAAAATGAAATTAGTAAAAATCATTGATAGTTTGTAAAAACTATGATGAGATAAAATTTATAATTTTTACATGTTAATTCAATTTTTTTTAATTTTTTCACTTTTTTGTATCTTTTATTTGATTATATCAAATTAATCATAAAAATATTATTTAATATATTTTTTTAGAGAGATATGGAACAAGTAAGTTAACAACCATCTTTTTTAATTGATTGTGATTGGATAAATCATTACATTAATCTAAAATGTTTTGGTTTAAATTATGTATATATTGAGGGGGTTGAATTATTTTTCACTATTTTCCTCATAAAATCAATAATGTTTTTAAAATTGGAATATTATTTATCCATCTAAGAAATTTTATCTAAGGAGGGTGGCAACATTTGATAACGTTGGGGTCATCTATTTTTTTCTGAAAAAATTATATTATTGGTATCAACATGATGAACACAGTCCTAGAGAATATACTATTAATTTAGTTCCAAATCCATCACTATTTCAAAATTTAGTACACGATGTGGTTGGTCTATCTTTTCAATAAAATAAAACTCATGATGATTTTGATTTAACTCCTAAGTTGGATCCATCCCAATTTTATGATTTTTTGAAGTCCTTTTATGATGCCTTATATCCTAGTTGCAAGATAAGAAAATTTCAAGAGGTTGAAAAATTTATGTATACGAAATCAAATAATGGAATTTGAAATAGCAGTTTTGATTAGCCAATCTATTTGGTTAAAGAACTATTACTTGAAGGAATTTTTTTTCATATTTATTTCTATGAGAGGAAGCTGAGAGTTCGTAATTTCGATATTTATTATCATAAGATTAAAGAATAATCCTAGGATTTATTATTATATTATGGTGAAAATGAATCATTATTTAGATGTCCAACATGTGGTCTACCAAGGTATAAAGAGGTTAATCTTGGGATGTCTGGATTGATTTCAAAAAAACTATTGAATTGTGGTTTTTTCTTATGGTAATATCATCTTAAAAAATGTGAAGTTAAAATTTACGGCATGTTAGACAAAATAATTGAACTATGTCACCTTGGACAGAATTATGTAACATTTTTTAAATGTCATTGTTTGGATACTAATAGAGGCTTGGGTGTTTATACATTCCATATAATCATTGATATTAAAAATAATACGTTTTTTGTAGTAAATGAAATACTTTTTTTGCCTAGTCAATAACATAAAATTTATTATGGAACATATTGTGTAAATCCAAAGTTCATAGTGATTGGTGGGACATTATAAAAATTAAATCTCATGAAAATAAATTTATTTAAAATAAATGTGGTTCAACTAAAGTGAAAGGAATTGAAATTTTTCAAGAGATAACTTTAAATTCATAATTTCCGTGATGGGACCCAAATATTGATAATGAGGCCCCCATGTTTATTGGTCAATGGAGGCTATGATGTTTTTAATGTAATAGGTGGATTTGAAATAGTAATAGATGATAAAGATGAACCTCTCATAGAAAATAATGATACATGGGTGGAATATAATTATATTAACATTTTCATTTATAAAGATCGGGGTGAATATTGATAGAAATAAATATTGTTCATATTAACAAATAATATATTTCATTATATAATACTTTTTAGTTATTTATTTATTTCATTCTTTTTGTGTTTAATATTACTGGTTTTATCAGATATAATTCATGAGTTGGATAATGTTGTACTACCTGATGACGATGGTGATGGTTCTTCATCTGGCCCTCATACTACTGGAGGTTCATCAATAACCTAGAGGGGTCACAATATTATGATATTGATGATTCTGGTCCCTATCCTGGAGTGACATCCACATCTTTAATTTGATCCATGATTGCAGAGGTACAATTAGTTGTCTATATTAGTATGTTTTCATTAATTTTAATTAATTAATTTATATACTAATTGTTTGATTATTTCTTCTCCATTTCTTGTATCTATTCACATATAGCAGTTGGACAAGGAACCTTAATATTGTGGAATTATTTGTATGGAACATGGGTAACCTGGATCACATTTCCATTAAGTATCAGTGTCATATTTTCAATCATGGTAGGGTTGTATGCATGAGTGTCACCATAATTTTCTCCACAGTCTGAAGAGAAAAAAATTTGGAAAGAAGGAGTCACAGATTTTGATCGGTGTTACTTCACCCACGGAAAAGATTGCATATATGCTCATGTTTGGGATGGAATATGTTAATACTGGATGGGAGCTACTTTTCAGTGGAGAGCATCATCAGGCCAACAGAACTAGGGGAGGTAGGAGGTGACACATTTTGATGATAGTCTTACATTCATTATGCATCGAAAACATTTAGTAAAAAAATGTAAAAAATTTATATAAAATTAAATGTAATATTTTTATTTTTTCTCATATAGGAAGTCAAACAACCTGATATTATAGAGTTTTGCATTTAAAGGAGGATGTTTAGATATCCCTTCATTATAGAGATTATATGTGATTTTTCGCATCATATTATTGTCAACATAATTTCTTTTTATTTTTTAAAAATAACTAAAAATAATTATTTTACTATTTTAATTTCAAATTGCATTTGAAGGATCCATATAAGGATGTGGAATCTCAAACACATGATGAGTGTTAGGGAAAGACCGAATGTCAGACCTCCAGTGCATCTTGATTTTATGATGAAGCATGAATGCAGGCGAATCAGTATGTCTTTAGGAAAGACAATTTTTTTGGTATCATCTCTTGATTGACGCCTTTGAGCTATTATGGTACTACTGATATGTAATCATGCAGCTCCAGTGGAGCTCATGGATCATCATCATCATATTTTAAATTGTATGAGAAGAATTTTTGAGCTTCAGGTGAGTTTATAGAGACCATGAGTTGGGAGTAGGTATAGCTTTGTTGATACTTGTAGGAGGAGGAGGAGATGTATTGATGGCATCATTTGTATCACAAGTAGGCGATGGAGTACATGTGATGTCTGACTCATGGTTTTCAGATAGAGTTCCCTATACTATCTCTTACAGATCCTCCAGCTCATCCAGATGACCCCCAGAGTGACTTATATACATTATTGATAAACATTTGAATGTATAATTTTTTAAATATTTTTAGTAACCCATGTATTTAAATTATTATATAGTGTGTTTTTATATTGTTATGAATATTACATTATATATTTTTTTCATATTTTTTTTATTTTTTTTATTTTATTTTTATATTATATCATTTATTATGTTGTTATTTTGTTATTTTTGTTAATTTATTATTTTACTATTTCACTGTTTATTTATTATTTTATAATTATTATAATTTTTTATATTGTTACAAATATTGTGTTTATTATTATTTTAGTAGTATTTTTTATCATTTTTTATTATATATATATATATATTTAAATATTTTTTATTATTATTATAAATAATATTTTACTAAATTTTATTAAAAATAATTTATTATTTTTTATTTTTTAAAATTTTTATTTTTTATTATTATGGGACTATTTCAAATAAGTTTTAGAAAAAATGGATGGACTATTTGAGATGGGAAGAGATCCCATCATAGAAAAATGTATTCTCAAAACCATTTTATGAAATTACTCATTTTATACAATGTAATCCAATTTTAAATTAACTGTTACAGGATCATAAATTTCTAGTTCTCTGTAACTCATGTGTACATATGGCCTACCATCTTTATAATTCTATCATAGATCATTTCTAATAGAAATATTTCATATATGATTTTATAGTTATAATTATTTCATTAATATAATTATAGAGATGATTGACTAATAATATCATTTACAAAATTCTACCTTTCAAAGTCATTTTGGATATATGGGTCGTGTGTCATCAAAACAATAGATATAAAGTTAATTAATTATACCATGGATATAAAATGAATAATAAATTTGTAAGTGTTATAGGTAAGTAAAAAAATAACATAGGATTATTTTTCAATAATATAGAGATCATATATGGTGATTATGAATCAAGGTAAGAGAATTTATTTTAATAAATTCATATTTTAATGTTCCGTTTCCAAATCTTTTTCTTCAATGTGAATATTTTTAAAATTAATTTTTTATGTATTTATATGGATATATATTTAATAAAATGATTTTTTTGTATTATTTTTAATTTCATTCTATGGGTTTCATTAGTATTATTCTTACAAAACATTTTGTCATTTTTTTAAAAGGTAAAAAAGAATTTTCTATTTTAATGTATACTGTGAAATTGACATTTCCTTACATAGTAATGATTATTTTTGATTTTCATTTTATTAGTAGAATACTTATTATATTTAAAGAAAAAACCTCATTCAATTTTATTTATTTATTTTCAAAATGGTATTCAAAATGGAATGAATATTTTGAAAACTGTAATTTTTTTCTTATGGGTGAATACCCTAATTTTATATGTTTAATTTTAGGAATTTTATGCTTTTATGAGTTATGATTACGTTATGGTTCATCTGAATTGTTATGATAATAAGTGGAATTTTTTATAAATCATTTATCAGTACCTTCATTAATATGTATTAATGGGTGGCCCCAATATAGATCATTGATGGGTGGTTCTATTATGAAACAAAGTGGGTAGGCCCATGGTAGCCCTCTAATGCACTAAGCTTCGAAGTCGACTATATTAGTTATTTCATTTGTAAAAGAGATATATAAAATGTTTTCCCAAGTAACCTAGGTGATTTATTTATTCATTTTATGGGGTTTTAAGGAAATATCATGATTTTTTTTAGTAATTTGGTAATCTTATTTTTAATGGAAAAATATATGAACTACATAAGGTTGTAAATCAAATATCTGTGAATAAATATTCATGTGGTTTTCATGGAATCAAACAAACCATTATGAGTTTTATTTTGATTTAATGATTTCTTAATAAAATATTTATGAAATTCATTTGGATGGAAAGTTGATTTATTGGGTTCGAAAATGATTATTTTTATCCCTAAATATTTATCAAAATGAAATTTTTTTGTATTCATTGACTAATGAGTTTCTTTCTATTTATGTTTATATCCCATATTGATATTATTCTTCTCATCACATGTTTTTAAATTTTTTTCATTGTTTTCAATGATGGGTAATAAAAAATTAATATGTCTTATTGAATTTCATGAATATTAGGCATAGAAGGGAAGATTGTTTCATTATAAAATTTTTATATTAGAGGAAGAATGATACTCAGTAGATGACACCTCATTATAATTTATGGTTTTCTATTTGGGATTTATGACCAAATAACCTATACCTCTAAACCGAAAATATATTTAGGGATTCAATAATGAATATTAATGACTATAGACACAAGAATACGTATTGTTAAATGAATGGTATTCTCAATGAAGGTCATATCAAGAAATGATGACATTATCATGAACGGTTATTAAGATTTGTATTCATATTATTTTGACAAACCAGGAATATAGTTTTATTATTAAGGAATCATTAATGTGAATTGAATTATGCCACCATATAGCTGATCAAGGAATAGTGATTCAAAATTTGGTAATTCCAAGGCATTGGGTTTTTTAGTGAAGAAAGGAATTTTTCCATGACATTAATTTTCACACCATAACATGATCAAGGATGTTAGGACATCCATAACATTATTTTATTATCTTTAAAATAAATTATACGTATAAATTATGCAATGTTCAAAAGAATGCAATGATACATTTGTATAAAATTGACTATCATATTCAAGGATAATTATATATTTTGTATTAGAGATACATATAGTTTTCATATATATTTAAGAGACATATTTCTTTACCATGAAGGGAATAAGGATTTTGGATCCATATTTGGAAGTATATGTCTATTAAACAATGAAACAACAACAATAATTGAATGTGTGGAAGATTATATCATTGGAATATTATATGGAGTGATCATTTTGATGATAGAGGAGTTGATTGATACACCATTACTTGTGTAATCACATTCTAGGACCACATCAGATCTAGATATTTTATCGTGGATTTTTAGAGAGGTTTTTAAGTTACTTAGAGAAATTAGTTTATTACACTATTATTGATTTAAACCTACAATATCCTTTTTGAAACTCTTAATTTTTAATTTGAAATAAAGGAACATAGTGAATTATGTACCTCAGCATATCATTGATGTATGATCCATATAGGTAGCCCTATATGGGTGTATGAAAAAACAATTTTGGTTGGATTTCCTTAAAAACCTTCACTTCATAGCCATTTTATAGAGAGTTTTGTTCTTAATATTCCTGGAAAAAGTTCCTAGATAGGTTTTATTGAATGAATTCATGCCCTTATTCACACCCTCCTCTCAGGGTTTTTTTCTTGTATAGGACCGACAGATAGAATCTGAGTGGAATATTCTTAGTGAATGTTCTCTGTTGGAGGCCATGGATGTGGTCATATATTATAAGGAAATTAAAATAATCATTGGTAAATAAATTCAATTAAGTATGAACTACATGGAATAAAATTTCGGATCAATATTCATGGATTTTTATACACCTTCTATATAAGGCATCCCTATTGACTTGGAATGAGTTTCATTATCTAATAATTATTAAAGTAATATAATTTAAAATTTCAATAAAATAAATGTATTGTGGTGATATTTGATCAATGAAATTGATATGTAGGTGACGTCATGTAAATCCACAAACACAATGTGTGAAAAATATCTCACATTATTTGAAGGGAATTCCACGGTCTGTAAATATTGATTTATTATTGTATGTAATAAGTATGGTGAATTGAGGATGAACATGAATTACTTTTTTTATACAATCTAGTATCTAGTTAATTATATTGTGAAAGACATGCATGGAATATAATAAATCTTTAATGGAAACATGCTAATAAGTGGATCAGGATTATTTATTTGTAAATATATACATAATATTATAAGACACCGAAACAAAATGATTTTTTGTTTGGAAAACAAAATGATATATTGTTTTTATATAGTCTATGGAATTATATATAAGATTTATGGGTGGTCATATTTGGTTTTAAGGAATAATATTTCATGGGATTATTTTAATCAATTTTATAATATTCTCATTAAAGAATATATATTTTGGAAAAATAATATCATAGCCTTGGGTATATTAGATCTATGTATTAATCCTTCAATTTTAATATGGTATTCATGGATGATTTATTGGACTATTTTATTTGGTTTTCTAAGAAATTTTTTTCTATTATCGTAATTGGATTGATTTTAGAAATATTTATCAACCAACCGATATAATGTACAATTCAATAATAGTCCCTAAAATTACCAAATGTGATGGGATTAAGATGTTAAATTCTTATAAAATTGATTAAAATGATTTCATAGGTGATCAATAATAACTTGATCCACATAGAGTGCCCAAATTTATTATATAAGGAGAAATTACCACCATAGTCTTCAAAGTGATATTGTCCACCTATATTTTTCAAATCATTAAAATTTTTAATTAGTAATAATGTAGTAAAAATAATAGAATTTTTTCCATGACCTATTATTCAATAAAATATATGGGGTCATTTGTTTTCTATCATTTTTAAGACGAAGTGGATAAGTGATGAACTTTAATCAAGAGTA
Source organism: Viscum album (assembly GCA_963277665.1). Taxonomy (NCBI): domain Eukaryota; kingdom Viridiplantae; phylum Streptophyta; class Magnoliopsida; order Santalales; family Viscaceae; genus Viscum; species Viscum album. Next base: position 463,471,532 of record OY728122.1, on the reverse strand, counting down.
CCAATCCTAGAAATGATGTTGATTCCTTGGAATGTAAAAAGATCAATGAATTAATTCATAGTAGTATTATGAAAAAAATTATTAATTTTTAATCGAGACACATTTCAAGGAGGTCAATCAAATTGAAAATTTTTAGGTCATATAAGTTAACATTCTTATGGATTTTATGGTATCACTCTATATTTTTTTCAGACAATAAAAATATATTCGATCATTAGTGGATTAAGACCATATATCATAAAATCTATAGCTATTTTAGACATTATAATTTGTGAGTAAGTAGTTTATTTTTTTTAATGTGGATATATTTTTTAGAGGGTTTTAAGTCTCATGACCTTCCTCCCACTTGAATGAATTCCATGATGGTACTGAAGATGACCAAGACCACCATAGTCTGCCACTAATAGGCAATGTGTTGAAGACTAGAAGAATGATTATAAGAACACACACATGATATGAATAACCCTCATAAATACTATGTATATAAAAAAGTAATCCAATTAATCTATATAATAATAAATAATAAATCCTAATATTAAATAAATCCTACAAAAAATTTGAAATCTAAAGAGGGAAATACAATGAATGGATCTAATGCCAACTAATTAATAATCACAAGATAACACCAAAACCACTATGAGCTAGCAATAATAGGACTGATCAGAAACCCCATCCCATGGACACATATATATATATCTGTGTGTGTGTGTGTGGGATATCAATAAAAGTAAACCCAGTAGAATCCACCACAAAATCTAAGCCGACAATGTGAAAAAACTACACTAACACTTCAGTCAATAAATAATAAATCAAATCCATTACTTATACTAGGTAAAAATTATTTCCATCCTCACCAAATCTCACAAATATAAATAACACATCGAAGAATAATTAATATAACAGTAAAATAATGTATAATAATAATGTACATTATATCCACTTCCCCTACTGAACTAGTTTCCATCATTCCCTAATGATATATGTCCTTTTCAACCATCCCCTTCATGTCCACAAATCTATATCATCATAAAAATAAAATCATGACACAATCTTTAAAGAATGTTATATATATACATATCAACATGATGTTTTGGTGTATAGTCATGAATTTTCTCAACCTCATATCCTTATAATTCTACGTATTCCACTACTGTGCTGCCACTAGATAAACCAATTAATCATAAACCATTACATCCCATGAAACATAACCATGATCCATTATTTCCTATTTAAAAATATACAGCATATACATGAGTTGTAATAACTTGAATATTTATTAATACCTGGCTACATTTGTAGGGGATAGTAGGTAAGTGACAATGGTGAACATTATAAAAACCATTACAACCTAGACATTGAGGGAAACACCTTTTACAAAATCCTAAATTGGGAATCATTTTCCTTACTAACATGTGTTGTGGATTACATAATATATCCAAACTAGAATTATTATATAATATCACACATATTGTACATGGATTTTCACTTCATATTTTTTAAACACAATGAAAAATTAGCATCACCATGTAACAACTTTTCTAACACCACTAATCCCAATAAAACCAATTATTCCCTCACTACATACCATCCATTCTATGACCAAAACATCCAATTTTTTTAAATAATCACAATTTAAAATATTTTTCATTTACCATCCATTTTATATTTATTTAATTTTTCATTTCGATATCCTATTTATCCTATTTTTAAAATTAAAATAAGATTGTTTTTTTAATATATAGAAAAATTAAATTTCATATAATCATAACAAGTCATTATTAATAAAAATATTATCTGATAAATAGAAATTTACTATATCGTAACATATATAAAAGTCCATATATTAATTTAAGTAATATTTTCTTATTATCAACTTAAACCATCATTATTAAAAATATATCAATTCTCCATTAAAGTAAATTAAATAATTCATTTAAACATAGCCTTTACCACATTCATCTGTCTGCAACCCTTCCCATAAATTAATTAATATTTTTCAATACTAGTAAAAATCCTAGGAAACTACGGAAAAGTAACATTTCAATCAATGTAGACATAATATATTAATAGTTAAACCAGTCACAAAAAAATAAATAACCACACAACCCCATTCCAACAACTAAAAAATCTCCATCGTTTGAGTTTAACCTCAACCACATCACCATTCCACACACAACATCATTATCCTCCATAATATAATTATACCTACATCAAAACAACCAATACAACAGAATCACCTCTTCACAAATGTTGTCAAGAACATCATTATGAGTTATTTTTCAATAAATATGTAATAGGAACTCACAAAAACATGGTAGTAAATTATAAAATAAATAAATAAATCAATAACATATACAATATAAATTCAAACATCCATATTCTTTTATCATATACACATTTTATTTGTATATGCAGTGATAATAAACAATTCCATAATTTTTCAACTGATTTCTATTAAAATATTATTGATATAAAAACAAATGAATTAATAAAAATATTAAAGATTTAATTTCACATATCCATACACTTTAATCATATACATATTTTTATGTATAATTATTAGAAATAAATAATTACACAATTTAGCTCCCGATTTCTATCAAAAATATTGTCTCGTTTTTCTTTAAATTCCACATTTCCATTTTCTTATACTATTAGGTCAATTCCATTTCTTCACTTAATTACATTTGATGAATTATAATTCCTCAGTCATAAATATTAATTAAATATATATTTGGAATACCTTACCGAAAAATAATGTTTCAAAAACCACTACACAACATAGGGAAAATAAGAATGGTCAAACACCACCCATATCTCAAATAAAATGTTAAATAACAATGATATCATAGTACATAATATATTGTTGACATACAACCAATAACATAGAGGCCAATAACCCATAATATATCATTTAGGAATATTTATATCTTCAATAACACATGATAATGGGAATTGGGATCAAATTATATCAAAAAGGGATGCTCCAAATAGATAATAAGCTTGAGGATCATTTATATTGGACACAAACCATCATAAAGAGATCCCACAATGAAATGAGGTTCATGATTTTTTTGGGGGAAATAAAATAAAATTTAAAGGGAAATTGAATTTATAATAAAAAATAGAAACTACATATCTTGATTCAATGACTAAGGTTCATGCATAATGTGGGTCATATTTAAGAATCAGGGAACAATCCATCCCCATACTTACGCTTTTACTGTTTTTCAACAATCATTTCAATTGATTTTTTTAACTAAAAGTTTGGGTAAATATATTATTTTATTCTATAATTGTTAATCCTAATGAGTTAGAGTGTAGTACCCTCCCTCCACCCACTATCCAAATCAAATGTATATTAAGACTATAATGACATACATAGACCACTGTGAAAGAATACTCATAATTTAACAGATTATACGTTATGATACTAAGGATTACACTATGTGATGAAAATTATCAAATAAAAGTGGTTATATCTTATTATTAACAAAAATAATAATGAGACCCTTTAAAAAAAACATACCACTCTAAAATATAACCCCCCTCATAAACAAGAGAGACATTAAAAACTTATAATCAAGAACCCACAATGCAACCCCATCATTAATTCATAAACAAAATCACCATTATATTACATATTTAACATAGTCAAACTATTTGAACAAAAAATACCACATCACATCCCAATGGTCATACTGTTATTTGTTAAGAGTAAGGATAATGTATCCAATAGTCCTATTATACCCCACCATACTACCTCTATAATATTTGTAATATTTTTTTACTATGAATATAATAAACTATAGGACCTGGGAAAATAATAAAATTTATATCAATGACTCCTAGAAAATTATCACCCTTAAGAATCAATAAAAAATATCCCTATTTTGGATCAATCATTCAATCTCAACGGTTGTGAATTAGTATCAAATGTTTAACAATTAATTTTACTCATTTAAATCCTAAAAAAATATTTGAATCTATATTATTATAAGAGATATATATTTATTTGGTTATGATTCCACAATGATTAATTACTACATTAAAAGTGGTAATGAATGGAAAAGAGTAGAACTGTTTATTTTTACAATGTTCATCCCTAATGTGGGAATCTACTCAATACGACATTTTTATTGAGACTAAGACACATTTATCAATTATAAAAATAAACAAGATGAATAAATTTTTTTCTCCTGAAATAAATCAAATGTGTCTTGATATGTTCATAATCTCTAAACATGTACCTTCACACTAGCTTCTAAAAGTTTAAAATGTGTTCTCCAAAACTCCATATTGAGAATGATCAACAAATTGATTTGTATATAACCACATCAAATTAATATGATCATCATACTCTATAAGAGCCTTTTAAACTCTTGTAGATCACCACATATACTTTTATTCACATTATTATATTCATGTAACCATGCTTCTTAACCTAATTATATTGTTGGAATGCTAGTCTTCATCAACTAAATCCACTAACATTATAAATATGGGTGATGGTCATCAATAGTTGTGTTTGTTAGTATCTATCACAACTCTTCTCTTTCAGAATATACCATATAATATTATCATAAGGAAAAAATTATGTAGTAATTCTCAATATACTATTATTTTTCTTCCTTGATTTTAAAGTTCTAATTTTTAGATTATCATCAACCTCTAACACTCTCACTATCTTTCTCTATCTTCAATAAAATGGATATATAGGTTTACAATATTGGATATATTATATACAACATCTACTGACTATTATTATCTTTTCTTATTTTTTTTATCATAATAACATGAATACTAATTTCACATATTTTAATATAAAAATTTATATAAATATTCACAACATGATATTATCATCTAACCTAATCAATAATAATCATATGGAATCTGATAGACATTTACTATCATTTTATCCTAGAAAATGAAATCATTATTTAATCTTTCATGGGTATTAGGATTAGATATCCTTAAATCATCAACATAATACAAAAATATTCAATCCACAAAAAATGATAACATAACGTGGACCTTTCTTTTTCTAACACACATTCACAACCAAGAAACCCCAATCCTTCTTAAATTCTCATGAATATTATTATAATCTAGAATTATGAATCTTCAAAGAATAATGATATTATTTTTTTTAACTCCCATCACAATATCTTTTTATTTTTAGAATTACCATAAATATTAGGTTTTTCTATATGATGACGCTAGTTTACAATTAGGGGAACTATTACATATTAATTGAATATTTTATATGGAACTAATTTATATCACCTTTTTCCCTTATGTTACCCCTAGGAGGTCCCATTTACTCCTACCTATCATCCTAGAATACCTTACGTATCATTTTAATTTATTTTATGAAAATTACATATTATTTTAAGTCATCTTATGTCTCTGGTGTATTTATTTAATTCATCAGATGGTAATTACTTATGCTCCAATTAACCATTATATATTCATTATAAATTTGGATTAATTCTAATTTATCACAGTGAGGGTTTGTTTAAAATTTATATTTTCAGTGAGAAACTCATAATTAAGAAATTGTTACTCTTAAATATTGTCTTGAACACTGTTATGAGTTTATTCAAGTATTTTTCCTTTTATATATTTCTATTAGAGCCTTAGAAGATATATTACATTTTCTTTATTTCGTATTAGGTAACATAGTTTAACCATTCTTCTTTGAAAAATATTCTCAACCTCAACGTGATTCTTATATATTTGTTCAAGGAACCCGTAAGTAATTTTTTTTAAAAAATTATTTAATAAGTCTTGGTAAATATATTTTTATGCATTCAAATATATTACATACCATGTATAATTATTTCAATTTCCTCATTCTTGAACACACTCAACAAAATACTGACATGTGCATGATATAACATCCGTATTAAAATATGATCTTTTACTCAAGAAATTTTAGTATACACAATCATATAATCCCTCTTCTGTAGAGTCCCAGGAAATAATGACATATAAAAGCCTTTCATAAATTTCATCTCTAAATCATAATTCCATAAAATCAAATAATTATCTAAAAATAATTTCAATCATTCTCTAGAATCCACATCTACTCCACTTATTCTTAAAAAACAAATGGCTTTGGTGATTATTATAATGTTCCCAAAGATCATCAAAAAAATAACCCAAACATTTATACATATTAGTTCTAAAGTTTGAGTACTGTAATAGAACTCTAAAACATAAAAAAATACAATTTCTAACTCAACATTAAGAAATATTTATCTATGAGGTAATCAACATTAAATGCATTTCTATTAATGCTTGATAATAAAATGATGGATTATAAATCATTTATATAGGATTTTATTGACATAATGACAGCTCCTAAATCTTTTAAATAACTAGAGGTTCAAATTAATTACAATTTTTTTGTATAAATTACTTTCCCATTTAATTAGTACCTGTCTTTGATACTCAATGATATCTTCTCTATAATCATATGTTGTATAAGACACTTCCAAAAAACAATGTTTCATTTTAGACATCATGGTTTATATTGGGATCTTCTTTATATCCCAACATAAACATATATAGAATTTAATTATTATTGAAATATTAAAAATATATATAACTAAGGAATGTATTTTTATAAAAATCCAATTGGACATTTCAAACTTCCCTTCAGTATTTTTTTGTCAATTATGATTTTAATTATTCCAATTTGAAACATAAATTAAATATTATAAGACCTCCTAGTGATAATAAATGAAAATTATATTGGGTAATGAATTGTTTTACCCATATCATACTCCTTATATTATTTTATATTTGATCAAAATCCATTAGAAAACCCAGATCCCCATTATAGGCGGGAAAAATCTCATTTCATTAACTACTATTATCTAAATTTATCAACTCTTTGTCCACATGTGCATTATCACTGTTGAAACAATTAGTGATTAATATAGATGAAAATTTCTTTTATAAAACTATCCATCATGTGATACCAACTAAAAAATATATTTCTAACAAATATTCAAATATAAAGTCTCATAATATTTTAATTTTATTAAACTCCAAAAAATATAAAAGCATTCAATATCAAGGAATATTACTCCCCCATCTTGCAAAAACCTATTTTCCTTTACTAGAAATAATCTCCAACATATAAAAATAAATCTATTCATAAAAAGAAAATAAAATATGATTATCCTTCCTAATTAATTAAAAATCAAAGCATGATCACAAAATTTCAAAATTACATAAATTGATTAATTTTTTGGTAAAACTTGCCTCTAATAATTCCTTAATGGAATAATTGTAACCTTATACATCATAGTTGGTTTTATTTAAAATTTATTCTATGAATATACTTTGTCCCACAACATTAACAAAATTCAATGTGGACTGTTAATACAATTTTATGTATTCTATGATAGATTCATCATGAAGATGAAATTTTCATATAGTATTCATTATGTTCTCCTAGTATATGCATCACTATCAATTCAATTTATGAAAAATTAGACAGGGTAATATGGTTAAAATCCATTTATCATTATTATTAGACAATAGGTTGATAGTCTCCTATCATCCTATGTACTCTTTTCATTCCAAATCCATGTTTGGTTCATCTCTTCACGATATCCCGTATAATTTTTGAACCAGAAATCATGTATAGAATGTCTAAAAAGATCCTTCTATATTCTTCATTGTGTAGGAAATTGTTTTTTTCATATTTAAACAATGAACATGGATCTAAAAATTCTTAATTTATCTATTTTTCATTTCTTATTTATCTAATAATATATTTATGAAGACTTTTGAAACTTGTACTACACTATTACACCTCCCATGTATCATATAATTACCTCTTTGGTTATAACATTTTGAAAGCTTTTCATGTAATTTGAGTTCTTCTATATGTCGGATTACAATTTTTCTGTTATAAATTTTGTATATTGTGCCTTCTATATAAACCATTCCTCTTCCAATTTAGTTATCCAATCATTTATAAATTATTTAGAAGCATGGACAAATTTCATATAACCTCAATATAAATTCCCATGAATTATTAAGTCACTATAATTTTTTCATTTTTATAGGAATTAAATTCTTCTCCAGAAATGTCTTAAACCAATCAAAACTTTCTATTTTTCAAATTTATTGGTTCAATTTTTTGATTCCTCATGAAACTTCCATCTTTCATATTCACGAATTATGTTCAATAGTCCATGATGTTGTCTCCAAAATCATAATATAAAATTCACTCTATTGGTGTAACAACCATGATCCAATTCTTCTCTGGTGTATTGTGTTTAAATATTTTCTTCACATACTAACACTCTAAGGCTAAATTAGAATTATCTAACATTAATTTATTTAATTTTTTTTATAATATCTTCTAGTTATTATATAAATTATTATATGTTTTAATAATCAACCACACATCATCACACTGACTACAATGATTATAAATCCTATAGAAATGTTCAAAAAATTCTAATATATTCATTATACATTGTTTTTTGTGTCTTTTCCTAATTTATATTTTATTCCCATTGATGTAGTCATTATATAACCCCCATGAATTGGAAACATATTCTTATATTTCACATCATTTTTTCCAAAACATTAGAAAACCAATCATGGGAAAATAAATCATGTACTTTTTCCTTAAGTCTCAATGTTCCCAAAATACATAAATTGCATATTTTTAAAGGATTCCTCAATCATATGGAATCAGATATGGAAATTATTTTTTAGACATGGTTAAATCAAGAATTTAGGTGGTAGTAAATTTCAAAAAATCATCACACATATTTTTATTGATTTTTATTGGTAAAATATATTAGTAAATGAAATAGTATTTTTTTTCAAAATGTTTTTGTATCGTTGTTTATATTTTTCCATGATATTTTAGGGGATTAATCATTTGATGAGATAATAGTATTCTCTCTACAGTGAGACTTTCATGAATAAGGCTCATTTTTTAAACTTTCATAAAATCACCTCTTCTCTGTGTAAATTGGTAATATTAACCCTATTTTGATTCCATTTTTATAAATTGTGTTCTGGTTCGAAACTGTTCATGTTGATGGTATTTTTCATAATTATAAAAAATTTAATTTATATTCCATTTATTTCATGAAATTTTTTTGTAATGATCAATAATATTTTATATTTCCTATAAATAAATTATAAGATCATTAACCATTTTGGCTTTGATCTCTAATTGGGAATCCCTAACACCAATAGTATATTTATGAATTTCATTACATGAAATGGTCATATCTTATAAAACATTTTAAATATCAGCATTTTATATAATTTATTTCTGTATTTTTTATTCATGAATGGAGAAACATTCATTACAATGAAATGTAGTATTAAATTTATATTTGACCAGTTGGGTGGGAGTTTTTCACATTTGAAAACATTTAGCCAATTATTTATTTTTATCATCATCTTCAATATCCATTTATTATTTTTCGTCATATAATTCTCTTATAAGAACTAAAATATAAGTGAAAACTTTAATAGGTATTATCTTAAAAAAACTCATAATTTGAGTAGAATTATTCAATTGTTTTAGAAATCAAATTATCCATACAGTATTCTTATATTGAACAAGATGCTTCAAGAGGATAACTCTCAAGAGATTTATCAGAAAATTAACCACATTGTCAATCTACCTTTAGAGGTGAATCTTATTTATCCATTGAAATAATTCCATATTCTAATCCTTTATTTTATTCTTATTCTTCAATTATTTGGAAGAATCCTCAAAAAATTTAATCACATGTATAGAAATTGTACTCTATATTTTAGGATACCTAAAAGATTCATCAAAAACATAATTTTTGTCAATATGATACATGTTATGAAATAAAATAGATAACATCATAGGGAACATGTATTTTCTTTGATACCACTTAATATTCCCTAAAAATCATACAGTAACACTGAGAGGGGATTTATCAATGTGATATTTCCCTTAAAATCCGTTTAATATTTTAAAACTAATTTCAATATTCATATCTCTATTATTAGATACGATAAATATGGCTCCACATAAGACTAACTATATCAAAGTTAATATATTAAAATGAGAAAAGAATGAAAGTAAGAATCCATTTTTTATAAGATCCACTTATGTTTGAAGATATACCGATTTCTTGATTTATGTCAGTCTTAAGATGAAATTATACACTATATAACACAATAGAATACATTGAAGAAATATAAATAAAATCCCCTTCAGTCTCTTAAAATGTTTATAGACTTCTGATTTTATTCTTTATAGTAGATCCCACTACTGTACAATGAATTTTCTTAATCTACTTTGTGAACAATATCATTAAAATATAGTGGTTACCCCTACATATAAATGATAATATCATATTCCAAATTCAATGTCCTCTAAATGAACTGGATAATATCCTATAAATATATTCATTGCAGTATAATATAGCAATCCAAAATCTTTTCTTTATTCAAGATTGGAATTTTTGGACTTACTTAACCCAATCATCCATGAGCCTCAACAAATGTGACGAACAACAATAGTTGTGGTTGTTTCCATCTCTATCAATTATTCTTCATTGGATTAAATTATATAATAATATAGTTGGATTGGTCTTTGGATCAACTTATCTTTTTTCCATAATTTTTATTCGTCGACACTAAAGTTATTCTTTTTATATTATCCTCAACATCTACCTCTATTTAGATCTTAGATACAAACTACCATCAAGAATACAATATTGGATTAATTAAAAGTGACATCTAAAATCATTAATTATGTCATTATTCTTCTTTAAAACTCATAAAAATTTTAAAATAATTTTCATATATAAATATAGAAAATTCCATCAATCTAGGTGGGATTATCTTTTCATTTATATTGTTCTATAATGGTCACATAAAATCCTCTATATATACATTCTCATATATACAAAATCAAAGATATCTTTGTTTAATGTTTCCTGAGACTCAATATTATCCTCCTTTAAAAAATCTAAAATATAATAAACTATCCACTACACACTACATGAATAATTAAATGAACACAATCTATATATTAAACTATTTAACAATGTGTAAATTCTCTTCCCTCTTCAGTTATAACATTTTTCATTCTTTATAATAATCATGGAACTTGAATGAATCATGATATTCTATCTATAGAGTAAAAAAAAGTTTTATTCCATTTTACTAGTTATTAGATGTCTAAATTTTTTATAATAAGATACCCTTACATATCATATTGAGGAATCACACATATCCTTAGAAATTATTAGATGAATATTATTTATTACCATAATACCCTTATATTAGAAAAATTGATGTCCTACTTACTCTTACATATCTATCTAGAAGCCTTTAAGTATCCTTTGACTTTTTATATGCTTTTTACATATTATTAGGATTCATTAATAAATCATAAATATTTTCTGGGTTCTGAAAATGAATCTTATATATCCTCCCATTAAAAATTATCTATTCTTGAGAAATTTATATTTATTATTATGTTTCATGGTGAGGATCTGTGCTGTTGTCATGTTTTTAGTGAGAAACATTAACATAAGAATTTTTTACTCTTATGTATTCTCATAGAGACTCTTATGTATTATAGTAATCCTTATCCCTTTTACGTAATTATATTTGACCATTAAAATAAATATTATTTATTTTTTATTATATATATTTTAATAATAGTTCATCTATTCATATTACATATTGTTTCTACACCTTAGACTGTTTAGTAGTTGTTGGGCTGACAAACACATATGTAATGGTTTTTGGTAATATTAATTATATTTTTTTGGAAAATAACTTTTCTATGCATTCATATATCCTTCGAACAATGTATGATTATTTCCTTCCATGTATTCTTGTACACACTTCAAAATATATATTATCTCTTTATATAATAAAATAACTATAAATAATATATCTTTTTCAATTCCATTTTGAGTATAAATCTTTAGAAAATTATTCATATGAATCATCCATATAAATACATTGATATATAAATTTTTTTTAAAATTACATCTCCAACTCAAAATTAAAAAACGTTTTTTAAATCATCTTGAAAAATCATCAGGCTTTCTAAAGGAATATATCATCATCATACATCATCCAAAAATAATCAAAATGAACTAATAAATTATTTCCATATTCAAAATGATCATAAAATTAATTTTGAAATACATTAATTATATTAGTATGAAGCTTGGAGTACTTGAATGGAACATCGCTTTTTTAAAATGTAAACCCCAAATATCAGCCTTTTATAATCCAAATATAATATATATTCTCTGTTAAATATATCCATCTTCATTCCTGACAATACATAGATAGTCTCTTAATCTTTCTGTCAACCTTTTTAATTATTTAATCATAATTCCACCAGCTTTTCAATATTCAAATCTTAAAAATTATTTGAAAAATGTTGCTTAATGTAAATTATACATTTATTTGAACATGTTTATGATACTCAATGATAAAATATCTATAATTATTATATTTGTTAGGTACTTCTGAGAAACATGCATTATCTTAACTTTCATAGTTCATAGATGGATATTTATTGTTAGGAAACTTCAACATATATCGATATATTGATAACAAATTCAATTAATGAAAATCACTTCATCAAAATAAAATTTGAATCTTTAAAAAGAATACTCACAATGAGAACATGAAATATAAGAAACTACATACCCAACTATGTTTCTCTAAAACAGGAATATCATCATAATTTATTGTAGAATTTGTGTAACCGAGAGAATGTATAAACTCTCATCATAGTAACAATTAAATGATCTCATACTTATTATATCAATATCAATATCAAAATTTAAAAAATATTTTTGAATTAATAATATCAACATATTATGCCTTCATCCATGACTCATATTAGCATGTACATTTCAAAAAAGTATCATGCCTCCATAAGACACAAACTGATGAAATAACAAACAAAATAAGACATTTCTTTAAAATAAATCAATTAGAATAGTCTTATTCATCAATGTTGAATCATTTTAAGAATATAACCCTAAAAAATTAATGAAATTATAGTCATTATGATGATAGAGGTGATTTTATAACACATAAAATCATCGTAGATTTGATTCATCAACGAATGATGTGCCAAACAATATTCCACCTCACTAATACACTCGAAGACCACAATTGATCCAACAAGTCAAAGAGAAATATTTCTCGAAGGACCAACCCTATACTACCCCTAAGATGTAAAAAAAATATATTACAACTGACCACTAGTAAATGGTTTCAAAATTCCCTTTATATAATATGTATATGATATTTTTATATACTGGTAATCCTTTTTCTTCTCTTGAATAATGTATACAATTTCAATAATATTGAATACTAATTCTGATCCAATAATCCAAAACACACCATCCTAAGACTAAATCAATGATTATTTTCAATTTCGTAAAGAAAACATAATGAATATATTCATACTAAAGGATGGGTGATAGTTATCATTATATTAAATCTCTACCAATGTTGTTTCATCGTCCAAAGTCCATTATAGTCTAGAAAAAATACACACAACATTTCCTCTAAAATATGAATATCATACTACATTTAAACATTCGTATGAGATTCCAATATAGTTATATGGTAAATCTTTTAATGAAAATCACATTGAAGACCCTACCATATTGCTGAGGTAAAATAAAGCTCATAATCGGAGAGGATCATCCTTAAAAACTCCGTTAAGATAAAAAATATAAACCATATAAAAAAAAACCAAAAATAGTATACACTATTCTAAACTAAATTATCAATAATAAATGGGATGACTTCATCAAGAAATACATAATCAAAAAAATAACATGACATAATTGATGAAATTTTGGTAAAATAATGTTGAAATCATCTGATATTTCTATCCATATCCAAATTAGTAGTATTTGTGAATAAAAGAAATATGAACATGATTATTAAACTTCACTAGCTGAACCACTGAATAATGTGACATAATCCCCAATTCTATCACATTCTTCCAAAATTAATAAAACTGATTCCATAAGGAATGATACAACTTGGTCACACTTGGATCCATTACAAAATGGGAGACATTAAACTCATGTGGAGTTAATTTATTAACCACTAATAGAAAAAATTATTACATAGGATAAAACAAAATAAAAATCATAATGAGATCATTAATAAGATCCATATTAATATAAAAAACAATCAAGACAAACTTCCAGATAAATATATTCAAACTAAGACTCCTACAATTGATGTGCAAGTAATGATTGAACTATAATTTGACAAATGCATTATTTTGCGATTCCATCATCTATGTAATGACTCAAATTTTTATACATTTAAATGACTCACCTCACATATATTGATTCATGAAAAAATAATAATGAAACAATATATATATTTCATGAGTAAAAATATTCCATTTCCCCACATCATATTATATTTTGACGATAAAATCTTATACGAAATCTATCTAACAAAAATAATTCCAGTTGAAATTTTTTGTAGAGAATATATATATATTACAGACCCATATAGTATTTGAAAACAAAAAATAAACCTAGATATGATAGTACATCCTTAAAATTAAGGAGAACATAACTTCAAGAAGATTGATATCAGGGGTAATGTAGTTTCATTAATGAGGTCGTATTTACAGATAACCATAGTAGATGAATTATCTCTACTGCATCATAACACGAAAATACCCATAGTGAGAAAATTTGTAAATTAACTTGAACATAACTTCATACTCTTGAATATAAACAATTTTATCACAAACAATAATCTATTACACATGTTCCAAAGTGTCTAGATATTATTGTATTCATATGAAGGCATGATCCATAAATGTCAAGGATGTTATCAGAGTTGAAATTTGAGATAAATTGTGTATATGAATATGATAATATTATGTTTGATGATGAAGGTAATTAATATACACCTCATTATTGGGAGCAGCAAATAAAATAATAACCTCACGGTTTAAAGGATAATCATAAAATCGATATTGATATATGCAATTACTATGTAGATTTTCTTTTTTTGTAAAATATACACTTGGAAAACATTACCTAAAGTAGAGATCAAAAATGAACCTACAAAAAAATCTATAATGACAAACATGATCATATGAGGACATAACATAATTCTATATTTTACCAATGGACACATCCAAAAAATGATATAGTAACTCCTGAAAAATATAATTAATAAATCCAATGATAAACATTGTTTTTATTATGAAACTAAAATAATTTACCAAGAACACAAAATGTACATAATGAAATGTGAAGTTATTATTTGGGATATATTAATCCATTATGTTCCCCAAATGGTACTCCAATTATATATAGATACTGTAAAACCTTCTATCTCCCTTCAACTGATTAAATAAATCATCATCCCTCAAGAGGGGATAATAATTATTCAATATTACCTATATCGATGTAATAAAATCAACAGAAAACATTAGACATCCACTACCTTATTTAGAAAAAAACTAGGTCAGATACAATAAAATTTTTTTTTGAATAAAAACATTTAGAATATATCATTAATTATGATCTGTATCTTATAAAGATCATAGGGAAATTTCCTATACTGATTTACAGAAATTAGAGAAACACCCAATTATATAATTATCAAAAACATCATTTGAATTTTATGGGGAACAATTAGAACATATTTAGGAAATAATTTAGGTAACTCTTCCATATAATTGTGCATGAAAATCCACTAAACATCCAATGGATCCAACATTAACTCCATCAAATAATAAGTAAATGACTTTAAACCCTGATAACACATATGGTTCCCCTACTCATAAAAAAAATCTACATTCTCTTATTATGTATCATTGACGAATTATATCCTCTAGAATAAAATAATAACCTCATATAATGAATAAAAACAATCTATTAATAAAATGATATCATATGGTCATATCTATAATATGATGAAATATACTAACATCATATGTTTCCCCATTATTATCTCATAATCATGTAATACATCATAAAATCATAACTAACCATAATCTTATATATTTAAGATTAAAAAACATTATATTTATATCAACCATGATCCTAATATCATAAAAAAATGGTATGTAAAATGATAGATTATGATTCTATAAAATTAAATAGGTAATATAACACTTTAAAGGATATTAAAATTATATTTCTTATTACTTTTTGTTCACTATGGGTTCAAAACACTATATCAAGCATATTATCTTATAAAACTCATCTACCACTTCGGTCTTCTTTATGACCACCACTAAAACATCAAACAACCCTTAGTCCCTAGGTATAATCTAAATCATGATGTTGTACACTACCTAGACCACCTCCTCTCTATTTTTTAAGATATTTATTACCCTACTACAACTACTAAGGCCTCTATGGAATCTTATACAAGGGATACGCCATTAATAGGCCACATACCCCCTTATTTTTTTCATGGAATAGTTATAAATTTTATCTTCTCATGTACATGACAACTTTTAAAAGTGGGAAAAATTAATCTTCTATAAGAGGACCAAGAACTAATATCACAAGAGAATCTAGAAGAAGGTTGATTGCAACTCCCTCCTTGTTATAATTTCAACTAACTAAACTACATATACCCTAATTCTATATATCTACTCCTTGATTTTTGATAATGAATCCCCGTACATGATAAAAAAATTAATTCCAAAATTTTCACTATGACCTCTTCCCTCCCCATCACCTCTAGTTACTCTAGATATTTGAATGAGGTGACATGATGATATATCTCTTCATCCAAAACCTCCTCAAAATTAAAATGTTTGGATTTCACATCAATATTTAGATCAAATGAATAATATTTATATTAATTGAAATGAATAATGGACACTACCATGATAGATATTCCTTTCTATAGGGAAATAAAATCCAAAAAAATACACATTCAGAACCAATGAAAGGAAATCAATATAATAATAATCAGATATCTTCTCCCAATATAACTCAGACTCTTTGAGAACATATTGAAAAATGATCCAACATCTAAAATAAACTCCATAAATATAATTGATGACTATAGAAATCCAATATACATATTTAGATTTGAAAAAACTAAAAGTGATATCCTACACCTCCAACCATTTCTTAGAATCCATATTAAAAATATATCTCAAATATATTGGAAGAAACATGAACAAAAATATCATTGAGAATATTCCTCAATGCATCATAATAATCAACCTAATCACATAAATTATATAATAGATTATCCTTATATACTTCATCAACAAAACAATTACAAGGCAACTAACAAAAAAACTTATCTATAAGGAATTTAAGGACTCATATGCTAAGAAATAAGGAATTAATTAAGATAAATAAATTAAACTCATTTTATATTCTGAATAAACCATCCTAAATTCCAAAAAAATTTAATCCAAGCATGATGAATCTACGCTACCATGGTATCTTCCATGAAATTAGAATCAATTTACATAATATTTTTAGTAAGCACAAGTTCGTTATATAAGATCACATGGGGCATAAATTGCATGTGTTATAGCTAGTTTTCCAAGAATACCTCAGGTAGAGGGTTAACATGACACCATTTCCTAGAAAATCCATGAAATCCTCACTATTCTCAACCATGAAATCCATCAAGAAACTAAACTAAAACCATTAAAATCACTATTTCTTAAATCAAACCCACTGGAACTCCATCTAGGATAATAGTACATACTTGTATGACCCTCGACACATTCCTTTAAAATGTAATGGGTTGGAAAAAAGAAAATAGCATATAAAAACAAACAGGATACTGTAATAACCTTACAAATTCTAAGAATGATGGAAAATTCAATAATAAAATAGATATTATAAATAGTAATCAGTACTAAAAATATGTAATGTTTTATATAACCTAAAAAAACAAATATGGGAATACTAAAAATAGATCATTTGGTAGAAATTCCATAGTTACCAACTAAATCCACAACCACCATGAGAAATTAATTTAAATACTGATCAGAAACTCTATCCCATAGACATGATACACACTTTCACACACACAGAGATATATAGAGATATATATAGACATTGAATTAAAGTAAAATTATCATATCCTCCCAATATCGTATTATTAAAATTACTAAGATCAATATTAATGCCTCAATGGATAAGAAATAATATTTAATCACTACCAAAACCATGTTAACTAAGTTCTTATGCACATCCAGGTTCAATTCTCTAAATAACACATTGAATAACAAGTTAGATAATATCCAAAGTTACTATAATAAAAAGGTAACCCCCATATACTATTCCCTATTCTAGTCCACTTCACACCCAAATAACATTCTTCTTTGAAAATAACCACTCTATGTCAACATAACAACATCTTCACCCCACAACTATAACCACATAATGATAAAAACACTATTTAATTATATAGACACTAATATCTGGATGATTTTACATTATTTTATCATTAATCCCATCAACCATCTTTCATATTACTTCCTTGTATTCCCCAAATATCTACTAACATCCTAATAATAATATCCATAATCCATTATAGTCTGGGAAACATAAACTAGAACCATTAAAGAATATATTTATATATAAACAATAACTAAGATCAAAATATGTCATAATATATTCATATCATACTTCGTAGGGAAGATATATATTAGAAGAAGGATTATATATCCAAATATAACCTTAATAACTTGTATGTTGGGGAAGACATCTAGAACTGAGACCTCGTTTGATCATTGGTAACATTTCCCAAATTAGGTGGTGGTTTGTATTAGGTAATAAAATAAAAAAAAATATATAATCTCATGTGTACTCATCATGAGGGTCTAATACCCAATTCTATGACTACTAAATCATTCTCACACAATGACATCATGATTTCCACTAATCATAATACCGGTTGTTATACCATCCCCTCATAAAATAAATAAAATGAAAAAACCCTTCCTATTTTTTCAAATCCGTTTCAATTTCAATATTTTTCATTTACCTGAAATTTTATATTCATTTCATTTTTTTCATCCTAAATATTAATGTATTTTGAATTTCCGAAATCCACTAATTTATATATATTTCAAAAATTATATTCCATACATTCATAACCATCCATTATTATTCAATCAATTATCATATCATTTAAAAACTATAATAGAATATCATAACTAACACCTTATATAATCATATATATAGTATATTATACTTCTTGACCAACTACACCATCATTATGAATACATCAATTATATATTAACTTATATTTAGAAACTAATTAATCCAATTCGGATATCTCATTCATATCATAAAAAAATATCAAATAAATTAATTGATTTCTGGATTACCATTCTATATTCCTATAGAAGTAAACATGAATATACCTCAACAACTCTGTAAATACTATATTAACAATAAAATAATCCATTGCAACATCAACTGCCCCACTATGTCATGAGACCAACCACAACATCACCACGATCAATTTTCAATATCAACCACACCATTTCACCAATAACCACAACAAACACCACCACAACATCATCACACAACAATCATAACCCCCCCAACAATAAATCCAAATCATTGCAAACTCAATAAAAAATCTATAAAATTTTTATAACTATGATAGGATAGAAAACTATCAAAAAAATTTGTAATAAAATATATCCTATAATAAATTTAAACTAATTTAAAATACATATATATTTATTATTTAATATAATTAGCCTTTTTATTCGTATGTTTTATAAATAGGAAATTATATCATGTATGATCCACTTTACGTTATCATTATTATGTAATAATATGATTATGAATAATAATAATAATCAAAAACTTTTTTGACATCACAGAATAAATATTCAAAATAATATAAAAAAAAATTTAATCTACAACATGTAATTAGTATAATATATCAATATTCTATAAATTAAGATAAACAAATGTGATCTATTCCATTTTTTCTTAAATTTAACCATTTGTTCCATTACATTATTAAGCCAATTATTTTTAATTACCCAATTAAATTGAAATATTACTAATAGGATATTAGAATAGAAGAATAAAATAGATTATTATTATTCTTTATATTGGAATGGAGAATAAATTTTGACTATACAATACTATGAAAAGTATTATGATCACATTCAACCTAAAAAATAATAAAATGCTTTAAAAACTAATATACACTAAGATCCATCGAACCCATGACTGTAAAAAATAATCCTAACATCTACATCCCCTTTAATGACCACATGGATGAGGGAATATAATAATAATTGATGAGGAAGATATAAAAGACCTATATATATTGAAGAATGAATTTTTACATAAAGAAAGACCCTAAGGACCAGTCCTAGATGCCTAGGACAACTTATAAAATATCATTACCACCAAAGTTATTAGAAATTGAAAAAACATGAGAACAAAAAAAAAATTAATAAAAATATAAAACCAAAGATCAATAGGTAACATGTATGGTTGGGGGTAATTCTAGAATGATCTAAAATTTATTCTTTAGTCCCCCCAGATTTATCTTCATTTATTCATTATTGATGTAATGAAATTTATTTTTGTCATTTTAATATTTTATTAATTTTTTTAATATTTGATATCACATACTGAGTCTACCTCTTGAATCCCCTATTTAATCAGGTAGTTTAATGATGAAAACTCCATGGTTACATGAAATATTTGACAATTTTTTTTTGTTTTTATAGTAGAAACATGACTTAGAGATGATAATACTAGATAGAAATAATGATATATCATGAATTTTTGGGTAAGTCAAAGTTTGTTTACGACATGACATGTAACTTTACACCAAAAATTATAATCAATTTCCCTATAAATTTTCTCAGGACCATGCTTCAACATGAATTTTTATTCTATGGTTACCCATTACAAGATGTAATAATAATATATGGGTTATCTTGTTTACTAAAAGTATATATTGTACAAAATTTTTTATTTGATATTTTAGTAAGGTTTATTATAGAATAGTATTTTTTAATATAGCATGATGGTAATGGCTATTGCATGAACATGATGATTATGACATAAAGTGAATGATATAATCTTATAGGTACGACATGAGAAGTTTAATTACACTATGAAATTTGGGGAAATGAATTAAAACATCTGAGTATTGATCACACAGTGAAATTAATGTACCTAGAGAGAAATTATCACTCAAGTGTTTATTCCCATTCATTGTAATTATATAACTAAGAGGGGGAGAGATTGAATTATTGATAATTTTTTATTTTATGTTTCATTTCAATTGAAATAACATCATCCTTCTATTAATGATTCTATTCCTTATTTAAAACAATTCAAACACACATCCACATGAACACAAGTATTTATAATGTTCACTATTAAATATGACTATCTACTTCATTGTTATGGTATGGAAATGATCGTATACAATAAAATCCAATATAAATAAATCCTCTGATTAAAATGAGTAGGATATTCCCAATAAAACATGCATCACATTGAAGAAAACCCAAAAATGTGTGTGCAACCTCTAAGAACAAATAGGGTAAAATAGTGTTTGTGTAAAAACTTATGTTACATGTGATTCTCTTACAATTCCACAAATGTATTCAACGGAAGAAACTTCTTCAATTTCTTACCTAGAAGATGGTATGAACTTCCAAGACATTTTACATGAAAAACTGAGTCTGATTTTCCCAGTATTATTCCTCTGAGTAAAGTTCTCCTTCACATGATTCTTCGAGGTATGATTCTCCCCAATAAGAGAATATGACTTTGACAGAATATTGTAGATATGAATTGGATCCACTTCAATTATATGTACTGAAAAATCTGTATGATTCGCCCTGTATGATTCTTCATCTGTCCGAAAATCATAGTATGAAAATCCTAAATAATATTATTTACCCTAATATGAAAATCATATTAATATGATTAGAATCCAATAATGTTAATAATATGAGTATTATTATCACTATGTACTATTATCAGTTGAATGAAATTCTTCAATCTTGTCTCTTCTCTTTTTCGCTCCTCATGTTGAAACTACTTCAACAAAAGGCTAAATACGGAAAAACTCTTTTTCTCATAAAAAACATAGCGCTTATCTATCTTCAACACTTAATAGTATATCAAAAGTCAAAATGTACAAATTATATCTCCTTTTATATGTAGTCTGTGAGACTTTTGGGTAGGAATACAAAAATATTCCTACTCAATCAAATTCAACCGTAAACTCAATTTCCACTAAAATCTCAAGTGAATATTGACTTTATAAACCCTTCTCGGGTATTCTGAAATCATCTATTTCATTTAAGATTTTTTCATTTGTAAGGAATTAAAATTCATGGAATTTTAATTATTATTTTTTAATATATTAAAATTTTGTTTTTTATTACCATATAAGAGTTATACCATTCTCAGGTTCAAGGTCTTGATACACATGAGTTTGTTTATATCATATAGGTATTGATAATTACCTTTATCCCTGATGGAAAATTAGTTTGGGTATCATATCAACTCATTCAGGGTAGGTTCATTAAAAATTGTATTAGAACATGGGATTCTAAAAAGGGTCCCAAGTTCTAAATGAAATATATTTTTATATGGGTGCATTGGGTTTTGATTGAGTTAGTTTTATTGTTGGGGCTCTAGAAGTAGATTATTAGCGAGTTCTTGATCACCACCCATTATGACAGAACTTCCACCACTATGGGTTGTTGAGATTAGAATATTTAATTTGAAAATTCATATTGATTACTAGTTATAGTGTAAAGATTTTAATTTTAATTTTATTGGGTTTCATAGGGGTATCCAAGGATTTTTTAGGAAAATAGAAATGGGATCAATGGAATCAGTTATGTATATACAACCTAATATATGGGGAAGTGACTTAACTCAAGATTTTAGATATGTTTTAAAAATTAATTCATGAATAACTTCCATTCCATCAAACCATGTGGTCGGGTCTGGCATAAATTTGCAACCCATTTGGATTTTTTACTTCGACCCCTTCATTATATGGTTATTTAAATCATTTCATAGAAAAGGGAAATGATCCGATGTGGTCCTAGTGATTTTTGAGGGGGATTGAATTTTGATTTGATTAATTGCGTTCCTTTTTTATTTGTTATTTTTTTGGATATTACAGTTTTTCAAAAAGGAGTACATAATTAAATATTTATTTATATTGAAATGATAAATCCTTAATTTTGTAAAATATAGATTCGTTTACTATGAATTATATTTGGAATTGGATGATTTCATTATCAAATATAAAATTTATATTAGTTTTAAAACTGCTCAGTGATTTGTTTACTAAATTATATTTGAACCTTTTCGACTGTGCATCTAAAAATGGTCAATTTAGATGTGAAAAAAGTGTTGTTTATATTTATATTAAAATGGTTGATGTTTGAAATAAATAAATTATATTAAAAAGATAAATTTTTTTGTTCACATAAATAATGTTTTTAGTTCTTAAAATTATTTATGGATTAGTATTAATCTCCATGTATTTCTTTCAATAATTCTTGGATATATACCAAACACTAAATGGAGTATAAATCATTATTTTTTACCTTGAAATGTTGTATTTTGTTTTTACATGTTTGTTTTTTTGGTATATTTCCCTATACAACATGGTAGGTTTGGTGAATTGATGAGGTAAGATCTTTTTGGATTTGGTGGTGATGGTATTTTTGGGGGAATTTGTGATCAGTTGGTCTATGTAAAGTATGTAGTTGAGGTGGATTTGGTTTTATATGTTCAATGGGTGATCTTTTAGTTAATATTTCATGATCTGTGGTAGTTGGGATGTTCAAGACTTACTATATTAGGTTTCTGTAATCTTACACCATCATATATATTTGGCCATTTTAGATTACATTTACTACTATCATGACATGTGATAAAGTCTCATGAATCCATTAAGGTCAATTTCTAATTCACATGTGCCACATACTCTATTACTAGTAACACCCTGAAACATGTTTACAAATGGATGCTTCAACATTACCTTTCTAAATTCCACAATAACGTCCAATTCAGACCATGTATTGTAATCAATCTCCATTATACTAGTAAGACTTCACTACCATGCCAAGATAGTCCACACCTGGACCCAGAGAAACAAAGAAGAAAACACGACCTCTATATATCAAAGAAGACATGAATTTTCATATCCTTATTATTACACTACCCACCTATGGGTCAAATAATACATTGTATACTAACCTATCTACATAGATTCTAAGAGGAAAGTATCATAGGGTCAACAATAGTTTCTTTCTGATAGAGGTCCACATTAGGTTTCAACCCCAATTGATGTTCCATGATCCACCCCAGACCATACCCAACTCTTTCAATCCTAATTTGATGACACTAATTTAAGGTAGGAGTGTGTTTCCATTTCATATAACTAACTTCCATTTGACTATTAAATGATTTATGAAGCCCTTACCTTAGTGATATCAAAGAATTGGAATCATTATTTTGTCCATCTATTTTGGTGGAGCACGACATAAAAAACTAGAGGGATGGGACCCTTGTTCTCATCTTCTTTTATAGATCTTTTTAATTTGCATGCTTTGGATTTATAGTGGATGATTTACCATATGTATTTATATAGGAAAACCTTATGTAATATATTTCTATATTTTATCAACTATTATATATGAATCTATTTCCCTATTTAGTAGTAACTATACATTTTAATTTTTTTTTAAATATTGTGCAGGAACATTATGATATACATGGATAAATGTTGGATCAAATTACCGAGGAACACACCACAGTATGTTAATAGGTTGAAGGAGTTTTTAGATTTTTCAATTTCCAATCAATCCGTTCAAGGGAGAATAAGATGTCCATGTCCTAATTTTAAATTAAAAAGATGGATGAAGAGTGCTAATGTTTATGAACATTTAATAATGAAGTAATTCCCTGATCAATATTGGTGTTGGATTCAGCATGGAGAATCGAACATTAAAGAATGTTTGATAACT
This sequence comes from Viscum album, assembly GCA_963277665.1. Taxonomy (NCBI): domain Eukaryota; kingdom Viridiplantae; phylum Streptophyta; class Magnoliopsida; order Santalales; family Viscaceae; genus Viscum; species Viscum album. The sequence goes on along the minus strand of OY728122.1, from coordinate 463,446,487 downwards.
GATGTTAATCCACAAAATGAGCTCCCAACATCGTCAATAATGGAATATTAAATGAAAAACATCCTAAATGATGCACTAGGGACTTCAAGACACCATTATCAACATTAAATCACAATATAACAACCAGATACGGGTGCTATAAATTGAAGCGTGACAAGTGATGTTTTTGAGACTATAACACAACTAGATAAAGATTGTAACATATAATTGGATTCTCCTCTTGATTATATGGAGGAAAATGTATGAGAAAACATCAATGAGGAAAATACATTTCATGATTTAGTTGACGATGGAAATGAATAGTTGTATAGTGGTTGTTGGAAGTATTCAAAGCTTTCTTTTCTATTGAAGTTGTTCCATATCAAATATCTATGTAGAATTACAAATAATGAAATGTCCATGATATTTGAATTTTTTCATGATAAACTTACTGAATCAAAAATCTATTAGTCAATTTATGATATGGGAAAAATTTGTTAACAGGATTGGTCTGAATTATTCAAAAATATGTGTGTGTCCCAATGATTTTATGCTTTATTGGCAAGAGGATTAAAGTAGACAGAATTGAAATAATTTTTCTTCATCTTGATGGAAGTCAATGGGTGATGTTAGAAGTTTTAATCAACATACTTTCATGAAGAATAATAAAGGGAAGACACCTGTAAAGGATTTGCGTTACTTTCTTTTAAAGCCTCGATTATAATCATTATTCATGTCATCGAAAACCACCGAAAACATGAAGTGGCATTCTGTAGAAAATTACAATGATCGGTTAATGAGAAATCCAAGAGATTCAAAATTATGGAAGTCATTTTATTCATTAAATCCAGATTTCTCAACTGATTCTAGGAATGTTTGATTAGGATTAGCTGTCGATGGATTCAACCCATTTGATACATTGAGTACCGGTTATATCATTTGGTCATTTATTTTGATCCCTTATAATCTGCCTCCGTGGATGTGTATTCAACAAACATATTTTATCATTTCGATGATTATTGTTAAAAAAATTCCTTGAAGTGATATTGATGTATACTTGCAGCCTTTGATTGAAGAATTATTGGTGTTATGGAGCGATGGTGTTGAGACATTTGGTGTTTCTTCTAAAACAATATTCAAAATGCATGTTTCTTTAATGTGGACCATTAGTGACTTACCTGGGCTTGGGAATTTATATGTTTGGAACATATACATGGGTTTTGAATTTCCTATTTGTAACTTTTATTTTGATCCCAAATGGCTACCTCATAGTAGAAAATGTTGCTTCTTGTGCCATTAAAGATTTCTCGATGCATCTCATAGATTTAAGCAGAATTGATAAAAATTTAATAGTTTCATTGATCTTAGACCACCTCCAATGTTATACACTGGTTCTCAAATATTGAAACATCTTGAAAATGTTGAAACAAAATTTGGGAAGGGTCATCATTTGAATGATAATGGGAAAGAGGTTCAAAGTGCATCATCAACTGAAATTAGAAAGAATTAATGGAAGAAAAAAAGTTTATTCTTAAAACTTATATATTGGGAATTTAATTTGTTACAATATAATCTTGAATGGATGCATATTGAGAATAATGTCTGTGACAATTTTATTTTCACATTTCTTAATTAGCATTGAAACTCGAAGGATCATCTCAATGCTTGTAAATACTTACAAGTAATGAACATAAAATGTGATCTTTGTCCAGATGAGAATGGAAAGTATGCTCCGACAATTTTTGCAATGAAAATTAGGGTTAAATATAAATTCCTTAGGTTTTTAAAGAATGTGAAGGTATCTTATGGGTATTCAGGTAACATCTTGGGGATAGTTTACTTGAGGAATCGTAAGTTACATGGATTGAAAATTCACGTTTCACTTAATTTTTTACAACAGTTACTACCATTGGCATCACGTACATTATTACCTAAAAGGTTACTACTATTGTACTCCAATTATGGACATTTTTCCGACAACTATGAGAGAAATATCTACATAAATTTCTACTTGACAACCTCTAGGTGTGGTTTTTATTGACCCTTTGTGCAATGGAGATGATCTTTCCTCCATCATTTTTTACTATCATGGTGCATTTAACTCTCCATTTGGTTGAGAAAGCTAAATTAGGAGGCCCAATTCATTATCGATGGATGTACCCAATTAAGAGGTACATGAATTATATGTGTTTCGGTTATGTAAATTTTTTTCCATTATTAAATATATAAATATGTTTATTTTATTTCACAGATATCTTGGGTATTTGAAATCATACGTGAGAAATAAAGCTCAACCAGAAGGCTCTATTGCTGAAGGATATTTGGCTGAGGAGTGTCTTAACTTTTGTTCTAGATACTTGGATGATATTGAGACAAGATTTAATCAAGTTGGAGTTGTTAGGGACACATTGACTCAATAAATAATACATCAGAAATCAAAAATAATTCTTTCTATTGGATGATCAGTTGGGAGGACCTCAAATGTGAGACTGAAAGAATTGAAAATTTTATAGGAAAATAGATATTTTCTACTAAATAGTGAAATTATAGATCCATATTTTGAAGATTTAAGGATACAAACAAAGTGATGAATGAGATTCTGAACATGAAATGAGAAAGATATAAATAAAGATATTAATAAAGAGCTTGTAGAATGGTTTGCAGGACGTGTATATTCATATATATTGCAATAAATATGAATATAAGTTTGACATGTTTATTTTGTAAATCAAATAAATTATATTTATTCTTTTGATCATGAATACTAATACTCGAGCAAAGTTTTCAAAATATTTGAAATTTCTTGATTGAGGTCCTCTAAAACAAGTTATAATGTTCGACGCTTACTATGTGAATAACTTTAGATTTCATACAGTTGATCGAGAAAGGGGTTTGAATACACAGAATAGGGGTATATTTGCATTTTATAATGTGGGGTACTATATAAATCCGGACTGATATTATTGAATTAAACTACAACATGCATTTTTCTATTTTTTTATTCAAATGCAATTGGGTTGATATTATTAGAGGTGTTAAAAGAGATTCATTACAATTTAGTTACGTAAACTTCTCTCGCTTGATGGATGTTTTTGATTATGAACTACATGATCCATATATCTTATCATCACAAGAAAAAATGGTATATAATGTGAATGATGTTGTGGATGAAGGGTGGAGTGCAGTTTCTCATGTAATACAAAGTGATCTGTATGATATGGGTGATAAAGTGGAAGATTTGACCTTTGAAATTGAATCTCATCAACATTAAGAAGCAGAATAATTTGTACATCCTGATATTGAAAATATTAGTCTATCAAGGATGAATGATGTTTATTATGTGATAGAGTAAGGAACTGACATGATTGAAGGGGTAATGATTGTATGTACAATTATTTATTCATTCAGCAACCACTTATTTCATTTGTGCAATCATTCCTTATCATTGTTATGGGTATTTGTTTGTTAGTACTATGCATCTATTATCATCTTTAAATTTTTTTCTGCTTATTTATTTCAAAATATATGTTCGGAACTTAATTTATTTCATAAAATTATAGGAATTCCGAGGAATCAACACACGGTTTCATCCACTACTGCAATAGATGATGATCCATATGTCTCCCTCCCTACGGAATCTCTGCCACCAGCTTCCTGCCCCCTACACCATCTCCCCCTAGACTATCTCTCACACCGTTTATGAGTGTTCCTGTAGAATCTTTGTCGTCGAATCCACCTTTAGCATCCTCAGCAGCGAGGCGGTGGTGACTCACATCTAGTTCATCATAGGCATACTGGAGGGTCCCTATTATAAGTAATTTTTTTAATAAAAATAATTTTATTGCACTTTTTTTATACTAATTGTATATTCATTAATGATGAAAAAAATGCTACAGTGGGGAAAAATATAAAAAGTGTAGATGTGTGGAATATGAATGGAGAGAAGACAGTTTTCCTATTTGATTCATATGGGGCTCCTATGGATGATGCTGTACGATTACTTGGCCCAATTTTAGGCCAGCTGGCAGTAGAGCCCATTTCCTTTCCTATTTATTATGATGATTAAGGAAATATACCCCCAACATGAAAACAATTATGATTTTGATTCCAAAACAATTTTAATTCTAATACATTATGTGTAATTTAATGTCATTTAATTAATATGTTCAAAATGAGTTTATGTATAAAAATGTTTTTCCACTTTATAGTTGTTGATATGATAGCACGAAAGTGGACATTGAAAAATATTGGTATGAAATGGAAAGACTTCAAATGGAGATTGTGGAGTGATATCAATGTTACTTCATTGACCATATAACAAATGTATGAGAAGCTACCCAATGGGGAAGCCAATGAATAGTGGAAAGTTTTTGTTGACAAACATCGTGATGAGAAGTAGATGGTATTTATATATATATTATTATATTCACCTCATTTTACATTTATAATTGTATATGAAGAGGAGATGAAATTGAATAAATTACCATAAAATTGTATTTTATTTATTTCAGGATCTCTCAAGAAAGAATGCATCAAACCTGGATAAGCAAGTCATCCCTCAGACAGCGGGGTCAAAAAGCATTTCTAGAAGCCGATCGTATATGGTAATATTTTCATTAGTTTAAATATTTATAAGACAATAATATCTATTTAATTTATTAAATTGTTGATTTATATTTTTTAAATGTATTCATAGTGTTTAGGGCACAAAGTATCCCAAACTAAAGTGTGGTTGGATGTTCAAAAAAATATGATGGAAGTTTTGTTAACGAGACTTCCAAAGAAGCTGGGGTATGAACTCCTTTTTTCATTATAATAACTTATTGTCACTTTTAACTATGTTAATATAAATTGATATTTGATTTTTATGTAAAAATTAATGAAATATGAGATTCCAATCCTGGGCGGTCCTACTCAGTCTCCTAGGATGACCGAGTTGCTAAAGTCCTTGGGATGGAGCATCTTGTTTGAGTGCGCGGGATGTGTTTGAGACTCATACCATCTGAGGTCTTTGGAAATCCATCGAGGATTGTAGATTCATCTACTCCTAGTTGTATTTAGTCCATACAAATAGATGCTCAGAGAGATATTTTTTCTCTACGAAACACAGTTCAAGATCAAGGAGCTCAGATATCCGCTTTGTAAAAAATGTTGGCTGATATACGTTAGCTGATGAGAATATGTCCTACCAGTGGTATTTCATCAACTGGTGGTGTGAAGGTAAATAAAAAAACTTCAAAATCATTTATTTTTCAAACCTTTTCTGGAATTATGTTTAAATATAATTATGAAACACTATTTAATTTTCAATACAATGTTCTTACAGGTGGTATTTGGAAGTGGAGATAGAGGTGGAGAGGGTGACGATATATGTTCATCATCGGATAGTGATTAGTTGTATTGTTGATATGTGGACAAATATTATAATAGTAGGTTTGTATATATATCATGTGTGGCACATAGTTTCCTTCAAAAAATTTCATTACCTAACATTTTATTGATTTCCCATGTTTCCTTTTATGTATTTTATTGATTTCGGATGATTCCATGTATGTCTTCATTTCTTAAGTCGGGTATGCACCATAAATAATGACACTTTTTTGTGATGATTTATTTTTTATGATTAATTTTTCATAAATTTATTTTTTCATTATAATAACATATCCTACATTTTCTAGCCCAATGCATTTACCACTACATTTGCATTTCTGAGAATTACTTCTTAGTTATGCTCTTGTATCAATCCCTATGGATGAGAATGTGAGTCTCGCTAACATTTTTAAGATAGATCACCCTTTACTACGGCTTAATCCAAGTATCCAAAATTTCAAAAAATAGTTGGAATCCATAGGTAGTGATATAAGATTTGGGGAAATTTTTTTACACTTTCTGAAATGGGGTTTTCCAACCATTTCCAAAGTGGCCTCCATGAATAGTCAGATAGTGCGAATGACAGTGTCCATTATCTCAGTAGGCATGACATGCCAATGGAAATATCCCAGTAGATTCTCTAGAACCCCCAGGCCTTGAAAAATGTTAAATAGACTATATGATTAGTTATTTACCAGTCATAACATTAGCTAGCCTATCACAAATAATTTATTATAAGAATCCATATACATTGATAGAATATATCAAACCTCTTTATGAGAAACTATTCCCTTTGAAAGATTGTTCCTGATCATTTCTATTATATTCATCTCAGCAAAATAAAAAGGATTCATAATGGGAACGATAATATATTAGGAGCCAGATTCCATTCCTACTAAGGAAACCACACTAAAGACTCATTTTCCAAAGAAATCACATGAGTGAAACAAATATGATACTTGAACCTGATCCATAAATCTTAAAAAATTAGGAACCCTTATCGATGGGAGAGATGATTTTACCTTTTTTAAATCTTTAGTGTCATGTATAATAATTCCACATGGAATAACCCAATTGAGAGATGATTTTACCTAATTTATATATTATGTTTTATTTATAATAATTCCACATGGAACACCAACATAAATTATTCCCAATAGAATACTACCACATCATTATTCCCATGATAAAGGGTCTACCAACAACATACTACACCCCACATCTTTTGAGTAACTAAGGAATAAATAAATAACCACCCAATAATGTTCCTAAAGGACTGCAGAAGGGTTTAAATTTATTGACACATAGATGGATTAGAAATCTAAATAGTTACTATATATACAGTAGAGATATATATAGTTTATATATATTTAATCCACCTATATTTCCAAGGTATGTGAAGATTTATTTAGCCATGTAATTATAATAATACAAATGAATAGACCGTGACAGAACTCAGACATCCCAAATCAGTCTAACAAGCTTATGTGCTCATGTAATTTGGTACATGACCTATATCCCAATAGAGAAGGAGACACTATGAAACAACACATGGGATGTTGAGTGCACCATCAGGTCAAAATTTTAGTCAAGGAATGTAGTCAGTAAATCTAAATACTTATATATAAACATTTTTGTGATACCCCATGCACAACACCTAATGTAAGGAATTGTGATATCTCCTTACTCAACAATCTCTTACCATCACACCAAAACCTCTATAAAGGAATATATTAAATATAACTAGTAGGGGTATTTCCTCTCATCCATATCTCTTATCAACACCATATAGATTATAAAGGAATAATCATCTGTGTCATAATAGATAATGAATAACCTCTTATTTATGTCTTTATCCATTTTCAATTCCCATTAAAATTTTTGCAACTCATATGAAGCATTTTATAATGCATAAATCAAGAGCATGACAATACAATTACTTGGGGTAATTCCATTTAAAACAAATTGATTTATTTTAAGAAATGAAACCCATCATTAATTGTCCATTTCAAATTATCTATTAAATTTATCTCATTCAATTCATTAAAACATGGGAAACCCATATATAATCTCAATGAAGTCACTTAGATGGTGAAATTTTAATACATAAAATTTCCCACGTTAGAAATTCAAACTATAAGTGGTCCAAATACTTAAAGGATTCCTTGGGTTCTATCAAATAATCATATATAAAAGGATATTACATTCTTGAACAATTCCAGAAGATATATGGGAGTTCCAACATTTGAAAAAAAAAATAATATTGTCCCATTTCACCTAGATCACCCAATGTGTGACCATATAAGTAGCACACGACATGTGAACATCCAATTAAGGATCAACTATTCTCTATGAGTATGCAGTGGTCAAATTGAAATACATAAATCACATAAATAGAGATTCTTGAACAAATATAGTGTGCGGCACAATGGATAAATTACGAAACATCAAACGCAGAACAGAAAACAATGTGATTACCAACCTAAAGGTCATAGATGACACCTATCCCAATATCAGATACATATTTCAAGATTATTGGGAGAAATATGAGAAATGGTTCTGTTCCATGATAGTATAGAAAATGTTCCTATTCCTATATAGCCCAAAGGATCCAATTGGAAACTAAAAAAGGATGTGTGAGTGGGGTTTTCCTTATGTTGAGCTATCCAATGCTTCCTTCAGATCTTGAATTGGGTTTCTAATTATAGAGATATGGATGAACCTATGTTACAACACTACATTTTATTGGATACTAGGATTATGCAATGTGATATGTTTATCTGGATTCCATTACTCACTGAACGATGCATTTGGTTGTGCTTAGTTAAGAATATCTGTTCATACTGATTGTAGTATCTATTATGTTTTTGTTTTGGTATTCTTGGAATGGTTGTTTTCAGGGCACCAGTACAGGGGCTCTAGAAACTGGTTCTTTTTAGTAAATCTTCTCTTTAGCGGCGGTTTTAACCGCTGCTATGGTCTTAAATTCAGCAGCGGTTCTAACCCCCACTATAGTGGCCAATCTTTTTCTCCTTTTCATGGTTGATATATTGTTTGTCGCAACGGTTTGTCCCCACATGCCATTACTTTTTTAGAAGCAGTTTTAACCACTGCTAAACGAAGTAATTCCCTGCCCGGAAAAACCTCCATGAAAAGCAATATAACCGTCGTGAAAATGCACTAACTACGACAGTTCCCATGAACCGCTGTTAAACCGCTTTAACCGCCGTAAATAGTTTTCTGACATGCAATTTAGTGTCAGTTTTTGGAAACCTGCACAGAATCATATGGCAGCGGTTTAAACCACTGCCATATTGAAAAATACAAAACACGAAATTGTAATTTCCCTGAAGTGAAAATTTTATTTAAATTTTTATATTCTTTTACATACCTTCTAGGAGCATTTGAAAATTTTCATAAAACTTAATTTTACCACTTATGTTAGTTTAAATTAAAAAATCATGGGGACATGGTTAATATCAGTACATAATATGTGGTTCTATAAGATGAAAATAATTTTTATATAATAGAAACTATTGACTTTTATTTACCACGGTTAAAAGTAAATAGTGTAATTAAAGGTAAAAATGATTTTATAATTACAATAACCCATGTCCTAATTCTATTTGATAAGTGTAAATTGACAATAAACAACCTTATTAATAAATTATGATCCTTTTGGTCCACTTGGATTAGATTTGGACATTTATTATTATTTTATTTAAAGAAGTGTTAAAAGTGTTAAATTCAAAGTTAATTAACTAAACCATTTTTAATATAGGATTATACATAAGATAAATTGGACTATAAATATTAATTAGAAAGTTAAAATGATTTCCTACATCATGGTATTTTATTTATAATTTTAATACATTAAATAGTTAAATTTATTTATGACACAATGATGATAAAATAATTACCTTATTAATGAAATAATCAAATAAATGGTATTATAAATATTAGAATAAGTATAATTTAAATGTTTTGATGAAATAAACGAATTTTATAGGTTAATATGACATGTTATTATTGATTATATAATTTGTTTCCAAATTATTAGGTTTTTATGACTTTCATAAAAACCAAATAACAAATAGTGTCATAATTGACATAAATTAATGTTTAAAACAAATACTATATTATTCGTTGATACAATATTCCTAAAAATATTTGGTTTGGCCAAAGGGATTAAATAATAATATATATTCCATAAAATAACTACTTTATGTTCTATTTTATGTTTATAGTATGTTTATTAACCATATAGTGTAATAATACAAGAAGCCACGGTTAAAGTTAAACTATTTAACTAAGAGTTAAATCTAACAGATATGGTTAAAATGGTAACCTAAAAATGTCTAAAACATATTTTTGAGAGGTTTTAGACCCATTACCACATAATTCTAGAAATAAATTCCTCTTGAGCCATTATAAACTGAATATTATTGTATAATAAATTAATATTTTAATCTTTTCCTAAAGTGACCCTCACCCCTCTTATAAAAGGGAACATCCCCTTATCTCAAACTCACACCTGAAAATCCATTTGGCTCAACCAATACAAGATAAAATATCCTCTAAAAATACCTCACATAAAAATAGAGTCCTTACTCTGATCAGAAAGCCAACCTATAGAGCCCTTTTGATCAACTCAAAAGGAAACACCCGAAAAGAGGTAATAATTTCATCATCCTCTTTCAAGTTCTTTTCTCCTTCCACTTCATCTTTCTTTGTTGTTTCTATAACAAAATAATAAATCTAGTAACTAATACATACTTTTATGTTATTATAAATATGGTAAAACCATATTCATTATTATATCCATCATATAAATGATAAAGTCACCATACGTGCGTACGTATGGCTTACCATCTCCACGTCGTGGTGTAGTTTGTTACTCAAACACTCTATTATTTGGATGGGTATAATAATGAGTATAACTAATGTAGATAATAAATATAAATTGTTAATTACTATTTATATAAGATATACCATCCAATTACATGTTTTTTCACCATCAATATAATGATATTTTCGCTCGTGCGTACGTATGGGTTACCGTCTCCACGACGTGATGAGATTCATTTCCACATTCACCATTCAACAAGGATTATAAAAATATATATTATTAATAAGTAGGTAATATATGAAATAATAATGCTACTGAGTACATATATATATGTGTGTGTTTTTTTATGTACTTACATATATGTTATTCACTTAGATCCATTCAATACAACATGAAAATGGAAACAATGTTTATGCGTGCGTACGACCTACCGTCTCCATAAATGGTGTTTTTGAATTTCATATATCTATATATTATATGTATTTTTATTCTAAATATATATTATATATAAATCATATGTTATATTCTGGATGTATTTAATTCATGATGAAAATGATTTGATCAGGAATAACAAGTTACAACACGTACGATAAAGAAAGCGATTATTACCCGAAATGTTAATTTAACATGGAAATCATTATTAAATGGGTAGTATAAAGTCATAAATGAATCATGTATTATATAATAAATATGAATATGGTTCTGGTATAATTTAATAACATACTATGGTCATTATACAAAAGGTTAAACATACCCTCGACCAAAGGAAAGTGCAAGGTAAGGGCTAATTACACAATCTCTTTATTATCTGAGGTTGTTTTTACGTAAGAATATACTAGGAAATATTTATTATCCATGTCCATGTACCATATATGTTTTTTCCAAGGGATTCATTTTATGGTACCTTTTACTAAAACATCATTTTAAATGTTTTAAAAATTTATTTTTCTAAACCTTTCTCATTAATGTCTAGGTTTCCATTAGGGTTTTAAGGATTTATTTATATTGACATGAATGTTTTAAAATTTTAATTCCTTTTAAAATATTCATATTGGAATGGAACACTTTGATTCAAAAATATATTTTAAATGACTTCCTTTATATGAATTTTAAATGATTTCATAAAAAAGGGATATTTTTGTCAATGATTTTTTCCGATCATTTTCAACTATGTCAACATCCTTTGGTGGTTATTATTCTTGATCAAGGTTGATTTATTATGATAACAATATTCAATATTGTATTGAAGGTTTGGTGATATATTTGATAGTGTATGTTTTATTTGTATACCATTCAGGGTTTATGGATAAAGTATAGATATTTCGTGTGCTAGTTTTAATACGAATGCTTATGTTTTGTTTAGACCTTTTCATATGAGGTAAGCATTGGACTCAACAAGTGAAGGGTGGAGACCGTTATTTCTCCTTAATGCTTTGGTAGGTATCATGAGACAAGCTATTATCTTGGAACAAGTCCTTGACAAAATATTATTTGTAGTCTGGGCACAAGGCCTTGACTATGTGGTTATGATGTTTGGCATTATGCATTCTGTCATTATGAATTTGGCTACATGATATTTCATGTGGTTATTCGACTAGTAGACTATCCATGTTAATAAGTAAATGGTATTATTTGATTTATATTGGAAATATTATTTATAAGTTTATGTTTAAAATTCTTGTGTTTTATTCTTATAAATTGCCTTAAATGTTCATGCTTATTTATGAAAGTTTATGCTATATTGTTATCCTTACTGAGCTTCTGAGCTCACCCCTTTCTATGTATTATTTGTCCCAGGATGCGAAGATGTATACTATGAATGACATGAAGGGATACTCTAAGGGATATGAATGTGGTCAATAGAGACAATGTTGTTGTAATTTTTCATTTTATAATTTAATGTTATGTTCATGTATATAATCTATTTTCCAAGACTACTAAACTGAACAGTCCTTCAGGACTTGATTCCTTGTAATCATGGAAATGTATTAAAATAATGCACTGACTCTAGGTAACTGGGGTCAGGGAGTTACAATTGGTATCATACAAAGTTTAGCAACAACCTTGAAAATATATTTAGATAAACTCTGATTAGAGAACATTACCCTATGATAGACTTTGAGGATTAGTATATAAGAACATCCTATAATTTTGGTAATGTAGATATTTTTTGTATTTTCTGAGCAATACATCTCTTTCTGGATATGAGCAGGTAGAGGCGGCTCTGGAACATATGTACCTAAGAGGGAAAACTCCAACAAAGAGTTTCGGGCATGACCCGGGGTATCCTGGTACACGAAAATAGGCCTTGTTGCACTTTTGGTTACGACACTCCTGTGGAATATTCTTCGGATAATTCACATGTTAATTACAATCCATTATGAATGATTTCGGAGTAAATAAATCTTCAAAGAAATTTTTTTATGATTATAGATTATATGCATAATATATTCAATTTACATTAGGTATTTTAGAATTTTGGAATTATGCATTGTGATTTATAATCTAACCTAGTGTATTTCCTTGTTTCGAAATGGCACCTAGTAGAAGGAGTGAGAATTCTAGAAATATAGATGATCAAATGATTAAAAAGGATCATATCTTTCATGGAATTTATCCACAATTTTGAAGGGAAATAGCCTCCCATGTATTCTCATCATATGAATAAATATAATCATGTGTTAATAATATATGTAAATAATTCTCTGATTCCTATGGATTTGAAGGTAAGAAAGAGAAGAAAATTATGGAAGAGAGAAATATGAATAAATGAAATAGGGGCGAAAAGGATTCTTCCCATATGTGATAACTATGGAAAGAATCTCCTTGGGAAATGTTGGAAGGGAATGTGAGTTTTTTATAAGTGTGAAGAAAAAGGACCCTAAGTGCGTGATTAAAAGGGTAAAAAAAATGTTTCAAATGTACAATGGTTCATATTCTAGGAGTTGGGACACTACATGAATCAATGTCTAAATCATAAAAGTATACCCCAAACGCTGCTATTGGATAATAATCATGTTATGATACTACCGAAGATGAAGAGGAATGATTTGAGATCTTATTTTGTTATTAATGTATTGGGTCATTTGAGTATTGTATTAATGATATACATGTTATATGTATTATAGAGTATATAAGGATTATAATGCAGTACTATTTCATTATGGACTTGAGATTGTGAGGATCCATGAAAAGTGACTCAATAGCCGATTATTTTTTTGGGAAAATAAATAGTTGAGGGAAAGATGAACCATAATATGGTTCTGATATTGAGGTAGTGATTTTGGAATAATATATGATTGATTTGGATAAATTTTATCGGATATTCTTGATTAACTTGAAACTGATTAATGAATTGAATATTCCATCACTGTTGGAGTTTACAATATTTTTTGATATAAGGAGCATATACAATATTTTTTTGGAATAATGGAGCACGAATGTAATCAATATGGTTTTATGGAAATTTAGGGTGTTACTATGTTTTAAAAGAATACATGATGAAGGTATTCACATGTTGTTAAATGGAAAAAAGTTCTTCATTATGTTTACCTTATTATAAATTTTGGACTGTGAGTTTTGATAGAAGTATTTTTTATAAGTGTAAAAGTTTTAATCGATTAAGATTGTTGTTGGATACTATTTTTAAGGTTAAAAAATTTCTTGACACTATTTTTTGACTGTCATAAAATAGATAACCCAGAGGTTGGGTGAAAACTCGTCGCATCCGGTAAGGCTGTAAGATTATAACCCCCAACTGAAGGGCGAAAAGGGTGGATCTCCTACCACTAGAATATGTGATGTTCTAGTTTGTATAATGTTTTTTCATTTAAATATTCTGACAGATGATTTATAAATTCATTTTTTAGAACCCCATACGATCAGGATAAAAAGAATATCTTTGAATTTTATTAGATTGAAAGATGTGTTTGTGGTAGGAATTAGTTGAAAGATGAAACTCTACTTGTCAAGTACATTTTTTCTCCTCTTATTATATGAATAAATTAATTCTTAAACTTTAGGGAAGGGATCTTAAAACCAATTTTTTTAATCCCAATACCCTATGTTTTGTTGAACCGATGATATTGTAAATCATCAAAGATGTATGGATTTGAGGCCCTCAATTTTACACTTTTTAGTGAATGATGACCTCAATAACTCCCTATAAATATTTACGTTTTTCCTCTAATTATCTGTCCTTAATTTCCACCAAGGTTCTCATAATCGAGATCATAAATTTGTGGTAACATTTTCATTACCTTTTCCTCGTATTAAGACTAAATTTTATTAACCCAGTTTTTGATGTGGGTTTTCCACAATGGTATTTTTATTTTTTCAGAGTTTTATTTTCAAAGAAAAATTTCAAATTGTGAGGACACAATTTATTGAAGGAGGGGAGAATGTAACACCCAAAGGTTTCATAATACTTTATCTCATTAAAATAATTCAATAGCTTGCCCTACATGAAATAACGAGTTCGAGTGTATCACAACTTGCAAAAAAAGCTGTCCAAAAAGTGGTTATGAATAATATGAAATGCATTATGAATCTTCAATACTAAATATAATTTTAACATCCATATTATGTGTTTCTTAGACATAATATAAGAAAAAATTTATTTTCTCAGAAAAAAGTTGTATTTTAAAAAAAATGCAATTTTACCACCTTTTAATGGTGAACCCTTTTTTAAAACCAATATTTGACACCTTTATATATTTAATTTAATGAAATTAAATTCTATTTTAGAAGTGGGACATAAAAATATAGTTTTGATAAATATTTGGTACTTTTCTGATAACATTCATATTTTGACAAATACTATGCTTTAATTGAAAACAACTTTTTAAATTTAAATAATTTATAGTGATAAATTATGAATTTGAATGGTTTTGAAGTATAATTGGATTATATTTTTTTCATTTAATATAATTTTGGTCATTATATGTAATTTCACATTTAAATTTTAAATAAACACATATCAATCTTTTGATAGTTTTTACTATTTAAAAACTTGATTTTTGGTTTTGACAACTAGAATTAATTTTAAATTAATAAATTAAACTTATATGATCTTAATTTTGTAAAATAGAATTCATTTTTGAATTTTTAATATCAAAATTAACTTTGTGTGAATTTTTGGTATTTTTCAGAAAACTTTCTATTTTTGATGAATATTGAAAAACACAATTTAATTTTTAAAACTGACTTTTATTTAAATATTTTATTATTTTATTTTAATTTATTTTTGTTTAAAATAGATACATAATACCTATATATGTTTAATGTAATTAATTATAGTCATTTTTTAATAATTTTACATATATATATTTTTATTGATATTTTTACCGTCTTTTACCCACCTTCTTGGAGAATTTGAAGATTTGCATAAAACTTAATTTTACCGCTTCTATGTGTATAATTTAAAAAATCTGAGAGACATGGTTAATATAATTAAGTAAAATTTGGTTCAATATATGAAAATAATTATTGGTGAATAGTAACTTTTGACTTTTATTTACCACGGTTCATTGTAAATAGGGTAATTAAAGGTAAAAATGATATTATAATTACCCTAAAACATGTCCTAATTCTATTGGATAAATGTAATTCAACTAAAAATAACCTTAGGAATAATATATGATCCTTTTGGTTCACATGTATTATATTAGGTCATTTATTATTATTTTATTTAAAGATGTGTTAAAAGTGTTCAATTGAAAGTTTATTAATTAAAACATTTTTAATATGGGGTTATGGATAAGATAAAATAGACTATAAATTTTCATTAGAAAGATAAAAAGATTTAATACATCATGGTAGTTTATTAAGAATTTTTATACATTAAAAAATAAAATTTATATATGACACAGAGATGATGTAGTAATTACCTTATTAATGAATGAATCAAATAAATGGTATTGTAAATGTTAAACTCAAAACAAATTAAAAGTATGGATTCCATACAGGAATTTACTAGGATAATATGAAATGTTATTATTGATTATATAATTTTTTTTGAAGTGATAGGGTTGTTATGACTTTTACAAAAACAATATAACAGATAGTGTCAAAATTGACATAAATTAATTTTTAAAAGTAATACTATATTATTTGTTGATATAACATGCCTAAAAATGTGTGGTTTAGAAAAAGAGATTAAATAATTTTATATTTGTCATTAATGAACCACTTTTGGTTCTCTGAAAAGTTTATAATAAGTTTATTAACAATATAGTGTAAGAATACAAGAAGACGCTGTAAACGTTAAACTATTTAACTAAGAGTTAAATATAAAAGATAAGGTTAAAATTGTAACCTAAACATTTATAAACCCTATTAGTTGAGATTTTTTAGACCCATAACCAAATAAGTCATGATATAAATTCATTTTTAGCCTTTATAAAACGAATATTATTGTATAATAAATTAATATTTTAATCTTTTCCAAAAGTGACCCTCACCCCTCTTATAAAAGGGAACTTCACCTTATCTCAAAATCACACCACAAGAGGCATTTGTCTCGGCCAAAAATGGTCCAAATGTCCCCCCAACTTCCCTCACATAATCCTAGAGTCCATGATTTTATCAGAAAGCCAACCAAATGATCCCTTTTTATCAACTCAAAAGAAACACCCGGAGAAGAGGTAATAATTTAACCACCCTATTTCAAGTTCATTTCTCCTTCCAATTGATCTTTCATTGTTTTTTCCATACCAAAATTATAAATCTAGTACCTCCTAAATACTGTGATGTTATTATAAATATGGTACAACCATATTCATTATTCTATCTATCCTATAAATGACAATGTCACCATACATGCATAAGTACAACATACCATCTCCACGTCGTGGTGTAGTTTGTTATTCAAACACTCCATTATTTGGATGGGTATAATAATGAGTATAATGGATGTAAATAATAAAGAAAACATGTTAATGAATCTTTATATATGATATAACATCCAATTACATATGATTTCACCATCAGTATAGTGATATTGTCGCTCGTGCGTACATACGAATTACCGTCTCCACGACATGATTAGATTCATTTCCACATTCTCTGTGATTATAAAAATATATATTATTAATTAGAATGTAATATATGAAATTATAATTCTATATAATAGACATATATATATATATTCACTTTCATATATCTTATTCACTTACATCCATTCTATACGATATGAAAACAGAAACAACATTTATGCGTTCGTATGACCTACCGTCTCCATAAACGGTGTTTTCCATTTCATATATCTATCTATTATAAATATTAATATTCTAAATATATATGATATATAAATCATGTGTTATGTTATGGATGTTTGTAAATCATGATCTAAATGATATGATCAAGAATAAAAAGTTAAAACACGTATGATAAAGAATGCAATTATTACCAAAAATGTTAATTTAAAATTGATATAATTATTAAATGGGTAGTATAAAGTCATAAATGAAGAATGTATGATATAATAAATTTGAATATGGTTATAGTATATTTTAATAACAAACTATGGTCATTTTAAAGGAGGTTAAATGTTCCCTCTACCAAAGGAAAGTGACATGTAATGGTTAATTTCACAAGCTCTTTATTATACAAGGTTGTTTTTATGTAAGTATCTACTGGGAAATATTTATTTTCCATTTCCCTGTATCATAATGTGTTTTCAAAGGGACTATTTTTAAGGTACTTTTTACTAAAACATCTTTTTAGATGATTTAATGATTTATTCTTCTAAACTTTTCCCATTAATATCCTTGTTTTCAAAATGGTTTTAAGGATTTATTTATATGGACATGAATGTTTTATAATGTTAATTAAATTAAAAATATTCATAGTGGTATGATTCACTTTTATTAAAAACTATCTTTTAAATGACTTCCTTTATATGAATTTTAAGTGATTTCATGAAAATGGGATATTTCTCTCAATGATTTTTACTGATATTTTTCAACTATGTTAACATCCTTTATGGGATATTATTCTTGATAAAGGTTGATTTATTATGATAAAAATCGTCCAAATTGTATTGATGGTTTTGTGATATGTTTGACTCTGGATGTGTTATTTTAGACCATTCGTGGTTTCTGGATAAAGTATTGAAATTTTGTATGCTAATTATAATACGAATATTTATATTATATTAAAAGCTTTTCATATGAGGAATGTATTAGAATTAGTATATGATGGGTGGAGCCTGCTATAGATACTTGATGCATTGGTAGGTCTCATGTGACAAACTATTGTCTTGGAACAATGCCTTGACAAAATCTTATTTGTAGACTTGACACAAGTCCTTGACTATGTGGTTTTGAAGTCTAGAATTATGCATTCCATCATTATGAAATTGGCTATTTGATATTGCAGGTGATTATTCGACTAGTAGAATATCTATGTGAATAAGTAAATGGAATTATATGATTTATATTGGCCATATTATGTAGAAGTTTATGTTTCAAATTCTTGTGTTTTATTCTTATACATTTCCCTAAATGTTTATGTTTATTTTTGTATGTTTTCGCTATATTGTTATCCTTATTTAGCATCTGAGCTCACCCCTTTCTATGTATTATTTTTCCTAGGATGCGATGAAGTATATTATGACTGACTTGAAAGGATAGTTTAAGGTATATGAATTTGGTCAATGGAGACAATATTGTGGTTGTTTTTCATTTTATAATGTAATGTTACGTTTATTTATATAATCTATTTTCCGGTATTATAGCAATACTGTAGCAGGAACTACACAATCTGTAGGTACTGTAGTAGGGTTATACACTGTACAGGTACTGTATCAGAACTGTACACAGTGCAGGTACTGTAACAGACACTGTAGGCGGCACTATTTGGTACTGTAGTGGCTGGAACTATTCACCTTGGGCCACCAGTTTGGGGTTGGAGTCCTTAAGGATTTTAGCCCACCAAGGCCATCGGGTCAATAGAGATTTTGAGCCACCTTTAAGGCCTTAGGGCCTCCTCAAGGCCTTTGGGCCACATGCAATTTCCCCAGTTAGACTATAAAAAAGGAGCATCCCTAGAAGAGGATTCAGAGCTGGTGCAATCACTAGAGCAGAGACAAATGGATTTGTCATAATGAGAGGGTTTGTCTATGCCATCAGGACCTACCTGTGCTTGTACAGTAAGCCTAGCCAGACGACCATGGGAATTTGGAGAGCTTCTATCATGATACAGATGCTGTAGAGGGGCAGTTCTTTGTTGATATTCTGGTTGAATTCCCTATGAACTTCAGAACATGTAATCACTTAAGCCTACGGTCCATGTAATCTTTTAGCCTATGGGCCTTGTAATGGTTCCCCTTCATACCATGAAAGGGTGGTTAACAAAAATCAATAAAAATGATGGCCTACGGCCCATTCAGGTCATAATAACACATTGAAACACATGTCTCAAACATGTTTGTGGGCTTTTACTCTTAGATTACTTACTTTTACCATTTTCTCTTTTACTATTGTAACTACTTTTTACATAGGATATCTTATCATTTATGCCCAAGAATAAGATTTCCCTTATTGACTATTTTGGATATACTAATATCAAACATTAAAAACATTTTTTTAATTTCTGAAAGTGATAGAATATGATTTTAATATACTAAATTTATAATATTTTAATAATATTATTAAAATAATTATAAATTAAGTATGAATATATCAAATATGGATTTGTAAATTGAAATATAAATTTTAAAAATTGTGAGGAAAATTATGCCATAATTATTCTCTCTTTGGAAAAGGATTTATGATTTCTAAAAACATATTATATACTAATAATTTCATAAAAGGTATGTTATATGTAAAAACTATATTTGGAACTATTCACCTAAAAATCACTATTTTAGGATAAAGTGAAAAAATAAAATATGAAGTTAAAATTGAAATTATTATTTTAAAAATTGACTTATATTTGTTCAAATACAATTTCAAACTTTTATAAATATACATTTCAGTGAAAATGTATTATATTAAAAAAATTAAATAAAATTAATTTTTTTTCAAATTAATGAGATTATAATATTATTTCAAATATTATTTTATATTGTTATTTTTTTAATATTTGTTGGTAAATCTAAATATCAACTATTTAGATAAATTGTTAAAAATTTTAAATTTAATATAATTAGGTAAAATGCATTAATATTTTTTAAAAGGTTTATTTATAATTAAATATTTCTTCAAAAATATCAGTCAATAGAAAATGATAATATGTAGTTATATAAATTTACTATTATATTTTATTTACTAGTGATTATATTATTCATTTAATTTATATAATTTTCTAGTATATTTAATTAAGAGTTGAATTGGTTTTGTGTCTCAGGTGACAGTAGTAATTGAAGATTTTTAAAATTTAAAGGATAAGAAATATATAATTGTTACATCTACAATGTTGATAAAGGAATTAGAAAAAAAATTATTGATCCTAAAATTTTCCATAAGAATATCTATTTTTACAAGCCACTATAAGATGGTATATGTGTTTGAGTACATCTCAAGAATTTCACTCAACATAAAACTAGGGATGACACCCAAAACTGTCAATTTATGGACAATATATACCTGAACCCTTAAGGGAGATTTCACCCCAAGATTATTTTTCATTTCTCAATAATTTATCTCTTATTTTTAATAATTATTCCAATATTATTTTCTTATAGTTGAAAAAATCCCATAAGTAGCATATAAACTATATATTATAGTAAAAAACATTGTTGGATTTATCTATCCCAATTTTATTTATTACCTATTTAATATGATTAGGAAAATAAAATGGTTTAATTTTAAATATTTTTAAGGATGAAATATCAACTTATTGGATTTTTTATGCATCTCCCGATATGGGATAGTTGTCCTCATAACAATATTTCTCCCATATCCTATTGTCGCACATTTCCCTCATATGGTTAGTATAAATATCCCCCATCCCTATATATTGGTATGGATTTCAGTGATATCATCCCCCTCTTGAATTACATATCCTGGTGGTTCTATGGGTAACCATGATGTTTTTTCTACTCCTCATCCCCCTCTGCAATGATGGAGGTTTCATTAATAATCATTCAAGTGTGTATCATTTAGTTATTGTAGACTCCTTACCCATTTTTAAAACACATAAGTGAATGGCCCCTCTCCCCCATGATATCCGTAAAACCATAATGGCCTTTTAATTAAACCCTAACTCATGGACGTTCCAATTTTTTTCTTCTATGATGTTTGAATATTCTACATGATCAAAAGATATCGATGTTTTTCAAATTGAAAATAGGTTTGATACCCCTTCCATGGAAGAATTTTTCCACTAATTCTATACATGCAGTGAAAAAATAGGGAGATATAATATTGTTTCCTTTGATACTAACTATGGAGACCCATGGTCCATGTTATGGGGGTGATAAAATTGTAATATTATTTCCATCATAGGTCAATAACCCAAAAGCAAAAAAGGCCCCCACATATGCATCCCAATGTACTATTATCACATATGGAATTTTGAGGAAAAGTTTCCCCCATCAAATTATGAATTTTTCTCCAATTCTATAAAAACCCCACCATTGGTCCCACAAGGTATTTATTGAAGAAAATAATAGGATACCGTTCAATGTGATTTCCAAACATCAACATAGAAATTTCATGCACACACACCTGATGGAAAAATACATTTTCCATTTCATGAATATAAACTTATTAGATAATGTTATGGGGTTTTATTAAAATATATCATTATATATGTTTCTAATCAATTGTTTTAAATTTTACTCTCCCATATAGATTTTAAATAAAATTTTTAGGATGATAAAGAACCCTCTATGAACTTCTCGTCATTTGAACCTAGTTCTAGGGGATGGTTTATGAAAGGGGATTTAAATTGAATTATTGAGAAAACTAAAATTAAAGAATGTTTTAACTGCTCTAGAATTGATTTCAATTAATTCAATAAAATACTTAAAAAAAATATTTTATTTTCCTTTCTCTAGTGACCAGTTCATCTAGTGAAATAATAAAAAAGGTAATGAGATACTACAACCAGTTAAATAGAAACCTAACTGAAGTGGAATGGTTATAGATATTCCCATAAGAATTTTTCTCCAACTTAACATATTCTATTTCAATCCACTCTCTTATCTATGTCAAGATACACGAACATGAAGATCAAACCCAATGATTGATATTCTCAAATAAGTGATCCTAAAACAAGGATTTAATGTAACTATTTGAACATTCATGTGAATATAACATTCAAAGATAATAATGATTGGATGATAAAAAAAATATAATGGAATAAAAGAGTAAATCCAAAAATGGATGGATAAGAACTCAAATAATTCAGATATTCTTGTGAACCTATAGTTTGAAAACAATGAAATTTATATTTAACACCAAGACACATCATAAGCTGATATTTACTGAATCATGGCCTAAAAGAAACTTGACCCGTGATAGAGAATCATGGAGGAAAAAATTAGGAATGAAAAATTTTCTAGATATCTCTTTTTAATGGAATGAGATAATAATTGGTATTATTTCTAATATGATATCATAGAACAAAAATAACTTGGGAATCACAATATGAAACGTGTGTACAAATCAAGTGTTTTTTATATAAATTTCAATGAACCATTGGTTGTGTCCCATTTCATAAATACTATAACTAGAAATATGATTGATATGAAAATATGGCAGTCTTTAGTGAAAAATATTAGTTATTTATCGTTCCTCAATCCTTGTTGCATTAAAATCCATCAAGAGAATGAAAATATTGGATATTTCTTCATGGAATAACATTATGTTTTTTTAACATCTTAATAATGATATTTCACCTAGTTATGATTTCAATCATGTTTAAATATACATTAATACCTATGAAATAATCAAAAATTATTTCATTTAACTTAATTATTATGTTTTTATATGTGGGAATCAACTAAGATCTATTTATTTTAATCCTCTATTCAACATACTAACTAAAAACCATCTCAGTTCATTTGATCATTCTAGCTCAATCATCATGTGTAATTTATCGCATATAATTATTTCAACTATCATGTATTATAAGATTAAAAATTTAATATCCCAAATTATATCTAAAAGAAAATATAGTGTCATTAAATATAGTAATAGGGATGCGCCTATTTTTATATATCAAGATATGTCAGAAGACCAACAGTAGAACATTATTGGAACCATAGTAACTATTAAAATTGATTAGGATAAAATTTATGACATGATGAAGTAGAGAATGATTCTTAGTATCTTAAGAATATAAAGACTCTCAGAAGGGATTTGTGGCATATTTTACATGTTTTTTTCCTCTTACCACATCATGGGGTCTCTTATAGAAAAAATATTAGGCTTCTCCAAAATAACTTGGTCTTTATAGAAAGAATATACCACGTCTCATAGCCTATTCGTTCATTACCATGGCATACCAAGTAGAAATATTAATATGGTTTTCTTTTATAGTGACCTCCGGACTTTGTGGTGAATATAGTGTCTCCCTATAATCTAACATTATTTCATTGAATATGATATAATTTAATTTATCAATTGTATATGAAGGTCCTTTGGAAAATTTGGATAAGTCCATAGCACTTATTGTCAATAGGGCGCATAAAAGGTTAGAATGACCAAAATAAATCTTTATATTTCCCTTAACTAATCATCAATCCTCACTTATTTGATCGAAGGATGGATTTGATTACTTAATGGGAAATTAATGATATCTTAATTAAGCGATATCATGACCAAATGTTGTATCTGGATCGATTTATAAAACGGTCTTAAAGAGAAAAATCACACATCGTATATCTAATTTGGATATTAGTATCTAATATTTTGGAGGAAGTACTATGATACATGAATTATACACTCTTATGTGATGATTCATGTCTTATATTTTATTCAAAATCCCAGAACTTTTATAATACATAATGAAGAATTTATCAATGGCTTCCTCTGGTGAACACAAAATGAATGGAATTTTCATTTAGAGGATTGGTCCATACTTTCAATTCCTTATGATGAAGGTACTGTAAAGGTTAAGAGTTTCAATTTAAACATGTTGTACATGAATTAAAATTTTTCATCATAGTTTTTTAATATGATATCCCTATTATAAAAATTATTCTAAGATATATGTGATTAGGTTGGAATGGATGATTACATTTTGGTTCTCTCCAAAAAAAAATTGTGATAATTCTATATGACTATCAACTACATTGAAAACACTTTTAATGGATATTTGGTTGTTGGGAGAATTTATTTTTGGGTGAAAACTGGGTTGGGTCCACACTTTTCATCCCAAGATTCCCAATTCTATATATAAATTATCATCAATCCAAACTTGATTCAAACCTAATTAGTAACAGGATGTATAATGATAAAAATATGTTTTATAATTACATTTTTGATGCATATGTAGATTATAATTTGGTGTTCAATCCAATATGTTTGTGGAGACATACTTCTAAGGGTTTTCATAATCCTATCATGGTACCACATATAATTCCCCCTCACAACAAGGTCTAAATGGATCTCTATGATCCCCTCTGAATACATTTTTTTTCACATTATATTTTACTTTTCAATACCAACAAATGAGATGGTCAAATAAGAAGTCATTTCACTACATTCAGAATTTGTATATTGGAATTATAGAAATAGTGAAATGGATTATAATTTCTTCATGGATTAATAATAGGTTTAAAAAACATATCCTCTAATACATGGTATAATATCCATCACCATTAAATATGGGGATTCCATTCTCTTATAATATTCACTGATTAGTTATGTTAAGGCGAAATATGAAGAAGGATGCTTACGTGGAATGACACTCATGACTAGATTTTTGAAAATATGGGAACCCTAAAAAAATTAAGTCAATAAATGTTTCATGCAAAATGGTTGGATAAAGGAAAAAATAAATCATCTACCTATGATAATAAACTCTATAAACTGTAATGGTTATATGGGAAACATATTCTTATGCCTTAAAACAACTACTGGGCTTTATCACAAGATGATTATGGGAAAAAGCATGGGAACTTGGTGTCCTGATGGGAACAATATGTTTTTTCATGACCCAATATAAATGGGTATTATTCTAATAGGCTTATGTATGAGGGTGAATCAATAATTACAGGTCTATATTGGTTATCCTAGGATTCAATACCTAATATATTGAATGAGTCACTTTACGAGCGTAGGATAGATTGATGATAACTGGGCCTAAACACTATAGATAATAAAATTACAATATTACTGAGATTGATAGAGATTAATTCATACTTTTAAATTTCCTAATGGAGTGATGCCTCTACACTATCATGTAACTTATTATATATGTATGTAAAAATATTTCCTTAGTAATTTCATGTATTTACAACATATATAGTATAGAGGAAAAACATGTATATATATTGTCCACTAAATGATCTTGGAAAAATCTCACCATGTTTTTCTCCAATAATGATTCTTTATCCATCAACTTAAATTTTATGTTTTTTTATACACTTTTCCTTTTCTTTTTTAGACCACCTTCATCCATTATATTTTGTTTTTAGGTTTTTACTTAAACCTTAAAATGTGTTTTCGTTCTCAAAATTTAACTTGGAATGAATTATCTAATTTATAACAATTGGATAATTAATTTAAAATTGATATGATTTTGGTGAATATAAATTTATAATGATATAAAATAATTGAGTATATAAACCTAGGAATCCGTTTGATATAAAAATGAAACATTTCAATAGTTTTCCCTAAAAATCACTTGATCGGTATTTCAAATTGTATTTATTTTAAAGTTGGAAGACAAACAAAAATATTTTATTGTTTTCATTAATAATGTAAATGTTTTTTAAAATGAAAAATACATAAATAATATTCTTTATAAATCAAAAATATCATTTTCCATCATGCATTCAAATCCAATGTTATCAGAGATAAAATTCAAGGATAACTTTTTTTAATGAATTATCTCTATATTTTTAAAAGTATAATATTTGAATAGATTATATTAAAAATAAATGTCATTGGAAGAAATTGTTTTTCAAAATGTTTTTAACTATACATATATATCAATGGGAATGTAGCTAAAAAAATCTAATGAATATATGGAAAATTAATACATCTAGATGGTGTATTGTGATGAAACATTATTGTGGAATAGAGGAATTTGTATGAGAAGATTCAGTTATATGGATTTATTAACTATTACAATGTAATCATTAGGATCAAAATAAATTCATGTAAATAAAATGATTATGACTAGAATCTTGGGAAGGAGATGAAATTAATTTCTTTTATTTTTTATAGAGAGTGGTTCACTGGGGCCATAGAATAGTTTAAATGTAGGTTTGTAATAAATATTAATATTTCATGAAATTTTACTATGAATTATACAATTGGGAAACCAAAATATTATTTAAAATCTGAAGAATTAATATTTTAAAATGTCAAAAAAAATTCAAAACAATTTAAAAATCCACCTGAATATTTTTCTCTATTATTTTAAGACAAATTGTGCTAAAATGATAAAACAATTGATGCTCTATTTTTTTTTTGGTGATATAATGATGGGAAATGATAATGAAATTATACAAAAAATATATTTATAATTAATATAGATCATCCAAATACAATATATGACAAAAAAATTGAAAGACATTGGTATAATATTATAAAATTTTAACATTCATCTATAAAAATTTAAATTGTATCTAAAATTGTTTCATAAATAAATGCAAAATATCATGAAGGATGTATTTTTGAAATTCCAAGTTATATGAGAATAATCTTGTTCTATATAAAAATTTCAATATATAATAATAAATTTAATTTATGGGTCACATGTAAATGTAACTTCCAATCATGTAATATTAATCATAGTTGACTATTTAAGAGGTGAATAACAAAAATAATTCTATCTCCAAGAATGGAACATCAAAATCACATTATAGTATATTTTTAATTTTTATAAACTCCTTTAATATCATAAATAAATATATTAGAACATTATTATTCAATTTAGGTCCTATGGGGTTAAAAATAACATAATATGTTTTCTGTTATTCCAACTAAATTAATATCATAAAAAATACTCATCTATAAATTGGTCGATATGATGTGAAAATATACATAATGGGCTGATTTATAATTTTTTAAGGGTTGAATGGGTGTATACCTCATGTTAACAGGTGATGGAGATGAAGTGGTTGATTTGAATTATAAATATAAGAGAATATTTTTAAACATGAGAGCTCTAAGAAAGGATGTCATTTAGTATTATTTTTCTATATCAGTAAAAGTATTTGTGTGTTTCTGTATCCTTAGACTTATGAAATATTTCTCCAATATAATAGATAATTCACATTCATGTACTTCTTGGATTGGTTCTATTATTTATTTATTCCATTCTCAAAATGAATCATCGTTGTGCATTACCTCTGATATTTAATGAAGTGGCTAGATCAAGAGGTAAGTAATAATATATTTCTACTACTTGTAAGGTTATATCTATTTAATTCAAAAACCATTTCCTTTGAATTTAAGTGATTCAACAGTCCTAAAAATTAATGGCTAAAAGGTGAAAATTTAAATTCAATGGATTTAATTAATACCATTCTCGCAATTGAGAAAATATTTTTATTATTAACAAGCGATATATTGAGTTGGTAGGGTATTATTAGGTCATTTAGTCCATTTGTCTCATAAACATAGTTTATTTAAAGACAATTATTCATAAAGATGACTGTGATGATATAATAACAGGATGATAAACCTATTATGTGAACTTAAATGAAATCATAGAAAACAATCTAAGGTATAGTAACATTTTTCTCAATCCTTATTTCATGTTTCCTCATTTAATGCCAAATTTCCAATTGAAATTAATCCATTTTTATCCCTTACCATAATTATATCAAAAAAATTTAAATAAATAATATGTGATAAGAAAAAAACTATTAGATAAAATGCCTCCTTGAGAGAATGACCCCATTGTTTAAACAATGTTATAATCATGGATAATAAGAATTTATATAGTGGATAATAGTTTATGATAATCTCATCCAATAAAATGTATAATGATGATTTTGTTAGATGTTGTTTATATTATGTATATATTATCTTCTTATAAATATTGATATGTATTTATAAGTATATTAATCCAATAAATTATTTAAATAGAATTTTTAATTCAATAATTAGTGATTCATAAATCTATTATCGATATAATAAATATTGTAATATGATAATTTATCTCTTTCATATGATATAAATTATTTATATACATAACTCTAAATAAAGTATAAAATATTTTTGAATCCATAAACATTATTACTAAAAGTTTTATCTGAGGTGATAACTCAAATGAAATAATGTCAATTATATATTTTTTAACTCAAAATATTCTAAATATAATTCTTGGTACACAATTTATATTTTATATGGTGTTCATTAATTTACTTGTATTTTATTTCCACATAGAAATTTAATTCTTGTATAATTTTTTATAATCATCATTGATTTCTGAGAAATGATTTCATTAATTTAGGTACACATACAATATTATTTTTATATGGTACACTATAGTAAAATTTATTTACAAACATGTAATAAAATCTCATTATGTTCAAAAACAAATCTGGGATTATATTTTTGGTAACACACAATACAAGATAATTTTTTTAGTTTAGAGAAATGTTATACTAGTTATGAAAATGATTTTATCTTTTCTACAGAAACAATAAATCGTGATCTATTAGTTACATAAAGATATAATTTATCTTTTGTAATTATTTATATATTCCTAGGTTTCTATATTTTTATAAATCGATATGAGCTATAAATTGTAATTAATACCCCTTATGTGATTTAGACATGTATTATATGCACTTATGATTATACCTAAAGTAGAATATTATTCTTTCTTATTTAATAATTCATTTCAATTTATCTTAAAATTAATATTGACTTCATGTTCACAGAAAATTGTTTTTTGTTAGTTCCTTATTATATATATTTTAGTTCAGAAAATTGAATTTTGAATATGTCTTTCAAATTATAGTTTCCATTAGACTTTTTACCATATCATTATAATTATTAATAAAAAGGATAAAATCATTTTCCTTATACAATTCATCATTCACTTAGTGGATTTTAAATATAAAATGTTTCAGATATTTTTACATATTTTTGAATTTGTAATATTAAAAAAATAGAACATGGGTGATAGTGATGAATTAATGAGATATATTTATATGTCACTATTCCTCTTGAATTATCATAACTCTAATTTATCAGTGTATGATATATTCTTACATACGTGAGAATCATCCTTCATTTTACTTTCTAAATTGCACATATACATTTTAATGATATATTTTTTATTTCCATTATATATCCTAACAGTATTAACAAATATGAGACTACATAGTATAAATTCCAATTTCATAATTTTATTTATTCCTCATTGATAATTGATAATTAAATTGTTATATAAATGTTTAATAAAACATCTATTATTATACATTAGGAATAATTCTCACCCTCAATTTCACTCAAAGGGAATTCTTTATGTGGAGGGTATTAAAAATTAATACTACATATCATGTTTGTGTACTATAATAATGTTCAGATACTAATCTTGTAAAACAAATTGTTGATGAGAATCTCATTTTCCAAAATTTATTTAGAGATTATGTTATCTTCATTTTAATTTTCTACAAAATATTTCTTATCAGGATAATAATTCCATATTGATTATTATGTATTTATACATTAAAAATTATAAATAATTTAATATCAGATTATATTTTATTTATATCCACAAACCCATCAATTATTGGATTTTGAATATTCAGAACCAAGAATATACTTGAAGGAAAGGATCCCTAATCACTCTTTATAGTCAATATTATGGAATAAAAATAATTTAAAATTTATAATATTTTCTTTTTAATGGATAATTTCATTAAATTATAGCTACTAAAAAGGTTGAGTTTATTACAACATCCGTGTAAATTTTATGGTTTTATATACTAAACACATTGCATCTGAAATTTTTAAAAGCATTTTGTGGATAATTCTTTGACATTTACTTCATTTATATTTGTACACCTCTATTATTAGAACTCTCTAATAGAAGTAGGTAACCTCAATTATTAATGATTCTCAAGGCCAACTTTGTTTTTAAAATTTTAGTGATTAATATAATTTTAAAAAAGATATTAATTTTTGAGATTTTTATAAAATTGATTTACATGGAAAAAAATTAGATATATGTTTATCACTTAAATTAACTAAATAGTGTGATCATTTTTGTAAAATTATAAACATATGAGTAGAAATAATCCATAATGTATTGATTATTTTTTACCATTTCATTCCCTTTAACTATCATATGTGATTTATTTTTTGTCGTTATTAAAATAATAATATTTTAACCAATAAACATAAAAATATAATGAATTAATCATTGATCGAATAGTAATTGTGGATCATTCATGCATATAATGCTTAAATCAAGTCCCTAAGGAAAACTCCCTAAGGTACCAACATAGCTCAAGCTATATAATCCCCATAATGACATATATTTTACATATTTATTTGCACAAGTTCTTATCTTAAATAACATTGTCATGAAGACCTATATCCTTACATTTTTATACACATATATAGTTGAAGGGATCATGGGTTATAGGAAAAATACATTATAAATTTTATATTGACACATAAGGGCTTATACATTATTATGTTGTATGTATTTTTCAAATATTTGGAAAAAGAAGCTATTAATTATTTAATATTACAAAATTTGGTATTTTTTCGTAATTAAAATTAAATAAACAATTAAGCATCAATAGATGTTTTTTACCATAAGATATATCATCTTGAACTGATATATCATAATAAAATATGAAATATTCTAAAATTATTCATGAGGAAATTTCTAATGAATTAATATATTGTAAAAATATATTTAATTCATTAATCATATGTATTAATTACTTTGACAAGGGTAATTCAATTTAAATTGTTTTTAAAAAATTCATGGATATTGTTAGGATTATTTCTTCTCTATAGGATACTCAAAATTAGTAGTTAAATAAAAATTCTAGGGGTATGGTTGTACCAGTGCATAATGTGTGCCATCTGGTAACTAACCCAATGAAAATGTTATGGTGATATAAATAGATAATATTTGGATTTTATATAGTGACCAACTTATGATTGATGGGGTTGTTCCTTTTGCAGCCCAATTCCTTATAAAAAAATAAAAAATTTCATTTGAAAACATAAAAATTCATTCAGCAAACCCCATTCTATGGGGGTTGTTTCTATAGGTGGATGTCTTGATGAACCACTTCTGTTTTTTAATTTAATATTGGTTGTCACATGTATAGTAAACCCCACCTACTTAACACACACACAACAACTGATATCCACCATGCATCAACTCCCTATACCTCTAATTTTTTTCATCACCTCCTTCCAGAGTATATATACAATCTATAAAGACTCTAATTAAAGAATCATTAAAATAATTAATACTATATCAAAGAAATATACATTAAATAAATAAAACTAATTAAAATGCATGATATGAATTATGTATACCTAGTATAATTCAAGATAATGGAACTTGGGAAGAGTAGAATCATTCTAGAAAAGTATGTTCTTAAAATTCATTTTTTAAATCTATATTATAATACTGGTGAAACATTACATCACTCATCTTTATTATTTTATCACATGAAATATAATTAAAATTTGAATAAAATAAGTGAAAGAATTTATCATTTGTGTATACGATCCTAACAATATTCATGTATGCATGTATCATTGTAACATTAAGCATTCATTATAGATTCCATCAAGATATTGCTAAAAATAACAAAATTCCATTCATTTTATGAACATAACTATTTTTTCTATTATAATAAAAACGAAAAATCATTTTTATTCTCATAAAATATCTCGATCCTAATGAACACAAAATGAATGGTGAATTGTATTTCTTATATTGTTTCCACATATTTATATATCTATAACATCATTAGATAAAATTAAAGAGATATGACTCCTGAAAAGGGATACCAATACAATTATTGGGTCTAGTAGGATTTTCAATACAGTGGTTAATATTTTTTATTTTACCTTTAGTCCCTAATGAATGCTAGCTATTTTAATAAACCAATTATCTCGCCAACAACATTTATAACTTTTCATAAGTGCCTCAGAAAAATTTTCCCTCACTTATAATCCAATAATATGTCATTAGATGAAATGAAAACAACTAACATTACATAATTCCATAAAATATTTTTATAAAAACATGAATGTTAAATATTCATTCAAAAAAATTATGGCAAAAAATTATTTAATCTTAAATAAAATGAATCTATATGAATAATTGAAATCAATTCATATTGTTAAAAACAAGAATAATTCATAAAAGAAATATTTATTTATCTACTCGTGAAGCATGACACTTAAAATTTCACTGGACCACATTCATTTTTCTAAAATTTTCCATGACTCAAATTTATCTGGATTTCTTATTGATTTTTATAAAATTTTCATTTTAATCACATAGCTCTTATCTGAATTTTAGATCATCCAATTCACATATTAATAGTGGCTCTAAGAAAAATATTATGTCCTTGATAGAGGTAATGTTTTTTCAAAAATATGATAACCTCATAAAAACACTAACCAAGAAATATAATCACTTTAATAGTCAATATCTTTTAAAAAATAATTAATAATTTTTCGAAATATACATACAGTGTTTCTTCAACATTTTATTGACCATACAATATAGAATTAATTTATTTAATCAATATAATAATTTAATTCAAGGAACCAACTTCCATGAAAAATATAATAAATACATTCTTATAATACGAGGAAGTGATAAATTATGTTTGAATCCTTCAATCTTTTTCATAATAAAAATGACATACTTAGGAAACAATAACTAACCAACATTTTTAATTTTTTATAAATAAAAATTTGTATCAAATTATGTGTTTAATTATATACACTAATAATGATTTCATATTGATATAAAAATACACAATATTTTTGATAAGGACATCCAATAAAAACCAAAACATGTGGTGAACCTATTAGTTGTTCAATCATTAGGATTTAAAACACATGATATCACAAATTAAAGGATTGAATGAAATAAGTTCTAATTCATTTAATCATTGAACACCTAATAGTTATACCTCAACTCCATTATATTTTATACATATATATTGATCATATGTGAAATTGTTTATATTATATTAATAGTATCAAGAGGTTAATATTATAGACAAAAAATATATTAAAATTTGATTATGAAAAATAATTTAAAGGAGTTCACATATATATATATTATAATTTAGTTATGTTTATAGCATGGTATATATTAATCAGATATATATCATATTGATTACTTTATTTTGTAATCCATATTTATAGGATCATGTTTTTTCAAGGGAACCAACTCTATTAATAGTGGTTGGGGGTGACAACCTAATTTATTTAAAATTTGATGTAGACGAACTATGGGATCTATAACTTTATTTAGTAATTTCTTTTGAAATAATATTTTATTACAAGATTTATACATTTGAGTTTTGGGTAAAAAAATATATTTTCTTAAGTAATTTAACTATAATAGAGATATTCCTTGTTATTCATGTCATGTTTTTGTTTTTGAATTCATCAGAAATACCTATGAAACTTTTTGATATTCATATATTTCTTAGGATTTTATAATATCACGAATGTCTTAACCAAGTATTTTCTATGATAGAATCACATTTAATTTTTTTCTTTAATTGGTGTGACGTTTGATTGGCATGTGACATTCCATTTGGATTTTTATGAAAATGATAGAAGAGTTACCTTAGTTATAATATTCATATTATATCTATTGGGAGAACAATTTGTGGTGTTATATGATTCATATGGTGTGGGTATAGATATTTTATTGTATACATTGATAGTGTGGTGGTGTATATATTGTGAAAAATACATTCGAAAAAATATCCTTTGTAATAAATTAATTTACATGTTTTTCATGAAAATAATGGTTTGATACATTATCTTGTTAAAATTTAATGTCGATACATCTTGATCAAAAAATTTGAGGTGTTTTATCATACTCATACCAGAATATGGTATAAAAAATATTTGTAGATCATGAATATATATTTTACTTTTCATTATCAAATATTCCATATAGTGGGTCAGTGTGCAGAATTCCATAGTTCATGAGTGTTAAAATAAGAATTGTATGATAATGGAATTCATTTTTAGATTATGAGTTGATTGAAGAATTCAAATATGAGAATGCATGAGGAAGAAAATTTCATGGTTTTTATTGGTCGGAGTAGTTAAATCAAGAGGGGAGGGGTGAACTGAGTGACTATAAAAATTTGTGTTAAAAAATTTATTATTTTAAAAGAAAAGGATTTCCCAAAAAAATACTGCACAGTTAATCAATGTTATACTGTTATAAGAGTTTGACTATTTAAACAACTTCTTAAAAGATTGATTAATTCTCAGTAATCTTAATGTGTATTATTCATATTACTTTTTAATTTATCCTAGTATGAAAAATTAGTTATAACTTCTTTCCAAGACTAAATATCAAAGTGAAATTAGAGTTTTCTAGATTATGCAATAAAGCAGTAAAACATAGAAGACTAAATTAAACAGCACAACGAATATAAAACAATTGGTTTAGTCTCAAGCCTAGACCTAATCCACTCCACTTGGTGATCACCTACCCCCAAGTAGTTTATATAAATAAACTTTGATCCACACCCTATATCAGGTATAACAACAGTAGACACACTATCCAGGTCACACAGGGACCTCTTCCACAGTTTTTGAGGGTAGATAAAATCAATAACCAGGCCACACAGTGTAGCACCCAAGTTTTTCTGAGAAATATTTTATTTTTATATTATATACGTCATCAAAGGAATATTTCACGACACACAACACTAGCTTGTCTTTCTTTACACGCAATTGCGACCTTCCTCGATATCTTGCGTTGAATGCAATAACGATTTTCAATAAACAATGATATGCTATTAAAATATTATTAAAACTAGTCATTATGAATAGTAATACCCGATTTTGGAAATTTTATAAATTTTATCGTTCAAAATGGACTTCATTTTTGGATTCTGAATATCGAAATTAGCCTAGGTGAAATTTTCGTATTTTTCTAAAAACTTTCAATTTTTGATGAATAGTGAAAAACACTAGGTTACTATTTAAAAACTGACGTTTTATTTAAATAATTATTTACTTTACTTAAATTTATATTAGGTAAAAATTGAAACATAATACCTATATAAGTTCAATGAAATTCATTGGAGTTATTTTATAATAATTTACATATATAAAAATTTTATTGAAATTTTCACCGTCTTTTACCCACCTCCTAGGAGAGTTTGAAAATTTACATAAAACATTATTTTACCGCTTTTGTGAATGGAATTTCAAAAATCGGAGAGACACACTTAATATCAAGGAGTAAAATGTGATTCAATAAGATAAAAATATTTTTTGATGAATAGTAACTTTTTATTTTTTTTACGATGGTAAAAAGTAAATAGGGTAATTGAGGGTAAAAATGATATTATTATTACCCTAACACATGTCCTAATTTTATTGATAAGTTTAATTCGACCAAAAAAACCTTAGGAATAAAATATGACCATTTTGGTCCACTTGGATTAGATTAGGACATTTATTATTATTTTATTTAAAGAAGAGTTAAAATAGTTAAAATCAAAGTTTAATAACTAAAACATTTTTAATATGAGGTTATACATAAGATAATTTAGAATATTAAGCTAAAAATATTTCCTACATAATGGTATTTTATTTTTAATTTTTATACATTAAATATGTTACTTTATTTTTGACACAATGATGATGTAGTAATTACCATATTAATGAAATATTAACATAATTGGTGTTATAAATACCCAAATAAATGTAATTTTATACTTTTGATTAATTAAAATAATTTTATAGGTTAATATGACATGTTAGTATTGATTTAATTAAATTTTTTTGAACTAATAATGTTGTTATGATTTTCACAAAAATCAATTACCAAATAGTGTCAAAATTGACATAAAATAGTTTTTAAAACAAATATTATATTATTAATTGTTATTTTATTCCTAAAAATATAAGGATCAGAAAAATTACATATATAATGTTATATATATTAATAATGAACAACTTGGGGTTCATTTGGCTTGTTATAGTAAGTTTATTTACCTTATAGTGTAAGAAAACAGGAAGACACGGTAAAAGTAAAATTATTTAACTTAAAGTTAAATCTAAATGATATGGTTAAAATAGAAACCTAAACTTGTCTAAATTATATTGGATGAGATTATTTCCACCCATACCCACTTTATCTTCGAAATAAATCAATTTGAAGCTATTAAAAACCGAATATGACTTAATAATAAAATAATATTTTTAGTTTTTCCAAAGGTGCCCCTCTCCTCCCTTATAAAAGGTCACCTCCTCCCTCTCCTCCTCACACCACTTTGAGCCTTCACGATCGTCCAAACCCTTCCAATTTCTCTTCTAAAATTCCCTAGAAACATCCTAGAGGTCCTGATCTTCTTCAACGACCATCTTTAGTGCCCTAAGAGGAGGTTAAGAAGAGGATCTTCAAAGAAGAGGTAATGTCTGTTACCGATTCTTTCAACTTTATTTCTTCCTCTACGTATTTTTCATTAGTTGTTTCATTATATAGTAATAACATCAGTATCACTCATATACGGATATGTTATTATAAATATTAAACAACCATATTTCACCTTCTATCCATCCAACGGAAAACGAAATCACAGCGCGTGCGTACGTATGGAATAACGTCTCCACGCCGTGGTGTAATCTGTTTTCCACCACCACCTTACTTGGATGGGTATATTGGTGTCATGAATATCTATATATCATTATTGTAAAGTGATATTGATTCTGAAATAGTATACATACACTTTAATACAATTCCATGATCATGGGAATGAAATCATCGCTCGTGCGTATATACGACCTACCGTCTCCACGATGTGATGTGACTCGTTCTACATGATCTTCATTGAATAATGATTATATAAATGAATTTAATGAATAAATATGATATATATTACACTAATAAAATTCTGTAAATGAGGTATCTATAACCAAAAAATAGGAATAAGAATTTATTCGACAAAACATGCATAAGGACAAAAAGCAATAAACACCCGAATAACAAGTAGCAATGAAATATTACTAATAAGAAGCTAATAATATGACCATATATGATATCATAAAAATGAGTATGATTATGTAATAAGTCAATAACATTATTTAAATCATTATACAGGAGGGTCGAACATGTACGAATCAAATGGGACCTAAGGTAAGGGAAAATCTCACAATCTCATTTTTATCCAAGATTGTTTATACTTCAGAATTTGCTGGGGAATATTTATCATCCAAATCCATGTTTTGTCAATATGTAATATTATCCTCCTACAATTTTTTGAATCCAATTTTACCCATTTATGAGTTTTTAGTAAAAGATATGAAAGGAATGTTTTGTCATTTTTAGTACGAGGTACTTTTTGACTTTTCCAGCCAAAGTACGAGAAGAATGTTTTTTTAAATTATAGGGCTTGAAAGGATTTTTATGATTTCCTAGAAAATTATTCCAATGAAGATTCCTTTATAAGTTTTAATGTTTATTTTTAATAAACTTCTTTTATTTTAATATTTTATGACATGTTAAGAAAGGAAAAATGTTTTTAAAGTAGAAAGGATATTTTCCTCAAGAATGGATTTCAAGCATTTTATCAAAATTATTTTCCGACTAAGATAATATAGGGTTCTGTTTCTATCCCTATTTATACATTGATTTGATTATGTTATGATGGAATTATTTTTATGATGTCCTTTTATCTTATATGATTTATGTTATGATGACATGATGTTTAAGTATCCCATTTTTATTACATGGGTTATGCTATGATGTATGATTTATGATCTTGTGGAACACATAAGAATGGTATCCTTATGAGATGGGTGGGACCTATATCTCCCTCCAATGCATTGGATAAAGATTTATATCTCATGAGATAAACATTGTTGGAACGTCAGGTTAATCTGGTTCAGTGAAACAGGACTGAAACAAAGAGTGAACTCGATTCAGAAATGGAATTTGTCCGCTAAGATAGTCTTGGCAATGAGTCTTGACTAATAAGAAATGATTATCTATGATTATGTTTGTATTCCACAAAGTTTCATGTTTTAATTTATTATTATTTGGATTACATTTCACTACTATGATTGATCCCATGTCATGATATTATGATCTCTTTTGTAGGATAAGATTTTCAAAATGTTATGTTCTTAAAAATATGGTATGATTTATATTTCTTTTGCTTACCCTTACTAAGTATTTTAGCTCACCCTTTTGTATGTTTTCATTTCCCCAGGTCTGGAATAAGGGTATTAAGTAGAATATGCCAAAAGGGACTCTATATATGATGAAATAAATGTGAGACAATGTAAATGATTTATGAACCAGTTGTTTGTGTTTCCCAGTTTCTAAAGACACTATACCTATATGGTCCTTTCATTGTTTTTCATATGTTGTAATAAGTGAGCTTCAATTTTTAAGTAATAACAATGTATTTAAAGTATGAGTCGTTATAGTTGGTATTAGAGTAAAGGTATAGTCAACCTTTGGAAACTAGGATGTGAAAGCCTTAGTAAGAACCCTAAGGATATATCTTAGCATAGAACACAATATTAGTGTTTTTGAAATGGCCATGAATAACCTAATATAAGACCTTCAGTGTAAAATTTTATTCTTGATTATGTGGTTTTCCTATTATAATTATTATTGCTCACACTATTCTTCTTGGTTTTAGTCAATGGTTGGAACCCAAAGGAACCGTGTTAATGTAGAATGCGACGGGCAATGCAATGATTGTCCCCCTTAGCAACCAAATGTTATGGGTGTTGGAATGCAAAATCTTGTAGCCATGATCACACAACTTTCTCAATCTATGAATCATGTAGGACTTGAAAACGAGAAAAGGAAGGAGAAACATTTTGTTTAATACTTCAGGAGGCAGCGTCCACCCCTATTCAGTGGGTCTACTGATCCATTAGTTGCTGAAAAATGGATCAGTACTACTGAAAATATATTTTCAGTTCTTCAATGTTCTTAACATGACAAAGTCATCTTAGCAGTGTATTGTTTGGAAGGTGATACTGATCAATGGTGGAATCTTATCAAGAATATGAGGCAAAGAGATGAAATTGAGTCCATGGAATGTGATGAGTTCAAGAACTTATTTTTCAATAAGTACTTACCTCATATTCTTCTAACAAAGATGGATAAGGAGTTTCTTGAACTGAAGAAAAATGATGTCGAATATGTTGGTACCTACGAAGAAAATTTTACAAGACTTTCAAGGTACACTTCTGGGATTATTATCCAACCTAAGAGTAAGATCGATCGATTCTTTAGTGGCTTAAAACCAAGTCTTCGAAGGGAGTTATCCATACGGGACATAAATAGCTATGAGGAAACTGTCCGATGTGCTCTCAAGGTTGAGATGGAGATTGGAGTAACCCATTAATCATATGGGCTTGATACAAAGAGGAAAATGGAATTCAAAGAAAATATAAAGACCACAATGAAAAGAATATGAGTTTTCCCTTATGCTCAATGTGTGGAAAGAAAAATGGAGGGAGTTGTCTTAAAGGGACAAGTAAATGTTTCAAATGTGGAAAAGAAGGTCATCGTGCATTTGAATTCCGCAATGATGGGAAGAATATGTCTAGTGATGCAAACAAAAAAAGGCTACACAGAGTGCACCTCCTACACTTCAATGTTACAAGTGCAAGGAAATGGGGAATTATTCCAATCAATGCCATAATCCAAGGGATGTTGACGATGATCGACATCAACAAACTCTTAAGGCTAAAGATAGAGGAAAGTCACATGAAATTTCTATAAGTGATGTGGAGTATGATAACGAAGTGGTGATAGGTACACTTACCATCCACTCTAAAGTAGCAAATGTTTTATTTGATTCTGGATCCACCCACTTTTTATTTATGAAGAATTTTCCTTGGGTATCACCGTATTACCTCAACAATTAGATGTTGAGTTAGCTTTGACAACCCCTAATGGCACAACAGACGTATCAAAAGTTTATAATTCTTCTCCGATTGAAGTTTGTGGGGAAGTGCTTCCTGCAAATCTTATGATCCTTCATATAGTGGAATTTGATGTGATTCTTGGAATGGATTGGATTTCTTTAT
Organism: Viscum album; assembly: GCA_963277665.1. Classification (NCBI taxonomy): domain Eukaryota; kingdom Viridiplantae; phylum Streptophyta; class Magnoliopsida; order Santalales; family Viscaceae; genus Viscum; species Viscum album. Next base: position 463,405,891 of record OY728122.1, on the reverse strand, counting down.
ATGGAGCTCATATCAATTTCCAGATATGGGAAGTAACATTTCATATCCCAGATCAATCTATGACCGTCTATCAATTCATGGATGAACATAACCTTCCAATGGAAATTTAATCCATCTTATGGGTCTTGATTCCACTAAATGAAGGTTATTTATCTCAACTGGTTGGTGAGAAACTCACAATTAAGAATATGACCATTGTACGAGAGTTTGATGATGTCTTTCTGGAGGATTTTCCAAGTCTTCCATCGAATCATGAAGTTGAGTTTTCAATAGAACTCATAACGGGTGCTATGCCCATTTCAAGGACACCTTATAGAATGGCCCCAATTGAGTTGTAGGAATTGAAGAAGAAACTCCAAGAGAATCTTGATAAGGGATTCATACACCCTAGTGCATCACCTTGGGGAGCACTTGTTCTGTTTGTTAAGAAGAAAGATGGATCAACGAGACTCTGCATTGATTATCGAGAACATAACAAGATCACTATCAAGGACAAATATCCTCTCCCACACATAGATGAATTATTTAAATAACTACGCAGAGCTCAATACTTTTCGAATATTTATCTTCGTTCAAGGTATCATCAATTAAGGGTCAAAAGGGAGGATATACCAAATATGGCTTTCTGTACAAGGTATGGACACTATGAATTTATAGTGATGCCATTTGGTCTTACTAATGCCCTTGCTATCTTCATGGATTTAATGAATAGAGTCTTTAGAGACTATCTTGATCAGTTTGTGGTAGTGTTTATAGACGATATTCTTATCTATTCAAATAGAAAGGAAGAACATGATGATCACTTGATAATTGTATTGAGGACCCTGTGAAAGGAGAAGCTTTATGCCATATTTACCAAGTGTGAATTTTGTATTCTAAAAGTTTCATTTTTGGGTCACATAATTTCAAAAGTGGGGATATCTATGGATCCAGCAAAAATAGAGGTTATCGAAAGATGGTTGAGACCAACAACAATAACTGAGATCCGAAGTTTTCTTGGTTTGGCTGGATATTATCGACATTTTGTGAAATATTTTTAACGATTATCTAACCCACTCACCAAATTGACTCGGAAAGGAGTTACGTTTTTTTTGGACAAGGGAGTGTGAAGAGAATTTCAAGGAGTTAAAAAGAAGGTTATCAGTGCACCTGTGCTCACACTGCCTTGTAGTGGAGAAAGGTTTGTGATCTTCAGTGATGCATCCAAGAAGGTATTATGGTGTGTTCTCATACAAAACGATATGGTGATAGATTATGACTCACGGTAGTTAAAAATCCATGAGAAAAATTACCCAACTCATGATTTGGAGTTAGCTACGGTAATCATTTCATTAAAGATTTGGATGCATTATCTTTATGGAGAAAGGTGTGATATTTATACTGATCATAAAATTTTAAAGTATATTTTCACACAAAAAGAGCTGAATATGCACCGAAGTAGATGGTTGGAGATGATTAAGGATTATGACTGCTCAATTCATTACCACCCTGGTAAAGAAAACAAGGTGGTAGATTCATTAAGTCGACAAGACCATGCTAGTTTATCCATGATGAGGATCACAAAAGATCCAATATTTATGGATTTACAAAGGATGGATCTTGGAATTATAATGGAAGGGGAAAATCGTATCTTTCTCAAATGAATGTTCAACCAGCTATACATGTGATGATTAAGGAGGCATAGAAAGAAGATGCAGAGTTATAAAACAAGGTGAGAAATGTTCCTGAATTCAACCTTGATTGTGATGGGATAATAAAGTTCAAGAATCGAGTTTGTGTTCCTCCCATCCCAGAATTAAAAAAGGAGTTGCTGGATGAGGCTCATAGTTCGTCATTCTCTATTCATCCTGGAAGCACAAAGATGTATAGGGACCTGAAAGAGTACTCTGGTGGGATGGCATGAAAAGAGATGTTGCTGAATATGTCTCTTGATTCTTGGTTTGTCAGCAAGTTAATACTGAGAGACAGATGTCTAAGGGGATGTTACAACGATTAACCATACCCAAATGGAAATGGGAAAACATAACTATGGACTTTGTCACTGGATTTCCTAAAAAATCCAAAGGAAATAATACTATCTGGGTCATAGTTGATCGTCTTACAAAGTCGACACACTTCAATACTATTAGAGAAGATTTCTCTCTAGATCATCTTGCCAGGATATATGTAATGAAGTGGTAAGATTGCATGGAGTACAACTTTCCATTATATCATATCAGGATCCAAGGATTACCTAAATGTTTTGGAGAATTCTTAAGCATACTTTTGATACAGAGTTGAGTTTCAGCACTGCTTATCATCCTCAGATAGATGGTCAGTCTGAGAGGATAATTCAAACTCTAGAAGATATGTTGAGAGCTTGCTCTATGGATTTCAAAGGAGGTTGGGATCAACACCTACCTGTGGTGGAATTTTAATATAATAATATATTTCACTCTACTATTCAAATGGCTCCTTATAAGGCTCTCTATGGAAAGAAATGCAGGACTCCAACTTACAGGGATGAAGTTGGGGAAAGAAAGCTATTTGGACCTGATCTTGTTGATGAAATGGCAGAAATGGTCCAATCTATTTCACAAAACCTAAGAGAAGCTCAGAGTCGAAAAAAAATGTTATGCCGATAACTGAAGAAAAGTCCTGGAGTTTTAAGTGGGTGAGAAGGTGTTCTTAATAATATCTCCTTGGAAGAGAGTATTGAGATTTGGAAAGAAGGGAAAGCTAAGTCCTAGGTATATCGGTCCTTTTGAAATACTAGATCATGTTTGGAAGGTAGCTTACCAATTGGTGCTTCCACCGAATATCTCTCAAGTTCATGATGTGTTCCATGTATCTCTCCTGAGAAAGTATATACCCGATCCTTCACATATACTCAGCTCCGAAGTTGTACCGCTGGAGCAAAATCCTTCTTATGAAAAACAGCTGATAGAGATTCTGTATTGTAGCGCAAAAGTTTTACGGAACAAGACCACTCGCTTGGTGAAAGTTTTATGGAGGAACCACCAATTAGAAGAAGCTACATGGGATCTTGAGTATATGATGAGGGAGAGGTATCCTCATCTGTTTGTTACAATGTGACGAATTTCGAGGGCGAAATTCATTTTAAGGGGGGTAGAATGTAACACCCAAGCTTTTTATGACAAATATTTTGTTTTTATGTTATATACATCATCAAAGTAATCTTTCACTACACACAACACTAGCTTGGATTTATTTACACGCAATCGCGACCTTCCTCGATAGCTTGCATTGTATGCAATACCGAGTTTCACTAAACAATGATATGCTTTTAAAATATTATTAAAACTAGCAGTTTTGAATAGTAATACCCACTTTTTGAAATTTTATAAATTTTATCTTTCAAAATGGACTTCATTTTTGGATTCGGAATATAAAAATTATCCTAGGGTGAAATTTTGGTATTTCTCCGAAAACTTTCAATTTTTGATGAATAGTGAAAACACTGGGTTACTATTTAAAAACCGACTTTTTATTTAAATAATTATTTATTTTATTTAAATTTATTTTAGGTCAAAATTGAAACATAATACCTATATAAGTTCAATGTAATTAATTGGAGTCATTTTATAATAATTTTAGATATATAAAAATTTTATTGAACTTTTCACCGTCTTTTACCCACCTCCTAGGAGAGTTTGAAAATTTACATAAAACATAATTTTACCACTTCTGTGAGTGGAATTTTGAAAATCTGAGAGACACAGTTAATATTATGGAGTAAAATGTGATTTAATAAGATAAAAATAATTTTTGGTGAATAGTAATTTCTTATTATTTTTACCACGGTTAAAAGTAAATAGGGTAATTAAGGGTAAAAATGATATTATTATTACCCTAACACATGTCCTAATTCTATTGGATAAGTTTAATTCGACCAAAAACAACCTTAGGAATAAAATATGACCATTTAGGTCCACTTGGATTAGATTAGGACATTTATTATTATTTTATTTAAAGAAGAGTTAAAATAGTTAAAATCAATGTTTAATAACTAAAACATTTTAATATAGAGTTATACAGAAGATAATTTCGACTATAAAGCTAAAAATATTTACTACATAATGATATTTTATTTTAAATTTTTATACATTAAATAAGTAAATTTATTTTTGACAAAATGATGATGCAATAATTACCTTATTAATGAAATATTAACATAATTGATGTTATAAATACCCAAATAAATGTAATTTGAGACTTTTTATGAATTAAAATAATTTTATAGGTTAATAAGACATGTTAGTATTGATTTAATTAACTTTTATCGAACTAATAATGTTGTTATGATTTTCACAAAAATCAATTCCCAAATAGTGTCAAAATGGACATAAAATAGTTTTTAAAACAAATATTCTATTATTAATTGTTATTTTATTCCTAAAAATATAAGGTTCTTCCAAATGACTTATATAAGTTTATATATATTAATATTGAACAACTTGGGGTTCATTTGGCTTGTTATAGTATGTTTATTAACTTTATAGCGTAAGAAAACAAGAAGACACGATAAAAGTAAAATTATTTAACTTAATGTAAAATCTAAATGATATGGTTAAAATAGAAACCTAAACTTTTCTAAATTATATTGGATTAGAGAATTTAGACCCATCCCCACCGTAGCTTCAAAATAAATCAATTTGGAGCTATTAAAAACCGAATATGACTTTATAATAAAATAATATTTTTTGTTTTTCCAAAGGTGCCCCTCTCCTCCCTTATAAATGGGCACCTCCACCCTCTCCTCCTCACACCGCTTTCAGCCTTAAAACTCGGAAAACCCCTTCCAATTTCTATTCTCCACTTCCCTAGAAACATCCTAGAGGTCATGGTCTTCTTCAATGACCATCTGTAGTGCCCTAAGTGGAGGTTAAGAAGAGGCGCTTCAATGAAGAGGTAATGTCCGTTACCGATTCTTTCAACATTATTTTTTCTTCTACGTCTTTTTATTTAGTTGTTTCATTTTGAAGTAATAACATCAGTATCACTCATATACTGATATGTTATTATAAATATGAAACAAATCTATTTCACCTTCTATCCATCCTACGGAAAACGAAATCACCGCACGTGCGTACGTACGGAATACCGTCTCCACGCCGTGGTGTAATCTGTTTTCTACCACCACCTTACTTGGATGGGTATAATGGTGTGAGGAATAAATATATATGATTACTATAATGTGATATTGATTCTGAAATATTATACATACACATCAATACAATTCCACGATCATGGGAACGATATCATCTCTCATTCGTACGTACGGCCTACCATCTCCACGATGTGATGCAACTCGTTCTACATGATCTTCATTGCATAATGATTATATAAATGAATTGAATGAATAAATATGTTATATATTACACTAATACCATTATGTAGATGAGTTATCTATAACCTAAAAAGAAGAATAAGAATTTGTTCGACAAAACACGGATAAGAACAAAAAGAAATAAACACCCGAATAACAAGTAGCAATGAAATATTACTAATAAGAAGCTAAGAATGTGACAATATATGATATCATAACAATGAGTAAGATTATTGAATAAGTCAATAACATTATTTAAATCATTATACTGGAGGTTCAGACATGTACAAAGAAAATCAGACCTATGGTAAGGGAAAATCTCGCAATCTCATTTTTATCCGAGATTGTTTATACTTCAGAATTTACTAGGGAAAATTTATCATCCACATCCATGCTTCGTGAATATGTAATATTATCCTCCTACAATTGTTTAAATCCAAATTTACCCATTTGTGAGTTTTTAGTAAAAGATATTAAAGGAATATTTTGTCGTTTTTAGTACGAGGTACTTTTTGACTTTTCCGGCCAAAGTACGAGAAGAATGTTTTTTTAACTTATAAGGATTGAATAGATTTTTATGATTTCATAGAACATTATTTTCATGAAGCATCCTTTATATGTTTTCATTTTTATTTTTAATTTATTATTTTAGTTTATACTTTTATGACATGTTAAGAAAGGAAAAATGTTTTTAAAGTAGAAAGGATATTTTCCTCAAGAATGGAGTTCAAGAATTTTATCAAAATTATTTTCCAAATAAGATAATATGGGGTTATGTTTCTATACCTATTTTTACATTGATTTGATTATGTTATGATGGTGTTATTTTTATGAAGTCCTTTTATATTATATGATTTATGTTATGATGGCATGATGTTTACGAATCCCATTTTTATTACATGGTTATGCTATGATGTAAGAATTATGATCTTGTGGAAAACATAAGAATGGTATAAATATGAGATGGGTGTGACCTATATCTCCCTCCAATGAATTGGGTAAAAATTTATATCTCATGAGATAAACATGGATGGAATGTCAGGTTAATCTGGTTCAGTGAAACAGGACTGAAACGTGGAGTGAACTCAGTTCAGAAATAGAATTTGTCTGCTAAGATAGTCTTGGAAATGAGTCTTGACTAATAATAAATGATTCTCTATGATTATGTGTGTATGACACAAAGTTTCATGTTTTAAGTTATGATTATTTTGATTACATTTCACTACAATGATTGATCCCATGTCATGATATTATGATCACTTTTGCAGGATAAGATTTTCAAAATGTTAAGTTCTTAAGAATATGATCTTATTGATATTTCCTTTTTTTTACCCTTACTGAGCATTTGAGATCACCCTTTTGTATGTTTTATTTTCCCTAGGTTTGGAAGAAGGGTATTAAGTAGAATATGCCAAAAGGTACTCTAGATATGATGAAATAAATGGGAGACAACGTAGATGATTTATGAACTAGTTGTTTATGTTTCCCAGTTTCTAAAGACACTATACCTATACAGTCCTTTCATGGTTTTTCATATATTGAAATAATTGTGCTTCAATTTTTATGTAATAATAATTTATGTAAATTATGAGTTGTTATACACAGGGACCTCTTCCACAGTTGTCGTGGATAAACAGAAATGGAGAGTTTGGTGTAAGGATTTCGAAATCCTTTTGTTTAGCACAAGTGTCAGTGTGTGTGCAGAATATACAGAGTACACACTCTGCTTGAAAGATATGTAAAAGAATAACTAAGAGAGATTATATGTTAGTTTATAAAGTCTCTGGTTATTTGAGGTACAGCTCTGGACTCCTTTGATTTAGCAGAAATGATTTTGTGTCCTTCTCTGGTTTTTGTCTTGAAAAATAGAGTGTCATGATTCAGCTTGTGTTCTCCATGAGATTTGATAGTTTGAAGATGTTCTCAAGGTTCCAGGGTACCTCTTATGTTGTTCAGCAGAGTTGGATTGTACTCATGTGAAAAATTATTTCATTGAAAATCTTGCAAATTGTTCTTTGTGGTAATGCTCACATGCTTGTTTTTTGTTCAGTATCATGTGTTGTAGTCATTGGGCACTATCCAATCTTTATCTTCAAAAATGTATGTGATTTAGTCGATAGGTTCCATATGATTCATACCTCGTACTTCGTACTATGTCAACAAAGAAACATTAATTATGTCAGTGCATTAAAGGCACCAAATATGACCGTTAAACATTAAATTTAAAGACGACAAAATAGTTTAAGAAACAGTGTCATAGTAAGTTGATAAAACGGTGTCTCCTTCATGGTGTCTGAGTGTCATGGTCTGAGTATCATGGGGTCTGATCTTCACGGTGTCTTGGCTTACAGTGTCTCGGTCATGGTGTCTCGGTCATAGTGTCTGGGTCACGGTGTCTCAGTCACGGTGTCTCAGTCATGGTGTCTCGGTCACGGTGTCTTGCTTCACGGTGTCTAGCTAACAGTGTCTTGCTTCATGGTGTCTAGCTAACTGTGCCTGGCTACATGGTGTCTTTGCTCACAGTGTCTTGTAATTAGGAAAATAACTATATTCATACTTAAACAGTAATATGCATGAAATGGATTGAGGTTAAACATTATAAAGAATGAGTGAATTTGAAACATAAATACACATGATTGAATATAATTTATAGGACATAACTAGGTTGAATGAGATTTGTGATCATTAATAAGATTTGTGATAATTAAAGAGATTTGTGATCATTAAAACATGAATAATACATGAGGAGTCCAACAATCTCCCCCTTTTTGATGATCACAAATCATGTACAGTAAGATTGTAAATTAGATGTAACTATAGAGAATATAACATAGAATATCATTTCTCCCCATTTTGGGATTATCAAAAATTAAAAAAAGGGAGGTTAATCAGTACACATTCCTTTAAAAGTAATCAGAGTGTAGTAGAAATACAAAAATCAATGGCATCCCCATCAAACAGTAGTAAGAACTGGTCTTCTTCAAGGATTGGCCTTCTCTTTGCCTTTATCAGTAGTAGAAGAGGAATCCATAGGTGTAGTGGCTGATGTGGAAGAAGGCATAGAGGTGTTAGATATTGAAGGTAAAGGGAGACCTTCGAAGACTGAGGGAGCCAAAGTCAGAGTAGTAGAAGATCTTAGAAGTTGCTGATCAAGGATGACATGCCTGATCTGACTAAGACCCTAGCCAACAAACATGGTTGTTAAAGCTAAGGCAGAAGTGAAAGAATGTAATCCATGTCTGAGAGGAGCATCCTCTAGAGCAACAATTGTAATACTTTGAATATGAAGATACAGTCTCAGTTTTTTAATGATGTCTGCAATAATCTCTCCTCTATACTGCATGGACTTTTTAAAATCATCTTTTTTTTCCATGAACTTGTCCAACAATATGGTAAACTCAGTTAGCTTTTGGACATGGTTTTTTGATGGCCTGGGTGATAAAAGGAATTCTTAGATTCTCTACAAGGAATTTTAACTGATTGGTCATATCAGTCTTGGAGAAAATCTAGTTGAAATAGAAATATAATTTCCTTAAATCTCCTGTTGGGCATCATTGGAAATCTTGGAATGGATTTGCACAAGGTCAAGAACTGTATCACTATTCTTGACAACTTTAGATAAAGAAGTCACATTGAAGCCACTTAAAACATTCTGAAGCTCTTCTTGGACTATCGATCTAAGAAAAGAATTGTCCAAGGTAGGTGTAGAGGATTCACTAGAGTTATGAGAAGATTTGATAGCTATGGATAGAGACTTGATCTGATTCAGTACTTTTGGAAGATAGCCAGTGTATTCATCAGTGAGATTATTTAGGTTCACCACAAGATCTCTCATTTCTTTCAACAACTGTGTTTTCCTTTATGCAATCTTTTCATCAAAGGATAATAGGTAACGGTGAATCTGAGACACAACATCTCGAGAAATTTGAGACACAGAAGGTTCTAGAGAGGAAGCAATAGGTTCTGATTCAGAATGAAACTCTTTCTGCATATCTTCAACCATGATTTTCATGGTTGAGACTTCATTACTCAGAAACTTATTTTCAACTCGAACTTCTTGAATTTCATGGAGCTTTTTGGGTGGGATCTGCCTGATAATTTTCTCCAAAAGCTGCGAGTCATCTCTCTCACTTAGATGTGTCACAGAACAAGGTTGGGAATTCCAAAGCTTCTCAAATCTAGACAAGATAGTGTCTCCAAAATCCATCAAATCGTCCTTAATGAAAAAGGATAGTTGTTCAGGTAGGGGTTCAGGAGTAGGTTCAGGTCATGGAATTGGTACAAGGGTAGGTTCTGGTTCTTATTCCTTCTCAAGAACAAAGATAGAAACTGACTTCAACTGAAACAGTGAGGAAAGATCAATCCCAATGGCATTAACTTAATGAGATTTACTTACATCATAAAATCTAGGGAATTTAAACTAAGTTTCCATAAGACATGACTTAGATGGATGAGATGATTCATCAGTCTAAATATTTTGGGTTTCGCCCCCCTCAATAGATGCTTCCTTTTTAGGATCTAGAGGCTCAGGAACTAGTTCTAATTTCACAAATTCATCTCTTAATTCTTCATTCATTTCTTGTCTATACAACTAAAAGGATATCTCAATCCTCTCTTTAGTAGAGGGTATTATCTCAGGAACAGGTTGTTCCTCTGAGAGTTTTTCCAGATTTTCTTCTTCCATAACAGGGAGTTATTTTACTACAGACTCTTCTATAACAGGGAGTTCCAGAACAGGTTCTTCTATGACTTGCTGGTCCAATTTTGTCACACCTGATACTTTTCCAACCTTGGGTTGGATTTCTAGATTGGTATCAACTCTAGGGACAGGAGGTTCTTCTTCAAGAACAATAGGAGGAATAATAGGCCTTTCTTCCTCGACAACAACTTCTTCCCTATGAGGTACTTCAACTTCTTCTTCTGCTTCTTCTAAATACTCAGCAACTTCATCTGGTTCCAAACCAGGATCAGAAATGTCCATCAGCCTTGAAGGTTAATCCATAAGATTTAACTTCTCATAAATCTTATCATTATCTTCCACCCACTCCTTTTTTCAAGGGTTCCAATTAATCTTCATTCTCCTAATAATGGATTTAGAGAGATATTACTCGCTATCCACAAGCACTTCTTCATTGGGTCCAACTACTCATTTGGAAACAAGAATGGCTGAAATCATTCGAGAGTAGAAAAAATAGGTCGATTTGGATGTGACCTTGATCAAATGACACATATGGTTAATGATGTACTTGCATAGGATGATTTTGTATCCCTTATTCATAATATAAATCAGAAACACATCTTGATACTTTAATACAGAAAAGTCACCTTTCCTTGGGCTAACCAGATTTTGAACAAATTTAAATAGCAGCCTTGTTTATTCATCAAGTTTAGCAACTATGGCCCTTTCTCTTGGTGCCATTTACGATTAGGGTTTTCAAAGCATCTTTGAGGTCAAAGAAATCAGTTGTAGGTGGGGGTTATCTTGGATAATCATCACAAATTCCATCGAGAGGTATCCTAAGGCATGCAACCCATAATCTCAACGACAAGGAACATCTTTGGCCATTATTCCAGCTCCTCACAACAAATCTTTCACTAGAATCAAAAGAAAACTGAGCGTACTGGTAGAACTGAGAAACTAACCTCGGATAAATAGGTTTATTCTCCCTTGATAACCATTATAACCATCCTTGTTCTATTTACACTTTCAGGACCAGATATTTTCTAGATAACAACCTTTCAAGGCAGATTTCATTTTCATGTACGACACTGCGATTTACCAGGTTCGGATTCAGAGGCCCTTCAGGTGTCAGCTTGGGTGCTATCTTCTTATCCATCAAGTGGTGATTCTCAGGTGTGGATGAAGATGGTCGCTTCATTATTGGAATCCACTAATGGTTGGGAGAGATAAATATGGTTGCATGGTTGAAAGGGTTCGAATCGTATGATTAAGGAAAAGTCCGGGTGAAGTACCGAGTGAAACTCATTGTTTTATCATTTGGGAATGTCAAACACCACAAAAACAAAAATGCGGGAAAGTAAAAGAGGTGAAAAATAAAAATTAATGCGATACAGGTTTTAAAGAAAATTTTAAAGAATTCTCATTGTGAGACCGTGAATGATTGCTTCATTGAGACAGTGAGAAGTCATCACGGTGAGATAGTGAGAAAACGTCACAGTGAAACAGTAAGTGAAAGCCAGTGCGCATTACAGTGAGACAGTCAGTGTGAGTTATGGTGAGACAGTCAATGTCAGACCGTGAATGAAAAGTTCTAATTGTGAGACCGTAAACACGAGAGATAGTAACTTAGAAACTGTAATCATGAAACAGTAAAGTAAAACATTGTAAAATATTTTACAGAAAGGAATGTAAGATATCGTTTTGAAATTTATCATGCCAAGATTATGTATGATGTAGTCTATTCTATTAGAATTTAATGTTTATTGAATATATCAGCAAGCTAATATTCAGTGCCAATAAATTCCCAGGCAATATCACCTTTTTATAATGATCTCTCAAAATATGATGTCTTACATCAATATGTCTTGTCCTAGAATGTGAAATAGGTTTTATTGAGATGTTAATATCACTTGTGTTATCACAATTTATTGGTACATGTCTAAATTGATATCCATATTCTAGTAATGTGTGTTTCATCCACAATATTTGTGCACAACAACTGCCAGCAGCTATGTATTCAGCTTCTATAGTAGATAATGCAGCATAATTTTGTTTCTTACTACATCATGATTCTAGTGACATGTCATAAAGGTGACATGTTCTAGAGGTGATTTTTCTATCTAACTTACAGCTACTAAAGTCATCATCAGAATAACTAACTAGTTCAAATGATTTTCCTTTAGGATAGAAAATTCCTAAATTGGGTGTATGATTGAGGTATTTGAAAATTCTCTTTACATCATTTAAATGAGATTCTTTAGGATTTTCTTAAAAACAAGCACACATACACACACTAAACATAATGTCAGGATGACTAGTTGTTATGTATAGTAAACTTGCAATCATTCCTTGATAAGTGGTTTGATCAACAAATTTTTCATCTTCATCAAGATCTAACTTACAGGTGGTACTCATGGGAGTGTCACAGCTTTTTGTGTTATCCAATCCAATACATTTTAGAAGATCTCTAGTGTATTTAATTTGATTTAAAAAAATTCCACCATTATTTTGAAGGATTTGAAATCCAAGAAATAATTTTTGTTCACCCATTAAACTCATTTCAAATTCGTTTTTCATTATTTTAGAAAAATCAATACATAATGAATTTTTTGAAGATCCAAAAATAATATCATCTACATAGATTTGAGAAAATAAAACATCATTAGAAATTCTTTTTATAAAGGGGGTAGGATGTACTATTCCTTTTGAAAAACCTTTGGACATAAGAAAAGTTCTCAATTTGTCATACCAAGCTCTTACAGCTTGTTTTAAACCATATAAATCTTTTGATAGTTTGAAAATATGATTCGGAAAATGAGGATTTGTAAATCTAGTGGGTTGTTCAACAAAGACATCCTCATCTATATACCCATTTAAGAGTGCACTCTTAACATCCATTTGATAAAGTTTGAAATTCAAATGTGCAGCATAGGCAAGTAGGATTCTGATGGCTTCAAGTCTGGCTACTAGAGAAAAGGTCTCCTCATATTCAATTCATTCTTCTTGACTATAGCCTTGTGTAACTAATCTAGCATTGTTTCAAAATATATTTCCATATTCATCTACATTATTTCTAATACCCATTTAGTGGCTATGATGAAAGTGTCCTTGGGTCTTTCAACAAGTTTCCAAACTTTATTTCTTTCGAACTGATTACGTTTTTCTTGCATATCCATTACCCAAAATTCATCGTTGATGGCATCATCAATGTTTTTAGGTTCAATTTGTGAAAAGAAGGCTTGTTGTTCAACCTGATTTCTAAGTGAATCTCTAGTTTGTGTTCCTTTGTCTAAGTCTCCTACAACAGCATCTAAGGGATAGTTTCTAAGGGTTCTAACCTTTCTAGAAAAAGAGGTACTAGTGATTTTAGGTTCATCACCAGATTCTGGTTCATTATGATTCAATAGAAGAGAATTTCCAGAATAGGATATTTTCCCAGATTCTTTTACAGAGGAATTTGAGGATTTTGAGTTGATGTTAAAATTTGATACATAATCCTCCAGATTTTCTAGGATGGTTCTAGGATAATGTGGATCTATTTCATCAACCATGATATGAAAAGATTCTTCCACACATTTCATTCTTTTGTTGAATACTCTATAAGATTTACTTAACATTTAGTAACCTAGGAAAATTCTTTCATCACTTTTGGATGGAAATTTTTCAAGATTATCCCTAGTATTGAGAATAAAGACTTTACAACCAAAAACTATAAAGTAATTAACAATAGGCTTCCTATTGTTCCAGTGTTTGTATGGGGTATTTTTGAGAATTAGTTGAATTAAGACTCTATTGATTATATAGCATGTTGTATTAACAGCTTCAGCCCAAAAGTAAATAGGTAAGTCATATTCACTAAGCATTGTTCTAGAAATTTCTTTCAGGGTTCTATTTCTTCTGTCTATAAAACCATTCTACTGAGGTGTTCTAGGAGCAGAGAAATTTTGAGTATAGCCATTATGTGAGCAAAAGGATTCAAATTCATGATTTTCAAACTCACGGCCATGGTCACTTCTTAAAGATTTAGTTCTAAGGCCACTATAGTTTTCTATAGACTTGGCTTATTTAGTAAAATAAGATCAGGCCTCACTTTTGTGAGCAATGAAAAAGGTCCAGGTATATCTAGAGAAATCATCTACTAGAACATAAACATAGTTCTTAACATTTATACTAGAAACTCTAGATGGTCCAAAAAAATGCATGTGAACCAACTCGAGAGGTTGAGAAGTAGAGACTTATTTCTTTTATTTGAAAGAGATTTTGTGTTGTTTTCCCTTTTGGCAAGGATTACACACTTTGTAATTTGGAAACTCAAGTTTGGATAAGTCTTTAAATAGGCCTTTTCTAGTTAGCTTTCTAAGGGAGTGAACATTACAGTGTCCTAGTATCCTATGTCACAGCCAAGATTCTTTATTAAATACCCTTGAACATGAAACATTTTGAGATGTAAAGGAATCTAAATTAACCGAATAAACGTTCTCATTCCTTGATGTAGAAAATACTATTTCATCTTTAGAATTAAATACATTACATGCATGATTTTCAAATTTAATATGATATCCATCATCACATAATTGTGATATACTAATAAAATTATATTTTAAGCCATTATAAAACCATACTTTAGAAATTAGAATCAAATTAGAGTTACCAATATGGCCTAATAGAATGATATTCCCTTTGGCATTGTCAACAAATGTGACATGTCCTCCATCCACTTTTATCAGATTCTTGAAACATGAGTAGTCTCCTGTTATGTGCCTTGAACACCCACTATCCAAGTACCATAGATTCTTACAGGAGGTCTTTAAGCAGCTTTTCTATAACATGATCAAGCAAAGACATAATTTGGTACCCATACTTGTTTGGGTCCATTTACATTAGTAATAAATGCTTTAGGAACCCATATTTGTCTCATAGGTTTCCTATAAGCATTATGTAAAGTGTTTGAAAAATAAACTGTATTTGGTCCACAAAAACTTGAAACAGTAGAGTATGTATCATGACTCGAGCTAGATGAGTTGTTTCCAGAATTGGGAACAAAATTATATATCCTAGACTTGGAAATAAAATTCTTTCTACCAAGGTTTCTTTTACTAGGTTGATAACCAATGCCAGTATTGTATTTAGGGGGAATTTTGTTCCTAGTATTTGGGTAAGGGTATTTTTCCCATTAGTAAACTTTTCTAAATCACTTTTTAATTTCACATTAGACATTTTTAATTCATTTTTTTCTTCGAGAAGTTGATAATATTTCTCCATTTCAGTAGTAAGATCAGATTTAACATTTGTAGTGAGAGAATGATGTTTCTTCAATGATTTATATTTATCTTTTAATTCATTGCATGTCTCTTCAAGCATGTTTCAATATTCAAACATTTATTCATTTGTCATATTTTCAGGGTCACTTTCCTCTTCAGAATAGTATAAATTATGCATAAAAGAGTTCAGTGTTACCTCAAATGTGTTCGTCATAAAACACATATTGGATTTGTTATCCTGTTCATCATGTGATGTCTTTGAGTCGCTTGAAATACCCTCAGAGGCACTCCAAGTTGCCTTCATTTCCTTTTTTTAGTTCTTGTCCTTGTCCTAATACTTCTTCTTATACTAGATATTTGGAAAGTTAGCCTATATTTCCTTGTTCTTACATTCATAGAATAAAATTTCATTAGTTTTATCACTTCTTTTATAGTCCTTTTTATAGTTTCCTTTTTTATCATACTTGCCCTTGAAGTTAGGATTTCTGAAAAAGTTCATCTTTTAGTAAAATAGTTTGAATATTCTGGCTAGTGGATCCATCTCCTCATCACTTTCTGGTGATGATTGTTCAGTGGTAGATCATTCTACAAGAGCTTCAGTTTCCCTTTGTCATTGTGATTTGAAAAGGTGGTCTTAAATGATACATATTTTCTCTTTGGTTCATCCTCCTATTCTTTTTTTAACTTTCAGATCTTCCTCATACATCATCATTTTTCCAATGAGTTCTTTTACAGGTATCTTGTTGATGTCACACGACTCTCTAATTGAGATAGTGGTTCCCCTCCATCTTTCAGGTAGACATCTAAGTATTCTCATGATCTGTTCTTTGGCAGTGACTTCTCTTCCAAGAGAAATCATTCTGTTGACAATCTCATTAAACCTGAGATACATGTCAGAGATAAGCTCATCAGGTTTCATCTAAAAATTCTCATATTTTATAGTGTAAGTATTATGAATTATTTCCTTTACACTTGATGTGCCTTCATGTGAGACATACAAGGTATCCCAAATTTCATGGGCAGTTTTACAAGCATAAATCCTATTAAATTCTTCATCTCCTAAGGAACAGTATAATGCATTCATGTCTTTGAAATTGTTATTATAAGAAAGTTTTGTAGGTCCATCTCATGTAATTTTATTAGTCACAGGAATTTTGCATTCATCTATAACGGATGACCAAATTTCAAAGCTCATACTCTCTAGATGCATTTTCATTTTAATTTTCCATTAAGCATAGTTGGTTCCATTAAAGAATGGTGGTATGTTGGTTGCTACATCTTCAAATATATTTTCCATTCTAACAAATTACTTTAAAAGAGATAGAAATTTAGAAATGACAGAAATTTACAGATCTTTAATGTACAACAACAATCACAGTTGAATAAGTTTACACAGAGTCATAATAAAACACCCTCTGATACCAAATGTTGGTCAGAGTAGTTCACTCAAGAGGGGAGGGGTGAATTGAGTGACTATAAATATTTCTGTTTAAAAAATTATTATTTTAAAAGATAAGTTTTTCCCAAAAAATACATCCAAGTTAATCAAGGTTATACTATTATAAGAGTTTGACTATTTAAACAACTTCTTAGAAGATTGATTAATTATCAGTAATATTAATCTGTATTATTAATATTTCTTTTGAAGTTGTCCTAGTAAGAAAAATTTGTTATAAATTTTTTCCAAGACTAACTATCAAAGTGAAATTAGAGTTTTCTGGATTATTCAATAAAGCAGAAAAATAGAGAATACTAGATTAAATAGCACAACAGATATAAAACAAGTGGTTCAGTCTCAAGCTGAGACCTAATCCACTCCACTTGGTGATCACCTCCACCAAGCAGTTTATATAAATAAACTTTGATCCACACCCTAGATCGGGGTTAACAACATTACACATACTATCCAGGTCACATAGGGACCTCTTACACAGTTTTTTTGGGTAGATAAAAACAATAACCTGGCCACATAGGGACCTCTTCTACAGTTGTTATGGGTAAATAGAAATAGAGAGTTTTGTGTAAGGATTTGGAAATCCTTCAGTTTAGCACAGGAGTAAGTGTGTGTCTATAATACACAGAGTACACACACTGCTCGAAAGATAAGTAAAAGAATAATTAAGAGAGAGTATATGTGAGTTTAGAAAGGCTCTAGTGATTTGAGGTGTAGCTCTGGACTCCTTTGATTTAGCAGAAATTCTTCTGAGTCCTTCTCTGGTTTTTGTCTTAAAAAACACAGTGTCACGATTCATCTTGTCTTCTCCATGAGCTTTGATAATGTGAATATGTTCTCTGGATTCCAGTGTACTTTGTATATTCTTCAGCAGAGTTGGATTGTACGCATGTGAAAAATTATTTCTTTGAAAATCTTGCATAGTGTTCTTCATGGGCGTTCTCACACACTTGTTTTTTTGTTCCGTATCGCGTGCTATTGTCGTTGGGCACTCTCTAATATTTATCTTCGAAAATGTATGAGATTTATCTGATAGGTTCCATATGTTTTGTACCTCGTACCTCGTAAAATGTCTACAAAGAAACATTAATTATGTTAGTTCATTAAAGACATCAAATATGACTATTAAACATTAAATTTAAATATGAAAAAATAGTTTGAGAAATGGTGTCATAGTAAGTTGAGAAAATGGTGTCTCCTTCACGGTGTCTGAGTGTCATGGAATGAGTATCATGGTGTCTGATCTTCACGGTATCTTGGCATACGGTTTCTCATTCACGGTGTCTTGCTTCACGGTGTCTGGCTAATTGTGTCTTGCTTCACGGTGTCTAGCTAACAGTTTCTTGCTTCACGGTGTCTGGCTAACTGTGTCTGGCTTCATGTTGTCTTTGCTCATGGTGTCTTGTACTTAGGAAAATAAATATATTCAGACTTAAATAGTAATATGCATGAAATATATTGAGCTTAACCATTATAAATAATGAGTGAGTTTGAAACATAAATACACACGATTGAATATAATTTATAGGATTGAACTAGGTTGAATGATATTTGTGATCATTAATAAGATATGTGATAATTAAAGAGATTTGTGATCATTAAAACATGAGTAATACATGAGGAGTCCAACATTTTTTTCTCACTTTAAAGTTACATATAATAATTTATATTCTATATATATTTGGTAAAAAAAATTTGTGATTAGATGTAACTATTTAATTCTTAAATGGTCTGAATTCAATTAATAATTTTTCATTATCACCTGTCATTCTATTCTATTTATGGAATATATTTATAGTTTCCTTGAGTATAAAGAATTATGTTATGAAGATATTTAAAATGTATGGTTATCCAATTATTTATGATGCTGCTAAGATGTGTGATGTTGTTAAATGATTATTTTTAATCCAATAATAAATAAATATATTGTTTAATTTGAATATGGATATTTGAAATTTTTTTACATATTTGTAAGGGAAATATATCCCAAGGGTTATCATAACAATTATGTATTACAAAAATGGAAATGGTTTGCATAATAAATAACATTAAGTCTAGTTAATTGGGATGAACATAGAATTATAATGTTATTTGCATAACTTTTCATCAATATAAAAAGAAATAACATTTTAAACCCAATCAAGTCATGTTCTAGAATTTAAATTAAATTTATATATATATAAAAATTATTAGGAGACTGAGTTGATGTGCCTGTAACAAATAAATATATTGTTTGCATCCTAAACTCTTCAATAAATAGATCTTCTATTTTACTATTCATTATCACATATCTATGTGCCTATGATAATTCCAATTATGTCTGTGTCATATTTTAGGTCCTCCCAACTAATTGGCCAATAGTTGGAAATATTTTTTATTTTTGATGTATTTGAGATTGAGTAGATGTGACTTCAACACATCCAACTCGATTTAATCTTCTCTTAATATCATCCAAGTATCTAGAACAAAATGTTATACATTCCTCATCCAAATTGCCTTCAACAATAGAGCCTTCTGGTTGAGACTTATTTCACACGAATGATTTCAAATGACCAAGATACCTGTGAAATAAAATAAACATAATTATGCAATTAATTTACTACCAAAAATCGTTTACATAACTGAAAAACACATAAATAATGTACCTATTAATTGGATATATCCATCGATAATGAACGGGGCCTCTTAATTTAGCATCCTCAACCAAATTCACTGTTAAATTCATCATGACATGAAAAAACGATGGTGGAAATATAATTTCCATTCCAAAAAGGGTCAATAAAAAACTCTCCTAGAGATTGTCAAGATGAAATGGATGTATATATTTCTAACATAGTTGTCTGAAAAATGTGCAGAATTGGAGTACAACAGCAGTAACTTTTTAGGTAATAATTTGTAAAATTCCAATGGTTTTAACTGTTGTAACAAAATATGTGAATCATGACTTCCCAATTCATGTAACTTATGATTATTCAAGTCAACACCCCTCGAGATATTACTTGAATACCCATAATATACCTTTAAATTCTTTAAAATTCAATGTATTGTATCTTTATCCATATTTTTCATTGCAAAAATTTTCGGAATATACTTTTTATTTTCATCTGGCCAGAGGTATCATTTTATGTTCGTTACTTATAAGTCTTTACGAGCATTAATTTGATACTTTGACATTCCATGCTCATTAAGAAATGTGAAAATCAATTTTTCATAGAATTTTTTCTTAATATGCATCACATAAAGATTATGACACAACAAATTAAATTCCCAATATGGAAGTTAGAGGAATATAATTTTTTTCTTCCATTTTTGTGTTGTGATTTCACTTGACGACACACTTCAAACCTATTTCCCGCTATAATTCAAATGATGAACCATCCCATATTATATTTCCATATTTTCAAGTTCTGTCAATATTTCATAACCAGTTAACAACTTTGGAGGTGGTCTACAATCAATGAAATCGTTAAAATTTGATCTGTTCTGCCAAAATCTATGAGATGCATCGAGAAATATTCAGTGGCACAAGAAGCACCATTTTCAACTGTGAGGTATCTGTTTGGGTTCAAAATCAATGTTAAAAATAGGACAAGACAAACCCGTGTAAATGTTCCAACAAGATAAATTCTCAAGCCCAGGAAAGTCACTAATGGTCCTCATTAGAGTAGCATGCATTTTGAACATTATTTTATAAGAAGCATCAAATGTCTCAACACTGTTCCTCTATAAGTCCATTAATTCTTCAATAAAAGGCTTAAAGTATACATCAATATCATTTTTAGGCATTTGGTTTCTAGTAATAATCATCAAAAAGATAAATGATATTTTTTGCATACACATCCATAGAGGTAGATTGTAAGTGATCAAAACAACTGGCCAAATACTATAACTGGTACTCAAAGACCCAAATGGGTTGAACCCATTGGCAGGAAATCCCAGTCGAACATTCCTAGAATTATCTAGGAAATATGGATTCAATGAAACAAATTTATTCCATGATTTTGAATCTCTTGGATGTCTCATTAACCCATAATTGTTATTATCTACAGAAATCCACTTCATGTGATCAACAGTTTTCAATGACATGAATACTGATTTCTATTGATGCTTTAAAGGATTGTAATTCAAAACCTTTTCAGGTGTGTTTCCTTTCTTCTTCTTTATGAAAGAATTTTGATTCAGACTTCCAACATCACCCATTGACTACCCTCTAGAAGATGAGTTTTTTTTTGCAATTATGTCTACTTGAATCCTCTCACCAATAAAACATACATTTATTGGGACAAGAATGTATTTTTGTATAATTCAGATTGAGCCTATTAATAACTTTTATCATATAATAAAAATACATAGGTATTTATCCTTCAATAAATTCATCATGCAACAATTACAATATCATGTACAATTCCTTATTTGTAATTCCACATTGACATTGTATATGGTACAACTTCAACTAAAAAGAACGCTTTAAATATTTCAAACATCCACTATAAAATTATTGATTTCCACCTCCAAATAAATCATGAATCCTATTTTCCAAAGTGAAGTTTTCTCTTATATTTGTCTCTACATAATCAAGAGGAGGATCCAATGGTATGTTTCAATCTTGAACTACTTGTGTTATAGTCTCAAAAACATCACTTGCCACGTTTCAATTTGTAGCACCCTCATATGGTAGTTATATTATGTTTTGATGTTTAAGTTGTGTCTTACAGTGCCTAATGCATCATTTATGTGGTTTTTCATTTCATTATCCATTTTCAATGAATTTGGGAGATCATTCTGTGGATTAACATCAGTGCTCAACCTTTTTGTAATGTTTGATTCTCCATTCCTAATCAAACAAAAATATTGATCATGGAATTTATTCAGTATTAAATGTTCATAATCTAAATCTATCTTCAACCATCTTCAAAATTTACATTTAGGACATGGACATCTTATTCTCCCTTCAGCGGATGAATTGGAAATTGAAAAATAAAAAAACTCCTTCAAACCCTTTACATACTGAGGTGCGTTCCTTAGTAATGTGATCCATCTTTTATCCATGTATATCACAATGTGCATATAGAATATTAAAAAAAATTAAAACCCATAGTTACTACTAGATAGAGAAAAAGATTAATATATACTAGTTGAAGAAATATATAAATATTTTACATAAGGTTTTCCTATATAAATACATATGGTAAATCCGCCAGTAGAAAACCAAAGCATGCAAATTAAAAAGATCCATAAAAGAAGATGAGAAAAAGGATCCCATCCTTGTAGTTTTTTGTATGTCATGCTCCGCCAAAACATATGGACAAAATAATGATTCCATTACTTTAAAATCACTAAGGTAAGGGATTTAAAAATCATATAATAATTGAATAGAAGTTAGGAATATGAAATGGAAACACACTCTTACCTTAAATTAGTGGCCTCAAATTTGGATTTAAAGAATTGGGTATAGTCTGGGGATGAGAATTTCAGAACATGGGGGGTATCATGGTGAAGTGTTAGGGGTAATATCTTATTGTGACCCTACGTGTCATTAAATTTTTAAGATCTGGGGTGGATCATGGATCATCAATAGGGATTGAAACATAATGTGGAACTCTGTCAGAAAGAAATTATAGTTGGCCCGGTGATGTTTTCCTTTTAGTAACTAAGTAGATAGGTAAGTATACAATGTATTATTTGACCCAATGGTGGGTAGTGGAATAATAAGGATATGAAAATCCATGTCTTATTTGATATATAGAGGTTGGTTTGTCTTCTTTTCTTCACTTGGTCCTAGTGTGGACTATCAAGGCATGGTAGTGAAGTCTTACTATGATAATGGAAATTGATTACAATACATGGTTTGAATTGGATGTTATTGTGGAATGTAGAAAGGTAAAGTTGAATCATCCATTTTTAAACTCTTTTTATGGTGTTACTAGTAAGATAACATGTGTCCCATGTGAATTAGAAATTTAAATTGATGGATTCATGAGACTTGATCACATGTCATGATAGAAGTATATGTAATCTAAAATGACCAAACATATACGATAGTGTAAGATTACGAAAACATAATATAGTGAGTCTTGAACATCCCAACTTCCAAAGTTTGTGAAAGAGTAACCAAAAGATCACCCATTGAACAAATAATACGAAATCCACCCCAATTCCATACTTTACATAAACTAATTGATCACAAATTCCCCCAAAAATACCATCACCAAAAAATCCAGAATGACCATACCTCATCAATTCACCAAACCAACCAAGTTATATGTGGAAATATACCAGAAAAACAGACATATAAAAACATAATAAAATATTTAAAGGAAAAAAATAATGATTTAAAATCCATTTAAAGTTTGGTAAATATCAAAGAATAATATAAGGAAATCTGAGGAGATTAATACACATCCATATATATTTTTCAGAACTACTAAATTTATTACTGTGAACAACAAAATTTATATTTTTTATATAATTTATTTATTTCAAACATTACTCTGTTTATGGTAAATGCAAACACTTTTTTCAGTTCCAAATTGACCATTCTTAGATGTATAGTCCAAAAGGGTAAAATATACTTTTATAAATAAATCACCGACCAGTTTTAAATGTAATATATATATTTTTATTTCATAATGAAATCTTCCAATTGAAAATAGAATTCACAAAAAATATATATATTATAAAAAATTCTGGATTTATCATTTTGATCTAAATACATCTTTCATTATATACTCCTTTTTGAAATACCGTAATATCAAAAACAAAGAGGACATAAAAAGGCACACAATAAATCCCATCAAAATCCAATCCCCCTGAAAAATTACAAGGACCACATCAGATCATTTCCCTTTTCTTTGAAATTATTCCAATAACCCTATAATGAAGGTATCTAATTAAAAAATTCAAATGGGATGTTAATTTATGCCAGAACCGACTACATGGTTTGATGGTATAGAAGTTATTCAAGAATTAATTTTTAAAACATATATAAGAGCTTGAGTTAAGTCACGGTCCCATTTATTAGGATATGTATACAAAACTGGTTCCATTGATCCCATTTATATTTTCACGATAAATGCAAGGAAACTCATATGAAAGCTAATAAAATTAAAATTAGGATCTATACACTATAACTGGTAATCAATATGAATTTTCAAATTCAATATTCAAATCAAGACACCCCATAGTGGCTGAAGATCCGTCATAATGGTTGGTGATCTAGAACTCGCTATTAAACTACTTCTAGAGTCCCAATAATAAAAATAACTGAATCAAACCCTAATGAACCCATACAAAAATATATTTCATTTAGAACATGGGTCCCTTTTGGGAAACCAATGTTTTGATAATATTTTTAATGAACCTACCATGGATGAGTTGATATGTTACCCAAACCAATTTTCTATAAGGGATAAAGGTCATTCTTGATACCTATAGGATATGAACAAATATGTTACCAAAACCAATTTTCCATATGGGATAAAGGAAATTACCAATACCTATAGGATATAAACAAACTTAGGTGTATCAAGACCATGAACCTGATAATGGTATTACCCTTATATGGTAATAATAAAAAAGATGAATATATTAAAAAATAATAAATAAAATTCCATGAATTGGAATTCCTTGCGAATGAAAAAATCGTAAATGAAATAGATGAATAATAAAATAGATAATTATTAAAAAAATCATCAAACAAATAAAAATGAATTATATATAATAGAAGTAGAACATACAGCTAGGAAAAATGGACAATACAACATACCAAGGGAAAAAATAAATGGAACCTGAACAGCTCCTGCATCACCACTAATGAACCATATCCACTAAATATACACCACTCATCCATAGATTGTCCAAACTAAGAATCAATGAATAAAAGATTAACTATGAACCTAGAAGAGAAACCTAATATCTACATACACCTAGATGTGTATGTATGGTGTCTACTAAACATTCCATGTGGTATCTCCCTATGGAATCTTGGAAATTACTTTTATAAAACATTAAACATATTCTAGTTTCACCTAAAATATTAATAAGGATCTGTGACCTCCGTGCAAAAAAATAAACCATGCCAAAATTCATTTCATGATTATAAAACACCCATCATTTCTAATTTAAAACATGGGTTGGAATACTCACTTTCATTATACATTATGAAACATTAGAAAAAGTTCCTTTAAAATTATGGTTAAAAATCCAAGTCTTCAAATCACCCCAATTTTGATAACACATTAAAAAATACCATTGATACAAAAACCAATAGGATTTTAATTTAATACCTCAATTTCCAAACCATTATTTAATTTATTTTGAAGATAAACCAAATGTGAACTCAATGGAAAATACAATCAATATCCTGTACCTTGGTATCTGGAACAGAAAATAAAATAATATTATACACTCATTGGATTTTTAAAATTGCCAATAAGGGGATAAATATAATGCACAAAATTATATACCCTAAAATGTAATAAAACTAAACATAGCATCTTGGGGATCTCACTAGGTATCAATTACCATACATGGGATCCAAGCTAGGGCTTCAGGGGGTCGGTGGCGATGGGCGGTGAGGTGCGCTCATGGGTTTTGGGGAATGCTTATGGGTGGTGAGGTCACCAGCGGCATGGTTGGGGAGCCGGTCTAAGGTCGGGGGCTCACCGGGGGAGAAGGCAGCATCACAGGGGTCAGGGATCGCCGGGGAAAAGGGGAGAAGGTGGCGTCGCGGGGGTCGGGGCATGCTGAGGTTGGGGGGAGAATGCAACATCGTGGGGTGTTGGGGTGAGATGGGGGGTCATGGTGGGGGGTTAGGGTCGGGTAGTGGGGGGAAGCATCAGGTCTTTAAAAATGATGTTTAGCTGCGGTTTTTAATAAACTGTCACTAAAACCTTTTAAGAAAAGGTTTAGCAGCAGTTTTAAAAACCACCCCTAAATGGCAGTTGCTAAAGTAGATTTATGTTATAGTGAAAGAGATATCCAATGGGGATCTAGGTTTCCCCAACCTACCATATTATGTTATTGAAGACTGTATTGATATATTTGATCTTTCAATATATGATATATCTATTACAAAAATTATTATTATTATTATTCCAAACATGATCATAAATTAGATACATGTTGAAAAAATCAATAAATATGCACCGTATGTAATGAATGATTCATGATTGATTAATATATCATTGTTGGATCAAGATAATTGGTGATGTCTCCCAGATAGACCCAAGACCTTCCATTTGGAACAAATTTATATAGGTACTTTGATGTGGATTTCATATCTGAGAATGACATCCTCCTTGAACCCCAATTATAGTGACTCAATTATGTTGTATTGAGACTTTTTCAAGTGAACCACTTTCTTGGGAATGACCTGAGTGTAAATTGTTGGTGGATAATGTAAATAAGAACAAACATGATGAATCTATAAATTTATTATAATATTAGGCCCTTTATAAAGTTTCTTTAAATGATGGCCTTGAGTATATGTGCCTAGTATACAAAACCATACATGAAATAGTTGGTTTGTCATGTATGGTTATCCGGTGAGACATTTTCTTGTTATTTATTTTTTGTTCATTACTTTTCCCCACTGTAGATATGGTTATTTAATAGATTGAGGAATATTCAATAAATCAATTTGTTCATTAATATATTGTGCCTTACTTGTGTATTATATCATAAATTGCGAAGTACATATTATGATATAATTCTCATTTATTAGTTATACCTTACATGTATATTTTTACATATCTAGTGGTACCATATTTTCATTGTTCGTGTTGATCAGTGACCGCATCAAACATGGTATTCCCCTTAATGGGGCCTTGGTTGATGTGACTCTAAAATCAAGGCACTAGATATAGGAAGAACTGTTCTAGAACATGGACTGTGATTATCCCATGGGTGGTGAATGTCATATGCCATTGAAGAGTGTATATATCCAAGAATGATATATCAATGGGAAACGTCCTTAATTATGTGTAGAGTTCCATTTATTTACACATTATAAGAATTTGTGCCTTCAATGGAGAGAATGTATCAATGGGTTATGGTGGTGGAATTCCCTTTATGGCGGGCTTGGAGATGTTACATAAATGTGGAACTTATATTTTTCTTAATGGAAAATAGATTAACAAGTCTTGTTTTGTTTAGGTTTCCTATTAAGACCCTTTTGATTAGAATCATGGTTCATTTCTTATAGTGATATATTTCTGATGTCCTATAGTATTGATCTAGCATGGTAGAGTGTTCATAATTTATTTTTCAAGGCAATGGGTGGGGGTTGGCTATGGGGGGGGGGGAGGGGTTGCAGTGTGAGGGGTTATAGGGGGTGCAGTGGGAATTGGGGGGGGGGTAGTGGGAGGGGGTTGGCTGTAGGGGATATGCTATGGGGGATGTAGGGGGTGGTTGAGCTAGGTGGGGATGTAAGGGATAAGGGGGATGTGCATTGGGGTGGGGGGAGCTAGGGGATATAGGGTTTGAGGCGGTTGTTTGGGGTTGTAGGGTGGGAGGGGATGTGGGGGGGGGGATTGTGCAGTGGGAGGGGGTGGATGGGCAACAGGGGTGTGTGTAGTGGGAGGGTGGGGGTTGTCCAGTGGGAGGGGGATGTAGGGGTGGGTGCATTGGGAGGGGGTTGGGGGTGTTCAGTTGGAGTGGGGGGGGGGGGGAGCTGTGAAGTGGGAG
Source organism: Viscum album (assembly GCA_963277665.1). Lineage (NCBI taxonomy): Eukaryota > Viridiplantae > Streptophyta > Magnoliopsida > Santalales > Viscaceae > Viscum > Viscum album. The sequence goes on along the minus strand of OY728122.1, from coordinate 463,378,481 downwards.
GGGGTTGGCAATAAATGGGTTGAGCAGTGGGGGGGGGGGTGTATTGGGGGTGGCGGTGCGGTGAGGGGGGACTGCAAGGGTTGTGGGGGGATGTGCAATTTTGGGGGTGGGGGATTAAGGGGAAGGTTGGTGAGGGGGACTGTAGGGGGCCTATAGGGGGGGGGGTTGTCTGTAGGGGTTGTGTAGTGGGAGGGGGTTGGCTTGGGGGGGATGTAGGGGGTGTGAAGTAGGATTGGGTGAGGGGATATGTAGTTGGAGGGGATTGGCTGTGGGGGGTGTGCAATGGGGGGGGGGTTGTGTAGTGGGAGGGGTTGGATGCAGATGTGATATGTAGTGGGGGATATAACGTGTGGTTGTGGAAGGTTGGGGCAATAAGGGGTGAGGGGGGTGTTTAATGTTGGGGGTGGGTGTTGTAGGGGGTGTGGGAGGGGACTAAAGGGGGGCTATAGGGGTGGATCTATAGGGGTTGTGTTGTGGGAGGAGTTTGGATATGGGGGGAGGGGGATATAGGGTTAGTCCAGTGGGAGTGTGTGTGTGTGGGGGGGGGGGGTGACTACAGGGGGGTGTAGGGGGTGTGCAGTTGGAGGGGGCTGTACCGGGGCTGTACTAGGAATGGAGGGGTGGATGTGTAGTTGGAAGGGGCTTGGCTGTAGGGGATGTGCAGTGGGGGACGTGGGGGTGTAGGAGGTGGCCATGAAGGGTGGGGGAAAAAGGGGTGAGGGGTGTTGTGCAGTGTGGCGGTGGGCCTTTAGGGGGAGGTGGGGGAGGGGTTGTAGGTTTGGAGGGGTTGTATGGGGATATAGGGTGGGAGGGGATTGTGTAGTGGAAGGGGGTTGGTTGGGCGATAATGGGGTTGTGTAGTGGGAGGGTGGGGTATGTGTAGTGGGATGGGGATTTATGGGGGTATGCATGGTGGGTGCTACAAGGGGTGAGCGTGGATGCGAAATGTGGGGGGTGGGGACTTCATTAGGAAGGTGGGGGAGGGGGACTGTATGGGGGATCTGGGGGAGGGGTGGCTATAGGGGGGCCTTGTAGTGGGAGGGGATGGCTATGGGGTGGATTTAGGGGGTGTGCAATGGGAGTAGGGGGGGGGCTATGTAGTTGGATGGGGTTGCCTACGGGGGTGCAGTGGTGGGTGGGGGGGGGGGGTTTAGAGGGGGGATATGTAGTGTGGTGGTTGCAGGGGGTGAGGGGCTGTAGGGCGTTGGGGTGGGGACTATAGGTGGAGGTTGTGGGGAGTAGGGTATAAATGGTGGTGCAATGGGAGGGGGTTGGCTATAAGGGGGCTCGACAGGGGGAGGTGGTTGGCTATAGTGGGGTTGTGTATTGGGGGTGGCTATGGGGGGTGGGGGTTGTGTCATGGGAGGTGGGGATCTATGGGGGGGTGTAGTTGGAGTGGGGGGCTGTACAGTGGGAGGGGTGTTTCCCTTAGAGGAGGGGGGGGGGGTTGTGCAGTGTGTGTGGGGGGTGTAGGGGGTGGCTGTGCAGGGTGGGGGTAGTAAGGGGTGAGGGGTGTTTTGTATTGTGTGTGTTGGGGGGGGGGGGGGGGGTAGGGGCTGCAGGCAGGGTCTCGGGGGGGGGGGGGGGGGAGGGGGGAGGGGGGGAGGGGGGGGGGGGTTTGTAGTGGGAGGGGGGCTCACACACCACTAGTCATGGCCATCTATGCAAAACACCTTCTCTATACCCATCGTCAACCCCGTTTCATATGTTGCATAATCTTCAGACGTCTCCATCCACAAAGAGTGGTGAACACCACCTCAATAGGTTATATCCTATGTTCACATGAACGAGATGACTATATTGGCTAACCACAGTCTGAGGAATCAAAAAAATCCCAGGCTACAGCTTTGGAAAGCCTCTGTCACCACCCTTGAACCATTTTCCCCAATTAAAAATCGTCAAAACTATCTACCATATCCTAAAAAACGGTTTCACCTCACTTCTAGTGATTAACATCACCCATAGTCACATGGGCCTTTCCCAAAAAATACCTATAGATCCATCATAGTGAAAAAATCATGAAACAACTTCCATTCCCAACATCATCATGCCAATAAAACAATAGAGTCATAAATCGTACCAACCATTCTATAATTGGCTCCACCATACCATTTCTCACTTGATACTACCTTCTAGTGTTTTCCTAATAACCATAAAAATTTTAAGAAATCAGAAATGGTCTCACCTAGATCATCCCTCTCACACCTATTTTCCACCAATCACATAACAGACATATAAATTTAGGAGATATATATGCAGCAGCTTCATTATAATCATATATTCCAAATCATAGAATATTGATCTCTATTTCAATTTCAAATAGAAATAATCAAAATGGCTTATGAAAATATAAAAACAGGGCTTAATATTCATAAATACATTAACACTTCAAATAAGTGAGATAAATAATAGAATAATAGATGTATAAAATTAGTCTTTCTCTATGATACTTCGTATTACTAATGATTCCATGATCTTGAAGGAAAAGAGTGGCATCCCTCACTTGGGACTCAGAACGAAGGAGAAAGAGGACTACATTTCTAGCTCAGCCGAATGGGAAACCATAAAACCCCATTTTAATATCAAAATAAACAACCTTTTTCTTTCGCATAGAACTATTCATAGTTTGAGCTATATATTCATTCCATGGGGCATTAGGACCCCCACCTCTTTATAACTATTTCATTCTTTGGAACATAGTGTCAAATTATGAATGGATATAGACCAACATGAATCTCTCAAAACTCTCCCTTGTACACTCCCAACCCACAAATCTATTAAATCAATGAAAAATACATGTCCCTTTCCATATTTCAAGAATATAACAACTCATTTTTATGTTATTTTGGCTATACGTAGACCAAAACTCTCCTCCATCTCAAGTGTCCCTTCTTCATTGTCCCAAACTTTGGTATGAAATTCAATGTATATGTATCATTCCCACATTCATAGAATACCCCATCTACTCAATATAAGCAATCGATCCAATTTGTGGGATCTCCCCCTATAGTAATTACCTACCTCATCACTTCCTGACCCAAGTTATCAATATCCTAGTGGTTCCACAACAACCATCATCCCATAACACCCATATTTTATCCATCATACCCCATCATTTCCCACATCCCATCATATTCTCAATTCATAATCACACTAAACATGTTTCCCACAAAATACCACATGAAAATCAATACTCATAAAAGTCATGCATCACTCTTGATGCCCATATATATTAACCACACTTTGTTAATTCACTTATAACACATACACCTCATTCACCAATTTCCATAATAAAAAACTACATATCATAGTCACATGCACAATACGTAACTCTAACTATCATGGGATCTCTAAAATGAGAGTGGCCTCTCACCATTATGAGATATCTGCAACAAAGAAATGGAAATGGGTTTGTTGGAAGAGTGGTTGTCATGTGAAGATTGAAATGTGGAAAACTATGATGTGGTACAAGTCAGGTTGGAAGAGTCAGTTGTTTTTATGTTCTAATGAAAGTGTATTTTTGTTCTATTTTAAGTGTTGTTTGAAGGTGTGTTTTTAGGTGTATGCAATAGAGGGGTTGGGTGGCTACTATGCTGTTTTATAGAAATACAATATACCAACATTTTAAAATTGTTGGTAAAGTGTATTTTGATAATAGTTTTACCCAGATTTTGAATAAACCATTGGTAATACACTATACCAAAGGTTCAAAACCATTGGTATATTGTATTTCCAGAATTGTTTTACTAGTGGTTTTAAAGAACCATTTGTAATGTTGTATACAAACGGTTTCTAACCCATTGGAATACTATAAATCCTAACGGTTTCGGTAAAACCATTGGCATACTAGAGCTTACACTACCATATACCAATGGATTGAGAATAATCGTTGTTATTGGCCTTTCCAAAATCCTTACTAACCCATGGTTTTGATTCCTATACGAACGGTTTGAAACTGTTGGTATATGTTGTATTTCATGTAGGGTCATTAGTTACATGAAAATAGAAGGTGTGATTTTGAGACCAAATTTCATAACCACATAATCTTATAGACCATAACTTCTCTGAAAGGCTATAAGAGGTATATCAGATGGTCTAAAGCACAAATGATGATAACCAGATCTTATGTAAATATTTGAGAACTCCAGGGTCCACAAAGCTGATCAAAGAGATCATCAATCCTCGGTATGGGATATCAGTTCTAGATCATCAACTGGTTCAACATCTGATAAACCCCACAAAGTCGAAGGGTACCATCCACCTTCGTCACAAACAGGACATGCGAACCCCAAGGAGAAGTATTGGGTTGGATGAAACCATTTCCAAGTAACTCATCCAACTGCATCTTGAGCTCCTATAACTCTATTGTAGTCATCCTATAAGGAATAATGGACACTGGTACTAGTCCTAGAAAAATCCCAATAGAAAATTTCACCTCTCCCTCCAGAGGAAAATCTGAAACTTCCTCTGGAAATACATCCCTGATATGGTTGACCACTAGAGAAAATTCCAACTACGAAGTCCCCAAGTAATCCAGATATAGACTAAAAATTTGGGTTTAACTCCTACCAAAAAATGATGCTTGGGTATCACTCTATATTCTTGGACATCCCATTATCAATTATGAAGAAACGGTATGCCCTCTGGTGATGTAAAACTCACCCTATAATGATTGCAGTAGACAACAACCAAGAAGGGAACTAAATAGTTCATTCCCAGAATGAAATCATATCTCATCCACTCTAAGACATAAAGGTCCCTTATGAAGTTACACCCACCAACCTATAGAGGGAACTCCTTTATTTTTTACACACTAGTCATTCTTGTCCCCAATGGAGTGTCCAACATAAAGACATCAGCTGATGAATGGATATAGAGCCCAAGCCTCTCCACAACATAAACAGATATAAAGCTATAGGAAGACCCTATATTGAAAAGATCAGAATCTAAAATAGATGAAACAAGAATAGTTCCTCAACTATAGAAGGGTCGAGATCCTGCTCCTACTAGGTCTGCTCCACTACAAAATTCTAACTTGTACCATAGCCCTGTAACCCTACCTAACCACCCTGAGATGATCTACCCTCTTGTTGTTGTACGCCTGGTGACTAGTTAACACAACCATGACCTCCAATCAACCTGAACGGCTGGATGAACTTTTGTTCCCAAACTAAGGAGAAACTGCTGGTCCTACTCCAGAACATTGAGTCATAAAAGAACCCTTATCACCAGCTATTAGGGAGTAAAACTGATAGAACCGTTGAAGTTCTCCCATCTTGATGCATGATCGACACTCCATTGGGTCTCTCAGGCATTGTGGAATCATATGCCTGACCTTCCCACACTCGTAGCATACTACCTGGCTACCAGAAGGTGTAGCTCGCCTACTTGGATCTCTACGTGTAAACTCCTTGTGGCTCTTCCTACTATCAGCCGAAGAAGTACGAACTCTGGTAATTAGACCTCCATGAACCATATCTCTAGAATCCCTTAGGTTACACTATGTGACCAGCCCCTAATTTACAATATAAGATATAGAAGTCAATATGAAGATGTTTACCTTGGTCCCAATGTCTTTCCTGAGACCATCCTCATACCTCCTCTCTATGAATAAATCATCTCCCCCTAGAAAGGGTGTAAAGCACTGCATCTCAGTGAAGTGGGGAAATACCCCATGACTGAAAAAGTACGTTGCCCAAACTCATGAAATCTTGGGCTCGATCAGACCTAAAAGTGTTCAGGTAGAAGTAATCGTAGAGGGTATGTTGAAACTCCTCCCAATCTATTCCTGTTGGTGACCCACCTACGAGGTCATATCCCACCATCTGTTCGCAGAATCCTGAAGTATATATTTAGTGACCTTGACCCTCCTCTCTAGAGGTGTCTCTATATTCTCAAAGATCATTAGAATGGCTTTTATCCATGACTCTGCAGCCTGGGGTCCTCCATCCCCTTAGAAGGTGGGAGGAAGCTGCTGTTGAAATAACCACATCAATTCTTCCATCCATGGGGTAGGAGGTAGTCCTCCCTGACTGTTCTTCATAAAACTCATGAATCCTTCTAGGAACAGTGTATTGACACCTATATCCGGGGATAATGGTTAGTGCCAAGATAGCCACGATTGAAGGATCCACTTGTAGTCCTTGATTTTCCATATTCAGTGTCTGATCACTACCCTGTATGTGGCGTAAAACCAGAGGACATCTTGGTGGCTTGACTCTACATGGTCATACACACACCTTAGATCAGTATCATCAAGGACTGAAACAAAGAAGTGAAAGAAGGGAACTAGATAATGAAAGCATTCATGTTATTCAAAACATGGATAAACGGCATGTATATCCCCTATATGGCGTGTTCCTTTAACCTTCACATGGATGTGTACTCATGACAACCCTGGTCATGTAGCACCCCATACACATGGCATGTTCTCCTAAAACATGGAATGTACTTAAATAATCATCCCCTCCTCGAGTTTTTCTAAACAACTAAACCCACACGGTTCTCCTAGAGAAAGACTACATTGCTTGTTTTTTCCAAACACAGCGTATACTAGAAGAACTTCAATCACTCGTGTTGTTAGTCACACAACCTGTTATATGGATAACTCTACATGGCGTGCTTATTCTGGAAGCGGCATGTACTAACTACCCATAATCCACCCATGTCGTTAGTCACATGTCAAGATACATAGTCTCTACAACACAGAATGTACATTCAATACACGACATGTCTCACCAAAGATTTCCCAACATTGTGTCTCTTCCCACAAAGCCATGTAACGTGGTTAGAGACTACACGCCATGCACATACAGTTCACAACATGTACTTAATAAAAATAGTTCCTTCCCAAACAGAAGGACACATGGTGTGTATTTATCATTACAAACCATGTAATCTGGGTTTTTCCGAATAGTAAGCATAAAAAACTACTCTAGAACCCATAAAATTACTAAAACAAACATTAATGTGACAAATTATGATCTGTGGGGTCCCATAATCCCTGCGAATCAAAGATGGCATATTATACATGTCATATTCAAGAATAACCATGAAATGATCCACCAAATTCCCTATCTAACAGTAGGTATTCTATCAAGGCATCTATCACAATAGCATGCACATCTAGTAGAGCGTCTATCCCAACCAGACACAATCAGTATTGCATCCTAAATATCATGGAAAGAATGTATGACATGTAATCTCTAGAAATTTCCTATATAATGCATGAGATGGAATACCCTCATCTCATCAGGTTGTAAAAGAAATAAAACCTTAATGATATCAACGATAACAACACAAAACATGTGAATCACCCATCGGTGAAATAAAATCAGCTGTAAAAAGTACAGAACTAAAAAAATTATAATAATCAAGGTAAATTAGCTTTTCTATATAAATGGGTTAGCTACTCACATGAACAACTTATTAACAACTACTTATTTCCTCCTATCCATAACTATAGGCTCTAAACAGTATGTCAAGAAGACAATAATTCCTCTGATACCACTCTGTAATGTCTCGGTTTCGAGTGCCACCCTGTGGTTCCATGTACCTGGTTGATCACATGGCCTCAAGTGCATTTTTACAAAATTCAAGAGGCTTCCAACTAGCAGTGAGGGTCTTGGGTGTGATTCTGGTGAAACTATAACCTCATTTGCTGAGTAAAATAGCGTAATTATATAGATAACAATAACAGAAGCAATAATAATACCATACAATAGTAAACAATGGACGACTGAAAGTAAATAAACAACTGCAACATATATGTATATCTCAATAATGATTCATGATACATGTATCTAAGAAATCATCCAAACAAGTCACAATTCTAGAACATAGTAATAAAAAAAGTACATGGGAAAAAAGTAACCAACTCCTCAGTATCGCAAGCCTCAGCTTGGTCCCATGCTCTCTAGCTCCACAACAGTTTGGTACCTGAAGTAGAAGGGGGTTTTTCCTTATCTATATCTACAAAAATATTATCTATTTGTCCCCAAAATCAATACCCAAATAGGTTGTGAGGAAAATCCATGTAGGAAACCACCCAAAGATTTGTTCCTAACAGTCAATGAATATATATGGCAGCAAATAATCAAAATGATGAAATAGAAAAAGGAAGTGGTCAAAATTAATCTATCCTAATGTTTCAATTTCATTCATTTACATTCATCAATTATTCAACAAAAAATAACAAGAAACCCTCTGGGAAGTTCTCTTAGCCTATGCCCTCTGGTTAAACTAATCAATCTCAAGTAACCATCTTGGTATGTTCTCACATCCTAACCCCTTTGGTTCAACTTATACAAGGATATAATGAAGAATCTATGAGGATGAACTCACCATCAATTCCCCCTATGGTATCGTGTAATCAATGAATCTCTAAGGAAGCACTCACTGTCAATTCCCCCGTAGTTTTTAACCGTAAATAATAGACACTAGGAGGAAGCACTCAATGTCAATTATTCCAATGGTCTCATAACGTATGTATAGACACTCTGAGGGAGCACTCAACATCAATCCTCCCGATGCTCTCACATCTTGATTATTATAACAGACACTCTGGGAAAGCCCTCCACGACAATTTCCCCTATGGTCCCAGTACACAGGGTTCCCACTGCCCCCGTAAAGCAATTGTACACAACAAATAATCATCAGCCTAAGTAAACCTCAAAGTACTACCTGGCTAATTAGATACAAGCCACGGAACAGTATCTCAGAAAAAAAACATTCACTCCATCCTAACTAAACTAGAGTGGAAAACCAATAGCCTAACTGGAAAAGGTAGACCAAATATTCAAAATCAACAAGAATGGGAAACTATATCCATAGTGTGTAAATTAGCCATATTTACAATCCTACAACCTCTATTGAAACATACAAATCATAACATCCATTAATAGGGTTTAAATCCCTAAACAGAAAAAAAACTGAATGAGTTTATTGGGAAATCTTGCATATATAACTCAAGGACATACTATGAAAAATGACTAACCACCTACCTCGGTATTGTACGATTGATATATGTGAGCCTCATGCCTTGAATCACCCTAGAACACCGTATATCTACAAAAACATCTAAAACATTCAACCAAGGATATCTTAGGAGAAGGGGAAATCAACGAAAAAGGATCTAGAAGAAGGAAGATCATACCATTGCGATTCCAATGCAATTGGCATCAGTCGATTTGAAGAACTAACAGTGAGTCAGGGGCTCAGAGAAGAATCACCATCTACGAATTCTACTGGACAAGATAGGGAGAGAAGAAGAACTTTCTGTGATCGAGACGCGACCCCCGGTCCTTTTAATGTAATAAAAAGAAAGTACACGACATGTTCATTAAGGGTACATAGAGTGTACATTATTTAACTGACCACTACTTTAGGTGGTCTCCAGGTCACCCCACATGACCATGTGTTTTGCTGTTACACAGCCAACACATGACTACCCACGACAACCGAGTACACGACATGTAATACCAAAATTTCAGAAACTCGTCTTTTTCTAAAAAACAACATGAAAATAAAGACATACCTGAAAATAATAACTCGGTTTTACAAAAAAATATTTATCAATACTATTTAATTAAATATATTATAATAAAATGCATTTAAAAAAAGAACAGAAGTATCTATATAATATAATATTAATATTTTACATTCAAATTCATTTATCCTTGTTTATATCCAATTTATAATCATTAAATGAATTATTATATATATTTTATCATTAAATACCCACATATACCATCAAAATCCTTGTTCATTGGTAAACAAGACCCAATATATATATATATAATTCATTGAAAACATGATATTTTTACATAAAAAGATATTATTTGATATATTTAAAATTGGGTACTTATTTCCAATGTTTTAATAAATAATTTTATGTTATGGAAAACATTTATATATTCCTTTCATAGTTTATTTATTCATATCCATACCCATCAATCAGATATCTTGTTGATAATAGACATATTTAATAATAATATTTAATATATGTAAAGTGGTTTATTGAAGAATGGTGATCTATTTAGTGAAAGCTTTATAATATAAAAAAAATTATTTAAAGAGAAATATATTGTAATTACTCAAAATCAAACTCCATGATATATTTCCGTAAACACATTCTTTATGTACTTTATTTGATATTCACTGTAAAATCTTAAATGTAAATATTAATAATTAAAAAATAAAAAATTATTATTCAATATCATGGATATAAAGGATATTTTAAGGAATATACATTTAGATAATTTTAAAACAACATAAAATGATAAATATATATTTTCTATTAAATGGTCATTTTTAGCCGTATTTACAAAACTACTCAATTCAAAAAATGAATTTACAATCACTCATAAATTATTTAAAAAATCTAATCCTACGACACATATGACAAGTAATAATATTCTACTAACCTATGGTAAAATTAAATAGAACAAAGGGTGGGATAATAGGATTAGTAAGTGAAGACATATAACAAAATAAATCGTGTAAATAACATGTAATATATATTATTTAGAAATATTAAAATAACATTAATCAGTAATCAACATGAAAATATGAGGATTAAATATCCCTAAAAATAAATAAATTACATGGATTTCAATAATACTGATCTCATATTGATGAAATGAATAATGTTAGACTTGAAAAAACTATTATCAAGGTATTGGTTCAAGGAAATTTAAATTTTGTCGAGACTATATTCAAGACAGGTTATTGAATTGGGTATTCATTAAAAAATACCCAAATTTTTTTTTCTCATTATACCTATTTATGAATCTATCGTATATATAATTCCATGATCCATTATTCTACTAATTAATTCCAATGCGTTCACCAAAAATCAAACAATGCCTTTCATACCAATCCCTATAGACGTACATATAGGATAAAACATGGCCAACAATATAATGATAAATATGTAAATTTTGTATATATTAAACATGTGTTTGAACAAAATAATCATCAAAATTTCCTATATTTTTTCCATCAGCGGCAAATTAGATAGGAAGACCATTACCCATCCAATGAATAAAGGTGGATTATCAAATAATACATATCCATCTAGAAAATAACTATCCTCATAGGAATAATAAATTCTTGTATATTCCATTACATTTCCCAATGTAAACAAATGGGATAACAAGATCATAAGTCATCTCGAGGAGGAAGGTAGATAGTCAAACAATACATAGTAAAGATTCTAATAAAAAGTTTCATTGTAATAATATTATAATATAATCCAATACATATTTATTTTTCAATAATAGGGATAAACAAATCATTACCCATATGACGAATTAATTGAGATGGTCAAACAATACATATTCAACCTTCTAATAATCATCAATAGTGGAACTACAATAATTGGTATTCCAATACATTTAACCATGTCAATAAAAGGGAAAACCTGACAACAACCCATCCATAGGAATAATGTCAATGGTTAAGGATTACATAGTCAACGTACCAATGTTCATCATAGTTAGAGTAAAAAAATAAAAAATTCCAATAATTTTCCCCTAGTATGTAGTATCACATTTTTTCTATGTGAACATCATCCAATATGAATTATGTAAAATATGATATTAGCACCATATAGAGAAATCAATATGTGCCTAATTCAGTAGTTAAAAAACCTGATCATAATCAATACATGGGTAGGAGGAGTATGGTTTAATATGAATATATCCCAATTGAAAAAATGTAAAACTAGTAGGATGTTAACATAAATGAAAAACAACATTCTAAATGAATACATGAGTAGCACCACCCAAGAATAGTTCATGAATTAGATTTCTTGTATAATGACTCCATTTTACGAAGATGATGATGATATATATATATATTTATATACATATATATATTGGAGAATAAATCATAAAATTTAAACACTTTTATAGTAGGTGGATGTGTTGAAATTTAACAAGTTATATAAATCCCACTAGCCAGCCACTATGGCAACTTCATAGAGGCGATTCTTCCCTATATCCACTAGTGTAACATCCAAAAAATAACCCAATACATTTGGAAGAGATGGAGTGTACACAATCATTAAGGTACATTAGCTTGATATTAAAGGTTGAATATAAATTCCCAGGACATAACACAACAATAGAGTTGATATTCCCTATAAATGTGTAAAATTTATCTATAATAAATATAAACAACAAAAATATCATTATGATGCATGAGAATAAATAATGCAACTCAAAGATGAAACCTTATGAACAACACTATAAAATTAAAAATGGAAATAAGATACATAATCTGAAAAATTCATAATGATGACATAGTATTTGAGACCAAATTGGCATCATCACAAACCACACCTGACCATGCTCAATTCTCCAACTACAGATAACACACCATAGTATCATGATGATCAATAGAAATGTCACGTGTCCCAATAAAAAATATCTAGAAATAGACTAATGTGACCAAGCATAGGGTGTGTATAATAGTCAATTGTGAAAGTTCCCAATCCTGATGATTGTATCAAAGAGTTCCAGAGGGGGTAAATTAGTTACAGTCTTTCTATTTTTCTTCTTTGAAACAAAATTTTCTTCCATTTAAATATTCCAATCCCTACTAAAAATCAAATACAAATCCAAATAAATTCATATTTTTATTATTTTTACTATTCAATATGAATTTCTATGTCCTCTGTATGGTACAGAAATGACCTAATACCAAAAAATCCACTAGAAATAAATCCTTGGAATATAACTAGTATGATCTACACTTCACTCATGTATGAATATGTAAATAGTTTAAATAGTGAAAGTGAAACCTTTTAGAACAAATAGGGAATAATTTTTTTAACAATTCATGATACCGGTGTTTCTTTTAGACTTAAAAAATCCATTCCTCTTAAAACAATTCTTCAATTTCTTTCCCAAAATATGGTAAGAACATCAAGGACTTTGAAAAGGAAAAATCTATCCAATTTTCCAAATACAACTTTTGCAGTTTGATTCATCCTAGTGAGATCTTCTCAAAATGATTCTTCCCAGTATGGAAAATATTTTACTTTCTCAGAATACAGTAGAGAAAAATCTACACCACTTCTGTTCATAGTATGAAAAACTCAGCATGATTCTTCCTAGATTCTTCCCCATTCTAAAAATAAAAATATATAAAACTCGATCTAATTATCCAGGTCGATATGAAGATAAGATGAATACAATTAAAAAGTTGAGTATGATAAATTTTTGGATATTATGATCACTGATTATAATGATCAGCAGAATACAATTTTGTAATCTTTTTTCTGCTCATTTCACTTCTCCCTATCAAAACTTCTTCCACAAAATCTCTATATAGAAAACTTCTTCTCTCTCTAGAATGTTAGAGATTATCTCTCTTCTATCATGAACAGTACATTATTCAAGGAATGTAAAAAGTATTTTTTTACATTTATTGGTGACCCATGAGAGTTTTGGCATGAATTCCAAAATATTTCCCCCTCAAAAACTTCACCCGAACCTTGATTTCCTTTAAATATTGGTTTCATTTATGGCTTGGTCTACACTTATCAAATCATCTTGAACCTTCATAAATCTTCTTTTCTTCTTCAAAATTATTTTCAAAATCCAAATTCAAATTCAATTTTCTACTACATGTTCTATATACAATTATCTATCATATTTATAACAAACTACAACCTTTGAAACTCAAGCACCCCCCTCGAAATGCATTTTTTTCATCATAAATTATTTTAATTAATTTGAAAACATACAATGTAATTCAATTGCATTTGAATGGTTTAATACTTTATTGACCAGTCTCTATAATTATGATTTTCAATAGATTCTTCTCAATTCCTTTTCAATCGGTATTTTTTGGATAAAAATTCTATCTAAATATGATGGAATGTCAAATACGATGGACCAATGTCAGTGATTTCTGCTTCAGCAACTTCTTTCGCGATTATGTGGTTGTATCATGACTTCATTTATGGCATTGAATTAATTTGACAAAAACATTAGAATCATCACACATACATCGGAATTTATCATAATATTACATTCATTCAATATTCTTTATTTCCTTCTCAGCAAGAGTATGTTTTTCTAGAAAAGAGTTGGCCCATATACGGTAAGGTCGAATACGATTGTCCGGATTATGATCATTCTGAGTAAAATTGGTTAGTATACAATTATTCTACATATTATTGAATAGGATATGGTAATTCTGAGTAATATTGGCCTAGATATGATAATTTTGAGTATGGTTATTATCATTATGATCTTCTTCACGCTTTCTCTTTTCATCCAGATCCTATAAATTTTGAAATCTATTAGTAGTGTCTCTTTCACTCCACCTCTCTTTCATAATGCTTGGATAATAAATTTTCAAACATACTTAGGATTTATGTGAAATGAAAATTTGAAAATAATAATCAGTTTTTTATCGAATCCATTGTAAATCATATTACAATTAGTACATTATTGCAATCTTCTCCCATTCCAGAACTGAGGTGAGTTTGGTCAGAACCTTATAGATTGTTCTCATTATGATGTACATTCCTAAATAATCTGAGTCTAATATTTTGAAAATTACTTGTGAGTTTGATTTTCAAAATTTACAACGTTTATTTGATTTATCTTGTTTGAAAAAAAAACATCCATGAAAAAAAAACTTCCCAAAACATCCATGAACATTCCCCATTCAACTGGGTCCCAAATATTTCCCCATTAGATTTTAGTTTCAACCATGATTCTTAAATAACTAAATAATGTCACATAAAGCAATGGATTATTAATAAAAAAGAATAAGAATACATGACCTGACTCATTATATAAAATAGGAATTGTTGAAAGTAAAACCATGATGTCCAAAACAAGTGATTATGAAAACACCATCAATGTATTTCTTCCTCAGTTCTTGAACATTGTTGTAATAAAATGAAATTCATTTCCTATAACCTCTCCAAAAAATAGTTAGAATATATCATGAAAAATACAATGCTGACATCATATCGTACCCTCAACAATATCTTTTTATGTTCAATTTAATGATAGATTTTTTGAACAATACAATTATCCCCCATAAAAACTATACCCATAGGTAAGATGTGAGAGCTAACAGAAATTTATAACTCATTCATGATGATAAGTAGGTTGGATTCCCATGGTTAACCTTCATTTGGAAAATGATTCATTGGATAAATTTTCTATTAAAATGTGAGCAACTTGTTCTAATGGTGGAACATACTCCAATTTAATTTCATTCTTATCCACATGCTATTAGATAAACTTATATTCGAGATCAATATGTATATAGTAGGAATGTTGAACTATATTCCTATTGGTATTGATTGTATATTTATTATAACAACCCAACAACATGGGTATATTCACTTCAACATGTAAGTCTTCGAATAGATTTTTCATCCATATAAAATTTTTTGCAGCTTGAGTGGAAGAAACATAGTCTGCCTCAGTCAAACTAAGACTTACTGAATTTCATTTTTTTGTTTACCGAATAACAAAAAAATTATTAGAAAGAATACTCCACCATATGTGGATCTTCTATCATCAACATTTCATATCCACTCTATATCTAAGTTCCCAAAAAAATAAATACTTTCTAATCTATCATATCTAATTCCAATATCAATTTTTCCTTTGATGTATCAATGAATTCATTTTTTAGAAATTAATTGTGATTATTTAGGAGCACTCTGAAATATATAAGATAAATTAACAAAAAAAACAATGTCGTGTCATGAGGCAGTTAGATAAAATAAAATTCTAATCATCATAAAAAAATCTTGCAGATCCACATATTTTATATCTCTATCATTGGAAAACATTATTCCCACTAAAATCAATGTAGAAAATGGTTTTTAGTTTTCAATTTCGATCCGATTAAGAAGTTACATAGCATACTTTTCATGAAAAAAGTTATAGATTTCTCATTTTTTTAATATTTTTAACCTAGGAAAGTATTTCATTTCCACCCTCATGGACATTTCAAAAACTATCATGACCTCCCAACAAGATGATGGAAGGGACCACAAACTTCCAGACCTTTTATTCCTCTTTTTGAAGAAGAGATAATGACCCTAGAGTACGAACGTCAATTTTATTGGAAGTGGTGACAATCACCAAGGGTATATAATCACCCGTAATATAGAAGGAATTACCCTTTTATTTAGTAGGATCAAAATATACAGTGGTAAAAACCCAAAAAACTACAAAAATGAATGTAAATCTAAATCTAAAACCCATTCCCATATTAATGTTCAATGAAAAACCCATACAATGTACAAGAAAAATACCAAGGGAACGTACGAAAAGAAAAGAAAATGGAAACAAAAATTGTCCCAACGTCTAAGCTAGTACGACCCCACACATTTCTCGAAGTCCTCCTATAATCCTGAAAGAAATTTTAAGTATGTAGGGTGAGTATATAGCTATACTCAGTAGGGAAAAACAAAAATCTATCATGCACAAGTGGGGAGGCATTCTAATGCCCCATGAGAAGGTAGAGGTAACCAAAACACCTAGAAATGAATCTATCCACCCAAACTCACCAAGGGATACTACCCAAATAATACAAGTCAGGTATTAAAGAGTAATATAACATCGCTATTTGGGTACCCTGCACCTCTTCCAACTGATTATTGAAGTCATCCTACGCATCTGACCTCACCCGCCACTTTCCCTGCAGTCCCACTGCCTCCCCAACAACAACCTTATAGGAAATCATAGCCACGTAGCCCTTCTATAGACACCTAGGACACCACAACCATGCATAACCACGCCCACAGACACCAGGTCTAGAACAACAACTACTACACCCAAAGATACCTAGGCCTTATCCCAAAGACCCTTGGGAGACACACCTGCCCACACACACCAAGGCCAACCACCCAAACATACCCTACCTAAAGGGTCTTGGGTTATAATGGAACTCAGTCCATCTCATCCTACCTGAATTGTCTTGGGCTACTCAGGAGAGGGAGAAGAAAGAATCTAATGACCAGCCACCCGATTGGATGTAGGAAAAATTACCCCCCTTGAAATAAGGGTGTTTGGTATGAATTGATCAACTAGGGTGAGGTTATAATAAGAAACATAAGAACTAAATTTATATTTATAGGTAAAAAAGCACAAATCCCAACCTAAGGGTCCCGAAACCAGCCCATACACAAACAACCACGTTACTATTCATTCATACACAAAGCACAACTACCAAAACTGGATTACCACTCATTCTTATTATTATGTTCATGTGGTTTTGTTAAAAAATTAACTATTTACTACCAAGAAACTATCAAGCACATTCACAAGTCATTAAAACATTGGAGTGAAGAAAGAGACAACCAAACAAAAATTTAAGCATTCGCACCCAGTTCTCTAGTAAAGTCACAACAACACAAGGGATCCGTGAGATCCCTCAACGTACTGGAACCAAACCAAGCCTCATCCTATGGG
This sequence comes from Viscum album, assembly GCA_963277665.1. Classification (NCBI taxonomy): domain Eukaryota; kingdom Viridiplantae; phylum Streptophyta; class Magnoliopsida; order Santalales; family Viscaceae; genus Viscum; species Viscum album. The sequence continues at coordinate 463,361,022 of OY728122.1, read as the reverse complement.
CATAGATCCACATGCCAGCAACTAAACAACAGGGGATCCCTTCCCCATCTATGTCACCACTAAAGCATCATGAAGAATAACTATTATTAATAGTAGTACAGAGAGAGAGAGATTTTATATTTAACCAACACCATTCATTAAGTTCCTTCCTTATATTTGGTTAACCAGGGTGATCACACAATGGTTCTTATTCATCATTAATCCATTTAATCGACCATGTTTACTTGATTAACCCATTTCAATGTTAAATCCATTCAATCACAATACATTCATGAAAAAGATAGGTTCATTATTGTGCATGAAAGGACCACAAACGTCCACTATTTTCCGTGGGCGTAAGCTCGTAAAATTAAAAACATATAAGTGAAGAGTAAAGAGTACATCAGCATTTCCATTAAACACACCCATTCAATCCTTAAAGTCTATTTAGTATATTTGTTAAAATTTGGTTCCATCCATGCCTAGAGGAAACATTCTCATTCCCACCCTACTTGATACATAGTAAGGGAGATGAGGGGAAAACCCCTACTTGAATGATCAATGATCGAAGATCTCTCCTCACACAGAGAACTGGGGATACATGACATACAAGAATGTAAAACTAGAAGGATTCAATGATGAGATGGAAAGACTCCATAAAAGGTTCACGATTCACCTTTCGTGTATGTCTCTAGGGTGTACGTTAGATAATTTAAAGGAAATATGAAGATATGATCTCATTTTAATAAAAGACTGGATCCTAAAATTAGCGAGACAATTTAGATTTACATAAAAGATAGATCGTGGTTCAATGATGCGGTTGGGAAGTTTCATATGTTGGTATTAATTGGGAGTTAATAAATCTATTTGGAGACAGTAGAGATAACATCTACGAGTTAATCGATATATTTTAAACTGAGAAAAATATGTAATAGGGTGAAACTGTAAAACACGACATGGTGTGACAACAAAGAAAAATGCCACCAGTTTCGATTGCTGAATGGTCACCCAATTAATTTGGGATTAAAAATTATTTTAATTCCCTAAAATTTCATTGGAAGGGGTATTAAAACAATTTTAAATTATAAAATCCGTTACTGGGGTGAAGCTTCAAGGTCCTCGAAAAAAAGGGAGGGACTCACCGTTAGGTGAGTCGTCATGGCCCTGGCATTGTGGCCATGGCTCTGTCTCCCTCACAACATCATCCTAGAATCGTTTCCTAGGAATCGTCGCCTTGGAAGCAATGCCGACTGGTGATATGTATGACCCATCGGTGCCACCAACTGCCCTTTGTGCCACTGACGCTCATCGATACCACCGATGTTGATCAGTGCCACTGATGCCCATCGGTGCCACGGATGCCCATTGGTGCCATTGATGCCCATCAGTGCCACTGATTACCATCGATGCCACTGATTCCTATCGGTGCCACCTGATGCTCAAACCTAAAATTTGGGAAACTCCATAATGAGTAACCGATGGTCCACAGGACACTCCAAAACCATAATTTGGGAAAGTAATGGACCAGGAGGGTCTATAACATTACATCAAAAACCTCTCAAACTATTTTCTCCCTCAATAATTTTGGGTAACCCTGTGGAAAAGATAGGGGCTCGAACAAAAAACTCATAAGATTCCTCTCAGAGACAAACCACCCTCATGTTAGTCAAAGGACGGAACAACCTCGATATCTAGGAAATTCTATCCATAATCCATCTCCTGAACAAACACAGATACACAACCTCTCTTCTCCTCCAAAAAACCACACAACATAAAAAAAGGCTTCACTATCTAGACATATGGATTTGGGACTCCCATCACCCATGTCAAGATACTATCCACTTTGGTCGACACTGTCTCACCCAAATGGGTTTAATCGCATCCACTTTAATGTGTCTTTAGTAGGGATCAACTCCCCCTCCCCATAGTTAGGACTCACTTAACACACATTCCGAGAACAAGGAAAACATCACATCCCATAGTTAACAAGGTCAAGAATTACATCACAATCAAGTACATAACAAAACAGAAAAAACTCAAAACATCTTTCGGTACTGGGCATGAATCTATGCCTCTTCCACCCAAGTACTCTCCTTGAGGCCACCATGGATCCATAGTGCACAAACCAGGGGAATGGTTTTCCCACAAATCACATTCTCTTAAAGATCATCGATCCCCATCGGTCGTAATGATTCATCATCCTCAATATCTAGCTCTCCCCAATTGGGGACGTGAAAATAATTTTTTAGATACCGGCAGAGTTAAGACACATGGAAAATGTCATGCACCCTCAGTAGTGGTGGTGGTAGAACCAGTCGATAAACAACTTCACTGACCCGCCACAACACCACGAAGGGTCCGACGAACATGGGAGAAATATTACTCCCCCATCTGAACCACCATTGTCTACTACGAGGGGAGACCATTAAGAAAACATGGTCTACAACCTCATTCTACAAGGGTCTCCTCCTATGGTCCGAATAATACTTCCACAAGTTCTAAGTTGCCTTCATCCTACCATTCACAAGCTGAACCTTCCCCATCAACCCCTACACCACCTCTGGGCCATGAATGCTTTCCTCCCCAACCTTCGTCCAGCACACATGTGAATGACAATGTCTTCTGTACAAGGCTTTGAATGGTTCCATACCAATGGTATAGTGATAGTTATTGTTTTCATAAAACTTCACCATTGGAAAGTGTCTCACCCACGAACCTCCAATGTCTAGAACACATTCCACCAACACCTCCTCCAACATCTAGAAGGTCCTCTCTATCTTTCCATTAGTATGAGGGTGGAATGTAGTGATAAGGTGTACATGGTTTCCAAAATAATGCTGCAATCCATTACATACTCTTAAGGTGAATTGTGTATCTTGATCTGAGACTATGGACCTCAGAACTCCATGAAACCACACATCCTCATCCACGAACTTCTGTGTTAAGGAATCCATCGCACTCGACTCCTTGATTTCCAAGAAGTGAGATGATTTCACCAGTCGGTCTACCAACGCCCATATAGCATCATATCCTCCATGTACCCTAGGTAGTCCCAAGAAAAAATCCCTTGAGATTTCATCCCACTTCCACTTTGGGTCATCTACTGGCAGCAACAGACCGTCCGAAACATGATGCCCATCCTTCACCTACTGACACACAAGGCAATTTTCCAGGAACCCCACCACTGCCTATTTCACCCTGGTCCACCATAACTCACTCTTCAAGCCTAGGTACATCTTGAAATTTTTTTGGAATACTTACAGTGGTGATTTATGGAACCCACCAAGAAATTTCTACTGCATCGTCTCTGGAAAAAACAGCTTCCTGTGGAGAAGCATCTGATTCTAACCATCTTCCGACCATATGTTTATAGAATTACCTTAGATAACATGATAGCACATCACTTCATCCTATAATTCCCCCACTAAGATTCATCCACCTATTGTACAATGGAATAATGCACCATCATCTGGAATAGGCATCCCCTATCATCTTCCAACCTTACATCCAGGTGCAAGGCATCTGACTCCCCCACCGCTTTTCAAACATCTACTGATTCTCGAACTACATCCTTCTCTAATGACTTACTTAGGGAATTAGCCACCAAATTACTCTTACCTGAGGTTTATGAAATATGAATTTCATAGTCTTTAAGTAACTCCATCCACCTCCACTATCGCAAGTTCAGGTCAAGCTAGGAAAATATATACCTCAAGCTTTTGTGATCCGTGAAGACCATGAAGCACTCCCTGATGAGGTAATGCCTCCAAAACATCAGTGAAAACAGTACCACTACTGGGTCTAGGTCATGGGTGGCATATTTTCATTCATGATGACATAACTTCATCGACCCATAAGAGGTCACTCCCATATATTACCTCAATATACACCCCAAGCGTAGGCCTGAAGCATCATATAACACCTCAAATTCTACTCCTTCTTGTAGAAACCTCAGTAGTGGGGAATTGACCAACTTTCCATTTAGATAGATGAATCCTACTTAGTACTGATCACTCAATTTGAAATCCTAGTCTTTCTTGGTCAATGAAATCAAAGGTGTTGAATCTCAAGAGAATTTGTGTACAAACCTCCTATAGTAACCTACTAGACCTTGGAAAGTATAAAGCTCCATTTCATTCTTGGGTGCTGCCCAAAAAACAATAGACATGACCATCAATGGGTCCATTTCCCTTCCCTGTTGTTACACCACCATTCCTAGGAAGTGCACCCCTCATGTCCAGAACATACACTTGGACAACTTCCAATAGAGTTTGTGCTATTGAAGGACCTCTAAAACCATCATCAGATGCTTGGCGTGATCTTCCACTGATCCTTAGTAGATTAGGATGTTGTCGATAAACACGACTATGAAATGGTCCTGATTCTCATGGAATACTGAGTTCATGAGCCCCAAGAAATGGCTGGTGCGTTTGTAATTCCTAACAACAAGACTACGAACTCAAAGTGCAGATATCTTCTCCTAAAAGTATCTTTTCACATGTCACCCTTATTTACACTCAACTCGTGATATCCCGATCTCAGGTCGATCTTAAAAAACCATCCTGATCCCTTTAATTAGTCAACAAGGTCTTCAATCCTTGGGAGGGGTAATGGTTCTTGACCTTCACCTGATTCAACCATCGGTAGTCTATACACAGCCTAAGATCACCATCTACCTTCTTTGCAAACAAGATAGGGGAACCCCATAGTGACGCACTTGGTCGGATAAAACAATTATTCATCATATCCTTTATCTGAATCCTTATCTCCCACAACATAGAAGGTTCCATTTGATTGGGAGATATGTAAATTGTATGGGCATTAGGTTGCATGTCTATCCCGAACTCAACATCCTGTCGAGGGGTTAGAGTCACCGCCTCTCCAAGGAAGAAATCTACGAACTCATTGACGCAAATAGGGGCATCCACTATATTTGCCTCTTCTGACTCCACTATCAGCTTATCATACAGGGAAAAAGGGGCTCCACTTGCCGGTGGCCCTCCTGGAAACCCTTTTCACCGACAAGAGTCACACATTGGCCACCCATATCTGAAAACATGACCCTTCTCTGGAAGCATTTGATAACAGATCACAAAGAGAACATCCAGTCGATGCCTAAAATGAAATCATATGGAAGCTTCTGTAGGGAAAGAATGTCCCAACTGGACTAATGTGGTCGAACCATCAGTCTACATCCCCGATAATCATAAGACAAGTTGGTCTGACCTCTGACTGGCATACTCAATACTAGGGGCATGGGAAGTCTCTCCACGTCTAGACCTAGAGCATGAGCTTGACTGGGTGAAACAATGGAATGTGATTATCCTGAATAAAACAAGGCATATAAAATATTACTAAATAAGAATATCATACCTCCAACGACCTCTGGCCCTATTAAAACTACTACCTCTATGGTGTTCAACTGCCCACATCCATCTCCTCTACCCCCCATCTTTAGGCCACCTCCATGACCACACCCTAATCGACATCCCTGAGGAGCACCCAGAGGATGGAATCCTCCGGCAATGTCTTCTCTCAGAGTAGTGGGAGCTCTCTATCCCTACTACAACTACTGAAAAGGCCAAGATTGAAACTCCTGCTACAAAGGGGGTGATTTTGTCACGACCTGATCCTACCCATGCTCGAGCAGCAACTAGCCCAAGCCCGCCTCCATAGGCTAGGGGATAGAGACAAGCTCCGAAGGCTAAACAACTCGGGGAGGCCTTTTCCTAAGTACCTGTACACAAACACGCAGCTCACTCAATGCAGAAATGCAATGTAAACGGAAAAGTAAAGTACGAACTGCTATAAATAAACCACAAAGTGCATCAACATCTAAACATTGAAAAGAATGTGTTGAAGGTAAAATGAAAAGAAAAAGGGGCAAAACACATGCCCAACCAGTAATGTGCCACATCTCGGAAATAGGTAAAAAAAAAGTAAAACGGCTAGGAGAGTCCCACACCTGAAACCTGACTACGACCACCGCACGCTGTCCAAGCTCCTGAACTCCTAAGCCCCTCTGACAGCACGACCAACATGTCTGTCATCTGTAAGGGCACACCAAGTGCGGTCAAAGCCAAGCAGGGGTGAGTATAAAAATACTTAGTATGATGCACCGAAGGATCGAGGGTGCAACAAAGGAGGTACCGAAGAGGTGACCAGTAGATCAAACATGGAAAAGTAAAGATGTACAACTGAGAGTGTTGTAAAGTTCACTGATCAACCCAGCAAGATGAAGGAAGTAAACTCGTCAAAATACAAGGATCTAGAAGCGGTGCGAAGATGAACTTCTCGTCGAGTATCCTCTACCTATAGTATGAGAGTAGACTCATCTAACCACGAGAAGCTAGACACGGAATGCACGTGGCATACCCTATGCATCTTCTCCTCTTCTAGATGGAGAATAACCAAAACCCAAGAAGTGGGTACTCGAAGAAGGTATATATATATATTCATATGATCTGTCAAGAAACCCAAACAAGATCGTAAGGGGAACTCCACCCCGTAGCTCAGCCCAATATAGTGAGTAGACAAAAGTCTCAGAAGTAAACACCATTGATGCCATGTATCCTACCCGTCTACCCCGAACTGCATGTCAAGGGGATCAAATCACCGCTCCTTGACACTATTTTCTTTGGGCGGCACTGAATCGCTCGTACGGTTTTAGATCCCTTCTCAAGGACGTGTCTTGGTGGGGAAAGCACCCCTTGTACTTGAGAGTTCTGGGGAAAGTCAAACCATACCTTATCAATGTCACATAGCCGAGAGGTCCTCAAAGTCAAAGCTGTCAAATTGCTAACCCATACAACCAAGGGTCCCACTCTGGTAGTCATGGAGAAAAGTCACCGACAAACCTCATAAGAAGGAATGAGTTTGAAATACCAATTGGTGACCCACTACCAAGACTTTCTGGAGGGTAAATCATAATACATCATCAGGTGACCCACTACCCAACCTTACTAGAGGGTAGACCTGGAAGAAGTCAACAGGCGACCCACTACCCATCCCTGCAGGTGGGTAGACCCGGAACAAGTCGATAGGCGACCCACTACCCAGCCCTGCTTGAGGGTAGACTTGGAAGAAGTCGATAGGAGACCAATTACCCACCCCTTCTAGAGGGTAGACCCAGAAAAAGTCGACAGACGACCCACTATCTAGCCCTGCTGGAGGGTAGACCTAGAAGAAGTCGACAGGCGACCCACTACCCAGGCCTGCTGGTGGGTAGAACCGGAACAAGTCGACAGATGACCCACTCCCCAGCCCTGCTAGAGGGTAGACCCAGAACAAGTCGACAGGCGACCCACTGCCCAGCCCTGCTAGAGGGTTGACCTGGAAGAAGTCGGATAACTATACACTGCTACTAACATCACCATGTGTCACTAACAATGCCAATATGCATTGGTTCAGAGTGCATGAAAATGGATATTCACTCAACACCCTCCCACGATTCCACATTTAACATGATCTCAAAAGTGGCTCCACATGCCCAAACAGATTACACTGTTATAGTCCTCACGGAAAAACACGCGAGATAGACTACTTACTCTCTTGAAACGGACAACCAGTGAATATCGTACTATTCAACATAGCAAGCATGTGTGGGGCCCGCACCCCAACTTCGATAATTGTCAGGAAAACCGCGCCATCGCGATGCTCTTAGGAAAACACACAGAATCAACTATTCATATGCCCCAAATGGACGCATAATGAAAAAGTTGTTGAAAGCTACACACAACTTAAGAGACGGCCCATAGGGCCCACGCCTCAACTCTGGATTCAATGCTTGAAACCACCATGTTCAATTTCTCCTTGATTCTATGGTCACAACGCCGTTGACGATGTCTAAAACGGACCCCGAATGCAGAGGCTGCAACTCCCCGCATTATACGCAAACGGGGCCCTGTGGGGCCCATACCTCGAGCTCGAATTTATGCGGGCGGATTGCGCCATTGCAAACCCCTCGGAAAAACACTCAAGAAATGAGTACTTGAACACCCTAAATGGATGTCGGGTGAAAAAGTGGTGTTTCACCGTAAAATGTGCAAACTGGGACCTATGGGGACCGTACAGTGTCTCCAACCAGAACGCTTTAGAGAGCCTCTCAAAAAGTCCACACGAGGACTGGGGTCACACTGTCGCTGACGGCATGTCAATCAGACATCCCAAATAGGAGTTAGGTCTGACACAACAATTAATTAATTAATTAATTAATTAATTACTCACATTTAGCGTTTCATTCCACCGAGCAACGAAAAAAACCCTCAAAGGTTCCGAACCATCTTTTGAAGGACCGTCTCAGCTCTAGGGCCATTTTGACTCTGACGGCGTGTCAAACGGACGTCCGGCTAGCGAACCACGTCCGTTGCAAATTTAATAATAATTTATTATTATTAAATTAATCTATTTCGGGTCACCAACCTTTGGGAATAGAACCCAAAAACCCCGGAACCCACTTCAAATAGTCCACCTCGCCGATACAAACTCACATCCATAGACGACGTGTCAATCGGACGTGTCGTTTGGATGTTACGACCCCTCGAATATATGGGGACCAACTGGGCCCGTTCACCCCAACCAGCCCTATCCGAACTGCCACTGTCCACTTTCCGTGGCCCACTCAAGCCGCCTCGGACCCGCCTCAGGTCTGGTTTTCTTCCAAGAAGACCACCTGAAGCCGGTATCCGTGTCGCACCAGCAAGACCAGCAGTATGCGGGTCTTTGTTTTGCCCCACACCTCGAGGTCAGCCCCACAGGGTCCTCCCGACTGCGACAACCCGGCGCCCTTGGCGCCTCCGCCGGCTTCCCCTTCGACCGCGACAACCCCGAGCTTCCTCATGTCGCGGTCTCCTCAGCTCCTCCTCTGGATGCCGTAGCTCGCCCACGCCCCGCCGCACACCTCGACCGCCCACTTCGGCCGCGTCCTGCTCGAAGCCCCGTGCACCGGCCCCAAGCCTACACCCGCTCTGCGCGCCTCTCCGCCGTCCTCGTCGGCTTCCCTCATCGTCGGCACCTCCAACCACGGTCGAACCACCTTTTCTCCTCTTGGAACTACCGTGGTCACGACGGTGACAACCGACGCCAACGACTCGTCCAAAACCCACCTCTGGCTGCACTTGCTGCCAGACGCCTGACCTCCGGCCAATGCCATTGCTAGAGCCGGGGCTTCTGATGGCCGCCGCGACCACTCAGGTGGCCCAATTCCAAATCTGAACAGGGTTTCAGAATCCTCAGGGTGAGGTCTTCGCAGCGGATACCCCCGATCAATGATCCGACCATATTTGGCGCATCTGAAAATTTGGACGATGAACGCCCAAGAACAACAGATAAAACGGGGCTCAGGCATTGGTCGTGTTCATTCGGCCAACGCCCCAAACACTAAAATTTAGGAATTTAAAATGAAAAAATGGCATGAAACACCATAAATTGATGAAGGTGCGTAAATTTAGCAGAAAGCCTTCCTTGGATCGCTCGTTCGTCGTTGGTGACACGTACACAATGTTCCGCTCCAATTCTCCAAGGCTCTAGTGGAGATCGCTCCTCGATCTGTCGAAGAACGGTGAAGAACACCAAAGAATAGAAGAGATATATGGAGATATAGAGTTATAGAGAGAGAGAAACGGGTTATCTCCTCTCAACCCTTAAGCGTATTTATAAAAATTCGCAGAAACTCTCCCAACGGGCGTGGATTCTGAAACCCCCACGGCCAGTAATTTTATATCACACCTAGGAAAAAAGCCCCATTTTAAAATCAACGGAAGTCTCATATTTCCATTTCAGGACTTCATTTTAATGTTATTTGAAAAGATAGTCAGTGATAAAAGTCACTAAGTTATTAATTCAAAAAGACAGTTTTTCCCCTAGGTGACATCTCTCACAGCAGGCCCGCGCCCACAACTTTTACACCCTGCCTAGGGTAAACGACACGCTCGAGATGCAACCATGCCCTCAGATTTCAAATCTGAGCCACTGTTTAGGATTTACTCAGGTTTGAGATATTAAATGAATAATTTGATAATTTAATTATCCATTTAACTCACCGCTAATGAGTGAGGGGTTCGAACATCTATCGTCGACTCATTTTATGTCGCCCCTTGGGTAATCACCGCGTTTTGGACCCAACCGTGGTCTCGGATTTCCAATCCGATCAACCGTTTAAAAGATATCACATTTACTTTAGTTAACCACGTGTGCGTAATATAAAAACACTTAACATTTTTTATATTATTTATTCTGGGAACACTAGGCCTCGGAATTTCACATCGTTTGAATAACCTGCTCTTGAATAACATAAAGAAATTTTCCAAAGTCTTTTTATAGCAAAAACTTGGTTTTTACTTCATTCCCTACTTCAAGGTTATCTTCCCCTAAATGAAAAACTAGGGGAACAACTTAGGGTTCTAAGCCCACACCTGGCTCTCCCATACCCAGAAGAACTCTTGCACAGTTCTGCGTCACCGCACATGGACTAAAGGATTGGGTCCATTCGTGTGGGTTCTGCCCTCGCTGATGAAGTGCATAGGTGCATGCACACTTATTCTCAGGTGAATCACATGGGAGATGTTGTAAACCCACTCCAGACACCAGGCTTAGGGAAAGGCGGTAGGGAACCTCTCCATCCCTTTGCACCATCTCAAACGGCACGAAGGACCTTAGAGGTAGCTCACCTCCCCGATCGAATCTCTACGTCACACGACGTGACTAGATTCCCCGTTTGGACCCGGGACAATGTTCGATGATTCCCTCTTTCAGAATATCCATATGGTGAAACACCTAAGGATATTTGGTTATGCAAGGTTTCATAGTTGATGTCCCACAACCCAGCCTCTATTACACGCTCAAGGAAAGAAGGAGTCGACACCATCGACTAAATGAAAAGGTCCAATGACTTCTACCTTACCAACCCAGGGTTTCAACCGACGCCCTGGGTCACCCTGGTAACAAATCAAACAAGGAGTAGATAGAAAATAATTTCACACACAGAGTCAAATAATTCTTCTGCAAAAAAGCATAAGATTCGTAAAGAGTTTCTCTTTTCACTTCGTGCTCTGCATGATCGTAGACATTCAAAGCTCGCTGTTGCCTGTGGTTCTGACTGTCAGCCCCCAGAGCCTAACGGGGACCACATAGTGGTGACGGGAAGACCTCGTAATGTCATCCCCTTCTTCCAGTTGCTCCTGCTCCTCTACTAGAACCACCTCTCTGGGTACCACTCCGATCATGGTGCTGCCTCTGTCAGGGTGGTGCACCTGCTGCCTGCCCAATATTCGTAGCATGCCTAATCGGGAAATCCCATCTCAAGTGACCTCACTCATCGCAAGAATAACACCGACTCTCTTCGGGCTGCACTGGTGCCCTCTGGCGCCACTGTGGTGTACGACCATGCCCCTGAGTCTGGTTATCCGAAGGCCACTTGCATCGAGGTTCTTTCAGCTGAATCCTGCTAGCTACGACAAACATCTTGGCTATGTCGTGCCTACTACCACAACCAACTGTGAAGCATGATAAGAAGCTCCCTGTCACTAGTGCCTACTCTAGCACCTCGGCATAAGTGGGGATTCCCAAGGGTATGATGGTGACCTGAATCTATCTGTGGAGACCCTGATCAAACTTCCGCGCTCAGAAGTTGCCATCATGGACCAATTCCGGGTAAAAACGTGCATGGTCTGCGAAACTAGTCGCGTACTCAATCACCGTCATCCCTCCCTGCTAAAACTGCAAGTGGTACTAGATCTGAATGGAGCGTAAGAAACAGGGGAGAAACAACTCACAAAACAGTACAAGAAATTCAACCCACGAAAGTGACAACTCATCAAGTAATTGAGTCACCAAATTCCACAAACAGCCAGCTGCTCCATGGAAAAGGCTGGCTACCCAAGCCACCCTTTGATCTGTCGGTGTCTGCACAAGCCTGAAGAGGCAGACCACTGTTTCGAGCCAAACCTCTGCTTCCTGATGGTCTGGCTCACCACTGAACCATGGTGGTCTCTTTCGTTAGAACTCACGGAGCACGCTCAACCTGCGCTCAAGCTCCGTCTGCTATGCGGGAGTTGTCTGCTGCTCACCAGGAGGGGGTGATACTTTCGACCCACCTTGAGAAAGGGACTCGCATGATGGGTCATGGACTAAGCCCTCATCGCTCATAGGGTCTTCATCATGAATTAAAGCTGGTATCTTGACTGGATGTCTTCGTGGAGCCGTCCTGGATGTTTTCAAGGAGCACCATGATCAGATGAGCATATATGTATATGACTGTAACAACAATGGTAAGCTGACTCAAGAAGGAAAGTCAAAGACTCAATCCTATATGATGCACAAACCAGTTTTCCCTGCAACAATTGTCTTAGAATGCCGAGTCGAGAAGCGGGTTGTCATGGTTCTAGTGAATGGATACATCAGCCCCCGCACCATTACTGGACTCCCTGGCCTGAGAGATGCTCTCGAGACATGTTGACACTATTTCCCTAGATCCCAACCAATTCCTTTTTAGGGATTTCCGAACAATTTCCCAAGGAATGAACTACCTCTGATACCACTTTGTCACGGCCCGACCCTACCCGGGTTCGAAACGCAACTACCCCAAACCCGCCTTCATAGGCCAGTGTTTTGTGACAAGTGCCAAGGCTAAAAAACTCAGGGAGGCCTTTTCCTAAGTACCTGTACACACACACGCAACCCACTCAATGTAGAAATGCAGATTAAAAGGAAAAGTAATTTACCAACTGCTATAAATAAACAAAAAAGTGCATCGACCTCTAAAGAGCACAAAGAAAGTGTTGATGGTAAACTGAAAAGAAAAAGGGGCAAAACACGTGCCCAACTAGTAAAGTGCCACAACCCGGCAACAGGTAAACAAAAGTAAAACAGGTGGGAGAGTCCCACACCTGGAACCTGACTACGACCACCACACGTGGTCTAAGCTCCCAAACCCCTAAGCTTCTCTGAAGTCATGACCAACCTATTCGTCGTCTGCAAGGGCACACCAAGTGCGGGCAAAGCCCAAGTAGAATTGAGTATAAAAATACTCAGTAGGATGCCCCAAAGGCTCGAGGGAGCAACAAAGGATGTACCGAAGAGGTGAGTAGTAGATCGAACAGGGAAAAGTAAATAATTACAACCGAGAGTGCGGTAAAGAGTACAAATCAACCCAGCAAGAGGAAAGAATTAGACTCGTCTAAACATAAGGAGTTAGAAGTGGTGAGAAGATGAACTTCTCGTTGAGTCTTAACTACATATAGTAGGAGAGTATAATCATCCAACAACGAGAAGCTGGACATGGAAAGCATGTGGCATACCCTGCCCGTCTTCACCTCTCCCGAATGGAGAGTAACCAAAACCCAAGAATTGGGTACTATAACTAGGTATATACATATTCATATGCTCTGTAATGAAACCTGACCAAATCATAAGGTGATCTCCACCCCGTATTTCATCCCAAGATAGTGAGTAGCCAATAGTTTCAGAAGTAAACACCATCGATGCCCCGCATCCTACCCATCTGCCCCGAACTGCAAGTCAAGGGGCTAAAATCACTGTACCTTGACACTATCCGCTTTGGGTAGAACAGACTCGCCCACACGGTTTTAGATCGCGTCTCAAGGACGCATCTTGGTGGGGAAATCACCCCTCTTAAATGAGAGTTATGGGGAAGGTCAAACCACACCTCGTCGTTGTCACAAAGCCGAGAGGTCCTCAATGTCAAAGCTTTCAAATCGCTGACCTATACAACCAAGGGTCTCGCTATGGTAGTCATTGAGAAAAGTCACCGACTAGTCTTATAAAAAGGGATGAGTCTGAAATGCCAATGGGTGACCCACTGCCCAACCCTATAGGAAGGTAAATCATAATACATCATAAGGAGACACACTGCCCATCCCTGTTGGAGGGTAGACCCAGAATAATTCGACAGGCGACCCACTGCCCAGCACTGCTAGAGGGTAGACCCAGAATAAGTCGACAGACGACCCACTGCCCAGCCCTGCTGAAGGGTAGACCCGGAAGAAGTCGACAGGTGACCGACTACCTAGCCCTGCTAGAGGGTATACCCTAAACAAGTCGACAGGCGACCCACTGCCCAGCCCTGCGGGAGGGTAGAACAAGAAGAAGTCGACATGTAACCCACTGCCCAACCTTGCTGGAGGGTAGACCCAGAACAAGTTGACAGGCGACCCACTACATAGCCCTGCTAGAGGTTAGACCTGGAACAAGTCGACAGGTAACCCACTGCCTAGCCCTACTAGAGGGTAGACCTGGAAGAAGTCTGATAGCTCCGTACTGCTACTGACATCACTAGGTGTCACTAACAATGCCACCGTGCATTGGTTTAGAGTGCGTCAAAAGGGATCTTCGTTCAACACCCTCCCATGATTCCACATTTAACATGATCTCAAAATAGGGTCCACATGGTCAACCTGATTACACTGTTGCAATCCTCGGGGGAAAACATGTGAGATAGACTACTTACTCGCCGAAAACGGACAACCGGTGAATATAGTACTATTCACCATAGCCAGCCCGTGTGGGGCCTGCACCCTGGCTCCGATACTCATCGGGAAAACTACACTATCACGATGCTCTTGGAAAAAAACACTGAATCGACTATTTATATTCCCCAAACGAACGCCTAATGAAAAATTCGTAGTAAGCTGCACACAGCTTAAGAGACGGCCCACGGGGCCCATGCCTCAACTACAGCTTCAACACCTGAAACCACCCCATTCAATTTCACCTCGATGCCATGGTCAAAATTCCATTGATGGTGCCTAAAACGAACCCCATATGCAGAAGCTACAACTCCCTCTATTATACAGAAATGGGGCCCTATGGGGCACATACCTTGAGCTCGAATTTCGGCGGGCGGGTTGCACCGTTGCAATCCCCTCGGAAAAAACACTCAGAAACGAGTACTCGAACACCCAAAACGGATGTCGTGTGAAAAAGTGGTGTTTCATCGTAAAACATGCGAACTGGGCCCTGTGGGGCCTGCACCTTATCTCCAACCCGAATGCTTCAAAGAGCATCTCAAAAAGTCCATACGAGGACTGGGGTCACACTGTCGCTTATGGCGTGTCAATCAGAAATCCCAAATAGGAGTTAGGTCTGACGCAACAATTAATTAATCAATTAATTAATTAATTACTCAGATTTAGCGTTTCATGCCACCGAGCAATGAAACCAACTTGAAAAGGTTCCAAACCAACTTTGGAAGGACCATATCAGCTCTGGGGCCACTACGCCTCTAACGACGCGTCAAAAGGACGTCCGACTTTCAACCCACATCCATCGCAACTTTAATAATAATTTATTATTATTAAATTAATGTGTTTCGGGTCACCCGCCTTTGGGAAAGGAACCCAAAAACCCAGGAACCCACTTCAAACAGTCTTACTCGCTGATACAAACTCCCAGCCACAGACGGCCCATCAAATGAACATGTTGTTTGGAAGTTATGGCCCCCTGAATATAAGGGGGCCAACCGGGCCGGTTCACCCCGGCCGACCCTGTCCGAACCGCCGCAGCCCGCTGGCCGCGGCCAACTCCAGCTGCACCAGACCTACCTCGAGTCCGGTTTTCTTCCTAGCAGACTAACCAAAGCTGGTCTTCGTGTCACTCCAGCAGGACCCGCGGTATGCAGTTCTTTGTTTCGCCGCACACCCTGAGGCCAGCGCATCGGGGTCCTCCCGACCGCGACAACCCGGCACCCTTGGAGCCTAAGCCTGGTCTCGTCGCTCCACTGCCAGCTTCCCCTTCGACAGTGATGGCTCAGGGTCACCTCATTCCACGACCTCCTCGACTCCTCCTCTGGACTCCACTACTCGCCTGCACACTGCTGCACGCCTCAGCTACCCACTTCGGTCGTGTCCCACTCGAAGCCCCGCGCACCGGCTGCAAGCCTACACCCGCTCCGTGTGCCTCTCCACCATATGCTCCGGCCACCCTCATCGTCAGCACCTCCAAAACCTGGCTAAACAGCCTTGGATCCTCTCAGAACTACCCTGGCCGCGCCGGCGACACCGGACACCGGCGACTCTTCTGAACCCGCCTCCGGCCACACCCGCTGCCCGATGCCCGACCTCCGGCCACCGCCATTTCCAGAGTCGGGGCTTCCGACGGCCACCGCCACCACTCCAGTGGCCTGATTCCAAATCCAAAGGGGGTTTCGAAATCCTCAGGGTGAGGCCTTCACAGCGACTACCCCCGATCAATGATCCAACCAGATTTGGCACGTCTGAAAATTTGCACGAAGAACTCCCCAGAACAACCGATAAAATGGGGCTCGGGCGTTGGCCGTGTTCGTTCGGCCAATTCCCCAAACTCTAAAATTTAAGAATTTAAAACAAAAAAATGGAAACAAAACCCCATTAATTGATGAAGTTGTGGAAATTTAGTAGAAATCCTACCTCGGATCGCTCATTCTTCGTTGGCGGTGCATCCACGACGCTCCCGCTTCGATCCTCCAAGGCTCCAGTGGAGAACGCTCTTTGATCCATCGAAGAACGACAAAGAATGTCGAAGAACAAGAGGGAGAGAGAGGGAGATGGAGATAGAGAGAGAGAGAGACAGAAAGAATGAAATGGGTTGTCTCCTCTCAACCCTTAAGCGAATTTATAAAAATTCACTGAAATTCTCTCAACGGGCACAGATTCTGAAACCTCTGCGCCCACTCATTTTATATCATTCCTAGAAAAAAGCCCCATTTCGAACTCAAAGGAAGTCTAATATTTCAATTCTGAGACTCCGTTTGAAATTTATTCAAAAATATAGTTAGTGATTAAAATCACTAAGTCATTGATTCAAAAAGACGTTTTCCCCTGGGTGACCTCTCTCACAGCAGGCCCGCTCCCGCAACTTTAACACCCCGCCTAAGGTAAACGACATGTTCCAAACCCAACCATACACTCAGATTTCTGATACGAGCTACCGTTTAGGATTTATTCCAGTTTTAGCTATTAAATCAATAATATGATATTTTAATTATCCATTTATCACACCGCCAATGAGCAAGGGGTCCGAACATCCCATGCCGACTTGTTCTATGTGGTTTCTAGGGTAAGCACCACGTTCTGGACCCAACCGTGGTCTCGGATTTCCGATCCAATTATCCATTTAAGAGATATCGCATTTTATTTAGTTAACCACGCGTACGTAATATAAAAACACTTATCTTTTTTATATAATTTATTCTGGGCACACAGGGCCTCAAAATTGCACGCCGTCTGAATGCCCTGCTCTGGAATGACATAATGAAATTTTCAAAAGTCTTTTTATAGAAAAAATAGGTTCTTACAGAAATACCTACCCACCTCCACTATAGTACACTCAGTCCAAACACTTATTCTGAAGGTGGTCGCCACATCCACATATGAAGAACCTCAGTCCAAGGCACGTAGGGAAAGAATGAGGACCGAGAGATCGATACTAAAACTGCTGAGGTCTGCTCCCCACCAACTAAAACCAGGATGGCCCTGATGCTAGAGGACTGCTGCCAATAGCCTTTCCCTTTGATGTGCCCAACTCGCTACCCTATCGTGGAACACCTCCCAGCGTGTGCATCCTCTCCACCACTTCATTCTTCTTCTGAACATCCAGGTAAATCGGTTGAGTGAATGGAATGACATCATACTAAAGAGAAGGTCTGAGTGCCTCCTCTAAATGTCTCACCTGAGAATGCTCATCCAGAAAGTTGTCCACAGAAAAGAGAAGGAGATCTTTGAACTTAATCCCAAAATCCCTCACTAACATACTCCATAGATGGAGAGAGAGTAACTCCTGCCTCTTCTCAGCCTTCATCATAGAAGAATGGAATTCTTCCTGAAACTCCTTCTCAATGTCATACCACCAATTATCACACTCCATCATCTCTTCTATGTAGATAATTCACCATTGATTCGCTACTCCCCTCACCTAAAAAACTTCCAATGGAACCCAATATTCAGCTAGAGCCCCAAGAAATTTGAAAGCTATCACCAAATTCTCGATCCATCTTTGGGTCTCCATGTTTGAGACGCTTCCCTCGTAATTCATAGGGGACTACCACAGAAAGCAATAAAGCATCTTCTACCACTGGTTATGCTCCTCTTCTCAATCAATCTTCCGTTGATCATCTAGATCATCCTCATTGGCCTCGATCTCCCGCACTACCCATGGTCATCATCCGAGTTCCATAGCTTCATAGTAAACAAGGAAATCCTTATCCCAAGTAGTGTAGAATATTTATTTTAATTTTTTTAGAAATTTTATTTATTTAAATTCCAAAAACACATAGAACACACAAGAAAAAAAGTCATTATGATGCATGTACCATTGCTAGGTTCTCAACCATGTAATCTATGTAGCCTCACTTGCTCATTCAGTAAGTCCAGAGTACTTGTATCAGATCACATGGGCCCCTAAAATCTAGTGTCCTAGCTGGTTTTCCCTAGCCTGCTTCATGCACTAAGATTTCCTAACACATTTTCTTTTCTATAGAATGAAAATTTTGCAATGCCTAATTTCGCGCTCCATTTTTTCCCTCTAACCTTGTCCTCTGATACCAATCTATCATGACCCACCTTCACCAAGATAAGGGAAGGGACATAGAACTGCCAGACCCTTCCTTCCTCAATTTGAAGGATATGTAATGACCCACAAGTCCCACCTTCAATAGGACCTCGAGCGATGACTAGCACCAATTTTATAGAATCACACATAATTTGAAAGGCATTACCAATTTTATTTAGTAGGATTAGGTGATATAATGGTAAAAACACAAAAAACTTCAAAACTAAATGTAAAAGTAAAACCAAATCCAATTCACATATGCATGTTAAAAGGTAAACCCATAAAAAGTATAAGAAAACTCCAATGGAAATGTATCAAATAAAAATAAAATGACAATAGAAACTGTCCCAACATCTGAGCTATTACAGTATTTCATGACCCCTGAAGACCTCCTAGAAACCAAAAAGCAGTTTTTTATACGATAGGTGAGTATACAGGTACACTCAGTAGTGAACAACCAAAAGCTCTCATGCACCAGTGTGGAGGCATTCTAATGCCAGATGAGGATATAGAGGTAAGAAAAACACCTAGAAAGGAAACTTTCCACCCATCATCTCCAAGGCACATTCTCTAATAATGAAAGTCAGGTAGGTAATAGAAATAGAACATCGATATTTGGGTACGTCGCACCACTTCCAACTAGATATTAAACTCATCCTACACGTCAGACCTCCCCTTAAAATTTCCCTGCATTCCCACTACCACCCCAACAATAACTTTATTGGCCACCACAGCCATGTATCCTACCAATCGACACCTAGTCCACAACATCCACATGTAACCACACATGGAGACACCTAGTCCAAAATAACTTCTGCCACGCCCAAAGACACTTTGGCCTCATCCTAAAGACACATGGGAAACAAACCATCCCGCACACACTTGTCTCAACCACCAAAACATACTTTTCCCTTAGATTATTAGTCTATAATGGTCCTCTGGCCCGAAAAACCTTCCCAAAGTGTCTTGGGATACACATGAGAGGGAGAATAAATGATCTAATGACCAACCACCCAATATGATGTTGAAAAAAACACCCTCCGCCATGAAATGGGGGTGTTCGGAAAAAAGTTCTCAACTTGGGTGGAGTGAAAATAAGAAACATAAGAAGTAAATTTATATATATAGTTAAACAAGTACTCATATATACCAAACAAAGGGTCTCAAAACTAGATCATACACAAACACCCTCATTACGATTCATTCATGCAGAATGCATAACAACCAAAACTAGAGTACCACCCATTCTTGTTATCAGGTTCAAGTGGTTTCATTAAAAAAATTAGTTCTCCTCTACCGAGAATCTATCATTCACATTCATATGTCATTACAAACCTATAATGATGAAGGAGACATCCAAACAAAAATGTATTCATTCACACCTGGTTCTCTTGTAATGTCACAACATGAAAAGGGATATGTGAGATCCCTCAAAGTACGGGAACCAATCCAAGACCCAACCTAGGGGAATAGATCCACAAGCCAACAACTGAACAATAGGGGATCATATCCCCATCCACGTAACTTCATAAGAATCATGCAGAACTACTATAATTAACATCGGAATAGAGAAAGAGAGTTTTTTAGATTTATCATACACCATTCATTTTGTTCCTTCATTCAGTTTCATTAACCAGGGTGATAACCCAAGGGTTCTTAATCATTGGGTATCTATTTAATCAACCAAGTTTATGTGATCAACCGGTTTTAGTGTTATAGCATTTTAGTCACAATATTTTCCAGAAAAACAGTGGTGCATTAGTGCTCAAGAATGGACCTCCATTGTCCACTATTTTCAGTGGGCGTAAGCCCGTAAAATTCAGAACATATAAGTGAAGATAAATGAGTAAAACAATATAACAATTAAACAAAACCCTTTATTCCTTAAATTTCATTTAATATCATCATTAAAATTTGGTTTCACTCAAGCCCCAAGGAAAAATTATCATACCCACCCCACATGATACACAATAATATATGTGAAGGGAAAAATATACTGGGATTATCAATGATCGAAGTTCTCTCCTCACACTGAGAATAGGGGATAATCAACTTGATGAAATGGAAAACTAAAAGGATTCAAAGATGTGCGGGTAGGGCTCCAACATAGTTGTATGATTCCTCACCAGTGTAATTATTAAGGTCATACATTAAAGAATTGAAAGGAAATACGATTAGAGGATCTCGGTTTAGGAAAAGACCGTATCCTAAACTGATGGAGATAATTTTGAAGTACATAAAAGTTTGTTCATGGATCAACCACATAGTTGGGAGGTGTCACATGTTGGGATTTATTGGTATTTAATAATACCCTTTGGGGATGGTGAAGATAACGTCCATGAGTTAATAGATATCTTTTAAATGATAAAAATGTGTAATGGAGAGAAATTATAAAAAATGACAGGGTGTGACATCGAGGAAAAAGGAAACATGTTTTGATTGTTGAAGGGTCACCCAATTAAGGGGGGTTTAAAACATCTTTTTATTACATTAAATGGCTCTAAAAGGGGTGTTTAAATGGGTTTATGTTAAAAATACACATAACTGGGGAAAAGTGATAGGTCCGGGAAAAATAGGGAAGGGCTCACCATTAGGTGAGTCACCGCCACCCAGGCACCATCACCCAAGCACTGTCTCCCAAGAACCAATGATGATTGGGGTTATAGATGACCCACCAGTGCCACCAACTCCCATCAGTGCCATTGATGCCCATCGGTGCCATCGATGCCCATCGATGCCACCGATGCTGTTCAGTTCCAGAGATTCCCATTGGTTCCACTGATGCCCATTGGTGCCAATGACGCTCATCGTTCCCATTGATGCCGATTGGTGCCTGCAATGCCCATTGGTTCCATTGATTTCGATTGGTGCCACCAATTCCAATCGGTGCCACTAATGCCCATCAGTTTCATTGACGCCCATCAGTGCCACTGAGGCTCAATCCTGAAATTTGGAAAACTCCTTAATGTGTCCCCAACAGTCCTCAGGACACTCCAAACACCATAATTTGGAAATGTAAAGGACTAATAGAGTCATATCCATTGTAAAAACCCTCCTTTATTTCTTCATCAAACCTTTCACAACTTCATTCATCATTCACAGTAAATATAATGTCATCAACATACAAAATTATAATGAGGTAATACTATTTACTTTCCCGGATGTAAATATTCCAATGAATTATTCCTTTCTTGAAATTCATTTTCCTTATTCTAGAATACAATTTGAAATATCCTTCTCTAAGAACTTTTTAAATCCCATGAATCTACTTCTTCAATCTATATACATAAAATTCATCATCCCCAAAAACAATGCCAAAAGGTTGTTCAATGTCAACTGCCACCTCAAGATTAGCATTCCATAATGAATATTTAACATTTGTTTGACATATCTTGTACACTTGTTGTGAAGAAATGGCTCGAAAATTACTAATTTTTTCAAGTCTTCCCATCAGATAAAATGTTTCATCAAAATAAATACCTTAAAATTTTTAATACACTTTTCACAGAAATATTTCTATATTTCTTATCAATTCTCCTTCTTCATTCAACATTTTCCCGAAAACACATTTTAATGCAATAATGTTTTTTTCCGGATTAGGTACAAGATCTCATTAATCATTCTTTTCAATCAGATATTATTATTCATTCATGGAATGAAACCATTCTAGATTCTAAATTTTTTTTCTTTCACATCATTCGTCTCCACTTTTTAATAAAAAGAAGAATGTGTAATAGTATTTTCTACTCTTCTAGTTTGAGCCATCTAATGTTGATCCCCAATAATATTCTGAGCATCCACTTGTTTCCTCATTCTTGGATGTGGTTTTTGAGTATCTTACACATCACCAAAAATAGATGAGTCTAATTCTTCTAATTCGGGTGGATTAAAATTGTTTTAATCCTAATCAACATTGTTTTCAATACATTTTTTTATCTTTCTCAACATTCTTTTCTACCTGAATCCTCGCATCTTCCACATATATTTCAATTATATTAAAAAAAACTAAATAAAGAATTATTCATGTTCATTTTTTTAAGAATATATATCATCTTCAATCCTGATCATAAATAATAAAAATTTCATCTTCACCTTTTTAGACAAACTTTCCAATGATTCCACCTTTCCTTTTTGTAATGCATTGACTCCCAAAAACCTGAAAGTGTTAAAAACATTTATTTTCTTCATAAAAAAATTCTTATGGAGTCATACCCATTCATGGACAATAGAAACATTGGTTTTGAATTTTAAAATTAGTATTCATGCCTTGCCTCCAATATTATTGAGAAAAACGATGTTCAAGTAACATAGTTCGTCCCATTTTCACCAATACTATATTCTTTCTTTTAGAAAAATCAATTTCATTGAGGATTATATTGTGATATATACTCTTTCCAAATTCTATGATTCTCCAAATAACATTCAAACTCTTCACTTCTGTATTCTCCTCCATTATCGGCTCTAAACATTTTCACTAAATACTCACATTCCTTTTCATCATTCCATCAAATTATTTTAATCAATTTCAAAGTACCTTATTTATATTTTATATAAATAACACAAATTATCTATGTAAATTCATCTTTTAAAGTGATGATGTACTTATCCCCATTTTCTGATAGTTTTCTCATTGGGAAGAAATATAACAATGAAAAAGCTCTAGGGACGGTTTTGAACAAACCTCAACATTCATTTTCAAAACATTTGTAATCCTTCTTTTCTAAAAAATTGTTCAACAACAATCTTTTCTTCCTAGAAAATCAGGAATGTCTCTATCACTGTCTATCAATGTCAACTTACTCTTTTTTCTTTGACACATCTATCCTATCCTTTTACGCTACAATTATTTCTGTACCACCAAACTCATGTAAAAAGATATTTTTATTTCACCAACCCGAAACAAGTGTCATTTTGTACATTATCCCTTGTAACAATCATTCCATCTTTATCACTTTTCACAAAAAATCATGTCTTTTAAAGATAAAATATTTATCCTCATTAAATAATTATGAAACATCTATAAAATTTTGTTTCAACCCATTAACATAAATTTTTTTCTTGGATTACAACTTTTCTTTTCCCAGTATTTCTAGTCCAAAGCCTTTGATTTTCAATTATTAATCACCTTAAAAAGTCACTATTCCTTATTTAAAGTCCTTCACATTCCTAAAATGTTTAAAATAACTTATCATATGATAATAAAACCCACTCTCAAGAATCCATAATTTTCCCCCTTTTTAGGTTTTTAAAGTAGTTTCAACAATAAGAGATTTTTCTTATTTTTTTCTTTCTTCCATTCATATTCTGAGAATTGTTAAAGATATTTTTGTCTGACAGAATTAATAAAAGAAATCATTTTCTAAGGTTTTTTGGTTGTTCACATATTTTATAAATGACTTCCACAAATTGGAACCTATTTTCCAATATTAACCCAAATTTCTTTGGATTCTTGAGAAAAACATTCTTAGACTTCTTATTTTGGGGGAATTGACTCTAACTAAAACAATAATTTTCATAACCTATGGATTTATAGTAATGTTTTTTAACCATCATATGTTGGTCATGTTTATGAATCACACATATTACCAATAGTATCCATAGAATGAGTATTTTACTTTAAAACATCCATACTGGCTAGAATTGTGTATACATTTCTCAACCACCATCTATTTTTGTGCCATAAAAATTATTTTATCAATTAGTGTCTTCCAATTCTTTTATGATTTATAGAAACTAGATGTATTGGAAACTATTTCATATTCAAAATGTTTCTAAAAATTTTCTAATATATGGTTCTTTGAGAGTTATGAATTCAGAATATTATTGTTCTTGGACACATACATGACTTTACCAACATTCATCATTTCTGAAACAACTCCATTTCTCTTTTCAAAATTTGGAGTTTTATTTTTTTGATCATTATTTGGATTCTACATTCAAGAAATATCCCCAATATTAGAGATAGAATTTCTGATACTTTTATTTCTCATATCAGTTTATGAGAGATTTTATTCGAAATGTTCCAACTCTTCTACTGTTTCTTTTAAAATTACTTCAAGATTCTATTTACGATTATTTTAATCCGCAAAATATTTCTTTAAATCATCAATTTATTTTACCAAATTCGCCTTCTCATCAAAAAAACATTATTTATTGCTTGTTGATGGACAATCCTCTTCTATTTATTTTCAAGGCTTCTGATCCTTCCGATACATTCTATCAAATATTTTTTCAAATGAAATTTATATTGAGTTTCTTCTTCTATATAACTTCTTTTAAAATTATTCATCATTCATAGTTGAAATAAATTTATTCTCAATTCAAAACTCAATAGATTTTTTGTACTTACCTTCACTGCCTTCCCCATCTACATCTATAGATAAGAAACTAATTCATTTGGATTTGAAGAATTTTATATCCTTCCCTATAGAATATGATTTTCCAATACCTCCATATTTCTTATATGATATTCTTTCCCTTCTTTCTTCTTTATCACTATCTTTTATTTCTTTATTTAAAGGGAAATTTGTGGAAAAATTCCAAATAGATACACATTTAAAAAAAATTAGGGTAGTTTCACTTTGTATTTCCCTATACCACTTTTCACATTTTTAGGAAAAAATGATACCATTTTATAATAAATATTACATACCTCATTATCAGAATTGAATTACCCAACTTCATCTTAAATAAGATTATTCATTGAAATTTCGTACATAGTATCCTAAAATAACATTTCTCTATCAACTTTTATCTTTCATCTCATAACCTTCTCCATTATCATTAAATAAGTAATGAGAATTCTATGGAAATCATCTACAGATAATGTTTTATGAACTCTATCTTCCAGTTAAATTTTTTTTGCATCAGAATTGGTAAGAAGGATTATCAAAATATTTCCATCAATTGTAGAAAAACATATCATTTCACCAAGAAATATAATAGTTTTGAAAATGACATTTAACCCTGTAAAAAAGTCCCCAAAATATTCATATTCACTCATCTTCAAATATTCTTGCATTAATCTCCATATTTGTATCTTTTCGCACTTCACATATCTATTTAATTTATATATGTTTTTCAATTTACCCAATATACCTTTCAATATGGAAACACCTTTCACTATTAAGAATTCATATTCAGAATGTGATGATAAAAGATCATTATGGACCCTTTCATCATTCTCAAGATTCTTTCTATCAACAGATGTAAGAGGAGAATTATAATCAATAAGAGGAAACCCATATGTTGTGGATTATAGAATTTCATATACAATAGATATAAGATAATAGAAGATTCTATCTTTTAAGATATGATAATTCCTTCCATGGAAAACTGGAATACCATTATTGTTCACATAATTTAAATTTTCCATCAGAAATGAATAATTATAGAGATCTTACCCTCTGATACCACTTGAAAATGCCCAGTTAGGATGATTGTATCCCTGGGATGGGGGGGTTGAATCAGTTATACATTTTCATTTATGTTTCCTTGAACCAACATTCACCTCCTATTAAATATTCCATTCCCTACTAAAAAAAATTCAAACACACATCCAAAAGAACACATGTATTTATAAGAATTGTTATTTAATAAGAATATATACTTCCATGGAATGGTTTGGAAATGATTCAAAACCACAAAATCCTCTAGAAAGCAATCCATGGATTACAATGAGTAGAATATAACTTATCACTTATGTATCACTATATAACCAATAAAAATAGTGTGTGTACACCCTCTTAGAAAAATCTGTGTAAAATAACATTTTTATAACAATACATTCTATATATGATTCATTTCAACTTCACAAATGTATTCCTTTTAAAATAATTCTTCAACTTTTGTCACATAAAATCATAATAACATAAAGGAAATTGATGATGAAAACTCTTTCTGATTTTCCCTATAAGATTTTCCATGTCCAATACTTCCCAGAATGATCTTTTCAATATGATTCTTCCATGTAAAGAAAATATATAATTTTTTCACAATACAGTAGAGGAAAATCGTCACCACTTCTCTTCTAAGTACAAAAAACATAGTATTACTCTTCTAGGATTATTCCTTGTTTATTAAATCAAAATATGAAAAACCCACTCTGATTATCAATCTTGATATGATGATCAAACAAAAACAATTTACATGTTGACTATGATATATAGCTAGACATGATGATCACTAAATACAATGATCATTTAAAGATGACATGGTGATCTTCCCTCTTCTCCTTTCACATCCCCCCATCAATACTTCTTCAACAAATTGTAATTATGGAAAAAATATTCTCTCCTAAAATTTTAGAGATTCACTCTCTTCTCCCATGAACAATACATTAGTCAGTTATTGTAAAAAGTAATTTTTTACTTTTTTAGGTGACCCATGAGATTTTTTTTCTAGAATTCCAAAAATATTTCCCACTCAAATAAATTCAAAAAAATATTTATTTCCTTAAATATCAGGTGTATTTATGAATTCTTCAACTCTTCTCGAATCCTCTCAAAACTTGTTCAATTTTTATTTCTTCTGAAATAATATTTTAAAAATCCAATTAATATTTTGATTCCGTACTCCAATTTCTCAATAAAATTCCCTATATTAATTATATAATTATATAGAAGCACCCTTCAACAGATATCTATTTTATTTAGAAATTCTCTTGATTCATTTGAAATGAAACAATGTAATTCCACACCTTTTTAATGGTTGAATAAATTATTGATTAGTCTTTTTAATTATTATTTTCTTCTAATTAAAATCAATTCTGTTTCCATTATTCATTGTTTAAAACAATTTTTACTAAATATGATTGAATGTAGAATACGATGGACCACTACCTCCATATTTGACTTCAACAACATTATTCATATACTTTTTCATGTATCATGATTTCCTTCATGACTTTGAATTCATTAGAGAATAGATTTAGCATCATTAGACATCAATTGGAACATATCGTAGCATTCCATTCAATCTAGATTCATTCTTTCTTTCTCAGCCTGAGTACATTTTTCCAAAAAACCATTGGTCCAAATACAATCAGGTTGAGTATGATTATCCAAATTACTATCTTTCTAAGTACTATTGTCTTAATTAAGATCACTTTGTGTACTATTGGAATATATATGATCATTATAAGTATGATTGGACTACATATGAACATCATGAGTATGATTATTACGATTATGATCTATGGCACCATTATCCCTTTTTAATCTATATATAATTATTATGAGTACCATTGGAAACATCACTTTTACTAACCCTTTAATTCATATAATCATGAATCATTGGTTATTAAACTTACATATTATTAATGTGAAATAAAAATCAGAAAAGAATTAACAAATTTGTCTCAAATCCATACTAAATCTTATTATAATCAGTAATTCATTACGATCTTCCCCCATTTAGGACCTAAGATCTGTCTGATCAAAACCAAAAAGATTCATCCCATTACGATGGGATTTATTAATAATTAATAATTTGTTTTTTTGAAAGAAAATTCTGAGTATGATTTTCAAAATTTACAATTTTTATTTGATTTATAATCTTCGACAAAAAAACAAAAACCATGTAATAAAATTCCTAAGACTTCCATGAACAATCTCCATCCATCTTTTTCCCAAAAAATAGGTAATACCTAAAGACATCCCAAGTCACCCAACATGGATATGGAAAACATAAAAAAAATATATTGAAATTTTTTATAAAATAAATGGAAAATTTAAATAGACAGTACGAATCTGAAAAAAATTTATCAAAGGAAATACTATTAAATAAAAAAAAAAAATTATTTTTATATTCCATTACCCTCTATTTTAATACCTATAGTTATATCTCTCAAACTAATAGATACTCATTCCAAGAGATACTTTATTTCATAATATCATTATCTTTTCTTTCCCCAAGTCCACAAAAGGTGATAAAGCCCATGTTTCCTTACACATTTGGCACCGAGATCCAAGTCTATTTCAATAAGGCTCATAATAATTCATTATAAAAAAACAGAAACATGTATGATAAACCATTTTCCATGTAAATTTACTCTATATAAAACATCTATTTTATTATGAACATTTTATCAAACATCATAATTCTATAAAACCTAAACAATAATTTAAAATATATATATATATATATATATAAACAAAGAAGTTTTCCAAAATTCATCAAAAACACATGTCACAAATTTATCAATCAAAGGAGTGTTTCGTTCATGAATAAAAAAATATTATATTTTTAATTTAATTAATTGATATAAAAAATTATATTCCTTCAAGTTGATTAACATATGGAAATGGGATGGAATTCACCTACTAATAAATAAATAATGAAAATAAAGTATGACAAAATGAACTTAAAGATCTATCTATGAACATAATCCCTTTAATAGATCTAAAAATATTTCATCATGATCAATATTATATCACATAAATGTATATAATAAAGTTATATTTATGTATTTGAGATAAAAAATAATAATATATCTGTGAGGAATAACAATGAAAAAGGAATTTCCATGGATCCTTGATCTCCAATGAACTTTTAATAGTAAAAAGTTTCCTTTATATCATAGGGAATCACTAAGGAAGTCTTGTAAAAGAGAGGAGTAAGAGTCCCGATTTGAATTATAGAAAAATGATGGTTTTTAATCCTTAATATGAATTAAAAATTAATTTTTAGATCATTAAATACACATCCAAAGGTTTGGCCACACATTTTCAACCCGAATTGTATGGGAAATGGACCCAATCAAATTATGTTCAATCTTAATGTCCTACATTGTTTGAGTGGGACCCCATGGTATATTTATTGGTGATGATATTTCTTAGAGGGAAATAATATGAAACCCTAAATTTTTTTTCATCAATAAAATATTTTTTCACCCCCATTTTGAGTTTTTCATGTTTAGTTAATTGTTTAAGGGCTTAAAGAATATTTTTTGTGGCTCAAAGTCTACTTTGGAAAGATTGTTGGGAAAATAAGGGGTGAATTCACAATATCCCAAGATTCAATTGCACAATATGTGGGCTTCATGTAAATTTTAATGGGTACACCATATCAGGGATATGCAGTTAACTCTGTGCCGCAAAATGGTTAAGCTATGTCATGGTGATATGGATGCATTTTTATTATTCTTCAACCATAAATATGGAAGTGGAATATGATGAAGGACATTCTATGTTTCCTTACACAAAATCGTATTGCCTCTTCTCTATTACAATTACAAAAAATGGAATTCATTATTTGATAATTAATATTCGTAATTATGTTGTTATGAATTGAAGGTGGGAATTCCTTTTAAAATTAATTTTATTATTCATTTTATTAATAAAAATGTTAAATTTATGAGTCTTAAATGCACATGGAATGAACCCAAATAAATTGTTACAAATACATCCTTCCTCATCCTTGTTTGATGAAAACAGTAGCTTCCTAAAGGGTTTTAGAGAGGAAGAAAATCCTAGACCTAAATCCTATACCACAATGAATCATGTTGTAGAGCCACTCCATGGCACAATAACCCATTCTGAACCATTCATTACCCCTGTATAATTGTCCCATATTGTAATAATACTTCATATTTCATTGATATCTTCCTATAGCACTCCTAGATAACATGGTGACCAGCCTGAACCATGGTTGAAGGTCCATTAGACCATATATGATGCAACCTTCATCTTTTTCCATGGAGACCACTGAATACCTATAACCCCTTCCTCTTCCATTATACCCTCACCCATAATAATCCCCTTATATAAAGATCAACTTTGGGTAAAAATCAGTTTTACCCTTTTTTCTGTACCTAATTCCTATACTCTATGACCATAAAAATGTTGGTTTGGGAAAAAACCAACATGATTACTCATTGTTTATGATGGTTGAGATGATCTGATTATTCTTGTATATGGGATCTACACTATAATGATTTTATCACATTTATGTATGTTTAGAATCCACTCACACTCATGATATGTTATGTGTTCCTTGATATTTACCAATTTTTCATTGAAATATTTTTAGTATATTCAATGTTATTATATCGTGAATGGTAGCAAATTAATCAGTGGAAAAATCATGGATCTAAATCCTATGAGTAGGAGTGTGTTCAAATGGTGCATACGAATTAATAATAATATTGGGATGGATGACGCTGAGTAATTTTTTAACTCCCCAACCCCAGAAGCCAAGAGGTGGGGACTTAAAATATTAAATTGTGATAGATACATGATTAAAATCCCAATGGAATGACAATTTTAGTAGTTTTTTTAAATAATATTACATAATTTATATTCATATTACAATCTAAATAATAAAATACATATCTAATTTTCTCTTAGATCTCTATTAATACCGTTTTCGTAACCCTATATATAAAAACAAAACACTCATTTATATCCTATGTAAAAATAAAACATAAAAAATGGGTTATCTCAAATTATCATTTTGGATAATCGTATAGTGGACACTACTATTAAATATGGAATAAAAAATATTGGATTTTAAAGAACTAAAACGCGTTCCATTTAAATAATCACATGAACTAGGAATCATAACCACAAATATTGTACTAGTCAAAAAAATAACATGGGAAAACAATAACTACCCTCTTAATGATGGAATTCATAACATTGGTCATCTGAAACATATTATCAATTCCTTTGATATGGCATCTAAATTTTTTTTAAGGCCTCCGCTAAATCCATGTCTGAAAATAAATGGACAAGGCCTCATAG
The DNA here is from genome assembly GCA_963277665.1 of Viscum album. Classification (NCBI taxonomy): domain Eukaryota; kingdom Viridiplantae; phylum Streptophyta; class Magnoliopsida; order Santalales; family Viscaceae; genus Viscum; species Viscum album. The sequence goes on along the minus strand of OY728122.1, from coordinate 463,329,760 downwards.
AAGTCTATATCTATATTGTCTTGTGAGACCTACAGATGCATCAAGGCGCTATAGAGAGGAACACCCATCACATAATAAGTCTAATGAATTCCACATATGAATGGGGTTAAACATAAACAACATGTACATATGATATAGAAATAAATTTCCCCAATCTTTAAACATGATCACACACCCTTCTGAGTAATATAGTAAATTGTATCAAAATTGTCCCTCCACAATTAAACTAATCCTAACCCATTTAACAAAATATTGTAAATTATATCATTATAGACCAAAAAATTTTAACCATAAAATTCATCAAAGGATCTTTATATGGATGAAGATCATCAAAACAATCATGAAAAATAATGAGAGAAATACCACTTTTTTACTTAGAAAACATTTATTAAAAAATATATGAAATTATAAATGAAAAACTTTTATTTGAAAATAAACATTTAAAACATTTAAATAATGATTCAAAACATCAATTAATCATTAGGGTGGTCAAATCCACTCATTCCATATAACATTAAAATAATCATTCTTTTAGTATGTTTGTTGAAAACGTTATAAAGTACCTCATTTAGAAAACAATGAAAATGTGTCCTTTTGAACCATTTTGTAAAAAGTAGAAAATTGTTAAAAGATATAAAAAATAGGTTTAATAATATTTAATATAATTTTAATAGACATGGACATGGATGATTAATTTTCCCCAATAGATTCTTACATATAAACAATACTGAATAACAAAGAAATTGTGATATTAACCCATAAATTTTGTTTCCTTTTGGGAGAATGTATTATATCCTATTTAATAATGTTTAAAGAGTGTTAATTAATTATTAAAGAACCATATTAATATTTATGAGATCATATATGATCATCTTATAATATCTTATTACCTATCTGTTAATATTCTTTCATTATATTCACTATTTAGGGTATTAATTTCTTGTTTCATGAGTATGTTTTGAATTATTCTTTATTATTCCTAATAATTAGATATTAGTTTCATCATATAAATAATATTCAACATAAATTAAATATTATATATTTTGATTATATATTTATTTGTAATAATCCAAAAGATTCGGAGAAAATTAATGAAATTATCTATTTATTGAGATGGTAGGTTGTACGTATGCATAAACATTACTTTCATTTATTTTTCATATTAATATAGTTAATAGTTATTTATATATATATATATAAATTATAATTTAATTATAACACCAATTTTATATATGTTACACTTTTTTATTAATACCATCTTCTACTCATTCCATTTATAGTGTGAATGAATCACATCGCTCTAAGGGGGCGGTAGTCCAAACTCCAAAAAATGATGTTATCGAAATCCAAAAAAATTGAAATTATAATGTTATGAGTTAGAAAAATAATTAAAGAAGTATAAATACACTATAAATATAATATATAACATATATAAATATACTTTCCATCATAATTTCCATCATGAGATGTGGTAAAAGAAAAACTAAGAGCTTCGTTTCATGAGGTCGTAGTTCGCAATACATTTAAATTATATATTATTTTCCCATTAGATGTATGTGTATGTATGTTTTTCTTGAAAACATAAAATAAAAATATCTCATTATATTTAATAAAAAAATTTTATTATATTGGTATGTAGTAATAATAAATAATGGAGCGTGAAAAGAAATTAATCTAAAGTGATCAGTAAGAGCATTATTTTTTTAGGGTAACTCCTTTTGATTTATACCAAAAGAAAAACTATTATGGATTTATACCAAAATATTGGTTTCTATGATTGGTATAGAAAATTTTGGATACTATTTTTTAGGGTTTGGTCCATTAAGAAGGCTAAAATTGTTCCACATAAGTTAGGGAGGAGGTGTCCTTTTATAATGATGGTTCAAGGTACTTTTGGAAACTCCAAATCTATTAAATTAATATAAATTATTTTACTATTAAAAATTTCCCAATAATTTTTTATTTATAATATAATATTTTTACGGGTAGAAATAATATAAATACATGGAAATTCCATGTAATGTTTTTTATTATATGGGAATTTTACGAGTCCATGAAAATTGACACTGTGTGATTCGGAGGCCAGGTGTGCCTGAAATAAATTTCTGAACTTTTTTTATGTATGTTCATTAAACGTACCAGTGGGTTTTTATAACTATTGAACCGGTGCTTGGAATTGAATCTGAGGGCCTCGTTGAATTCATAACGCCAATAATCGATTACGGATACTTTCTCCTCGACCGATGTAGGTCGAGGGTGAAAGTTAGGTTTCGTGTTTTATGTGGAAATAAATATAAAAAAAATAACATGTTTTATTTTTTTTAATGAAGCCTCCCATTTTTTGTTTGGTGGTGGGGACCACCCAGGCTTGGGAACCTCCCATTTTGAATCTTAAAGGTGGGGACCACATGAGGGTGGTCGGGAATTTAATGCAGGGCATTAAATGCCTTGTTACACAAAATGTGTAACCACAATCCACCCTAATGAATAGGATTCATTAATTTGGAATTAATGAATGAACTATAAACTTTTGGATTCCACTAAATTAAATATGCCAACATCAAGATAATTAATGACCAGATCTTATTAAGTTATTACAACTTAATTTAAAAAGTGGGCTATTTTTTTGGTTGGATTTGGGACAAGTGTTTGAAAAAGGGAGAATCTTGGGATAATTGTTGAGAAAATCATCCTCTCTAATGAATAATGCCTCTCCAACGAAGAATGAGGAACAGAACCTGAGCCCAGATAAAAATCACCTTACAGAGGTGACAAATGTTTACGTTCTCAAACTACTTTGACTTCTTCCTCGTGACATCCTCCAACGAACGACAAGGTAGGTTTTGTTGTTTTGAATACCCCCTTACTACCAACGAGCCCGTACTCGAGTGGTAAGGGATCCTTCTTGGCATCCAAGAGACCCAAGTTCATAACCAAGTGGTGGTGAATTTCCAGGTTACTATAGCAGTACTGTAGCATTACTGTAGTAGGTACTGTTCATTACTATAGTAGCTGAAACTATTCACCCGATTTGAGCCTTCGGGCCACTGGTTTGGGCCTATGGGTCTCCAGGGCCTTCGGGTCATCAAAGGTCTTCAGGTCTCATGGCCTTCGGGCCACATAGACCATGGAGTAGCCGAGTTCACATAGTGTAATCCCTAGAAGAGGATCAGATGAACAAGACTAGCAATCACCAGATGTAGAGCTACCAGATTGGAAGAATGAGAGGGTATGACAACCGTCATTAAGACCAGGCACCATGTAGCTTTGTATGGGGCAATGCTAGCTGATCAACAATTCAAGGTGGGGATCCAGGTGATCACTGATTCAGATGCTAGGGGAGGGGCAATTCCTATGGGTTGGGCCTACGAGTCATGTATTGGGCATAGTATGCCTCTAGGCCTTCAGGTCATGTATTGTGAGTCATGTCGAGACTTGTGCCTTTAGCCTACGGGTCATGTACGGTTCCCCCTTCATCCCTTAAAAGGGGTATTATCTATAATAAAATTAAAAATACGGCCTTAGATCCATTTGGGGAAATACCCCCTTACCTTTTTGTGAGGTTCATCATGATTCAAGAAATAATAAGCCACCATTTAGTGGTCTAACATGGAGGGTACGTGCCAAACAATCCTGGCACAATATCTCCACAATAATTTGTACTTTTTGATGTGTTATCCGTGATGAAGGTGGATGGAGACCGATGGTGGTGATTGGAACTAATGGGACTCAAGAGCAGCGGCCAACACCACGGTTGGCTGCGAAGACGGCAGCGGTGCAACCGCGCTGCCAGAGAAGAACTATGGCCCGTAGGATGCAGAAGAACAAGGTCGGTGGCCGAAACTCCAACCGGCTACACACAGGGGATATTAGAGAAAGTCCGCATCGCCTGACAGAGAAGAGCTGCGACCTTGTGCCATGAAGAAAAGGTGTGGTGTGGCCAGATCGATGTCGACCACTGGTGATGGCGTGGTATGTGATCGTGCCATGCGTGGAAGGCTGGCCATCTAGCCACCCGGGGAGCCGAGCGGTCCGACCTAGCAGACCGCACAATGGGCCGCCGCACTGCGGGCCGCCGCACCGCAAGCCAACCCATGCCAGAGGGCTGGTCTGGACCCAGTCAGCTGAGTCGGATTCCACAGGCTGGGTTGGTCTGACTAGGTCGGACTGGACCTGGACCAACTTCGACCATTTTTGCTCTTTCAGCAATATCTTGAGCTATGAGATTCCATTTGAAAAACTATGTGTGGCGCTAGAAACCTAGTGTTGAGACTGTCCTTTTGGTATACCCCACTAGTGTTTTGGAAAAAGCTACTGTATGGTTCTGTAGGATCTAACACAAATCTAACTGGGCCCTCGGGACTAAAAGGACAATTACATACAGACCGTGCATCTGATTGACACACCATCTATTGCGTTGAGACCTATATTAAATGGAGTTCCTTTGGGATAATTCTTTTTGGGATTCATGGAAGTTGAAGTATTCGACCTATGTCTTTATGAGAAGACCCTCTTTGAATCAAGCGAGCTTAGTGCCGGAACCATGTATCTGGCTTCATCATGAGAATGGGATCCTGTGCAGGTCTATGCTTTGTGATCCTTCATGGGTATGTGTTCGAGACTCTAACATGGATCCGCTCTAGTAAATCCACATGGGGCTACTCTTGGATCCTCTGTGGCTCTTCTATACTAGGATCCTTTGTGGGTCTGCTATACTAGGATCCTTCATGGTTCTGAAGATTTATGATCCTTCATGGGTCTACATATTAAAAGAGTAATATGATTTAGTAGTTTCATCTAATAATCATTACTACTATACCTATGTTATACCAGGTGTGAACTGAGTCATTACCGTTGTGTTAATATTTTATGTGGCATACCTTTGTGGTACATACCATCATCGTGATAGCTTTTATGTATTCTTCAGTGTGGCGTACCTGTGTGGTACAGACCTTCCTCGTGATACATTTGTGGTATTCTTCTGTGTGGAATACTTGTGTGGTACTTACATTCATAGTGATTCCTTTGTGGTATCCTAATATGAGGTGTTACCTATCTGGTACTTACCTTTGCAGTTTTACCTTCGTGGTAATCTTTCCTTCGTGGAGAAGTTGTACTTTGGCTAAGGAGTTGGTCCTTCTAATTCTTCATGAATGAGATGGGTAATATTTGATAACTTAGTTATATGTATGGGAAGATACCTAAGTAGGGGTTTCAATAGTTTAAATGCTTTGTGGTTTATGATTGGTGGATTTTGTGAGACCTTGAGGGTCTCGGGGTCCCAACTGAGTATCGTTATACTCACTCCTACATGGGCTACACCCGCACATTGTTGTGTTTGGTGCAGACGATAGACACCACTGACCAAGGATGAGGGTACCAAGACGGGAGGTAGCTCAGAGGTGGACCTTAGATGAAGTGTACTATAGAGATGACTGTTCGAGAGCTATACCTACCCTTCCAGTAGGATCCTTAGCAGGTGTTCACCGGAGCTATTCACCATACTTTTACTTTCCAGTTTTCTTGTACTTTCTAGTTGGGCTTGTATTATGGTCCCTTTTACTTACAGTACACTCTCTTTTTACTATTAATTTTACTCATGTTCGTACCATGTTGTGTTCTTGGTTGCATGAATTTACAGGTTATAAAGGCAATGTCTTCCCATTTTTAGGGAATACACCTTCGCTTCTAGTCACCAACCCCTGGCCTATAGAAGGCGGGCTTGGGGTAGTCACTTCACGGGCCCTGGGGGACGGGTCGTGACAAATTGGTATCAAAGGAGTCTGTTCTACAATAGATCATTGCAATCTAATCTTTTAATGACAATAATGATAAATGTGGGGAGTTTGGTTATCAGTTTAGGGAATCCAGTATGGGTGCAGTGGTTGAAATATCCATGCACCAGGACCCTAACATATAATTTATGAATTCGTGAATGAAAACACTAATTGCGTGTGTGTTTTGACAAGTTTTATTTGTGGTATTTTTGAGTCAGCTCACTAGGTATAAATTATTAACAGTGGCACACCTGTTTCTTTTCAACATTCCTCCACAAAAATAGCCAGCTAGTGTTCTAGGTGTAGTACACGATGATGGCCCACCAAGTGATGAGGCCTCAGTGTAGGGCCCTTTATCAGTAGGGGCACCAACGGAGGCACTGGTGGTACCATTACCCTTTGGGCCACCGCTTCCACCATCCCCAATAAGAGAGGGTGCACACCGCTTGAGCACAATTCACGAGTTCCAGTGCTAGAGGCCATACATGTTCATGGGTGAGACAGACCCACATGCGGCTGAGGATTGGCTGGAGGCCATGGTTAGAGTCTTCTGAATGGTAGGGACACCAGCTGATCTCACGGTTATCCATGCTGCCAGTCTTCTACAAGTAAAAGTAGGCAGATGGTGGATCTTGATGCTCCAGCATCATGATGAGGTGAAACTTTTTGGGATAGTCTTTGAGTGCCTGTTTCGGGTAGAGAATGTTCCAGTGACCCTTCATACAGTGCACATTAAGGAGCTTCTTCATCTGCAGTAGGGCAGCATGATTATGGCTCAGTACTTAGCAAGGTTCAGCGACTTCTCATGCTACTCCACTGATATGGTATGAGATCCATTCATCAGTGCTTGGACCTTCAATCAGGGAATCAGGTGAGAGACCAGGAATTCGATGATCTCACTCAGCATCCTGACGCAGGCAGGGGTGTTAGAGCGAGCCCTCTTAGTGGAGTGTTTTTTTGAGGAGCAGTGAACAACAGCCATACCCACCCCTGTGTGTCACATAGAGGAGTATTCTGTAGCTGGTAATAGACAGATGTCACAGAGGTCCAAGAGGACCAGACTATGGGTGGATGACCACAGGATTCATGGTGGGTCATGCTGGGTACCAAAGATAGAGTCGGTCATGCAAGGAGGTGGTAGTGTTACACATGCAACGGGAAGGGTCACATTGCTCATGACATTCCGACCCGCCGCACGGAGGATTAGTATACATTTAAAGGATTGCCTAGGTATAGACAGAGGTTCGACTGGGGAGGTCCACAGGGACCAGGGAGATGTGGCAGTGGAGCTGGCCATGCAGCTGGGGGTGGGAAACAATTCGATATGTTACCGCCACCACCACCAGGTGGTCTACCCCATCCATAGGGAGCAAGAGGACATGGGAGAGTTCTGCTCTAGGTAGTTGAGGCCAACGACCATGGTACTCCAGAGATGATGCGAGGTACGATATGTGTCTACTCCACCTTAGTTGCAGTACTTATAGATAGATGTTCCAGTCATTATTTTATTTACACTATGCTCGTTCGGAGCTCAGAGATTCCGATGGAGACATTGAAATGATCCTTATGGCTAGAGACTATTACGAGAGAAGATTCAACGATTACACCCAGGTGTGGGCAGTGTGAGCTTACTCTAGGAGGTGACAGCTTCGACTGGGATCTCCTAGTAGTAGCATCGAGGCCTTACGACGTCATATTAGGTATGGAATGGTTATCTATAGTCCATGCTCAGATTGACTGTATTTGGAACAATGTGTGGTGTGTCCACACAGATGGGACTAGGTTTACCATCAACAGAGAGAACAGAGCCTTTGCAGCATAGGATGGACATACCCAGAGGAATGTTCAGCCGATCACTCATTTGTCGGCTAGCCATACCCTCAGAGCAGTTGATGTGGAGAGCCCAAGTTATCCTATATGGGTGGACCAGTATGCGGATGTCTTCCCTGATGATGTTCCGTGTCTACCTATTCATAGAGAGGTGGAATTTTACATTTATTTGTAACCCAATACGACACTGATATATATACCAGTGTATCAGATGTCTCCCATGGAGCTTCGTGAGCTGCAAGTACAGTTGGGGGACATATTGGGGAAGGGGTTCATTCAGCCCAGTGTTTCTCGTTGGGCATCCCCGATTTTGTTCACCGAGAATGCAGATGGGAGCTTGAGGCTTTGTGTTGACTATAGGCACCTGGACTAGGTTATCGTGAAGAACAAGTACCCACTTCCAAGGATTGATGGCCTCTTTGATCAGCTGAAGGGAGCACGGTGGTTCCTGAAGATAGACCTCAGATGAGGCTATCACCAGCTCAAAATACGAGACAAGGATGTGCATAAAACAACTTTTAGATGTCAGTACAACCATTATGTATTTTTGGTCATTTGGTTCGGCGTAACCAACACACTAGCAGTGTTCATGGGAGTCATGAATAGGATCTTCCAGCCATACCTTGAATGCCTTGTAGTAGTCTTCATCGACAACATTCTGATCTACTCGGCTACTGAGGAGGTGCAAGCCTATCATTTTCAAATAATTCTAGACACAGTCTGAGATCACTATATTTATGGTACGCTCTTGATGTGTCAGTTCTGGATCCGAGAGGATCACTTTCTGGGACACGTTATCTTAGAGGCTGGAGTTGCAGTGGATCCAGAGAAGATCAAGGCGGTACTTTCTTGGGAGCCACCTAGTACCATGATGAAGGTATGAAGTTTCTTGGGTTTTTCCAGATACTACTGGAGGTTTGTGCCAGATTTCTCTAGAGATTAAGCACTTTTTTTTAGCGTCGACGAAGATGAGGAAACCCTTGATGTGGCCAGAAAGAGGTCAGTGGAGTTTTAAAGAGATAAGGAAAAGGCTGACTAGTTATGCCATCTTGAGGCTTCTGGAGGAGGGCGTTGGGTATGTATTCTACTGTGATGCATCAGGGAGCAGTCTCGGATGTGTCCTGATGCAGGAGCGAGCATGGATCTTGTATGGTTCTTCACAGCTAAGACAACATGAAAAGAACTACACTACTCATGGCCTAGAGTTAGAAGTAGTGGTCTTCGCCTTGAATATGTGGTGACATTACATGATGGGAGAATTATTTATAGTATACTCTAATCACAAGAGTCTCAGGTATATCATCATTCAAAAGGACATGACTCTGAGGTGATGATGATGGCTTGAGTTCCTCCAGGACTATGACTTCAAGATAGACTATACTCCTAGGAAGGAGAATTTAGTAGAAGATTCACTTAGTAGGAGATCTAGTGTACAACTACTAGGTGAGGTGATGGAGCAGCTAGCCACTTTACAGATATCCTTTGTGGATCGAGATGGAGATTCTTTTCTTTAGTCTCTTATAGTCACTACCCCACTTCATCAGCGATTCTGGGTGGTGCATCATGGGGTCGTTGACTGCGAGGCTTGTAGTGGTTAGATATCCACAGGACACGCACTTTATGGATTTTATGAAGGTGTGGAGCACGTCATCCTCTTCAGAGGATGTACCATGGTACTCGTGTCACTTCAGGAGGAAGTGTTGTGGGAGTTTCTCATATCCCCTCTATCAGTACATCTATGAGTGGTGAAGATGTACCAGGATCTCCGATAACAACATTGGTGGCTGGGAATGAAGAAAGAAGGAGAAGAGTTTGTTTCTCAGTGCCTCACTTGTTAGTAAGTGAAGGCAGATCATTATGTACCAGTAGGCTTAGTTCAACCATTAGCAGTATGACACACGCTTGTCATGAGGTGTGGCAAAAAAAATAAAATCCCCATAAGGGTATAGTATGAATGGTAACTAGAATGTCATTCTCCAAGGAGCTGTTTTTTAATCTTGGTGTCACTTAAAAAAATAACAAGTTTTAAATTATTTAAGAAATATAACGGTTTTCTTAAGAAGGAATGTGAATTTAAAATGAGAGATAAGTGGTTGGATTTAGGTTGGATTTCCACATTTTTGATTTCATCATATTTTTTATCAAAATATGAATCCCTATGTTTTATGAAAAATAATTATGTTAATTGAATAACAATTGTTTCTTCATTTCACCTTTGATTTAATTATTTATCAAAGTGTATAAATCATAATGGACTAATATTAATTAAATAGGGAATACCAAATCTGGTATTGATTTCCCTAAATAATTAAATTAATCTATCTTAATTTCTCAATGTGATTTAGCAATCACCAAATCAGTCCCTTATTTGATTTTCTTCATAGATTAACCAATCTATGTAAAAATGAATAGATCAAGAAAGGGTTGAATAATATTTAAATCAAAAAAATTTAATATTTAAGAATAAATCAAAATACAATCGAATTTATTTTAAATTCAAAAATAAATTAAATTTAAAACCATTCATTTAAAAGAAAATAATTTCTTAGAATGAAACCACAGAAACCCAAACATCACAAAATGGGGTCCCCCTTCCCTTCACCCAATCACAATGTATTCTAACAGTCCATTCAAGGTGGGGTCATAGAAGTCAAATATAAAATAAACATGGAGCAAGGAATTATGAATTAAGAACAAGTAGAAGGACGTTCTCCTCCTCTTGGATGCTAGCCTCTGGCTGGAATGGGATGTGAAGAATTGAATTAATAGGTAGGAGCTCCTCTCCTTTTATAGGAAGAATTCTTCTTCTGAAGGTGGTGTGATTTATCCCCCATAAATGAATTTTTTTTCTCATTTATTCCTTCATAAAAAATGTTCCTAAATATCTTTTATGGCTCCCCTCAAAATATCAGCAATTTTATCCACAGGATGTAGGAGTTATGGAATTTTCATTGAATATGACTTTTTCTGGCCAAAATTTCCAAGAATCTTCCTTCAAATGTATAATGATCAATAACCACCTTAATTGATGAAAAACTCCCAGAACATTAATGGGTGAGCACGCCTATGAGTCCTCTATCATATACAGCTAGACTACTTGAAATTGTAGTTGTGGAGACTGAGGTGTGCATCCATTATTGTGGTGGGGACCATGATGTCCGCCCGAAAAAAGTTTCAAACTTCAATGATTTTTTTGGGCTAGAAGATGTTTGTATCAGCTCTTGGTCCTGAAGTGAAAGTAAAAGGATATAAAATCAGGATTATAAAAAAATTAATCCTGGAATTTGGAAGTATATTTTTTATGAAATGTCAAAAATACACTTGTGGTCAAAATCATTCCAAAACCCAGAATTATGCATTTTTCATAATTTTGGTCATTTTCTTTATAAAATTTACATTACCCAATATTTTTACAAAAAAATTAATTACATAGGTTATATCATTGAAAAACATTAAAAAATCATCATTATTTGATCAAAAAATATGCACGTAAATTTTCTCTATCAAATACCCCAACACTTAAACCATGCTTATTCTCAAGCATAAAATCTCATCATAGAAATCAGAGGACACTAATGTTACCAATATTCAAATTTCAATGCAATATAATCAAACAATTTTTAGTGTGAAATCGAAAATTCAAAAATCTACATAAAATATCAATTTAATTTTCCATTTTTCAATGAAACAAATAATTCACATATTTTACTTTTCCCATTTGGAAATTGATGGAACTTCTTCTTTCATTCATTCTATCTCCTAGATTCATTATTATTGAGCATCTCAAGTAATGATTTTCCTCAACTTTGATTCCTTTCTCTCATCACTCATGATACAATTCAAGTAGAGTTATGCTCCTATCATGAGAAGATTCTCATTATCTATAGGCTTGTAAATGAATTACTTTCTCTACTTTGTAAAGACAAAAGACACAAAAAATCACGAGGACTTGCAATAAAGGTTCAAATGAATCTGAGGATTAAGGTTGGTAAGTTTTGATGCTTTAAGAAATTGAGGCTCAATGAGGATACTAATCACTTTAGTACAATGCATGATATCAAAAGTAAATGTGTAATGTAATTCTCCCCTTCAAAGTAGCAACACCCTCTTCGAAAAAACTCAAAGTAAGTTCATGATCAGATTATGCATAATGAATGATTTGTGCACCCTATTGAATAATTTTTTATTTTGTACTTTTTTTTTGTTTTTTTAATGTTATGATTAGATCAAACTTCACATCCGTCACCTAACCACATACGATCATAATATCATTGGTATGGAAAATGGTGATTTTTGGTTCTCCAAAATCAAAACCCAATTTTTTTGATTTTTTTGTCATTTTTTTAATTTTTTTAATTCAAGAGGGGAAAAAAATAGAGAATAATGAATGATTCCAAAACCTTTTAGAATTCCCATAATAACACCCCCACACTTCTTCCTTACATTGTGTATCATCCTATCCTCCATGATTCCATTTACCTCCACACTTCATCTTTAAAATATCATGTGAATACCAAGAGTAGGGTAGGAATGTACAAAACTGGATTGAAACATGGCTCATCTCTATAAAGGTCATTCATGGTCTCTATGGGATAAAATATGGATTGATATAAAGGTGGCCTTTTTAGGAAAAGTAGTTTTTCAAAGGATGCCGCAATCATTTTAAATGTTTTTTTTGCACAGTCATAGCTTTGACAAGTTTCAATACATGTTCTGGTCAGTTACATGTCCCAAGATCACTCAAGAAATATACTCAAGAATAAATAGGAAGTACATGGTCTAGAAATATTTTTGGGAATGGGAAATATAACATTGGACAATCACGCATGTGATGACTAGTAATAACAAATCATTTCACATGCACTTATGAAATTCAAAGCAGGAATGATGGTAGGGAAATTTCATTTATAGGAATCAATTAATTCCTTCAAATAATGAGTCACCATTTCAATATCTATGCCTCATATTTAAAAATTAATTTCTCAATTTCATTCATTTAATCATATTAATGTTGAAATATAATACATTGCATCACATGATTTATAAGAAACTCATGTCTCCATGATAAGTTGAGTAAAACATGAATTAAACTGTGGGAATGAAATTTTAACTTTAAATATCAAAACATGATTTTGATGAAAGATAGAAAATTAAGGGAGTTTAAATAATAATCATAATAAGTGAACTCCCTTTTGATATAAATCTTCTATTCCTCTTCCTATTATTCTTGGGTCTTCCTTGTAGTATCATTCCATGATGGTTCTTGAGAAATTAAAACCACTCATACTAGTGTAAGAACCATTACATTATAGATCAATTGGGTAATGTAAGAGGTAACTGAATCCAAAATACTATGAAAGTATTGAAACTCGGGTTGTCTCCTAGAAGAAACTTTGTTTAATGTTATCAGCTTGACCATACCTCATGAGAAGAAATCTGTAGATGGGTTGGAGAATATTGAACTCCTCCATCAATTCTTGAGGTAAACATACATAGAACATCTTCAACCATTGACCATTTATAGTGAATGGGTTTCCTCCTTTTTTCTCAACCTGAATGGAACCAAAAGTATTTTCATTAGTAACCAGAAATGGACCTTCTCACATGGAACGATCTTACATGGCATTAACTTCAATCTGAAATTGTAGAGTAGAACTTTTTCTCAAGGTTGAAAGGTTTCTGGTTGAATTAGTTTGTAACATACCACCCGGGTTCGTTCATTATAAATTATTGAATTTTCAAATTATTCTCTACTGATTTCTTCCATCTCCTAAAATTATAGTTTTCTCTCCTTCCCAGCACTATCCAAATCTATATTCACCTTTTTCACAACCCAATAATCTTGGTTCTCTAATTCTACCAGTATGTGATAGCTTTTTCCATAAATAAACTGATAGAGGATCATAACAATGGGCATCTTGTATGCTATCTGGTATTCCCATAAAGTGTTCTAAAGCCTTTGGTTCCAATCCTTTCAATTTGGTTTGACTGTTTTCTCCAAAATTCCGTTAATCTCAATGTTTGATACTTTATCTTGGCCATTTGTTTTGGGATTTTAAGGTGTAGATGTTTTGTGATGAACCCCATACTTCCATAGCATAACCTCCATTTTTCTATCACAAAAATGTGTCTCTTGGTGGCTAATGATGTGTCTTGGAACTCCAATCCTGAGATGTAGCTAGATAATTAGATATGATAGAATACCATGGCACTTCATCCTCTACGATGTAGAGATTCTCCCTAGTTATGTGATCATTGAGGGGGTTTATCTTAAGAATTCCTATTTCTACAGTGTTGGGAAGCCTACTAAGGTGATCCGACACATGGTTTTTAGCTCCCTTTTTATCTTTAATCTCTAGTTTGATCTCATTTAAGAGGAGTATCCATCTCACCAGTCTTGGTTTGGCATCATCCTTCTTCATCAAATACCAGAGTGATGCATGGTTCGAAAATACTATTACTTTAGTTCCTAGTAAATATGAGCTGAATTTATCTAGTGAAAAGACAACAACAAGAAACTCTTTTTCATTAGTTATGTAGTTGAATTGAGTATAATCTAGGGATCTTGAAGCATATGTTATGACTAGGGGTTTTCCTTCAATTCATTGGGAAAGAACTGCTCCAATAGCTTGATTTTATGCATCACAATAGAGCTGAAATGGATGTTCCCAATTTGGGGGCTGCATTATTGGTGGGGTGATCAACTTCTGTTTCAACTCATCAAATCCTTCTTGTAATTATCATTGAAAACTAATTAAGCCTCTTTTAATAGCAATCATGAGAGTGGAAGAAAAATCTTTCTGAAATCTTTGATGAATCTCTTATAAAATCCCACATGCCCAAGAAATGATCTGATGTGTCTCACATAGGTGGGGTATGGAAAAGAATTGATCAAATAAATTTTAGATTTATCCCCTTTAATGCCCTTTTGAGAAATTATATGTCATATCACAATTCCTTTTTCAACCATAAAGTGTCATTTTTCAAAGTTTAAAATCCAAATGTTCTCTAAACATGTTTTCAAAACATTTTTCAAGGTTTCCCAAGCAATGATCAAATGAATAACCAAAAATAGTAAAGTCATCGAGAAATACCTCCAGGCAGTCTTCTATGTGATCAGAAAAAATTCATACCATACATTTCTGAAATGTACCTAGGGCATTGCACAATCCAAAAGGCATCCTCTTGTAGGGAAAGGTTCTGAAAGGATAGGTGAAGGTCAGCATCTCTTGGTCTTCTAGGGCAATTGGAACCTAAAAATATCCAGAAAATCCATCCAAAAGCAGTAATGTGTTCTACCTACCAGTCTTTCTAACATATGATCAATGAATGGAATTGGGAAATGATCTTTCTAGGTGACTTGGTTTAGTCATCTATAATCAATGCATACCCTCAAACTGTTCTGGACTCTCATGGGGATTAATAAATTTTTATAGTTCTCCATAAGGGTCAAACCTGTTTTCTTTGGAACCACATGGATAAGGATGACCCATTGAGGGTCAGAAATTCGGTAAATTATATCGTCCCCCAACAACTTTTCAACTTTTTTTTTCAAAAGATCCATGATGGTGGGGTTTAATCTCCTCTAGGGCTGCATAACAAGATGAGAGTCTTATTCTAAAAAGATTCTATGTGAGCATAACTTTGGTTTGATCCGGGGTATATCCCCTAGACTCCATCCCATGGCTCAAGATATTCTTTTTGAATTTCAATTAGTGATTTCTCCTGGAACCCAGATAGATTATTAGTAATGATCACAGACAATTTGTCTCCCTCTAATAGATATATATATTTCAAACCACTTGGAAGAGGTTTTAATTCAAGACTCGGTGGTTGTTCTATGGATGAAAATGAATTCACTTTTCCAACATCAAAATCTTGGATTCCCTTGACAAAGGGTATCATATCAGTTTCTTCCAATAAAGTATCAAATAATTCAAAAGTGATTTCAGAATTTTCAAATTTTTGAGTATTCTCTCCTCCCATGGTGTGATATTCTAAAGGTAAAAATTCTTGAAGCATACCTAAATCATAGATGGGGTTACTACCTTCTCCGTGGGAAATTACAAATATGGAATGGTTGCTTAATGAGTTTCTTTTTGAGTCAAGGATATTAATGTTCACCTTTTTGTCTCCTAACTCCATGGTCAGGGTTCCTTTGTGAAAATTAATAATTGTTTTTTCAATTATTAGGAATGGTCTTCCCAAAATTATGGGTGAATGTCTCGGCGCATTGTCCTACTCCATGGTGAGTATGTAAATGTCTGCTGGAAAAATGAGTTCTCTAACACTTACAATCACATCTTCCACAACTCCAGTTGAAACAATAGTAGATCCATTTCCGATTCTGATAACCACTATTTTGGACTTCATCTCACATATTTTCAAATACGAGAAGACATAATTAGAAATTACATTTATGGATGCACCAAGGTCACACAAATCATCTGAAATATCAATGGAACCCATTGTACATGGAATAGAGAATGTACATGGATCATGACATTTTTTGGGTAAAGGTGGGGTGAAAATGGCAGAGACAATCTTTCCGAAACTAATTTTTTCATCCTCATCATGCTTATTTTTATTGGTGTGTATTTCCTTTAGAAACATTTCATATTTGGGTATTTGGCGGATTGCATCCAGTAAGGGAATGTTTATTTCAAATTTTCTAAAGGTTTCATGGATCTCCCATTGAAGTTGTTCTTCTTCAACCTTTGATGACTGAGTTAGTGTAGAAGGTAATGGTAACATGTTTCCTCCTTTCTCTCTTTATTGACTTTGATTTTTTGCATCTTCATTCTCCTTGGGGTCGATGATTTTGTCTTCATGTTTTTGTTTGGAATCATCCAACTTACTTGGCTCAGGTGGTGGAAGATCCATACCACTTTGAGTCGTGATTTCACTAATATTATCCTCTATATTTGGGATAGTTTGGTCTGGGAGTTTTCCTTGATTCCAAGTTAAAAAGTTCAAAATGTTATCAAACTTGTGGTCCAAATTTTTCACAGTCTTCTTCAAAACTTCAATATTTATATCCTGATGAAACTTCTCAGAACTTGTTGGAGGTTGTTAAAAATTCTTTCGCTGGAATGGTGGTGGTATAAACGATTATTGTGGTTGGAAGGGCTACTTGTATAGTGTCTGGTTCTGAAATTGCTGTTGAAATAGTGGAATAGCCTAGTTTTTTTCCCTCTATATCCTTGTTGGGTTTGACCATATCTCCATTGTTGATTTTTTGGGAATTTACTTTGTTGCAATGTAGTTGCACAACTTTCTGTATCCTGTATCTCAGTACATTGATTAGTGTATTGATTTGGTGATGAACATAACTCACATACCTGAGCTGGAGATGGATTATAATTCACCTTCTTGATTTCCATTGGCCTCAAAAGTCTTGTTAGTTCTTGAATTTGGGTTTAAAGAAGAGGAGATGAGTCAAAAGTTCTTACTTCATGCATCCCTCTTGTACCAGTGCTTCTTGTCCCGAATTGTTATGAATTCTGGGCGATCTTCTCAATCAGGATTCAGGCACCTCTAGGTAATTCGTCAATCAATTCTCCTCTGAAGGATGCATCTAAAAGGTTCCTATCTCTATCTAGTAGTCCTTGGTAGAAAAAGACAAGTATATGGTGCTCCTCTATTTCTTGGTGTGGGCATCTTGCACTAAGCTTCTAGAATCATTACCAATACTCATAAAGAGTCTCACCAGTAGCTTGTCTAATGGCGTATATCTCCATCTTGATTGTTTTACTCCAAGAGGTTGGGAAGAACATTTGCATGAAACGTTGTTGGAGATCATCCCAGTCTTGGATTTCTCTAGCTTCTAAGGTATACAACCACTCCTTCACTGCTCCCTCAAGTGAAAAACGAAATGTCTTCCACTTTACTTGCTATTCTACTAATCCTATTGGTTTGAAGCTTGAACACACATGGCTGAATTATTGAATTCCCCAATTGGGATCCTCAACAGCAGGCCCATGAATTTTAGGTAGTATGGGAATCATGTTTACTCATAACACAAAATCCTTTGGTTGTTCAGGCATGTTTAACTGATTCTGCTAGTTGAAAAATTGTGGGGAACAGAGGTCTCTCAAGGATTGTCATGGGATTTGTGCCATTATTGGTGGTTCTAATTGGACACTTTAATCTTATATACTTATTTCTTCAAAATTGATTTCAATATTTAGATTCCTATTCCTAGAAAATAATGCTCTTTCTATCTCAGGGTTGAAATCAAGTAGTTCCTCATTTGAGGTCCTAGTCATTCAGATTTATACTTTCTCCCCGAAAATGGCGCCAATTTTGACACACGCTTGACATGAGGTGTGGAAAAAACAATTAAATCCCCCTAAGTGTGTAGTATGAATGGTAACTAGAATTTCATTCTCCAAGGAGAAGTGTTTTAATCATGGTGTCACTAAAAAAAACATGTTTGAATGATTTAAGAATGCAAGAGGTTTTCTTAAGAAGGATTATGAATTTTATATGAGAGAGAAGTTATTTGATTTATCTTGGGTTTTCCCATTTGTGATGTCATCATAGTTTTTATGAAAATATGAATCCTTCAGTTTTAGAAAAAATAATTTAGTGAACTGAATAAAAATTGTTTCTTCGTATAACATTTGATTTCATTATTTATCAAAATGTAGAAATCTTAATGGACTAATATTAATTAATTAGGTAAAACAAAATATAGTATTGATTTCCCTAAATAACTAAATTTTTCGCTCTTAATTTCTTCATGTTATTTTGTAATCACCAAATCACTCCCTTAGTTGATTTTCTTCATAGATTAACAAATCGGTGTAAAAATGAATAGATCAGGCAAGGGTAGAATAATATTTAACTCAGAGCAATTAAAAAATTAAGAATAAATCAAAATAAAATTGTATATAATTTAAATAAAAAAATAAATTATACTGAAAATCATTCATTTAAAAGAACATAATTCCTTTGAATAAAACTTCAGAAACTCAAACATCACAAAATGGGGTCCCCCTTCCCTTCGCCCAATGACAAAGTATTCTACCCCTCTATGCAAGGTGGGGTCATTGAATTCAAATACAAAATAAACATAGAGGAATGAATTATGAATTAATAACATGTAGGAGGATGTTCCCCTCTTCTTGGATGCTTGCCCCTGGCTGGAATGTGATGTGAAGGAATCAATTGAGAGGTAGGAGCTCCACTCCTTTTATAGGCACAATTCTCTTTCTGAAGGTGATTCATTTTATCCCCCATAAATGGCTTTGTTTCGCGTTTCCTACTTCTTAAAAGATGTTCATAAATTTCTTTTCTGGCTCCCCTCAACATATCATCGAATTTATCCACCAGATGTAGGAGTTATGGAATTTTCATTGAATATGACATTTTCTAGCTGAAATTTCTAGAAAGCATTCTTCAAATGTATAATGATAAATATACACCTTAATGGATGAAGAAATACATGGAATTTAATGGTTGAGAACAAAAATGAGTCCTC
The DNA here is from genome assembly GCA_963277665.1 of Viscum album. Classification (NCBI taxonomy): domain Eukaryota; kingdom Viridiplantae; phylum Streptophyta; class Magnoliopsida; order Santalales; family Viscaceae; genus Viscum; species Viscum album. The sequence goes on along the minus strand of OY728122.1, from coordinate 463,310,668 downwards.
TTCCATATCCAGGTGTAATCCCCTAAATTGTAATTGTCCAGACTGAGTTGTGCATCTTTTACGGTGGTGGGGTCTACGTTGTCCGTCCGAAAAAAGTTTCGAACTTCAATGATTTTTTGGGCTAGTAGATGTTCGAATCATCTCTAGGTCCTGAAGAGAAAGTCGACATAAATAATATCAGGATTCTAACAAATAAAATAATCACAAAATTTGGAATTATATTTTTTAAGAAATAACAAAAATACCCTTGTGGTAAAAATCTATCCAAAACCCAGAATTATGCATTTTTCATAATTTTACTCATTTTCATTCTAAAATTTAAATTTACGAATATTTTTTAAAAAATATTATTTACATTTGTTATATCATTGAAAAAATTTAAAAATCATCATTATTTGATAAAAAAATATGCCCATAAATTTCCTCTGTCAAGATCCCAGTGTGGAAGTGGGATGGGATATCCATGGACATCGTGACATGACTTCCACGTACATCCAGGTGTCATGATACTATTTGGGTGATTTTCCACTAACTCACCAAGTCAGCCCACATCCTACCGATCAGAGAGAAGGGTTCAGTAGAGATCTTATGATGGCTCTATTTTCAGGAGATTGTGTGGAAACATGAAGTAACCATGACGATTGTCTATGATCGTGATTCACAATTCACTTCCCAATTATGGAAGGGGTTTTAGGAGACTTTCGGGACACAACTTCATTTGAGCACTGCATTCCATCCTCTGACGGATGTTCAGACTGAGCAGACCATTTAAACCCTCAAGGACATGCTGCATGCTTGCATCCTCGACATCGGTCATATCTGGGAGGATCACTTGCCCTTGGTGGAATTTACATACAACAACAGTAATCAATCCACCATTAGAATGACACCATAAAAATCATTGTATGACTGACATTGCATATCGCCTCTGTAATGGACTGACCTAGGGGAGTAAGCACTCATGGGACCAAAGATGGTATGGGCTACCAGAGAGAAGGTGTGGATCATCCAGGAGTGGATGAAGACTAAACAGAGCAGGAAAAATTCTTATGCCGATAGGAGATAGAGACCTCTGAAGTTCAAGGATAGCGACCACACCTTACTTTGGGCCTCAACTCAATGAGGTTTTCAGAGATTTGGCTGGGGTGAAATGTTATCTCAGAGGTTAATCGGACACTTTCAGGTCCACAGTAGTGTTGGTGAGGTGGCTTACCACTTAACTCATCCACCTCAGTTGCACTGGGAGTACGACGCCTTCCACATATCCCAGTTGAGGAGATACGTGGATGAATCTTCAAACATCATTGACTGGGGTGAGCTGGACATCCATGATGGGATGATGTTTACAGAGGTTCCAGTGTAGATTGAGGATTAACATAAGGGAGTCCTTCGTGGGAGATCGATACCTTTAGTGCATGTATATTGGAAACATTGGAACCTCCATGGGAGAAAATGGGAGCAGGAGGCTCAGATACGTGCTCAGTACCCCCACATGTTCCCTTAGTTTGAGTTGTGGCTTACGGGGATGCAAAGCCTTGAGGTGTGGAGAGTGTAAAAATCATGAAATTCCATGTAATTTTTTTATGGGAATTTTATGAGTCTGATAAAATTGACGGCACGTGATTATGAGGCCTGGTGTGCTAGGAATGAATTTCTGAACTTTTTTTAGTTATGTTCAGTAAAGGTGCGAACAGGTTTATGTAACTTTTGAACCGGTGATAGGAATTTAAATATGAGGGAACCGTTGAATTCACAAAGCCGATATTCTCTTATGGAGACCTACACCTTGACTGTGGTAGGTTGAGGGTGAACGTTAGTTTTCGTGTTTTATATGGAAATAAAAAATAAAATAAAGAAAAAGTTTTATTTAATTTTTAACGAAACCTCAGAATTTGATTGGATTGTGGTAAGGACCACCAGGGCTTGGAAACCTCCCTTTTCGAAACATAAAGGTGGGGACCACATGAGGGTGGACATGCATTTAATGCTGGGAGTTAAAAGCCTGGTTACACAAAATGTGTAACCACAGTCCACCTTAATTAATATGATTTATTAATTCAGAATTAATGAATCAACTTGAAACTTTTTTTTCCTCTAAATTAATTGTTCCAACATCAAGATAATTAATGGTAAAATATTATTAAATTATTAAAATTTTATTTAATAAGTGGGCTATTTATTTTTGGTGGGATTTGGGAGAAGTTTTGGAAAAAGGGATAAGCTTGGGATAATTGTGGAGAAACTCTTCCTTTCCAATGAAGAATGCCTCTCCAATGAAGAAAGAGGGTCCAAACCCAGTTACGGATCGGAAGCACGTTGTAGAGGCAACGAACACTGAAGTTCTCCAAAAAATAAGACTTCTTCTTTGTGAAATCAAACAATGAACTACAATGTATGGGTTGTGGTTTTGAATACCACCTTACTAGTTCTTGAAGTTCTTCATGATTCAATATGTAATACGCTGCTTGATACCACTCTAACGTGGAGTGTATGGTCCAAAAAAACCTAGCCCAGCCTCTCCTCAATCATTTGTGGTTTTTGATGTGTTCTCCACAATGGTGGAGTATGGAAAACTCTATTGGCGATTGGAACTGGTGAAGAAGAGCCGTGACCTTGTGAAGTGAAGGTGAGGTGAGGCGCGGCCGGCTCGATGCCGACCGATGGTGATGGTGTGTTGCACGCCCGTGCCACGTGGGGAAGGCTAGCCATCCGGCTAGCCAGGGAGCCGAGCGCCCCCCCCCCCCCCCACCCCAAAGCGGACCGCACCGAGGGTTGTTGCACCATGGGTCGGGCTGGACCAAGCAGGCCAGGTCAGATCCCGCAGGCCGGGTCCGACCCAGGGCCAGACCTGGGTTGGGCCAGGTCAATACGAAACCCATCTATTTTGGATAACTATTTCATCTCATGAGACTTCAAATGCATAATGAGGCTATATATAATCAGCTACACCCATGTTGTACATATCCAAATCATTCCTCATTTCAAAAATTAGATTCAAATAATAATCTATATGACTTATAAAATATATCTATTGAAAAAAGGAGTGATAATTCTCTTATTGAGGATAAGTAAAAAATGGGTTGTTAATGTTGATAAAATGGAAATAACATTGAATTATCACTAGATAATTTAGTAGTAAAATAATCGTTAAGGAATCCAAAATGTCTCATACAACTTTGAAACATTTGAATCATAATTTAAATGAATTAATAACATTTAATGAAACATATAATATCATGAGAATATGGGGATTAATTATATGATATGTGAAAGGGTAGTATATAAACCATGTAAAATTGAAATGGTGCATCACAACAGTTAAGTCTAAATGGAATGTAAATTGAGAAAAAATCAATTTCCTTGAATTTTTTTGAGTGATATTCCTTTAAATTCCTATATAACTGTATTAATAATGATATTTAGATTTTATAAATTCATTTTAATATTTATGATATCATATACTATCATCTTATAATATCTTATTACCTTTTGGTTAGCATCACTTCATTATTTTCACTATTTCACATGTTAATTGCTCAAGTTCTTGAGTATGTTAACACTATTTATTATGTTTTGACTTGTTATTATTTTATTAAATATTCATGTTTACAGGGAAACAAATCCATAAGGTTTGTATCATTTATCTTTCTTGTAAATCCAAATTACATACATAAAACACATAATACAATGGGAAAAGATAATAAAACGTGACACATAATAATATGAAGTAAAATATATCCTAGAAAGCCTAATCAATGGTTTATTCTTCATAACATGGGAAATAAAGAATAATAAGGGTCATCACAAATGGTTTGTAATGGTTGTAAAAGGGATGAAATAATAAATAAATTGATATGGAATGGTAAATAAAAAATAATACATTCAATTTCAAAACTAGATAAGGCAGAAAATATGTGAAAATTTAATAATTGCAACACATGAAATTTTATCAATAAAATAATAATGTAAAACATAATAAGATATGTCAATGCAAAATCTCCTGGATAAATAATAACTGAGTCTAAATGAGGGAGATACTTAATTATTGGTCCCAATGTTTCCTAGGTACATGAAACATTTTCTTTTGAGACCTTTATAATATAATTTAGCATATTGGGAAAAACCCATCTATTTTGGTAACCTATTTTGGCTACTGCGACTACTATTGCATCAATGGGATATCTATAAACAATAACAACACTATTTAACCTCTCCAATGCATTACTCATATCAAATAATTAATTCATATAATAAATCATATGCCTTATCAAATATCTGTGTTGAATAGAGGATCAATAATTCCCTAATTTGATCTATGTAAGAACAATTTTTATTTATTTTTATTAAAGGGAAATACCATTAAAAGACTATTAAATCATTAGTTTGAAAATTAATCTTTAAACAATTCTATGTGACCCATACAACTTTGAAATATTTGTATCAAAAAAAATAAATGAATGATTAATATTAAATGAAAAATAAAATAACATCATAATAAATAGATTCATGATATAATATTTCAAATAGTACTATATACTAAAATATAAAAGTGAAATGATGCATCATAAAATTTATGTCTCAATGGAATATAAATTGAGACAAAATCTCCCACCCTTCATTTCATTTTTGGTAATCTTCCTCTATCCTCCTATATAATGTTTTATGAATTTCACTAACTTATTACAGAGTCATATTAATATTTATTATATTATATATGATCATCTAATAATATCTTATTACCAATTTGTTAACATTATTTCATTATTTTAACAATTTTAATTGTTAATTTCTTTGTTTCTCGACAATGTTTTGACTATTTTTTTTATTGTTACTGTTAATTAAATTTGGGATTTATCATCTATATAATTTAAAACATGATTTTAATATTATATATATTCAGTATATATGTATTTTTAATAATCAAAAATATTTAGAGATATGAATTGAAATGCACTGTTCAAGGAAATAGTATGTCGTATGTATGAAAGAATGTTACTCAGATTTCATTGTAAAATAAAAATAATGAAAATTAAGTGATATATATATACATATGTTATAATTTAATATTCACCTATATTTCATATATATAATACATTTTTAATAAAACTATTATTTATATTTTCCATTAATTGTCTAAATGAATCATATCTCTTTGAGGAGGTGATAGTCCACACTTCAACAAACAATGCTTTCATATTTACAAAAAAATGTAAAGTGTAAAGGTATTTTTTATAAAATAATTCCATAAACATAAATAAATATATTCCATATAAAACCTATATACACTTAGTGTCCATCATAATTTCCATTAATGAAATGTGGTAAATGAAAAGAAAATCAATTTTTTTGAGGTGGTAGTTAGTTGTACACAAAAATTGTTTATTTTTTACTATTTATTTGAAATTGTGTGTAAGTATTGATCAAAACCATAACATAAAAATATCTCTGTATATTGAGGATACTAGTGTAATTATATTATCATGTAATAATAAGAAATTAAGGAGTTGTAAATGGAAAAAATATAAGGTTATTGTAAAAGAACATTACAATTTTTTGGATAAATCCTATTGAATTATACCAAAAGGATTTCTTGGGTTGGTTTATGCACAAAGGGATCAATCTAAAAGGAATAGAGAAAAGTTTTAGGCTTATTATGGTAGGGTTCGATCGATATACAAGGCTCATAGTGGTGTAAGGATGGTAAGGAGCATGTATCATTTTATAATGAAGGTGAGGGGCTCTTTTGGAAACATTAAAATCATTAAATTAATATAAATTAATTTGATAAGATATTTTTATGTTCGTGGTTTGATGAAAACTTACACACAGTTCCATCTAATGGGTAATGAACATACTTTTTATGTGTACACATAACTACAGCCACACAAAACGATGATTGTTAGTGTTTCCATTACCACCTTTGATGGATGGTCATTATAATAGAAACACTATTTATATATGTTATATATGATATGTATTTCTTTAATTTTTTGGAATTGTTTTCTAATACATAACTTTATGCTATCAATTTTGTGTATCTACATTAACATCATTTGTGGAAGTGTGGAGAACTGCCTCCTCAAAGAGACATGATTCGTTTACACTATACATGGACCATTTAAATGATTTTTTTAATAAAAAAATGTGATATATATGACATGTATATGTATATATATGACACTATAATTAAAATAAACATGTATATATCATTTAAGATTCATTATTTTAATTCAACAATGAATTAAATGTAACTTTCATGTGTACATACATCCCATCGTCTCCAAGAACTCTGCATTTCATTTATTATCTCCAAATTTTATTGATTATTAAAATTACATACATAATGAATATATATTATATCTAAATAATTTTATAAATTATAGATAAGATTATACCATGATATAATCAATAGGAACAAGAAATAACAATTGAAAACATAATCAAGAAACTGGGATATTAACACTCAAAATAGTGAAAATAAAGAAAGAATATTAACAAACGGTTCATGAGATATTATAATATGATCATATATTAAATCATAAATATTAATAAGATTATTTAAAAAATTATTAATATTATTAAACGATTATACCATAGGATTATGTATGATCACCCAAAATGAAATTCATGGTAAGGGATTCAGTCTCAATTTACATTCCATTGAGACTTAATTGTTTGGATGCACCATTTCACTTTTATATGGTGTATATACTTCCCTTTGAACTATTTTATCATGAATAACAATATTATTCTGATATAATAAGTTTAATTTAATGTTATTAATTAATTGAAATTTTGATTCGAATTTTTCAAAGTGGTATGGGACACCTAGGATTGTTTGAAGAGTTTTTTCTTAAAAAATGATTTATTGATCATTAAATGATATTTCAATTTCATAAAATTCCAAAAAACCATTTTGTTAGTTACCATACGCTGGGGAATTATTGATCATTTATTAAATAAATATATTTTATAATTCATGTGGTTTATTATTTGAATCAATTATTCATTATGAGGGATGTTTTGAATAGGTACAACACAAGTGGGCCCAATATTAAAAATCCCCTTGATATAGCAGTAGTCTCATGAGATATAATAGTTGTCCAAAATAAATTGGTTTTTACCATATATGGTAAACCATCTTGTGAATTGCATTGTCTGTAATGGGTCCATGTACCTAGGAAACATGTAGTCCAAAAATTAATATTCCCCCGCTTTGAGACTCAATTATTATATATCTATGATGTTTTCAATCGACATATCTGTGGATTTATTACATTATAATTTAATCTATAAAATGGAAAGTGTTTCAATTATTAGCTTTTCCATATTTTTATGCCTCATTTAGTTTTTAAAATGGATTTTTTCATTAGTTATTTACCTTTCTATATTAGTTTATTTAATATTTCTTATACTCTACTTACCCATACTGAATATTTGAGCTCACCCTTAATATTTTTTCTTTTAAAATGTTACAAAGAATAAATAATTGAATTAACATTAATTGATATATTTTATTTAATTTAATTATGTATCATGTTTTATTTTCTATTCAAATTATATTATGTTATGAAAAAAATATTATAATGTAAACCGAAACATTACAACTATTTTCTTATACCAAGTATCCATTTTCCCCACCAAAGTACACCCTTTTAAAATAAAACATGATTTTTTTTCATGAAATATATTAAATACCTTAATCATAACATATTCTCTGAACTTTCATATTTAAATATTAGTGAAAAACATTTTAAAACTTGTTATCAGCACAAAAAGCTCAGTAAGGTATATAAAGAATGTAAATTGCTACTGATGTGAAAACATGAAAACCCATTAAACACCATTTTTAAAAAACTAATTATGAATAATAGAAGAATCAAATAATTGTATTTAGAAAACATTACAATGTCACTCATACATTCAACCATACAAATTTTTTGAACATATGGTCGACTTCCACTTCTGGAGTACCCGATGCATTGGAGAGCTATAGTGGGGATCACCCTTCTTATAAGCTATTTTAGGACCACCCACTCTCATGATATATAATAGAGATAAATCAATTTTATAATCTATTTCATTCTCACATGTGATCTATAATGGGGCATTAACCATCTCATATAATTTAAAAGGTCCAACTCATGAATAAATCCATTGAAAACTCTTTTAATCCCATTTGTAATACACTGTCAGGTATTAAATTACCCTTTTAAATTAAAAATCACGTTTAAAATATAAATTTTTCCCATAATAAATAAAAAAATTTCTGTGGAAATATGTATGAAAAAATATGAAGGAATAATTAAATAATTACTGCTTTATGAAACTTTAAAAAAAATTCTTTCATTATATGTTAAAAAATATTCCATATTATTCAAATAATCTATCCATTTTTATATATAATATTAAAAAAATTTAAAAATATTTTGAATGAAAGATTAACATATAACTTTTAAACTTTTAATATTAATTAAAATTCTCTAAAACTCATTTCCATATAAATAAATCAGCAAAACCATTAAAAAACGTGGAAATGAATGATAGTTTATATTCATGTATTTAAATTGAACCATATGTAGAATTTTAGAGAAAGGGATGTCATACTACAACCATTTTGGATGAATTTGGATAAAGGAAGTATGTATGAATAGAAATTATCGAAGATTGAACAACAAAGGTAAAAGCTATTCAATATCATATTAAAGCATCTCAATGTAGGCAAAAGAGTTAGCCTGATATTCGAAGGAAGGATTTAGATTTACAAGTGGTATATCATGTTTTCTTGAATGTATCTCAATGGAAGGGTGTTAAAAGGTGTGGTATGAAATGAAAACTTATTCCATGGTACATCATACACTTTTATATTCATGAAAGGGTTGGATTTGTAAAATTTTATTTGGCATTACTCCCAAATATCTCAAAAGTACACTATATGTTTCATATATCTCTGTCCAGGAAGTACATACCTACCCCAACGCTTGTGCTCACAAATGATTAAATAGATTTGGAACCATAACATTCATATTATTAATAACCCCTCATAATCCTTGGTACTATGGAGATATCATGTAATAATTGGACAACTCATTTGGTAATGGTACTCAAGAGAAATCATAAAATGGAAGAAGCAACATGGGAACCTGAGGATTTTATGAAGAAGAACCAATCATGTATTTCTAGATGGAAACACCACTAACATTTCTAGGATAATTTTTTTAGGTAATAATGTATCACCACAATACATTTCAATATTTTCCATTAATAGCAATTTTAATTTTTTTGTTAGCTTATAATGCATGCATTACCGACATTTAACAAAACATTATTTTTTCGTGTTTTTCATATTCAATTAAATTATAAAACTTATAGAGAGCTTATATATTTAATTTATGTATTATTTTTCAAATAAAATATTTACATTCGTCAAATATATTCGATATGTATAAGATAAGAAAAATCCCAACATTACATCGAAAAACCTATTTTTTAGTTTTACCTACTTTTAATAGAGAAAATATTTTCAATATAATTTGGACTCATTAATATATTTTATATTAAAAAATAAAATTCTTATTAGAAATCAGATAATCCATAATTTTTTGTTTATTTTTTGCAATTTTTTGTTCAATTCATTTTTTTTGAATGATAGTAAAAAAATATTGCATTTTTAATTGAAGCTATTTTTTCGTAAAATTAATTTAAGTGATAAATTATATATTTGATTAGTTTTATAGTATAAAAATATACTTTTTATCAATTAATATAATTTATTTCATTGGAATTAGTTTTAAATTTAAATTGTATATAAAAACATCGTTAACATTTGACCCCTTTTACTTTAACAATTCTTTTTCTCATTTTGTCAATAATATTAATTTTAAATTAATTACTATGAATTATGTTTTCATAATTTTGAAACATGTATTCCACATATGTAATAAGAAGTTAAAAATATATTAAATAGGCCCCTATAATTTTTTGGTATTAAGAATAGTATGATTATTGAATATTTTAATTAAAATGATTAAGGATAAATCAGGTAATTAAAGATAAAAATAATATTACAAATATTATAAAATTACCAAATAACTTGTCCTATATTCATTGGATGAGTTTTTAACGACCTAAAACATTCTTGGGTCGAAATCATGTCCTTTGTAAGCAACTTGGTTGTGATTATGACATTTATAATATATTATTTGACGTAAAGACAAATATGTCACACTCATGTATTTAAAAACTATAATAATTTTAATGTTGTGTAATATAAGTTATTTGTCAGACTATAAATATTCTTCTAAAATATTAATTTTTTTAAAAAAAATTCATTGGAATTTATTTATTATTTTTAGGAAAGAAATAATTAAATTACATAGTGACAAAATGATGATGGAGTAATAGTTTAATTAATGTAAATATCAAATAAATTGTATTAAAAATATTACAATAAATATAATTTTACATAATTTAGGAAATACCAAAATTTTAGAGAAGCCTATATCATATTATTGATGTGTTAAATGTTTTTTTCTAAAGATATAATGTTGTTATGTTATTTTTATAAAGTCAAATACTGAATAGTGTCAAAATTGACATTATTGATATTTTAAAATAAATAATATTTTATTAAATGATAAAAAATAAAAAAAATATACCAAATTATGGTAATTAGGTAAATATTTTAATTATTGATTAATTTGGGTTGTTTGGAATTTTATAGTAACCATATTAACAATTAAAGATTAAAAACACCAATTTGTAACGGTAATAGGTAAAGGGTTTTAACTAAGTGTTAAATCCAAATGGTATGGGTAATAATGTAACAAAAACAAGTCTAAAAATTATTGGTTGAGATTATTTAGAAACATACTCATCATATCTACCAAAAAAATCAATTTTCATCAATTTGGAATAGAAAATTAATTCATATTAATTTAATGGTTTTATAGTTTCCAAAAGTACCCGTCAAATTCATTATAAAAGGAAACCTCCTCCTCACTTCCTCACATCAAATTGATACTTATATCTCCTCTAAATCATTCCCAAATAAGCTCCAAAATTACCTATATTCATCATATAAGCCTCCCATTTTTAATTAATCCCTCCATGTAATCCTTTTCATATCAACCAAAAGGAGTTACTGAAAAAATGTAACGTTATTCAATGATAACTTTCATATTATTTCTTTTCACACAACATAATTAATTATTACTACACACTTATATAACATAAACATTATCCAAAATTTACTAATATGTTTTTATATTAAATGTGTGACCTACAGTTACAAAAAATTCCATCTAATGGGTAATGAACATACAATTTATTTATACGGTGAACTACTGCCTCACGAAATATTAATTGTTCATTTTTCCTTACCACCTTTCAAGGATATAAATTATGATGGAAAATTTTTTTATATATGTTATATAAGATATTTATTTATTTAATTTTGTTTAAATTATTCATAAAAAATCCAATTATACTTTCCATGTTGTGTAAATACGATAACATCGTTTGAGGAAGTGTGGACTACTGCCTCCTCAAATTGACATGATTTTTTCACACTACACATGGAACAAATAAATGATATTTTAATAAACATATGTGATATATATGACATATATATGATACATTAATTATAATATACATGTATATATCATTTCTTTTTAATTCACTTAACTCGAAACATAAATGAATGAAACGTTCATCTGTATGTATGTTCTACCGTCTCCATGAATGATGTCATTCATTACAAATCACCAAATTTTAAGGATTATTCCAAATACCAACATAAAAAATATATAAAATATTTAGAACATGGTTTATTTTATTTATATGGTGGAATAATGATCTAATTAATATGGTAAAAAATAACAAGACAAAAGTTTTTCAAGAAACTAGGCAATTATCACCTAAAATAGTGAATATAACGAGTGAATGTTAATAAATGGGTAGTAAGAAATTTTAAGATTATAATATATGATGTACTAATTTTTAATATGATTATTTAATAATTTATAAACAATCATGAAACCATAATAAATGATGTTAAATGACCATCACCGAAAAGTACATTCTAGGTAAAATATTTTCCCTCATTTCACATTCCATTGATATTTAACTTTTTTGATTCACCATTTCACTTTCATATATTATTATATAATACCCTCTGACATATTATATCAATAATATAATTATTCTCATGATATTAAAAGGTTTATTTAGTGTTATTACTTCATAAAAATTATGATTCAAATGTTTCAATGTTGTATGGGACACTTTGAAATGTTTAAATATTATTTTCCTCAATAAATGATTTATTAATCATTAAATAGTATTTCCATATCATCATCATGGTAAAACATTTTTGAAAATTATACTACAATAAGAAATTACTTATCCTTTATTCAGTTTAAATATTTGATAAGTTTTAAGGTATATAATTTGAATCGAGTATTCGATATGAAGAATGATTTGGATAAGTGAAACAAGTATGGGGCTCAGTTACAGATATCCCATCAATGCATCGGTAGTCTAAGGAGTTAAAATAATGTACCAAAATAGATGGGTATTCACCTGATATACTAATATTTCTTGTAAAAGGTCTTGAAAGTAAAGGATACATGTACCTAGTAAGAATGGCATCCAATAATAAAAAATCACACTCATTTAGATTCCATTATGATTTATCCATGAGATTTTGTGACAACATATATTTGAATGTATTTCATTATCATCTTACAGATAAATTACCATGTGTCTTATTTAATTACCATTCCATACTATTTATTGATTTTTAATTTTTTTAAATGGAAAGTGTGATTAGTTTTTAACCTGTAAATATTAATTAATGTGTTATTGTTTCAATTTTACAAAAGCTAAATGATAATTTGATATCACATTTATTGTGATTCGTTTCCATGTGATGATGAAGAAATATGAGAATTATATTCCACGGTAGAAGTTTATTTCATTTTATTTTGTATCATGTTTTTTATTTCCCATTTTATTATGGGAAATATGTATGTAACATTGCATTTTAAGACTGATAAATTGTACAGTCCATTGGGAATTTTTCATTGTAAACATGCCAATGTATTAAAATAATGCCCTGACTCTAGTATTCTAGGTTTAGCACCTTATAGTAGGTATTAGGAATGAAAATTTCAAGGTTATATCTACATTATAAGTAAGTATTTTTACCTATGTTTGAAATCATGAATGTGGAATATAAATCTAACTATAAATGAATATGACAACCTAGAATGATAAATAGTTAAATGAATAAATTATATGACTCATGATAAAAAGGTGCACCTTTCATTTCAAGAGCCTGCTTGATTAGAACTCCATAGATTATCCTGCTTGTCCTGGTGTAGTTATTTTGATGGGAGAACTTTTAGTAAGATTCACAAGGTTTGTGTGAGTGTGGAAAATACACATTGGAAATAAAATGTGTTGGAATTTTTGTAAATTCATTAGTCAGATGACATTTTCAGACATATGGGTGGGCCCTGGGAAGGAGAAAATTTGACTGTAGGGAAACTAGTGGTACCTATATGGCCAGAACCCAAAAAACGTTTTAAGGAGATGATTCTATGCTATCATTGAGGCCCAATTGTAACATTGGTATCAGAGGAGTAACATATCCTTATGTGTGGTTCATTTCCTGGGTTGAGATGTAGGGTCCACAATGATGATGTTGTGCTCTATGGGGGGGGGGATGTGAAACCACAGAATGATAAAGGTCTAAATGAAAACATTATATGACTCATGTCAACAAGGTGTATAATTTTTTAGGAGCCTAAATGATTATAAATCCATAGTTATGTGTTCTTCACCTATAGTAGTGATCATTATGGGTGACCATCTTCGAAATATCACAGGGTGTTGAGAGTGAGGACAAAAAATATTGGAATAAACATGTATTGGCCTATAGGGACATTAATTAGATAGATAACTTATTCCAAAATGTGCGTGGTCCCACGTTAGGGTGTTTTATGATGTAACAGCTGGTCCCCACTGACATCACAAACACCCTGCAATAATATGGCCATGGGGTCCTAGTCTTCCTGGTACCACCAATCTCCTAACAGATATGTTGTCCCCTCCTTGGGGCCCACCCATATGCCCGAATGAGTCATCCGACTAATTACTTTCCCCACTAAAAAACACATGTACATTACAGTGTTCTTTTTCCTCACTATCACACACCCTGTGAATCTTTCAATATGGTCACCCATCCTGATCATTAATCCAAGACAAGAACATGTAAATATGGAGTTCTAATAATGTAGTATCTTAAAAAGAAAAATCCATTTTGTTTACATGAGTAATATCATTTTCTTCATTTAACCATTAATCATTATGGATAAGTAAATTTGTAATCATAAATATGGAAACTAATTTAGTTTTTTATAAAATTAAGAAAAATCATTTCTAGCATTTTAGTGAAGTAGAATATAGTTTTAAAAACCGGATAAAATTATATAATTTTGACAAAATAATTCCTTTATCTGTGTGTAATGAATTTTGAATATCTTATGTTGTTTTAATCTTCATTTTATGTGGATTTATAGTAGATACAAATATTCAATTTATTTGATTAATTTCCACTTCCATGATATGAAATTTGTAATGGATTTTGTCTCAATCCCCTTACATTGATGAATTTCATGATGTTATACACCTTTATACATTTATAAGGTATATATATAGCTACTATGACATTTCAAATCCATGTTTTAACTATACTGCATCTATGTAATGTATTTTAAAATTTATTAGTTCATGGAGATTATGATTTAAATGTTCACTATGGTGTGGGACACCTTGAATGTTTGAAGATCAAATGTTTTTCTGCATGTCAATATTCTTGATATTATTCTACATATTTATTTATATTGATATAAATGATTATACATGAATTTTTTTATATATTTAATTTAATTAAATGTTTTTAAAAAAGGAATATGTTTATATTTTTTATGGATTGTTTTTAAAATATGAAAAAAATAATGTTTTATTCTAAACTTATATGATGATAATTACTTTTCTACCAGGGTGGAAATTATTTTATTTTCATCATAATTTAAAGGAATTAATGTTTCAATAATAGAAAAACCATCTTTATCATTATGGATTTTGTGTTATTGAAAATGTGTTTTTGATGAAATTGGTGTTTTGGTATGTGAAATGGGTTCTTGAAAGAAAATAGTATCATTAATTGGAAGTGTTTTCATGTGTGATTATATTTGTTTTTTCAAAAAAAAAGATGAAAGTGTTTTTTAATGATATGGTATGTGAGAATTATATTAAACGGGTGATCCTGATACAACTTATACAAAGGGTTAAGCCCTATTATAACTCACATGTGAGCCCATTATAGCATATACGAAGGGATGTTACCCATTATAACTCACTGATGTACCCGATATAGCTAATAAGAAGGGTGATCTCCAGTATGGATCTCCAATTAATTGGGTACTAATAATATTGGTTATTGGTCATACGGTTTTTCTTATAGAGGGTTTTTTAAAATGGTTTTATGTATATTATTCACTATAGAACCAAAAATATTTTTAATTACTGGCAACTGATTTTAAAGAATCTCATTATGAAAAATGTGTTTTTGTTTCTCATGTGAGATTTTTTTGTTCCATTCTATCAAATAACATTAAATGGGTTTCAATGTTTTTCACTAGACCAAGGGTTTTATTACCTTTTTATCCCTTAATAATCTTTTGTGATCATCACAAGATTTAAAAGAAGATTCACTTGGTTAAAGGAATTCCCAAACCCGATAAACCTATAGTTGATGGAGTATTTTATTACGTTATCATGTTTAAAAATAAATTAATCTCAAAGGCCCATATAATGAATTGTCTTGGAAATAAATATTAAAAACATAATAACAATAATATAATGGGAAATGAAATAAAACATGATATATATCAAAACAAAATAAACTGCATCCTTGAAAGATTATTCAATGATATATTTTTCATAACATGGGAGAAGAATTTTAATAAGGGTGATCTCAATTTCCTAATTATAGAATTTAGAACGGAAGAAATAATAAATAAATTAATATATATAGGTAAATAAATGACCACATACTCTATTTAAACAACAAGATAATGCATAAACAATATATAAAGGTAAATAACTGAAAAAAATTTCATTTTATCAATAAACAAGTAATGAAATAAATCCATATATACATCAACAATAATCTCAGGGATAAATAATAAGTGATTCTAAATGAGTGAGATAATTATTTATTGGATTTCATGTTTCCTATGTACATAAAACCTTTACTATAGATACATTTCAAAACATGATTTATCATATCAGGTAAAACCCATCTATTTTTGCCAACTATTTCATGTTGTGAGACTACCAATGAATCGAGGGGCTATCTATAATCAGACCCAACCATGTCCTACCAATCTAAAGCATTAACCATATCAAATAATCAATTCAAATAATAAAACATATCACTTATGAAATATATTTATTAAATAAAGGGTTTATAATTTCCCAATAGAGGATATGAAACAAAAATGGTTTTTATAATTATGAAATAGAAATACCATTGAATTTTCAATAAATAATTTTTTAGGAAAATTATCTTTAAACAATGAAATGTGTCCCATACAACATTGAGACATTTGAATCAAAATTTCAATAAAGTAATAACACTAAACGAAACCTTTAATATCCGGATAATAAAGAGAATAATGGTATAATATTCCAATGGGATATATATACACCATATAGAACTAAAATTATGCATCACAATAATTAAGACTCAATTGAATGTAAATAGATACAAAATCATTTATCTTGCATTTCTTTTTTGGGTTATCATCTGTAAAACTCATGAATAATTGTTTATAAATTTAAATAGCTTATTAAAGAATCATATTAATATTTATGATATCATATATTATCATCTTATAATATCTTACTACCCATTTCCTAACATTCATTCTTCACTTTCACTATTTTATGTGTTCATTGTGTAGTTTCTCAAGTTAGTTTTGACTTCATACTAGTTGTTACTATTTATTACATTATGGATTAATCATCTCTGGAATTTAAAAAATTATCTAAATATTATATATATTAATTATATTTTTATTTTTGATAATCAACAAATATTTTAGATAAGAAATGAACTGCACCATTTATGGAGACATTAGGTCCAACATACAGAAGAACGTTACATTCATTTCTTTTATGAATTAAATTGATAAAAATTTAATTATATATATGTATATTATAATTAATGTATAATATATATGTCATAAATATCCAATATTATTTTTAAAACCATCCTTTATATATTCCATTTATATTATGAACGAATCACGTCTCCTTGAGGAGGGGATAGTCCACACACCAACAAACGATGTTATCTTATTTACACAAAATGGGAAGTATAATGTTGTTTTTTATAAAAAAAATCTAGAAAAATAAATAATGAAATATAATATATAACCTAAATAAATATAATTTCCATTATAATTCCCATCCATAAAATTTGGTAATGGATAAAAATGAACCATCATTTTTTTCTGAGGTAGGTGTTAGTCAGAAAAATAAACTGTATTCTTGTTACCAATTAGATTGAATTTTTTGTAAGTGTGGGTCAAACCCTTAACATAAAAACTTTTTAGTATATTGATTATAATAGTTTTAATATATAATCATGGAATAATAAGAAATTAATGAGTGGGAAAATAAATAAAACCAATGTGATTATTAAAGAATGTAACCTTCTTTCCGGGTAACACAATTTCGTTTATAAAAAATAGATTACTTGGATAGATTTCAACCTAAAGGTAACATTCTAGGATGGATATAGATATTTTGAGATCTTATTTTAGTAGGGTTGGATGGGATATATGGAAAATGTGATGTAAGAAAGTGAGGGAGGATGTGTCCTTTTATAATCAATGTGAGGTGTACTTTTGGAAACTCTAAATCTATTAAATTAATATAAATTCATTTTCAACTCAAAATGTATACAAGATGATTTATTTCAATGATAATCTATCTAGAGGCCAAGTTATCTTATCTAATAATTTTTATACTAGGTTTTATCACATTATTACCATTATCTTTTGGTTTTAACCCTTATAAAAAACATTTTAAATCTTACCATGAAAACATGGGTTTTTTACTCATTAACGGGTAACACAGTTACTATAAAATTCCAAAAAAACCCAAAAGGATAATTGAAAAGAAAAACCTTATCCCAATTCTTTGGTAATTTGTTTTATCAATTTTATATCATTTAATAAAATTTTAATTATTTTAAAATATTAATAATTCCATTGTTGACCCTATTCATTATTTGACTTTTTATAAATATAATAACGTCATGATATATTCAATCTAACCATTTTAAAAAATCACTAATATATTAATACATATCTCTAAAATTCATGTATAGAATAAATTATAACTAATTATATTTATTTTAATATTTTAAATATCATTTATATGATACTTAAATTAAATAAACTATTAATGCATCATCATTGTGTAACAATGTAATTTAATTATTTCATTACTAACATTTATAAAAAAATTTCAATAATTTTGGTAAACATTTTATATTTATAAATACTATTAATAATAATACATACACTTATATAACACCATATTAAAACTATTATAGTTTTTGGAAACATGTGTGTGAAATCATTATCTCTACCTTAAATATATATTATAAATGTCCTAATCATGTCCATATGGCTTCCAAAGGTCATAATTTCTGATTAGGTATTATTTTGGTTGAAAAAAATTATAAAATGAATTTAGGATAAGAGTTAGGTTAATTTTTTAATATTTATAATATTATTTTTATTTTAATTAACTGAATTACCATTAACCATGGTAATAAAAATAATTACTAAAGTTACTATTTTATATTTCCAATAATAAAGGAGACCTATTTACCTAATTTATAATGTGGGTTTTTAAAGTAAAAACATTCATAAGATCACAATGTTTTTATATCTAATATAAATTTGAAATTGATTCCAATGACCTATGTTATATAAATTGATTGAAAATAATCGATTTATACTTTGAAACCCATAGAATATATAATTTAACATTATAAATGATTTTGATGAAACTTTTATTATAATTAAAAATGTAATATTTATTAAATATCCATAAACATAATTAAATATTATTAAAAAAATATGAAAAATTCAAAATAAATGTTATTTCGGATATTCCAATTTCAACTAAGAAGACTATTTTTTTAAAATATTACTTATATAAGTGTCAAAACTAGATTTAAAATAGGTTCTCCAGTCAATGGCGATAAACTAAAAGTATAAGTTTTAATGTGTAATAATTTTTTTCATATCAACCATAATAAAATATATTTAATTAATTTCAAAATATTTGATTGGGTATATAACATATAAATTCACAATATAACTTCTCTTTAAATTTTTATAATTTAATTGACTATAGAAACCATTATTAAATTCTATTTTTTACCAGGTATTGTGTGAATTATAAGCTATCAAAAAACATAAATTTATTCTAAAAGGAACATATGTTAAATTCTAGTGGTGCAACATCATTACCTCCTAAAATAATCAACCTATAAATTTTCTACTTAAGTATATACAAATTGGGCGCTACTGATAGCACAGACACACCACCTTAATATTGCTATCAGTTCCCGGCCTACCAGGTACCAACAATTTCACTAGATACATATTTTCCCCTTCCTTGGGCCCACCCAAATGTCTGAATATGATTCTTGAATAATGATTTTCCCGGCATGCCAATATATTTTCTTTACAATGTTCTTTTTCCTCACACTCAAAAACCCTGGGAGACTTCATAGTTGTTCACTAATCCTAATCACCACTCATCAAACAAGAACGCTTATCTGTGGAGTACTAATCAGTTAGGTTCTTAAAAATAATGGTTTAACATGTTGACATGAGTCATATCATTTAGTAATTTACCAATTGATCATTCTAGGGTTTCACATCCCCCACCCCTCCCCTCTCAATGAACAACATCCTCGTTGTGGACGCTACCTCTCAACCATAGGGAGTGCACGAAAAATAACGCTTGTTTTCTCCTCTAATACCAAAGTGGAAATTGGGATCTACTAAAAGTTCTTACACCCCCACCTTAACATGCACATCAGTTCTTGGCCAGTCAGGTACAACCAGTTTCCCTGTAGACATGTGGTCACATTCCTAGGCCCAGCCACATGTCTAAAAAACTCATCCTTCTAATGACTATCCCCACAAGCCAACACATGTTCTTTCCAATGTTACTTTTTTCCATACTCGAACACACCCTACGAAAATTTCCAAAAGAGAACCCATCCTAATAATTACCCCAAGACATGAATACTTAAATGTAGAGTTATAATCAGTTTGGATCCTACAAAGAAAGGTGATCCTTATTGGAATGAGTCATAGCTTTTAGTCAATTAGCTATAATGCACCAAACTAAGAAGGCTGAAGCCAGTGCATTATATTTTTTACATTGGCATGTTTATAAGGAAAAAAATACTGAATGAACATATATTTTAGTTGTCTTGGAAATCCAAATTATATAAATAATACACATAATATAATGTAAAATTGAAATAAAACAAGATACATAATAAATTGAAATAAACTAGGTCCTCAAAATCAAATTCAATGATTTCTAGTTCATTACTTAAGAAAAGAAACATAATTATGGTGAGCACAAATTCTCTGTAAGGGTACCTAAAGTAGAATCAATAGTAATTAAAATAATATGGAAATGTAAATATGTAACCAAAATCTTCATTTAAAAAACAAGATAAGGCATTAAAAATATGGAATTGTAAATTACTGAAACACATCCCATTTTATCAATAAACTGACAATGAAATTCAATCAATGATATTATTTTGAAATATATCATTAAAAAAAGTAACTAAGTATAAATGAGGGGCATGCTTCATTATTGGACTCCATGTTTCTTAGGAATATGGAACCATTACCATTGACACATTTTATAAGTTTGATTACTATATTAGGTAAAAATCCATCTATTTGGGCCATCTATTGTTTTGTCATAGGACTACTAATGCATCCAGGGGATATCTTTAATAGACCCCCATCTATTTCATACCTGTCCAAACCATTCCTCATATCGAAAAATCGATATAAATAATAAGCCATATGACTTTTTAAATATCCTTATTGAATAAAGGTTGAAAATTTCTCCATTTTAGTCTAATTAAAAATAAGTATTTTTGATTTTGATGAAATGGATATACCATTGAAAGACTATTAAATCCTTTTTTGAAGAATATAATATTTAAATAATCCAAAGTGTCCCATACCACCTTGAAATATTGGAATCATAATTTAAATGAATGAAGAAAATTAAATGAAACATATAATATCTTGAGAATAAGTAGATTCATGATATAATCTTTCAATGTATAGTATATACACCATATAAAAGTGAAATGGTGCATTATAACAATTAAGTCTCAACAGAATTTATATTTAGACAAAATCACATACGTTGTGTCTCATTTTGGGTGATTGTCCTTTAACCACACATATAATGGTTTGGAGAATAGTACTAACATATTATATATTCATATTAATATTTATTATATCCTATATTACCATCTTATAATGTCTTGTCACTTATTTGTAAATATTATTTTGTTATTTTAAATATTTCAGGTGTTAATTTCCAAGTTTCTCGAGTATGTTTTGACTTTTTATTTTTCTACTCCTGTTAATAGATCATGATTTCATCATTAAAAAAATGTGAACAATTATTTAAATATTATATATATTCAATATATATTTATTTCTAATAATACATAAAATTATGACATAAGAAACGAAATCCACCTTTCATGGAGATGGTAAGTGGTACAATTGAATGAATGTTGCTGTCATTTTTTATTGAATTAAATGACTGAAAAGTAAATGATATATATACATATATAAATATATATATCACAATTCCATTATCATATATATTTCATATATTTCACACATTTCTATTAAAACCATCCTTATTTTTTCATGTGTAGTGTGAAAAAATCACGTTGCTTTGAGGATGCGGTGGTCAACAGTTTGACAAATGATGTTTTTTATCTTCACAAAATGGAATTTATAAATGTATCTATTATAAAATAATTATACAATGATAATAAAATAAAAATCATATATATCATATTTAAATTTATTTTCAATCATAATTCCCATAAATTAAAGCCGATAAATGAAAAATGAACAATTATCTTTTCTCGATGTGGTAGTTCTTCATACACATAAACCGTATGTTTGTTACCCATTATATTGAAATATGTGTAAGTGTAGGTCAATCCCTTAACATAAAAACATATAAATATATTTATGACACTGCTGTTATTATATTATCATTGATTAATAATAAATTAATGAGTGTGAAATGAAATAAAACTAAATTATTTTTGGAGATCATTAACATTATTTAGGGTAATTACATTTGGATTATACCATATGGTTTCCTTGGATTTATCTCAACACCTAGAGAGGACTATAGAATTATAAAATGAAATTTTGGAGCTAATTTGGTTAGGGTCTGTTGGAGCTATAAGGATCATAGTGGTGTATGTATGTGAGGTAGTATGTGTCCTTTTATATTTAATTGAGGGGTAATTCTGGAAATTGAAAACCAGTAACTTAATAAAAAATCATTTTCTTTTGAAAATGGATCAAAATTTATTTATATCAAAGATAAGATATGGATGGTTCAAAATAGTCTAAATTTAAAATATTAATATGTTCTTAGGTTACGTTATTAACCCTATCATTTGGATTTAAAACCTACTTAAAACTATTTAACTATTACCAGGACAACTTGCATTTGTACTAATTAAATGTTAATTAAGTTACAATAAAATTATAAAAGACCCCAAATTGATCATTCAAGAGAAAATTATCATTGTACCTATCAATTGGCAATTTTTTTTGGTTTCTATGAATTTCATATCATTTAATAATATAAAATTTATTATAAAATATTAACAATGTCTATTTTGACTCTCTTCATTTTTTGAATTTTTTATAATATCATAACAACGTGATATATTAAAACCAAATAATTTTATACATAAATAATAAGTTACTTTTATCCTAAAATTTCATGTATGGCATAAATTATATCAAATTATATCCATTTTAATATTTTTAATTCCATGAATTTTATATTTAAATTAATTAAAAAGTTACTACATCGTCATGGTGTCACCATGTAATTTAATTATTTCTTTCCTAAAAATTATAAATAAATTATCATGATTTAGTTAAACATTTTTTCTTTATATATAATTATTATAGTCATACATATCAGATTATTAAGCCCATATTAAAGTTATTTATTTTTGAGAAACATGATTGTTGAATCTTTGTCATTACTTTAAATGAAAAAGTATAATTGTCATAATCATATCCAAATATCTCCCGAAGGTAATAATTCTAGAATAATAACGATTTGGTTCGATATAAACTCATCTAGTGAATTTAGGAGAAGGGTGAGGTCAATTTTGTAATATTTACAATATTTACAATATTTATATTATTAGTATTTTTTCTTGAATAATCAGAATTACTAACTACCATGCTAATAAAAATAATTACTAAAGTAATTATTCTTAATGAACAAGGATAAAACAGACATATTTACCCAATTTTGAACCTCTTATTTTAAAAATTGAATCCATTTTTAAAAATATGATAACACATAATTCATAGAAATCAATTCAAAATTATTCTTGTTGATGAAACGAGATAGCTAGTTTTAAAAGTAAAAATGTTCAAATGTTCACAATGTTTTTATATCTAATTTAAATGTGAAATTGATTCCAATGAAATAAATTTGATTAATTGATTAAAACAATATATATTTATAATTTAAAAATGTCACATTTGTTAATTTTTTCTGGTTTTTTCTATTTTATCTATGATCTATATTATTTCCTTGGGTTTCATTTGAAATTTGGAGAAAAATAGAAGATTTTGGGTGGACATGTCCATGAAGATGGTTGGCACATGGCCAGAAGTAACGATCCACCCAACCTAAAAAAACCATGTAGTAGTATATTAAACCTACCGCATGTCCTCTTCACGGTCCTGGGCCTCGACCTAGGTAATTGTGTGTAGGTCTTCATTCAAATAGAACACTCCACACATTTATGATAATGTTTAAAAAACTCTGCCAACTAACCATTCATGGCATCCATGACATTGAAATTTTTAATTTTTTTTCTCTCATCTCAATTTTCACCCTTAACCCACCTCATTTATCTTCTATTTTGGGATTCCTCACCATAGGTACACATTTCCATCCTTCCACCTCCCTTGAAGAATTGATTTTGTGGAAGATTTATGGAGGTTTCTAATTAAATCATCATGTGATCCCTCTTTCCTCTCCCAATATCCCTCTATTCTAGAGGATCCACTATTCTTTTGGGGGTTTCCTCTACTCCCCCCCTAGGGTGCTGATTTTTGGGATCTATTTGGACACTTTTTGTTCGATTTCTTGGATTAGGGTTCAATTTGTTTTATTTTTGGAGTGTTCAGTGTGTGGTATTAGTTTCACACCGATTTTCGAAACATTCTACACCTGATGTTGGTGATTCCATGTTTATACATTTCTAGAAAAATTTATTAGGATTTCTTGTGTTATATATCTTGTTCATGATTAATGATTGTTGTGTGAAAGTAGTTTTTGATGTGATTTGACAAGACATTGATTTTTCAATGAACATTTCATGTGAAATTGGTGTATTCTAGAAGCAATCCATTGTTCTGGTCTTTGAAAAGATTTATTAATTGATTAAATGATTTATTATGTTTTTTCTGTAATTAGAATCATCTTTTGTAAGGTTTTGGTGTGAGTTTGATTTTTGAAAAAGGATTTGGGTATGAAAATGGTGGATTTTGGTGTGTGTAGCGTGTTGTTTTGGTTTTGTGTGTGAATGTTGTGTATATTTTGGAAAATGGAACTTGATTGAGCATACTAAGGGAAGCCTAGGTATCTAGGAAGGTGGAATAGGACCATAGTGCCCGTGATACAGAAGTTCCTACGACCCGGTTTCACTTAGTGGGATTGATGATGAAAATACTAATTAAATATTAATGATGACCAGAGACAACTAGAATATTGGATGCTTCTCTTTTCTAGTTGTTGGTGCACATGAATGTAGATGGTTGTGGTTCTAATACCACTTTTCATAGAGACATGATAGTCTAGGGTCCCACCACTACCTAGTACTCATAGGGCCTCTCCCATGTTTAGTGCCCTTCGACTGTGTACCCTCACTATTGACATACTATTTGGCTATTGGGTTACATTACAAGTAAAGGTGTTTTTCATTAAAGTTTAATTATTATTTTTCAATTAAAACTACTTGAAATTTAATTTTCCAAGCCTCTCCTTTAAAATTTATACTTCAGGTTTGTTTTTTATTTAATGTTTAGATCATGGAATAATTATTGGTAGAATACCACTGGGAAATAGTTCACACCCTCCTTACACCATTTGGTTCATGTTGACTTCGGTATGTTTGATACATGCTAGGGTAATGATTTTGCTGATAGAGGTTCCAGATTATTGTTATCTTCTTTAGAGGTGTTGAAATAATGGATTGGGGGTGGTGTTCCACTTGCCTTGTCATGGTTTTTAAAGATTGTTTCTTTTTTACTTTTCTAATGGTATTCTTATTTATGTTTTTTATAAAATTTTAGACATATGTATAAATACTTTTAAATCCATATTTGGTTGTTATTTCGGAATTTTGTTTTTCTTATTCTATCAATTTTTTCTTTTTGAATGTTTGGGTAAACCATTCTCACTTGCTTGTATTAATACCAAATAACTAGTGCCAGTGAGTGGGGATCATAAACACCCTTCGGGCCTTTCCACAGACTAGGTCAGGCACCAGTTCATATTAAAACCTAACATGGTTCAGGAAAAAATGGTATCAAATACAGGTTATTAAATTTGGGTCAGGTTATTTGAGATGAGTTGGGATATACATGATCTAGGAGTATCTAGGCTCGGAGTTCTAGTTGCATCTAGAGTTCTTATCTAGCACACCTCGTGACAGACCTCAAGTCTCTATGGGATGTTGGGATGTTGGTATGGCTTATCCTCTTGGTAGGATGTGAAGGTTGTAGACTATACATGGACACGGGGTGTGGGTGAAGTGGTTTTTTCTTTTGTTTCTTTGACATGTTTTGTTTATTGATGTTTTTTTCTTGTTGATTTTTTTAGATCTGTCATGTTAATTATATAATAATGTGATTGTTTTTTTTTGTTGCAACATGCCTCCCTTTAGAGTTCCCCACCAACTATGCGAAGAAGATTAAGAGAGTTCCCTATCACCACATGATCAAAGTTTGGTAGATGTTGTGGTTCAAGATGTTCAGGATCTAATGTTGTGGGCGTGTTATGCTCTTGCTTTGGTCAGAAAAGTTGATCTTTCTTCTCAAATTGATAATGACCAGGAGTTCCAAAATAAAAAACCTCTATATTTATGAGGTATCTTAGTTCCTCTAGAAGCATAGGAGTGTCTTGAGAAGATAAAGTGCACTTCCATGTTCTTGGACACTCCTGATGTGGTCAGTGTGATGTGCTCTTCATTGCTACTAGAGGTTTCTAGTCAAAGGTGGTGGGACTCAGTGATTCAAGATGGGAATAATGAGTTGATGATATAGAAGTACGTTAAGGTAGACTTTAATAAAAAATACTACCCTGAAGTCTTAGAATATGCTATTTCCAGGGAGTTCAAGTTATCATGTCATTGGGGACCATTTAGTGATGGAGGATATTAATTATTTTATGGAGTCGGTCCGGTATGCCCCTGAAATAGTATCCAATGAGCAGATGAAGGCTTAATGGTTTGAGAAATATTTGCAGCCAGATATCTATTCTCATGTCTTCTTATTCAATGTGAAGACTTATAATAAAGTGGCTAACAAAGATTATATGATTGAGATTGACCATAAGGGAATATAATTGGTCTCTAGGGCCATGTCAATGATGGGAAGAAGCAGTTCATCAGAAAATAAGAGGAAGAGTGATGAACAAGGAAGGAAGGGAGGTAGAAGTTTAGGCCATCATTCTAGGAATCCTTAATATATGTATTCTGATTTGGTTTCCATTATATTTCACCAATGCAGGAAGGTGGGACACACCTAACCTTCTTGTTCATATTCTCCAAAATCCGATCATCAATGTGGAGCATTGGGGCAGACACACCGATTCTATAGATCTACATGTTCTTTTTAGGGAGGGGCAATATTAGTGGATTCATAAGGTATGAAAGCTTAATAATAACCATCTCAGATAGTGGGATCACAATTTGGTAGTCGAGGTGTAAAGACTGGATCCTATTCTAGATAGATTTTGATCAGACCAGAGCCATAGGCCTGTGGTCAGGGTCAGACTCAGACTGATACCAAGCACTTTCATAATGTGGAACACACTCCAGTGGGATGGGATGCATGGGATTCAACTATTTGAGGTAAAATTTTGAGTTCATATTCAATAGTACGTATTCTATTTGATACTTGTTCATCTATTTTTTTTATATATTCATGTCCTGTGAACCTATTTAATTTTTAAAATGATCTCTTATCATTTTCAATTGAGATGGTGACGTCACTGGGTATAAGGAAGGAGGAGGGTCTTGGGTGTCAATATTGGGTTCTCTCTATTCCGGGTAATGAGATATAATGGGATTTCGTGGTCATGGTCAGTGAAATATTTAATGTGATATTTCTAATGGACTAGTTGATGCACCTACAAACACACATTGATTGCTATCAGTAGCAGGTTAGTTTCAAGGAACCTGATGGGAGTGATCATGTTTTCTATGGGGAATGGGATCCTCTATTGGGTCACACTAGACCTCCACTCCCATATTTAGGAAATCTAGTTTTTCGGTTATAATTTATTGTGATAGAGAATTATGTTAGTGCTCATGAGGATGGGTTTCCTCATGTAGTGGATAAGTTCCCGAATGTATTCCCAAATGATTTTTCAAGGTTACCCTTAGAGAGGAATGTGGTGTTCTCAATTGATTTGGTTCTAGGAAAATAGCTAATATCACATCCCTCATATTTCATTTCCCTAACTAGATTGTGGGAATAAAAGATACAACTAGATGATTTGGAATCCAAAGGTTCCATTCACCTGGGCATCTCTCCTTGGGTTGCTCTTGTTTTTCCTCCAAAAAGGATAACGTATCTCTCTAGTTGTAAATCTACTTCCAAAATTGTAATAAATTAACCATCATGAATGAATACCCTTTTCCCCAAAATGGTGATTTTTTGACCAAATAAATGGTGCAAAGTGGTTCTCCAAAATTGAACTTTTTTCAGTTTACCACCATGTCAGGGTAAAATAGGAGGATGTCCCAAAAATGGATTTCTAATATAGGTAAGGCCACTTAATTTATTTTTTCATGCCTTTCTTATTGAAAAATTCTCCAGTGGTCTTCATGGAAATCTTGAATAGTGTGTTCCAAAAGTATCTTGACTCCTTCATTGTGGTATTTGTTTATGACTTCCTAGTCTACTTCTGATCTGATGAAGAGAATGAACATTATTTTTGGATCATGTTGGGCACTCTGCAGGATCACTTACATTATGTTATGTCCTCAAAGTGAACCTTCTTGATCAGCGATGTAATTTGTTGGGCCATTTAATTTTAGAGAAAGGGTTTTTGGTGGACCCCAAGAAGATCAGTGTAGTTAGGTCATGGGAGCATATGAAGATGGCGTTCAAAATCGGGAGATTTCTTAGCCTAGAAAGTTATTAAAAGTGGTTCATTTTGGATTTCATTGGGATTTTGTCCTCTATGACTGCACTAACTCAGATAGGGTGATGTTTGAATAGAGACCAAAATGTCAAGCATATATTGAGGATCTGAAGCAGTGGTTGACTATCACAGCCATGTTAACCTTTCCAGAATCTGTAAAGGGGTATGGGGTTTATTGTGATGCTTCAGGTATGGGTCTTCGGTGTGTGCTTGTGCAGGTTGAGCAAATGGTGGCATATGGTTCTCACCTACTCTGGAAAGATGAGAAGAATTACCTGACCATAGACCTGTAAATAGTCAAGGTAATAAATTCTTTGAAGACCTGGTGTCACTACCTATTTGGGGATTTGTTTGTGGTATACTCTAATGATAATATCATAGCCTACATCTTCTCACATGAGGATCTCAATCTAAATAATTTCCATTGGATCAAATACCTTCATGTTTTTGACTCTGATATCATCTATACCCCTGGAAATGGAAATTTTGTGGCAGACTCCTTGATCAGAAATGTGCAAGTGGAGGCATTGAGGAATTCCAGCGATGAGTGGATTTTTATGGGTCTCTTTTCCGAGATGTATTTAGAGACCAAGGAGGTCAGTAGAGGTTCATTCTTGTCGAGAATTTGGTTTAATCCTTCTCAATTATTTTTGGTTCAGTGGGAGAAGGCATGTGATGAGTTGTGTCAGTGGTATTTGTAGTTTCTTAGTGGTGGGGAGACGTCCTAAAATTTGTTTTTGTCTCCTGAGGGAATTCATTGTTTCAAGGTATATTTCATGGGGCCATTATCTATAAGGAAGGTGGTGATGCAGAATAGCCACCAGTCTAAGCGGGACATTCATCCTGGTGAAACCAAGATGTATTTTGATGTTCATCGGCAGTTTTGGTGGCTAGGTATAGGGATGGTTATTTCTGATTTCTTATTGATGTGCTCTATATGTCAATAGGTAAAAGTACAACATCTAAGGCCCTCTAGTTTGCTTCAGTAGTTAACAATTAATAACATGAAGTGGGATGAATTTTCCATGTATTTAATTATTGTATTAACATGTACACATCGATGAAGGAATACTATTTTTGTACTAATCAATAGTTTAACGAAGTCATCACACTTTATTCTGATTAGATATTCATCGATGGTGGATGAGGTGAGATTGTTGTATGTTCTTGATGTGGTTATACTTCATGGTGTTCCATTAGAAATCGTTCATGATAGAGACCCCTTCTTTTCATATCAGTTCTAAGAAGGCCATAAAAGGGAATTGGGTTCTTAGGTCAAATTGAGCATGACATAACAACCCAAAATAGATGGCCAGACAGAATCAGAAAATCAGATTTTGGAGGATCTGCTTTATACATGTATTTTGGATTTCAAAGGATCATGGGATATCAATATGGGATTGGTTGAGTTTTATTTTAATAATATTTACCAATCCTCTCATGGAATGGATCCCTTTGATGTTCTCTCTGGTCATCTTGGTCAGTCTCTATTGTGTTGGGTTGAGGTAGGTAAGACCACACTTTTAGGACCAAGACTTGTGCAAGAGATTTCTATGAAACTCAAGATGATTAGGAATCAGTTATTAGAATATCATAGTCACCACACATATTATGGTTATAATAGTCATTTGGATATTGAGTTTTCATTAGGTGGTAATCTGTTCTTGAATGTGGAACCCCATTTGTTTCATCATCACTTGGGGAAGCTGGAAAAGATAACGCCGAGGTATGTTAGAACTTTCAAGATTACTGAGTAGATTGGAAGGGAAGAATACTAGTAGGCTTCTCATTATTAGTCGATTTAGATTCATTATATGTTTCTTGTCTCCCAACTGATGAAATATAATATTGACCCGTCACATGAGTTGAATTGGGAAGAGATGGAGTTGGATCCCAATTTACCATTGTTTGAATGGCCAATATGTATAGTGGATTTACTAGAGAATGTTCTTTATGGGAATTCTATTCGGCTAGTCTATATCCTTCGGTATAATGAGAATTATAAACATGAAACTTGGTATATTATGTATTCGATCGAAAAATAGTATCCATTTTTGTTTTCTGATCATGTTTTGGGTTGACTTTACAAGGGCATAATGTTTTCATATTGGGGATAATTATCACATCTGTGATTTGTTTTCATATATTTTTCTATTTTAACTTTACTCCATCATTTCTCATTGGGGTTCCTTTTAATTTTGAATAAAAATGGATGATTTTTAGTGGACTATCCCCTACACATGGTTGGACCATGGAATTAAGTTACCGTGTAGCCAACCCATGAAACTTTGTGGTAGGAGACATATACTACCACATAGTCTATTCATGGTATTACACCTCAGCCCAGGTAACAATGTTCATTAACTCCATCAAGAATAATTCTCCACAAATTTACCCCATGGTTTACCAAACCACGTGGGCTAACCGTGTGTGGCATCCAGGTAATTAAATTTTTTAATGTTTTCTGTCTCCACTCAATGTTATCCCCTAAACCACCTCATTTCAACACTAATTCCGGATTCCTCACCCTAGGCAATCATCTCCCACCTTCCAACTCCCTTGGAAATTCTACTTTTATAGGATTTAGGGTGGTATCTCTTATAATCACCAAGTAAGCCTCTACACTTCTCTAAACCGCCCTATATTTTAGGGTGTCCACAATTCTTTTGGGGGTTTCCTATTCTCAAGCCCTAGTATCCCAATTTTGGGGTTATATTTTGAAACTATTGGTTCGATCTCTTGGATTAGGTTTCGATTTTTCATCCGTGTGGTGAAAACATGGTGAAGTTGGAGTTTCACACCGATTTCTGAAACATTCTACACCTTAGGTAAGTGATTTCATGCTTAAATGCTGATTAATAAATTTATTATTCTTTTTTGTTTTATTTATAATGTTTATGAGTTATAAATGTTTTGAGAAATTATTTTTTCTTTGATATTTTATAATTAATTGATTTTAAATGTAATTTTCATGTGAAATTGGTGTATTCATGAATTAATCATTGGTTGTGTTCTTTTTAATTGTTTTATTAATTTAGTAAATGATTTATTATGTGGTGTTTGAAATGAAAATCATGGTTGGAATTATTTTTCTGTGAATTTTTTTTAAAAGGGGATTTTTTTGTGGAAATAGTGTATTTTTGTATGTGTAGTTCCTTATTTGGATTGTGTGTATGAATGTGGTGTATCTTTGTAGCAAATGAAACTTGATTGAGCACACTAAGGGAAGCCCAAGTAGCATGGAGGGAGGAGTAGGACTAGCATTATAGTGATACGAAAGTTGGCACGACCATGTTTCACTTAGCCAAATGGATGATGAAACAATTCATAAATATTGATGATGATTATGGACAACTATAATATTGGATTATTCTATACTCAAGTGGATCGTGTATGGGAACATAGATGGTTTTGGATCCTATACCACTTTTCATCAAGATGTGAGGTTATAGAGTCCCATCACTAGTTGTTACCCAAAATGTCCTCCCCCATTTTATGTGTTGTTTGACTATGCCGCTCTCACATTCGGTATAGGGTGTGGCTATTGAGTTACTTAAAATTTAAAGGTTTTTTTATTTAATGTTGAATTCTTTTAAAAGTTATTTTCCTTAAAATTGTTTCCCTTTAAATTTTTATTGCATGTCCTTTGAATACTATACTTCAATAGTGTTTATCATTTAATATTTATAGCATGTAATCATTTATGTTGAAACCCTACCGGGTGATATCTCACACCCTGCTTACTCCATTGGGTGTATATAGACATTGAAATGTCTCATACAGGTATTCGTAAATCTTGTGGGGATGGTGGTACATGCTTACAATGATCTTCATGGGATGTTTTACAATGATGGCTTAAAGGATGTGTTCCCCTTATCTTGTTTTAGTCAATGGAGATTGTTTATTTTTTTTGTTTTCTTGTGGTATTTCTCATTTGGTGCTATATGGAATTATAGAATTCAGTTTGATACCTTTTAAATCCTTGTTTTTTTGTGATTTATAGATTTGGATTATCTTATAGTTTAAATTGTTTTCATTTTTCATGTTCGGTTAAATAATTCCCACTTACTTGTATTGATACTCAAGAACTTGTGCCAGCCCATGGGATCGGGAGTTCCTTTCAGGCCTTTCAATAGACTGTGTTAGGCACCAGATCGGAGGACGACATGGTTTGGTTTCTAACAAAAACAAATAAAATATATAATTATAAATTTTTAATTATTTTTTATGAACTTATTTTAATTGAAATTGAAATATTTGTCATTATCCATCAAATAATGAATCGTTTTGGGAAATATCAAAAATCAAAAATAGTAAATTTTGATACTTTTAATTCAGAGAAATTTTATATTTTGTAAAGTATAACTAATTTTTTTCACAAAAATGATTTAAAGTAGGTTCTCAATTAAAAGGTGTTAAAAATAAAAATGTATGTATTTATATGTGATATTGGGACTGTTCATATATTGTACCTATAAAATGAATTGGAGGAATGTGAAAATATTTTATTTGATATATAACATATAAATTAACTATGTGTATATTCTATATGTGTTATAATTTAATTGAAAATGAAAAACATTACTAAATGTTGTTTTGTTTAAACCTAGTATTGCATGAATTGTGTTTTATCAAAAATTTTGAACTTATTCTAAGAGAAATATATTGTAAAGTCATGTGGTTATACAATCTTCCCTACTAAAAAATACATCTTTATAATTTTATATATGTTACCTTCTAAAAATATCTGTCTATTTCTCTTTCATATAATCCTCTGGCTCCCATATTATTCTTCCATTTTTTTATTTCACCAAAATACCTTTACCAGATCAGCCATCTAATTTTTCAATACTTTCTCTCTAGTATCAATGATATGGATGGGTTCATCATAGTATGAATGTTCATGTTCCTTCACATTTTCAACAGAGGTGATCTCATTTTTGGATTAGTCATGCACTTTAATAGTAGGGATTTATTAAACAAATTGTGTACTTTTGATATATTCTGATGCAATACCAACTGATATGAATAAACTCAAACACTATCAAGAATATGAAAGTGTGAAATGTTCCTTCGAAACAATTTAGTATTCATAACAAACCTTACAACACCCTTCCATGGATATCCCTTTAGATAAAAATATCTTCTACTTAGAACACAAAACCATTCCTCCGATTATCACCATACCTATTTTTCCTTCTTTAATATCCTTTAATATAAGCTTGAACAACCTTTATCTTGGTTGTTCTTTTAAAAAATATTCTGGGATTATGATTTTACAATCACCAACATTATCCCAAAATTTTATAGTAAGACATCTCCTTCATATAATTATTTATATGGGTCCATTTTAGTAGTAAATGGAAACTATTTTTGCAGTACCTCGAGATTTTGGTTAAATTGTTTTTTTCGAATTAAATTAATCTTTTGATGTTTTTCACTTCCCACAACACTAAAAATAATATTTATCTATGTAAGACATTCATTACACATGGAACTGGATTCATGTATGTAGCATGCACCACTGACTTGTTTTATGTTACACTGATAAACTAGGTTATCATATATTACATGCTAGACTGACCTTCCTCGATGACTTGGGTAACACAGAAGACCGAGTGCCACCCAAATATAATAAATTATTAAAAATATTATTATAATGAGATATAAAATATCCATTAAGTTAATTAATATAGAAAATATTAACTAAATTATTAAAATATGTGGTGTACACAAATATAAGATGAATTTCTAGATTTCCAATTAATATGAAAAATGATTGAATATAAAGGAAAACTATAATTATATTCACAAAGATATTTTATCCTATTAAATTAATTTAATTAAAATTTTAAAGAAATATTAATGTAGTATACATGTTATATATTCAATATAAATTTTTGATATTAATCCATAGATTCTATAGACATTAGATTATAATAATCCCCATTTTATTCTTAAAAATCCATATTTTTATTATGTTATTTTACCTCATTTTAATGTTGAACCCTTTTTAAATCGAAATTTTGGAACTTTTATATATTTAATATGTCAAAGAAAAACATCAAATTTTGGAGAATGAAATAAGTATTAGGTTAGGATAAATTTTGGTATTTTTATGTAAGGTTTTATCTTTTAATGAATAGTTAATAATACTGGATTCTATTTCAAGACATCTTTTTAATCAAATTTTTTTATTTAAATTATTTTTTTAGTTATTTTAACAGCTAAGTTAGATAATTTGTCTTAACAATAAAGAGAGATTAGGTCATTGGAACTAATTTCACATTGAAATTGGAGATAAAAACATACAAAACATACTAAAAATTTTACATTAAAAACATGCAGTGTCATCTAGTCATCGAGATTAATTTTAAATTAATTTTTTTCAATTTTTTATTTGAATTTTAAAAAAATAATTCCTTATTTCTAATCATTAAAATTTATAATTTCTAATAAATTCATCTAGGTTTTTGAACCAAATACTTTTGAAAGTGATTAAAATTAATTACATCGGTTAAGAAAAAAATTAGTTTAATAAAGTAGTAAACATTAAATTTGGGGCCCAAAACGACCTAGAAATTTGTCGAACACCCATTGGCTGGCCATATTTTGGCCTTTCTATCAATTGCTTCAACCTTGTTTCATTATTGGATCCACATGAACCCTGAATAATGTGGTTGGAGTTCTCTCTTCATATATTTAGAAGAGTGGAAATTCTCCTCCACTACAAAAGACCACCACCTTTACCCATTTGACACACCTCTAAAACCTCTTATGTTTGGCCAAGATTAGCCCAAGTACCCTCCCAAAAATCCACTCATAGACCCTGAATCCACCCATTAAGAGACAAAACTCCCAAGGAAGCCTTTTGGCACAAACCAAAAGGGGTTAACTTATTTATAGGTGGTTTGAATAAGGATGGCATGAGTCAAGACACAATGTAAGGGGATTTCCTTTCACATTTAAATTCTATGAGATTCGTGTTAAGTTCGCCTCTCTTTAATTTTTTTATGGTGTATATACTGGACATTATTTTATTATATATATATTATACTTAAATTAATAGGTATTCACATGTCCAATTTATGATCCTTCATTTTTTGGGTTATTAGTTACAAATTTTACCAAAATGGTAAAATAGTTTTGTCCCACTTTTCCCTCTTTGAGAGACATGTGTTTTATACACCTATTATCTATATTCTAGGTGTATATACTTCTATATTACATGTTATGTAATTAGTCTCAATATTTTCATGATATTTTAATCACCATGTAATTTCTTTTCTTCCATGGATATTACGATCCAAAGTTACCATGTTATAAGAGTTTATTGAGACAATATCAAAGTTATTTTTGAGATTATTTTTGTTTATGATTCATTGAAAAGTTATTATGATGAATCTATTAAGGACATTCATCGATTTTATTATCCTATATTTATCCTTGATAAAATAATTTATTGGTACCATTATTCTTCTATTTTGACCAAAATATATCTAAGAAACTATTTTTACAAATTCTTGAATTCACCCTCTCTTTCATCGAAAATCTATGTTTTCCAGAAAGGGTTTCCTAGAATATTATACCATTATGTTGTTAACATTAAAATAAATTTTTACCCCTTTTTTTCTTTTACTAATATCCTCAATAGAATATTTATGTCTCTTTCCGAACATGGAATTAGGTCTAACCTTATTATAGTGTAAAAGGAATGTTCTGTTTACCTCATATGACACGTATGGATTTACTCATCATTATTCCTTTGAATATTTATTTTCATATTTAAATTTTTAATCATTAAAAAATTAAAACTAATTTTCAAGGAAAATGTTTATAAAATTATTTCTACGATACTTTATAATTTTCCATTTATTTTCTATGAATTTGATTCTGAAAAGGTTTTATCTATTAAAACTCCTCTTTTGAAGAAGAATGGATATTTTATTCAAGAATTTTTACAAATAATTTTAAATATAAGATGGAATCTATTTATGTTAATCATTATTTTATAGGAAATTGTCTAAAGGTTCCATTCATATTCTTCCTATGAATGGTTTATGCTTATTGTCACTATCTTTATGATTCATGTTTCCCTTTCATGGGATACATGTTTATAAAACCTTCTTCTTTCATGGGTTATGGTTTGATGAAATATTTATGAATCCTATTTCTTTTCCATTGGATATGATTTGATGAAATGTTAATTATACTTATTTCATTTCATTGATTATGATTTACGAATCCTATCACTATTAATGGGAAATGTTATGTTGAATGTTTTATGATGTTGTGGGACATGTATAAATGACATTATGAGATTGGTGGGACCTATTTCTCCCTCCAATGCATTAGGTAACCAGAGATAACTCATGAGTATAA
Source organism: Viscum album (assembly GCA_963277665.1). NCBI lineage: Eukaryota > Viridiplantae > Streptophyta > Magnoliopsida > Santalales > Viscaceae > Viscum > Viscum album. The sequence continues at coordinate 463,273,411 of OY728122.1, read as the reverse complement.
ATGTTTTTTCTAAACCTGATTACATGTTTGCAATGTTATGCCTGGACATGGTTGAATGTCCATATGTTTATGCGTGAACCTGATTACATGTTCACAATGTTATGAAAGAAACTTATTACATGATAAAAATGTTATCCATGGACCTGGTTGAATATCTATAAGCTTATTCATAAACCTAATTACATTTTCACAATGTTATGCATGAACCGGCTTACATGTTTACAATTTTATTCATGGACCTAGTTTCATGTCCATTAGGTAATGCATAAACGTGATTACATGTCAAAATGTTACATATGTACTTTGTTTCACATCCATAAGGTTATGTGTGAAACTGATTATATGTTCAAAATGTTATGAATGGACCTAGTTTCATGTCTACATGTTGAGTATGGGGACAGATTTCATTTCTTTATCACAATGAATGAACATTTCTATACTTATAAATGTTCACAACATTATAAACCAACATTCATTCCAAAAATTGAATGTCATTTCCTATGTTATGCATCATTTTATGATATTGTTAATTTCCTTATGATCCATGTTCTATGAACTTTTATTATTTATTATGTTCTCTTATATGCAGGGCATGATCTTTAAATGATATTATCAAGTTCCGTACCTATTTTTGTGTTATTATTATGTATTCCCTTTATTTACCCATACTGAGCAATAGAGATCAACCCTTTATTTTGGTTCCTTTTCCCAGGGTATGAATAAGGGTGTAATGTAGAAGTACTAAAGGTGGGTATCTTTTTGTAATATATTGAAGATATTTCACTATGATAGTAGATTGTTATTCAATGTTCTAAAGACGCTATTTATGGTCCTCAAGCATGTATTTTTTTATGTATTGAATATTCAACTAAAATGTTGTAATATCCATGTATGTCAAGCCTGGGTCAGTATTGTTGGAATCAAAGTAAATGTTTAGTCAACCTTTGGAAAATAGTATTAGAAAACCATAGTGATATCCCTGTGTATATTTATAAGGATATAACTACATATGAATCTATGGATAAGTATAAGGATGAGTTAAAATATAGGAAAGTGTTCTAGATTTATAAATACGGATGACTTAGGGTAATCTGGTACACGAAAACGGGCCTTGTTGCCCACCTTTTTTTGGCACTCCTGGGGGATATGCTTTGGGAATTGACAAACTCTTAAAACCCCATGATGAAGAATTTATGTATAATATGGTTATGGATAACCATGTATAAACCTAAAGTGTCATCAATTAAGTAATTTTACATAATTTATAAATCCTAAAAAGAAATTTTTCATGATTATGTGGCTTTCTTATATGACATCTATTTCTCACCCAGTGCTTTTTGGTTTTAGTAAGTGATATAACTAGAAGGAACATTATTATAACATAATGATTGAGTTATGGAATGTATTTTTATTATTATAATCCATTTCACAAGTGAAAATCTGATTGAAATAATCCGGAAGGTGGTATGAGTATTGGTTATACATCTAAAGATAAAGATACCAAATAACAACATGTGAAAGGTATGTGATCTTCTTATAGTATTTTTTATTTAATACAAACGATTAGATTTAGTTTTATTAACCTTAAGACATAGTTCATATTTAATTTTCTAGTAAATAGTTGTTATGGAAAAAGTATATGAAGTCTGCGTAGTGGTTTAAGAATAATGTTGGATGAATGATGTAAATATGTTTTTGAATTCAGATATTATGTTATATGAATCATGAAATATATAAGTATTTTTACTATATGTTTTAATTAAGGATTTAAAATGATACATTTAATGGTGATAAATACTTACAAAAGTGATATTCATATTAATACATGGTAACCCTTAATGTGATCAAGTTGGGGAGAAAATTTTCTTTCTCTTGGATAAAGAGATGATTAACTTCGATAAATATAATTAGATAGCACATATTACAATGGATCTGATTATTGATTTGTTGAAAAAGTGTTCTATGTCATCATTGATGAATTTTATTACATCATGTGTTTAGGGAATAAATCCAATATATTTTGGAATAATGAATCATGCATTTTTTTCAAAGGTATTTATAGTAATTTATTATATCACCATGTTTCAAGGGAATATACCATAAGGGTATTAACATGATTTTAATGTGGAAATCAGGATCTAATGGTGATATATGGGGGATCAATGTTACGTTGATTTGTTGACTTTCATTCTAATGTTTTTAAATTTATCATTTCCAAAGTGTTATAAGGTTATACAATTATGGGAATTTTATGTTAATCATCAGATGAAGTCAGTAAGATTAAAGTACTATCTCTCTATATTGGGACTTGTGAATATTGGATAACCTATGTTGTATTGATAACTAATGACTAAAGGGATGGCATATCATGGCCCTCATGATATGTTAGTACATTTGAAATGAACAGTTTTCCATATGTTTTAGAGAAAGAGGTGGTGTGGATCAATAAAATACAAAGGGTGATATTGTGCATGAATCATAAAAGTTTACCTTTTTAGAAAAATTCATTAGATTTGGGAAAAAGAATATTCATGAAAAAAACATTGTCCTACTAAATTTATTTCTATAGAATTTCAAGGTCCCTTAGTTGATCATAGATTTATGGATTTATGATTGTAAAAATTTTCCTAAATATTATATATATCTCTCTCCATCATAACATGATGGTAGGATTTCACTTCTATATTCATTTTATCACATGAAACCTATGTTTTCCTATGTGGAAACCCAGATATAGGTCACATTAGGTAACTTTTATGGTTCCAAATTACACATTTTAAGGAATGTTTTTGTATCCATTTTTACAGTGTGGGTTTTTATGAATGGAACTTTCATGTATTAAACCATTTATAACCCAGATGAATTTCAAGGTAAAAATTCATTTTATTAGGGGTATAATGTAACAAACTAGGATTCTGAGGAATTTTTTATGAATTAATTTAATCTATTTATGTATATCACTTCACACAAAAAAAAAATTATTTTCACTAAGTCAATAATTACTTTCACATGGAAGCTTCTTGGTGTAAGTTACTAACAACACCTACCGGGTATACATCACATGGAACTATAAGGATAACATACATTAAAAACAAGTTTGACCTTCCTTGATGACTTTCATAACATACAAGACCCAGTGTTACCTAACTATAATATATTTTTAAAATTATTATTATAATGGGACATAACCTAGATGTTAAGTTGATGAAAATAAAAAATATTAGATAAATTATGAAACTATGTGTTTTAGACATACATAAGATGAATTCATCAATTACTATCAAATATAAAACCAAATTTAATATAATTAAAAATATCCTTATAGTCACAAAGATATTTTAACCTAGTGAATTAAATTAATTAAAATGGAAAGTTATATTAATGTAATACATCTGATATATATTTAATATAATATTTTTGATATTCCTCCAATAGATTATATAAAAATAATGTAATAATAATTCCAATTTTATGCTTAAAAATTATAATTTTATAATAGTGTTTTTATAACCATTTAATGAAGAACACATTTTAAATCCATATTTTGGAACTTTTATAGATTTAAATACAAAACTAAACTTAATATCTACAAGAGAGACATAAAAATTAGGTTTTGATAAATTTTTGGTAGTTTTATGAAAGTATACATCTTTTGATGAATGTATAAAAATACTGGATTCTATTTAAAAACAATGTTTTCATCTAATTTATTGTCAATGTTAAATTATATTCTTAGTTGGTTTAGTAGTTTGTTTTGATAATATTTTTAAATATTAATCAAATTTATGTTATTGGAAACAATTTATCATTGAAATTTGAGATAAAAACTTAAAAAATTGTTGGATGTTTTTTCATTAAAATCAATAGTGTCTTCCTATTAGTAGGGGTAATTTTAATTAAACATTTTCCACATCTTTGATTAAAATTTGGAATAATGTTTTCCATACTTGTAATAATATTAATTTATAATTACAATATGTTCATCTTTTTTTGAAAAATATATTAGTGAATGTTATTGAAATTAGTTACATATTTTAAGAGAAAAATTAGGTTATGTAATTACTAAACATTAAATTTAAGGAATAAGATCTTCTAGAAACCGGTCTATAAACCATAGGATGGCCATATATCAACCTTATCAACAATTGGATTGACCTTGTTCCATTATTTAATCGTATTTCTTCAAGAAAAACATATATATAATTCTCTCTTCAAATATTTACAAGAGTGCCACTTCTCATACACTATAAATGGCAACCACCTCTACCCATTCATCACGCCTATAAAACCTATTATGTTCAACCAAGATCTACCCAATTAGCCACCCAAAAATACTCACATTGTTCTTATAGCCTCCCTTGGGGAAAAAATCATCTGATTTAAGCCTTTGGGTTCAAACCAAAAGGAGTTACCTGATTTGTAGGTGGTTCAATTGAGTACAACGTGAGTTATGACACAAGGTAAAGCGATTTCATCTCACATTAATGTTATGTGAGATTCATGTTAAGTTCACCAATCATTCATTTTTTTTGTGTATGTGATGTACATTATATTATTATATGTATCTTATACTTAAATTTATGGGTATTTACATGTCAAATTTATGATCCTTATTTCAGGGGGTTTATGTTTCAAAAGATTACAAATCAGTAAAATTGTTTTGTAACAATTTTCCATTATTGAGACTCTTGTTTTTTATACAACTAAACTCTTTATTTGAGGTGTGTATACTTCCATTGTAAATATTATATCATGAATCTCAACATATTATTGATATTTTATGTATCATGTAATTTCTTTTCTCACATGGAGAGTATGATCCCAAGTTACAATGTTATAAGAGTTTATATAGAAAATTTCATTGTTTTTTAAATTTTTTGGGTTTTTGAATCAATCAGGAAATATTATGTTTGATATCTCATTGAAATTAAATAATTTTATGAACCTCTGTTTATCAATGATATACAAATGTATTGGTTCCATTTTCTACTATCTTGCCTAAAATATAGTTAAGAAATTATTTTTAAGTAGTCCTAACATTACACACCCTTCAGACATAAATCTATGTTTTCCAAAAAATGGGTTCCATGAATATTATACTATTATCCCATAAAAATTAAAAGAAATTTTTACCCTTTTTTATTTTACCATTCCCTTCAATGTAATCTTTATGTATTTTTCTAAATAAGGTGTTCCGACTAACTTTTTATGGTGAAAAAGAAATGTTATTCTTACCTCATACGACATGTATGGATTTACCCATCATCATTCCATTAAAGATTCATTTTCATATTAAAATGTTTAATCATTATGAAATTTTTTTAATAGTAATTTTCATGTATAATGTCTTTAAAAATGACTTCATTTCATCTTTATAATTTTCCCATATATTTTCTATACAAGTTATTTTTAAATGGTTTAATCTAATAAATAGCCTTTTTAAAAGAAAAGACATTTTCTTCAGAAAATGTTTCAAAATAATTTCAAATCTAAGATGAAATTCGTTGAAATTAAACATGAATTTTTAGGAAATGATATAATGGTTCCATTCATATTATTTCAATGAATGGGTTATTTTTAATGCCATTTTAATTATGAATCCTATTTCCCTTTCACGAGTTACATGGTTATGAAACCCGCTTATTTTCATGGGTGATTTGATTAAATGGTTATGAAACATATAACTATTCTATATTATATAACGTTATGAAATTTAAATTATACCCATTTCATTTCACATGTTCTAATTAATAAAACCTATCTATATTTACGGTCCAGGATACATTGAATGTTTTATTACTTTATGGAACACGTATGAATAATATTTTGAGATGGATAATACCTATATCTCCCTCCAATGCATCAGGTAATGATGGATGAATCATGTGTATAAATGTTATGCGTGAACCTAATTAAATTTTTACAATGTTAGGCATGGCCCTTAATCCATGTCTATAAGTTTATGTGTGAACCTAATTACAAGTTCAAACTGAAATGAGTGAACATTATTACATGTTCACAATTATATTCATGGACCTAGTTTAATGCCCATAATTTTTTTCCTAATCCTGATTTCATGTTCATAGTGTTATGAATTAACAATATTACTTGTTCACAATATTATGCATGGACATTGTTTCATGTCAATTAGGTTATGTGTGAACCTAACTACATGTTCATAATGTTTTGAATGGAATTTTTTTCACATCCATACAGTTATACATGAACCAGATTACATGTTCAAAATGTTATCCCTGGACCTGGTTTCATGTCCAGAAGTTGATGTTGGAGCCTGATTTCATGTCCTTAAAAAAATGAGTCAACCGATCTCTACTTATTCATGTCCACAATGTTATAAACCAATGTTCATGCCACTAATTATATGTCTTCTCATATTTTATTCTTCCATGTCCTATATTAATTATTTCATTATGATTCATTTCTTATGAACATCCATTATTTATTTTGTTCTATAATATGAAAGACATGATATTTAAATGTTATGCTCATGTTCTATTACATTTTTTGTGTTATTCTTATGCATTTCCTTTATTTACCATTACTGAGCATCTGAACTCACTTCTTTCTTTGGTTTCCTTTCCCTAGGTTATAAGGATTGTTTTTAGGTAGATGTACTAATGGTGGAGATATTTTTGGGAGATTTTGAAAATGATTTACCATGATAGAATATTTTGATTCCCAGTGTCCAAAGACACTAAACTATTTCGGTTTTAGGCCTATATTTTTTTAATGTACTGAATATTCATATGAAATGATGCAATATCCAAGTGTGCCAAGCCTGCATTTATTTAATAATAATATTAAGACTGAAACAAAAGTATGTACTAATGCCACATACCATGAAAGTTACGTGAGAATGACATAAACATGTCTTCCATTGTCTAAATTATTCTTTCAGACTATCCATCAATTTAAGGATAGTAAGAAGTGATCATATAATGATATATGCCATGTGCCTTATGAAGACTCTTACATAATTTCATTATAAAGATGGTATATTTATCCAAATCAATTGATAGTGGTTAACCATGAACTATTACAACAACATTAATATAGATCCTTTTGAGTATCTTAATAGGCAGGTCTTCTCTTATGGAATAAATATGCAGATTTCGTGAGGTCATCATTGATAAACCATATTGAATCATTATAACTTGGATTATTTATTAGTCTCATGAAAATACCATTCAAATTTCTTCCCATTTCAACACATGAATATGAATAGGTTGAATGAATCCATGAGGATGATTCCTCACATCTTTCACCTACTCATAAACCAAATATTCGGACACATAATTAGAAATTTCCCAAAATATGTTATCCTGCAAAAATTGTTCATTCACTTCCATATACATCATTGTGCTAACAATATATATATATATATATATATATATATATTTCTGAGCTATTATAATCATCCAAAAACTGTCTTTTTTAACTAATGTTTAGATGTAACAAATAGTCTTTTTCCAAATTTTGGGACACTATCTTCACAAATAAAATCTACTTATTTTCATTCATTCATGCCTTAAATGTTTTTTGGAATTCCTTATTATCATATTGATAATTCATTATCCTTTTTAACAATTATGTTTTTTCAATAATATGAAAATATATTGATATTTCCACTTCATAAAATTCCCATATCTATATTTACTATATCCATGAACACATGACCCTTCTCAATCCACATTTAGGTCTGAAATCTAGGACCCTTCTTAATCAAAGCATCCACTACCATATTCTATTTCCCTGGGTGGTAATGTATTGAGAATTCATAATCCTTGTGTAGCTCAATCCATCGCCTCAATATCATGTTGATATTATTCTATGAGAAGATGTTTTCCAGTAATTTAGGATCTTTGTATATCTTACATATTTCCCCATAGAAATAATGTATCCATATTTTAAAAGAAAATATTATAGTTTAGGGATCAATATCATGGGTTGGATAGTTATATTCATGAGTCTTCAATTTCCCTGAGGAATTGGTTATAACATTATAATTATCATTAAGAAAAAAACAAGTACCTCGTTTGATGTATCACTATATATGAAAAACCCAATAATCCCAAATAGTGAAGTAAAAATTTGATCATTGGATAATCATCCCTTTAATTCATAAAATCATTCATTGCCTTCCTTTTTCCAAAAAAAATAACACCTTTATGTTTATGGTTGGATAATGGGTTAGCTAGTCTGGAAAAATACTAGACATTCTACCAATAATGACCCGTAGAACTAATGAAACTACATACCTTAGTTATGTTTGTTGGTGTAGGATTTTCTTTGACTACCTTTCTCTATTCACAATCAACTAATATTACATCCATCGAGAAATTGTGTCCATGAAAAGTAACTTCTTGAATCCATAAATCATAATTACTAAATTTCCAATATAATTATTACCTTAAATGGAAATTTATAATGATCCGGAAGTGATTCTCAAGATCATCGTAGCTTTTAGAATATACTTGAATAACATATATCAATACCACAACTAAATCATCAATATATACCTTAAATACCTTGATCATTAGGCTCCTAAAAAAAGAGGGTTAATTTGTCAGACCTAATGGAATTACTATAAATTCATAATTATCAAACCTCTTTTGAAAATTATTCTTTGGATTGTATTACCTATTTAATCACAATTAGTGATACCTATAAAAAAGATAAATCTCTGAAAAATATTGGGATTTGAAAATTTTATTGAACAATTTATCAATGAGATGTAAAGGATATTTTTCCTCTATTTTAATTTCATTTATTTCCCTATAATAAATTCATAACCACATGGATCCATATTTTTCTTAACAACAAGAAAATGGGCTCCACATTGTGAATCAAGATGGAAAATAAATCATCTGTTACAAAAATACTCTAGATGTTTCTTGAACTCCCCTAATTCTATTGGGTCCATTCTGTAAATATTCTTTAATATTGACCTTGCATTGGGGAACAAATCAATGTATAATTCAACCTCACACTCTGTGGGATGTCTAGGTAATTCCTCAAGAAATACATTATTGTATTCCAACATAATGGATACATCATCAAATTCGATACTACCATCTCCATCAAATGAGTTCTATTTTTTCATCCTCCCTAGTATTCTAGATTAGATACCATTATTCATTTTCCTCACCTTGGAAAAAATACACAACAAGTGTATCCTTTTCCATTTTACTGCATCCCAAGTACATAAATATCTTCTCCAAATACTTAATCCATTACTAACCTATAATTATATTAATATTCCCATTAAAATATGGGGACTTCTATTTCATAAAGGTGTCTAGCATAAGATATTATCTCAATGGAGTAGGTTTCTCCATCAAGGCATGGTAATTTGTAAAAACTTGATTATGTTTCCACATTATCGTAATAATTTGTTATCTTCAAATACCATCTTATTGGTATCCTATGACAGGAAACCCTAAAAAGTTCATCATGTATTGATATAATTCATTATTCTAGGATCCATTTCAAAATAATGGCATATAATGGATTAGTTTGTAAAATAATGAATTTCAAAAAGGTTACAATAATCTATATAAATTAACTATTTATGCATCATAAATCATAATCTATGGTTACATTGATTACATAACTAATTTTAAATCCCTTGTAATAGTTTGTATGGAAAATGTGAATCTTCTTTTGAATATCCACAAGGAGTGTCAGACCAAGTGCGCAGTAAGGCCCATTGTCATGTAACAGATTAATCCAAGTCAAGAATGTGGCCCCATGTATGATTTGTTACCCCTAGGAAAATTTATACAAAAAACAATTCTACATTTATCATTAAGATATGGATTTATTACTAGGATGACCTACATAACATCTACCTTACAAAAATATGAGGATGTTATTCTATAATTATCCTCAATGTATATATTAGGGTTATGTTCCATAATTTATGTATTCAAAATATTGTTTCTATGGTTGCTGCTAAAATACCTCTGATACCAACTGCACCCCCAACCCTAAAAGACTAGAGATAGTGCGTTATATTGTTACATCAGCATGTTTACAAGGAAATAAATCCTAAAGGTTTGTACAGTTTAGCAATCTTGGAGAGCTAGATTACATACATAATAAACCAACAAAAATGGCAATGGAAAATAATACATGATACATAAAAATTGTAACAAACTACATCCTGGAAATCTTATTCAATGATGTCAACTTTATAAATTGAAAAAATAAAAATAATAAGGGAGATTTCAAATGCTTAGTTAGGGTAAGTACAATAGAAGAAATAATAAATAAATTAATAAGGAAAGGTTAATAATAAATCACACATTTCATTTTATTAATAAGCATGTAATGAAATTCATCCACAAATATTTCGATAAAAAATATCAATGATAAATCATAATTGAGTGTAAATGATGGAGATTATTAATTATTGGAATCCATGTTTCCTATTTACATGGAAGCTTTACTGTTAGGACATTTAACAAGATGGTTTAGAATATCAGGTAATAATTGATTTGTTTTTTCATCTATTACATCTCGTGAGAATACAGACTCATCTGTGGAGTATATATAACCAGACCCCACCCATTTCATACTTATCTATATCATTCCTCATATTGAATAATCAATTCAAATAAAAAACTACATGCCTTTTGAAATATCCATATTTAAAAAAATTATCAATAAATCCCCAATGGAAGTTAAGTAACAACAAGGGTTGTTGATGTTGAGGAAATTGAAAAACCATTGAATGATAATTAATTCTTTTTTTAGGAAAATAGTCTTTAAATAATCCAAAGTGTCCAATACCAATTTGAAACATTTAAATCAAAATTTCAAGGAAATAATAACATTAAATAAAACATATAATATCATTAGAATAATGATATATATGAAATAATATTTTATATGGAATTATATTCACCATATATATGTGAAGTGGAACATCACAACAATTAATTCTTAATAGAATGTAAATTGAGACAAAATTCCTTACATTGCATTTACTTTTGGGTGATCATCTATTAACATCTTATATATTTGTTTTTGATAATTTTAATAACTTTTTATAGATTAGTATTAACAATTATGACATAATATATGATCATATTATAAAATATTATTACATGCTGATTGAAATTCATTCATAATTTTCACTATTTCAGGTGTTAGTTGCATAGTTTCTCGAGTATGTTTTGACGTGTTATTTTTTGCACATATTAATTATATGATGGTCTCATCATCTCCAGAATGTAAAAAATAATTTAAATGTTATATATATTTAATATATATGAATTTTTATAGTCCATAAAACGTGGTGATTTTAAATGAAATGCATCATTCATGGAGAAAGTAAGTCATACGAACCCATGAACGATACTTTCATTTTTTTTAAAATTAAAATAATAAAAAGTAAATGATATATATATATATATGTATATGTATATTATAATTACAGTATCATTTTCATGTCATATATATCACTTATTTTTATTAAAATGATAATTTATATGTTCCATGTATAATTTGAATGAATCACATCACTTTGAGGAGGCAGTAGTGCGCTCTTTCACAAAATATGTTCTCATATTTTAAAAAATGGAAATTAAAAAAGATATAATATAATTCAAGGAAAATAAATAAATAAACAAAAATATAACATATAGAATAGAGTGTCTATCATAATTCACATCCATGACTACAGGTAGAGGAAAAAATTCATAAATTCATGAGGTAGTAGTTCGTCTTACACATAAAAAGTATGATTGTTATCCATTAGAAAGAATTATGTGTATGTGTAAGTGAAAATCATAACATAACAACATATTAGTATATTTATGATACTGGTATTTCTATATAAACATGGAATAATAATAAATAAAAGAGTGGGAAAATAAAAAAACTAAGGTGGTCATTGAAGAACATTGAATTTTTTCAGGTAACTGCTATTGGATTATACTAAACGGATTCCTTGGAATAATTATTCCCAAACTAAAGATTTTAGGATGAATATATGGATTTTGAGAGTTTATTTAGAAAAGTTTATTTGGATATTTAAGTCCCAATATTGCGTGATTAAGTGAGGGAGGATGTATCCTTTTATAATAAAGGTGAGGAGTACTTTTGGAAACTCTAAAACAATTAAATTAATATAAATTCATTTTATGTTCATAGTGGCTCAAACCATATTTATTTAGATTATAATATGAGTATGGTTTGAAATCCTCTAAACAAATAGTTTTTAGTTATTTTTATGTCACATTATTAGCCTTATCTTTTGGATTTAACCCTTTAAAACCATTTAATCTTACCTTGAAAACTTAGATTTTTAAGCTTTAAGGGTTAATATAGGTACTATAAAATTCCAAATGAACCCCAAATGGATCATTGATTAAATTATTCACATTATCTTAATCAATTGGTCCATTTTATTTAATTTTATATCATTTAATATGTAATTATTTATTTAAAAATATTAATAATGTAAATTTTGACACTATTGATTACTTTAATATTTTAAAATATCATGAAATTATTATATAGTAAATTATTTTGATGAAAAACTTATTTGAATAAAAAATTATTTTTTTACTATTAATCAAAAAAATTATCTTATCATGAATATACACAAAAATCAACCAAAAGTAAATTTTGTTACTCCTCTTGCAAAGAAAAAGTTTATTTTTTCAGATATAACATATAAATGTGTCAAAACATGATTTAAAATAAGAACACCATAAAATGGTTGCAAAACTACCTTTTTGAAAATTTCAACTTCTATGCCTAAAATTAGATTTAATCATATATCATGTCTAGAAAACACATAAGTTGAATTTTATACATTATATGGAATTCATTATTTATATATATGACATTCATATAATCCATAAAGAGTGAGTTTATTATTTATTTGTCAAAAAACATAGTTGTGCTCAATTTAATATTTTTTCGAAAAAAAATTTCCCTAAAATGGGTTTTATTTTCTTTTATAATTAATTATTAACCAAATAACTAATTATATATACATTTGAAAACCATATTTTCATAATCTAGTTAATTAAATTCATTCCCTCCATTAGAATGGATAGTTTAATGATAGAATTTAAATAATATTCTCTATTTGTACGTGTAGGTTAGATATGCATATCATATTTGATATGAGACACTGTATTTATTTTTAAAAACTCAAGATGTTACATTCTCCCCATTTTCAAATTAGTGCCCCTGTAATTTTGAACTCAGGATCGCAAACAGAGTGTTTGACTTTACATTATTAATTTATTTAAATCCCACATAGAAAAAAGGATTAATAAAATGTATAATTTAAAAAAATTAAGGGGATGTCTAAAGGTAACATGAGATAACACACACTTGGTTTCTATGTGAAAATAATTGAAAAAGACGATAAATATTACTCTCAATGACTGATGGAGAGTGACTGATAACATGATCATGGAAAATTTAACCATAAAAACCCACAAATATGTGATTAATCAAAACACCATTGATCAAAATAAATGGGAATTTTTTTTTTGAAATAACCCTTTCTTTGAGTTGAGTAATTATTTTACTACATGTATTACGAACATAAGGAATAGTATTTACTTGAATAGTATATTTTTATCCTTTAATAAATTTCCTCTAATAAATCATCATTTTCTCCAATAAAGCTTTATTGAAGATGATTTTTTAATTTTAGAAGAACTAGGAATGGTTATTTTTAGAGAAACCTTCTTTATGAAAGAAATACTCATTAGTCATATGACCTATTCAGAAACATGGGTGCAATTGAGAAAAAAGCACAGTGGAAAGAATATGTGTCATCATGTTTGGATGCTCATTTAGTAGATTACCCATTTTGGAATGTGGGTAGGCCCCATGTAGGGTACCATGTGTCTGTGGGGCAACTGGTGGAAAATGAGGGGCTATGACGCGAAGGCCATGTTTCAGTGGGGTGTTTGTGTTGTCATTAATCCCCTTAGTGTAACCCTGTATATCAAAATCAAAACAATCCATCACATCCTTGGGTAAATTAGAAAATAATAATGAAGTGGGCTCAAATTCATGGTAAGGGTAAGTATACGGAAAAATATCTAATTAAATATCAAATAAAAATTTTAGGGAAAATAACTGAAACACATTCCATTTAAATAATCACTTGAACTATGAAACATAACCATAGATATTGTACTAGTCGAATAATCAGATGGAATACCAAAAACTATTCTCATATTGATATAATTCATAACATTTGACATTTGAAATGTACTGTCGATGCCTCATCCATGGAATCTCAAAATAAATTGTTAAGGCCTCAGCCAAATCCATATCATAAAAGAAATAGGAATGGCCTCAACCTAGCCTACATCAAACATGTCTCATGTGACCTAAAAAGGCATTGAGGGGATATAGAGGGCCACACACATCACATTTTAAGTCAAATTAATTTCTCATATGAAATGGGTGAATCATACAGAACATATACATATGAAATATAAATAACATTTCCCAATCAGTAAACATAATCACAAACCATTCTGAGTAATATGATGAATTGTATAAAAATATCACATTCACATTCAAACTTGTCATAAAAATTTATATAATATGGTAAATAATATCATAACATATAAAACTTGAAATGGAATTGAATTCCAGAAATGATGTTGACATTAATCAAAATATTCTAATAAATTCATTCAAAAGTCCTGAGATAAATACCCTTATTTACTTTAAAATAATTTATTTAAAAATCCATGAACTTATAAATGAAAAAAAATTCAAAATAACCATGTAAATTTTTAAAGGAAAAAAAATATCAATGTTTCATAATAATTGAAAAATCCCCTCATTCTATATATGTTAAAAATATTCATTCTTTCCGTATTTTTTTCGAAAATGTCATCAAGTACCTCGTTTGGAAAATGAAAAAAAGATTCCATTCCACCCACTTTATAAAAAGTATAAAATGGATAAATAATTAATTTTTTTATGATAATAGTTAAAATAATTAGGAATTATTTATTGGAAACATGGACATGGATGATAAATATTCTCCAACAGATACATACCTATAAACAATACTCAATAATAAAATGATTGTGAAATTGACCCATACCTTGTATTTCCTTTTGGGTGGAAATTCATTATCCTCTTACATAATGTTTTAAATAGTGATAATAAGTTATTAGAGAACCATTTTAAAATTTATGATATCAAATATAAACCTCTTATAATATATTATTATCTGTCTTTTAACATTATTTTGTTATATTCACTATTTTTGGTGTTAATTTCCTAGTTTCTTGAGTAAGTTTTGAATTTTTCTGTTATTCAATTTAATTAGATAATTTTTTTATAATATCTATAGTGTGGAACATGATTTAAATATTATATATATATATTCATCAAATATTCATTTTTAATAATCCGTAAAATTTTTTGAAAAAAATGAAATGCATCGTTCAAGGAGACGGTAGGTCGTATGTAAGCATGAATGCTACATTCATTCCTTTTTCATCTTAAATGAATGAAACATAAACGATAAGAATTTATATTATTATTATATTATAATATATATTTCATATATATATATAACAGCTATTGTTATTAAAATAATACATTATATGATCCTTGTATTGTGTGAACAGATCATATCAGTTTGGGTAGGCGGTTGTGCACACTTCCACTAATAATGTTATCGTATTTACAAAAAATAGAGAGTAAAAAGATATGTGAAAAACATTCCAGAATAATAAAGTCATAAATATAACCTGTAACATATATAAATATTTTTTCAATCATAATTCCTATCCATTAAAGGTGTTAAAGGAAAAAAAGGAACAATCTTTTTCTCGTGAGGCGGTAGTTCACCATACACATAAGAAGTATGTTTGTTAACCATTAGATGAAATTATATGTATGTTTAGGTTGAAAAATAAAAATAAAAAATATATTTATAGTTATTATTTTGTTTTTATTATATAATCTTGTAATAATAATAAAGGAAGGATTGTTAAAATAAATAAAACTGCAGTGATTGTTGAATAATGCTACATTGTTTTCGGGTAACTCTTTTTGGTTTATACCAAAATGGTTCCTTGTATTATTTTCATCCCAAAGAGAATATTCCATGATGAGGAGACCTAAGTTAGAATCTTATTTGCCCAGAATTTAGTTGATCTAGAAATCCCAATGTGCTGTGAGGAAGTGGGGGAGACTGTGTCCTTTTATAATGAAGGTGAGGGTACTTTTGAAATCTCTAAAACTATTAAATTAATATAAATTCATTTTCTATTACAAATGGTTAAAAAGTGAGTTGCGTGGAAGATAAAAAGATGATTTTATCTAAATCCTATCATCCTAAAATTTTTAGGCATTTTTAGGACATATTATTGCCCTTATATTTTTGATTTAACACTTAATTAATCCAATTAACTATTACCATTAAAACATGTGTTTTTACTACTTATGCGATAATATAGTTAATATAAAATTCCAAACGAACCCCAAATGGATCATTGGGGAAATATTTAGACTTATTTTATTTATTTTTTTGAATTACAAATTTTTATGAAGTTTATATTATTTAATTTAAAGTATAATTTTTTCAAATTTCATACTATTCGTCAATTTTCTTTTAAAAAATATCATATAAACAATATATATACGAATCCAAAATTATAATCTCTTAATAATATGTCATATATATCTAGAAAATTCAATGAAAACCATAATTAATTAAATTATTTGAATTTTAATATTTTCAATATCATTTATTTTTTCCTTTTATTAGTTAACAATTACTACATCATCATTATGTCAAAATGGAATTTAATTATTTCACTCATAAAAGTTATAAATAAATTACCATAATATTAGTAACAAATTTATCATTATAAAGGATATTTTTAGTCCAACATATCACTTATATAAACCCAAATAATTTTTTTTATATTTCTGAGAATCATGTTAATGAAAACATTGTCATAACATCAAATAAATATTATAAATTTCATATTCACACCCAACTAGAATACAAAGGTTATAATTTAGGTCCAACGATTCTTTTAGTCAAAAAACAAAAGTCATCCAATATATTGATATGGAAAGGTAAATAAATAATCATATTTTCCATTTAAACAACTATACGAGGCATAAATAATATGACAATTTAAATAAATGAACCACATACAAATTTATAAATAAAATGAGA
This sequence comes from Viscum album, assembly GCA_963277665.1. Lineage (NCBI taxonomy): Eukaryota > Viridiplantae > Streptophyta > Magnoliopsida > Santalales > Viscaceae > Viscum > Viscum album. The sequence goes on along the minus strand of OY728122.1, from coordinate 463,256,190 downwards.
ATGAGAGACATACATTGATTTGTTGACACCAAATCTCATGGGAAAATAATAACTGAGTCTAAATGAGAGAGATACACAATTATTAGAAAACAAGTTTCCTATGTATGTGTAATCTTTACAATCGAGACATTTCCTAACAAATGTTAGCATATCATTGAAAAGAAATATATTTTGGCCAACTATTTCATTTCATGAGACTACCGATGGATCGAGGGGATATATATAATCAGATCCCACATGGGTCATACCTATCCAAAGAATTCATCATATTGAATAATCGATTCAACCAATAAACTACATGACTTATCAAATATCCATATTTAGTAAAGGATGAATAATTATATAGTGGAGGACATGTAACAAAAGTGGTTGTATTTGTAAATGAAATCAAAATAACACTTAAATATCATTAAATAATTTTTTAGGAGAATAATCTTTAGGCAATCCAATGTGTCCCATATATTGTTGAAGCATTTGAATTGTAATTTAAATAATGTAATAAAATTTAATTAAACTTATAATATCATGATAATTACAAGATTCCTGATATAATATGTCAAAGGGTTGTATATACACCATATAAAAGTTAAATGGTACATCACAAATCTAAATGGAATTTAAATTGATGAAAAATCTCATACCTTGGATTTTTTGGGTGATAATACTTTAACCTCTTATATAAGGGTTTTAATAATTTTACTAACATATTAAATATCATATTAATGTTTTTGATATAATATATGGTTTTCTTCTAATATATTATTTCCCATTTGTTAACATGTTTAGCTATTTTCACCATTTCAGGTGTTAATTGCCCAGTTTCTGCAGTATGTTTTTACATGTTATTTGTTGTTCCTATTAGTTATATCATTGGTTGATAATATCCAAAATTTATAAAATGGTTTAAATATTATATATATCCTGTATATATGTGTTTTTAAAAATTAAAAAATTTGAGATAAGAAATTAAATGCATATTTCATGGATACAATATGTCATACATACTCATGAACATTACTTTCAATTTTTTTAATTAAAAGATTGAAAAAGTTAAGGATATTTATATATATTTGAATATTATAATTAAATTATCATATATATGTCCTATATATAATATATATTTATTCAAACCATCATTTATATGTTCCATGTATAGTGTTAATGAATCACGTCATTTTGAGGAGGCGGTAGTCCACACTTCCAAAAATGATGTTATCATGTTTACACAAAATGGAAAGTACAATATAATGTGTTATAAAATAATTTAAGAAACATAAAAAATATAATATATAACATATTTAATGATACATTACTCTATAAAACCAATCCATGGAATAAAGTAAAGGAAAAAATGAACAATGATCAGTTCATTAGGAAGTAGTCCTCTATAAAAATAAAAAATATGATTATTACCCATTAAATGGAATTGTGATAAAGTCTAGGTTTAACATTTAAAATAAAAACATCACAATATATTGAGTAAACTATATTTATTATATAATAATGGAATAATGAGAAATTAATGAGTGCGAAAATAAAAAAAAACTAAAGTGATCTTTGAAAAACATTACATAGTTTTTGGGTAAATCCTTTTGGTTTATACCAAAAGGATTCATTGAATTAATTAATTCTTAAAGGAAGATGTATAGGATGAATATAGGGCTATTTTGAGAATGATTTGTTATGAATTGGTCAAGAAATAATACTCAATGTATTTTTAGGATGTGATAGAGGATTAATACTTTTATAATGAGTGTGAGGGGTACTTTTGAAAACACAAAAACCGTTAAATTAATATAAATTAATTTTCTATTCCCAATGGTTAAAAATTTATTTATTTATAATTTATGAGTATTGTGGTTATAAATTATCCCAAAAAAAAATTATACAATTTTTTTCACATTAATACCCTTATCTCTTGTATTTAACTCCAAGATAAAACCCTTTAACTGTTACCATGACAAGTTTGCATTTTTACTCATTGAGGGTTAGTATAGTTAATATAAAATGAAAAAGACCCCAAAATGGATTATTGATGAAGAAATAAGTCTTATACCAATCATCAGGTAGAATTTTTTATTTTTTTAAATTTTGTAATAATTTGATAAAAAAATTAATATTAGTAATGTCAATTTTGACACTGTTCAGTATTTGACTTTTTCTAAATATCATAACAACATGATATCATCGAACCAACACTTTAAAAACATCAATAATATGTTAAATGTATCCATAAAATTAGTTTATGAGATAAATTATATACATTTAATTTATTTTAATATTGGTAATAACTTTTTTTTTGAAATTTCAATTAATTAAACTATAACTGCATCGTCATTGTTTCACCATGTAATTAAATAATTCATTTTATAAAAATTAAAAAAAAATACCATGATATTGGTAAACATTTTATAAATCTAAACAATATTTATATTACAACATATCACTGATATGATCCCATATTAAAATTGATTTTTTTATGAGAAACAAGAGTATGACATCTTTGTCTTTACCCCCAACAAGTGCAATCGTACGCAAAAAACCCTGACCATTTGTCAAACAAAAGAATAAGTACATTAAAGCCTGAAAAATGATGCAAAAGACCATATTTCATGCATCCAATCACCAGTTCCAGTAGAAATGAGACAATTACATATCATAGTAATTATAACATATACCACGTCCATAGTAAGGTGTTTCCTCCACATCAACTGATTCCCACTATAAATTTGTTTCATATTGCTTCAATAAATTGATGTACATATTTATGATTTTCAACTACTCCAATGATAATTCCTCCTTACAGGATTGTACATTACCCTTTTTATAAGTAGGGGAAGACCTGGTGGTCACCAACTATGCTAGGTAAGAATAATATTTCTTTGGTTTTCTCCTTGGTGATGTAGTCCTAGGTCCATCACTTTTTGAAATCCAATTACGTCTACCTTGTCATTGTAAGAAGGTATGAAAATGCCAATGTTTTCATTTTCACTATCAGAACAGCTTCCCCATTTTTCTATAGTTTCCACAGAGGTAGAATTATTTACTCTGTCATCCTTCCTCACTAGAATACTCTATAAGGAATCCATAATCCCTATTAGTTCAGATTTCTTGTTATGGTCAACTGGGAAATTAAAATTATGATTCCCTGTATTGGGATGACCTTCATGCGAATTCATCTCAAATACATTCTTACCAACCTCCACTAGATTGTTGGGAGAAATATTCACATCATCAACCAATTGGGATCCTTCACCCACAAGGGGAACCTCCTCATACTAAAAGAATGAAAATTGATTTAAGTTCAAACAATTTCCTTTAACCTCACCATTTTCATAAGACACACTACACAAATGATTCTCATGAGTAATACCCAACTGTAGTTTATAACATTAATAATCATTACACAGTGCATACTACTTCCCAAGACCATGATCACTCGTCAACCTATCAATCACTTGCTTCACTACTAGGTTAGCGGGCACCCGTATCTCTTTCATTCCACAACCGCATGAAGGATCCTCTGTTGAGTCACCCTATCACATCTCATGCACCACCACTGCAGCCGAAGGTTCTTCAACCATGACATCTCCAGTTTGATCTACTTCCACATAGACTCCCTCACTATTACCCTCCACCAAAAACTGTACTAGCCCAGGATCATCAAAGACATCATTGTTCTTATACACCATCATCATTATGTTTTGACTCACCTTAAGCTATGTAAAATGTACTCTGTGTGACCAATGAAGCATCAGGTCATGCAGTACTACATCCCAGACTCAAACACAACCTCTTGATTCTAATGAAACTCATTACCCTTAGTAATCTAAACACAGTTCACCGGAGACCTTGAAACATAGAACACGATGCATATCCACAGAAAAATTAGACAGCACACGACCTTAGTGCCAGGATGATAACACATGTATAGTCCCACCATTTTACCGATTTCACAAGTATGGAATAGTTTTTAAAGGAAATTTGAAATCCAGGAAAGCCTACCTAGGTCGTTGTCATTGAAGGGTCGCACCTCATGTGAAAATCAATTCTCCATCAGAAAATATAGTTGAATGTTACATTTTATCATCAAGGTTCCATGGAAAAGGAAGTGATCAAATCTTCTTCCAATCAAAACTAGATCATGAAGTTCTTCTGGTCAAGCAATACAACGATCGTTCACTTCAGAAGATTCCATGATTCATCGACGAACTTGTCAAACACTTCAACTGATGGATGATTGAGCTACAACCGGGACATCATGGTGAGCCTGCACAAATCTTTGGCATTATTGAGCCCCTTCAGAAGTATATATAGTTGTGGCGCCTCATGAAAAAAATTTGGAACCTTTGGAGAGAGTCAGATCATTGGGAAATGTGGAATGGAAATAATAATTTAAGGGAAGGACCTATCCTTATCCGGTGAAGGAGGACGTGAGGCTCCCCCTCCGATCAGGAGGGGGAGCATACTCTGGTGACATGCATTCAAGGGAATTTATGACTTGTTTTACGGTAATTGTAAAATGTTAATAATTTACTTTTATCTATAATTATCCAATTTACACTTAACTTTTGTATTAAAATTATTTTTTAATGTTTCCATTCATAATGAAAAAAACTAAAAGGGGCTTATTTACCATGTTTGGATCCTATCATACCAAATATATTATCCATTTTCTAAAATTAGAAACACATAAATCATTGAAATAAATTTAAAATTTATCATGTTGATGGAATGAGAAAGAGGGGTTTGAAGTAAAAATGTTCAAAAGTTCACAATGTTTTTATATGCAATTTAAATGTGAAATTAATTCTAATGACATAAATTGGATTAATTGATAATAAAATGATTTATTTATACATTAAAACTAATCATATATATAATTCAACACTATAATTTTTGTTTTGAGGAAAAAGTTGTTTCAATTAAAAATGATATATTTTCTCACATTCCATTTAAAAAAGAATCATATCATAAAATACCAAAAATTAAAAAAAAAGTTAATTTATAAATTCATATTTCATATACAAAGTTAATTTGGTAAAATATAGCTTGTAATTTTTAGATAATATATTAAAAATTGTTTCTACATTAAAATGTTGTAAAACAAAAAATATAGGTTTTTATGTCTAATATTAGGTTTGTTATTATCTTGTACCTATCAAATATATTGGATGGATACAAAAATATTTTGTTTGATATATGACTTATAAATTAACTAAATATCATCCATATAAGTGTTATAATTAAATTGACTATAAAAAATGTGACTAAATAGATTTGTTAATCCCAGTATTGGGTGCATTGTAATATATAACAAAAATAAATTTAATCTAAAAGATAAATATGATAAATTCCTCGGGTGATAAATTCTTCCATCCTAAAATCCCCTAAAAATTTGTGGATTTCTACCTTATACAAATAAGTGGTTATTTCTCCTTCATATAATCCTATGTTTACCAGGTTGCTTCTTTTATATTTTTTTTTATTTCCATAGAGCATCATTTCTAGATGATCTATCTGATTCCGTAATACTTGCTCTCTAGTATCAAGGATCTTTTAGGCTTATTTACACAATGAAAGTTTAGGTTTTATCTCGATTTCATCAGAGGAGATAAAATGAATTGGGTTAGGCACTTACTTCCTAAAAATCTATATTTGAAACACATAATGTACTTTTGAGATATTTGGAAGCAATACCAAATGATAACCAACAACATCAACCCTTTCAAGAATCTCAAAGTGTCTGATGTACCTTGGACTCAGTTTTCCTTTCATAGCATTCAGTCTAACACCCTTCAATAAATATACATTCCAGCAAACATGATCTCCCACATGGAACTCTAAATATGTTCTCTGATTATCAATATACAACCTTTTTCTTACATTAAGATTCTTAATATGAGATTGAATATAATTTACCTTTATTGTTGTTTCTTCAATACATTATGGGACAATTATATTACTTTCACCAAATTCATCACAAAATTTTTGAGAAATACATCTATTTATATATAATTTTTAATTTTAAGAAATCTGATTTTTTAATAGAAACTAATATTATAGGAAAACTCTACCCACTGTAAATATTGATCTCACATACTCTATATTTCATGTGATCAAGAACTAAACATGCCTTATATTGTTTGAATATTTATATTATAGTTTCCATTAGTTTGAGGATCCTAGGATGTTCTAAAATAATGATCTTTACCAAGATTGTTATGATGAATATTCTAGAATTTTAGTGTAAAGAGGGGATATCAATTAGAAACAATCAATAGATGTCTTTCATGATTCCTAACTACTTCATCAATATAGATCCTAGTGAGGATCCCAATAGGGTGGTATTCTCTTATGGAAAGTAAATGTGAATATTTTGTTCGTATTTCAATGATAACCATTATTGCATCATTCTTCATAGGAATCTTTGGTAGTCCTATGATAAGGTCCATAATAATTTCATCCTATTTTTACACATAAATAAGAAGAAGTTGTAGGAATCAATTATTATGTTGCCTCATATCTTCCACTTGTTAAAAAACAAAACATTTGTATACATTGTTAGTAATCTCCCATTTCATGTTATCCCACTAATTTTTTTTTCTAATTTGTAATACGTATTTGTGCAACCATGGTGTAGAGAGAAATTTGAACTATGAGAATCATAAAAAAACTCCTTTTTAGCTCAGTTTTAGATGGAAAGAATGGAAGTTTTTTTTTGTTTTAGGACATCATCTTCCCAAATAAAATCATTTAGTTTTCATTCATTCAAGACAATTATTTTCTTCTTGAATTCCTCATCATCAAATTTATCATTCTTTATCATTTCAAATAGATATGGTTTTAAAATCATTTCAAAATATATTTATTTCCCACATTTGTTATAAATTACCATTTCCATATTTACTATACCCATGAACTTATGATCCTTCTCAACACTTATTTGGGTTATAACTCCAAGATAATTCATAATCAATGAATTCACTACCTTATTCACTTTCCCTAGATGGGAGTGTTTTGAGAAATCATAATCCATGAGTAGCTCAAGACAATAATTATATCTCATGTTGAGCTATTAATGTGATAATATGTATTGCAGGATATTATTATCCCTTTATATCGCACATATTTCACCGTAGACATGAGGTATCTATATTGTCAAAGTGAAGTATATTTTTAAAGTGAATATTATAGCTTCTAGGTCAGGATCATGGGTTACATCATATTATTCATGAGTTGTCAATTTCCTTTAATCATATGATATAACTTTATCATTTTTCATTAGGAAACAACCATTTACCTTTTTTTGTATATCTAAATATGAAAATACCATCACTCAGAGATGGTAGAGATAAAATCAATGAATTGAGTAATGTTATCTTTAAATCCTCAAATAATTATTCACATTCATTTTTTTAATCAAATAACCCATGTATGTGTAATAATGGATAACAGGTTAGGTAATCTAGTAAAATTATAGACAAACAACCAATAATAACCTGGAAAACCATTGAAACTACATACCTCAGTTATTTTTTCTATGGTAGGAAATTTTTTGACTACCATAATCACTGTACGATCTGATGATATTCTATCCATAGAGAAAATTTTTCTTAGAAAAGGAAATCCATGATGCTAGAAATTGAACTTAATAATTTTACAATATAACTATTACCTTTTAAGAGCCTTCAGAAAAATCTTTATGTTTTTATAATGATATTCAAAGATTTTTGAATATACTATAACATCATTAATGAACTCCACAACAAAAATCATTAAGATATTCAGTGAATACCATATTTGTTATGTCCATAAAAATACAGGGTGAAGTAATAAATCTAAATGGAATTATGGTAAATTCATAATGTTTATACCTCATCTAAAAAGGTTTCTTTATAATGTATTCATTATTTAATCATAATTATGGATTCCCAGAATAAAGATAAATCTATGAAAAAGATTTGGCTCCGTAAGGTTCCTTAAATAATTCACAAAAAAATGTAAATGACACATGATTACTAATGAAATTTTATATATTTCCATATATTCAATGTAATAATTCATGGATCCATAAGTATTTTTAAATGAGTGAATAGGGGATCCCCATAGAAAAAATTTAGGTTTAATAAATACCTTCTTACCCAAATCATATAGTTACTTCTTGAAGTACACCCATTAAACTTAGGCCATTATATAAGTACACTTTGATATTTTGCTTGAATTTGGAATCAAATCAATATAGAATTCAACATCACACTCTGTTGGATGTCAAGGTAATTCCCAAGAAAAAAAATTAATTTTTTCCTAGACAATAGGTATATCCCCAATTTAAATATTACCTTCTCCATCACATGATGTCGATTTCTGTTCTCCCCAAATAATTTCATTCAATAGAGATACTGGTGGTTGATCTAAAGAATAATCTGGTAAGGAATATTCTACTTTAAATACTATGGATTCTAAATTACCCTCACATATCATAATTTCACTCCTCTTGAAATAATTGTTTTTGTCATATTTCAGGAGCCATTACGAACCAATTATTATATCAATGTCAACCATATGTATATTTTCAAGGATGCCACATAAAGAGTACTTATGTGTCAAAATGGGGACTGTATGAAACATATTTGTTGTAATGAGACTTCCCTTAAGAGTTTTGACTTAAAACTATATTATTAAACAAAATGTGAAATTTATAATTTTCATAGAAAACTGTTTAGATATACAATAGTGTGATTATCCAGAAAAAATTAAAGCATTTTCTAAATTTGAAAATAGGATTAATGTACCTTCCTCCACCTCATTTAGTACTTCTACCTATGTTTTTGTGTGTAATTTCTAAGAATAGCAGATTTGTGTGATGGGAGGTGAACAAATTTTATTTTTTCCTGGAATGATGATTAATAGGTAATTTTCTAGTACATTAAATGTAGTGATCAATGAAATTAAATAAAATAATCAGATAATAGAAGTCATTTTTGAACTAGAGGGAAGATCCTAAAATATTATTTATAATTTACTTTACTAATTAAATAATTACCTTTATTTCAATTATTTATTCTATGATGAATCTTAAAAAAGATCATCTTTTTGCGTCATTTCTTTGTTAGAATCAAGGGAAGATTCCATCTTGCAGTGATCCAAAAGTGTTACATGAACCTCCATATGTCACTAAAGGAATCTATGGGTACTACCATGAAAAATCCTTGTTCATGTGTTTCAACCTTTGATATCTATGATAATTGATTCCAATGAGTTTTCTTTGATATATTGGGTGAATATGGATCTTCATTCATGAGACCGATTATTAAATCCTAGCTTTTTATTCCACTTCTTTTCATTAGATTTTTAAAACAGAGGATTTTTAAGGTTCATATTCTTGGAAAAAAGGTACCTAATACATGAAATCATAATGAATTCCTATATTATATTTGAAAGGATTCTTCAAGGTTTATGCTATGTACTTTTATTGTATCTCATACACTAGGGAAATACATCAATGTTAAGGGTGCTCATATGGCCAAGTAAGGGAACGAAAGGAAAATAGTTTACAAGTGACCATGAGAATTATCAAAAATAAATTGAAGAATATTATTATGTAATGAGTGAAGGAAAAATTGACATATGATTGTAAAAAATACATAAATTAGGACAATTAAATGTGTCTACCACAATTAATAGATTCACTCATTAGCATATCACCAAGTTTTATCACCGAGGTGTTATAAATATTTCCCAGATTATTCACCAAGGTATTATAAAAAATGTCATCTCTAGATATTAAATTATATTTCCAATGTATTGGAAAAAGGTTATGGAGAAAACCTTATAGGTATTAATTAATTTGAACCACATATATCACAATAAAAAAATAAAAAAATAACCCATGTAGAATAAAAGAAATGGGTTTTATATCAAAATCATGGAGTTTTAAAAGAATGACTAAAGACAATATCTCTATATCAATATTATCCCATTAAAAGGAAGGTGGGTTTAATATATGTTTATCCAAGAATAAAACTAAACATATTCACAAATAGATGGATACCCCAATTAAAGAAAGAGTTTTGGGCAATCACAAAATAAAATAAGATAATTACATTAGAAAAAAGAGAAATTTGAGAAGAAAATTCAGCTGCATAATATGTAAGAAAAATTGTTTTAGAAATCATTAAAAATAAATGGGGAAAGTATAAGGCATTAACAATATATTATTAATTATGTAAATTTATATAATAAAATGGAAATAATTACATTGTTTAGGAATTTTAAATACAAAAAACTTAAAAACTAAACATGAATGAAAAAAGGTTGTTGCGATTAACCATATCTTGAAATGTATATGCATAAAATAGATGATTTGGACCTTGTGGGATTGAGGAAACCATGGATTACTCATTGGGAGGTAAAAAAATCATCGATTAATTGAGAATTAATTTAAGGTGAATGGAAATTTATAAATGGGAGAGTATTTTTAACAGAAATAGAGGATTTTTTATTAATTTCCTGAGACACTTAGGGGGTTGACAATTCAAAAACATGGGATTTAGCATGGTATTTTTCCTTGGTATTGGTCAGTTGGGACCCATATTATGTTAAATGAATCCAAAAAGTGTCGACCATTATTTTATATTACATATTATCTCATTATGTTTTCATTAAACACACCAAATATCTCAAAATATATTTTTACTAATCATGAAAAAACAGTATTTTATAAAATTCTAATAAATTCACCCTAACCTAATATTGATTTGATGATTTGTAAAATGATATTTATATTATCATAATGATTATCTAAAAATGATAATTTTAACTTTTGAGTATACAAATGTTTATCTATTAACAATAATTGCGAATAAAAATACATAATGAACTTGAATAGTGAAATTTTTAGCACATGAAAAAAATAAAATTATTTTAACATTTATATTTAAATACGAGTGTTTTAATTATAATATTTTTTTTAAAATAACCATTACCCATAAAACCATATATTTTTTTAATAATTTTATATTTTTATAAAAGGTACAATTTCTATAAGAAAAATCAATTTATCAAATAAAAACTAAATTATATTAATAAAATGTATTCTTAAAAAAGTAATTAGTGGACCAAATTTTTTATTTATGACTCTTAATTACACATATGTAACCAGTCCATTGAAAATGAAACCCTTATGAAATACATATAAAACTTAAGGGTAAGGTTTGTGATGGTGATAAATTCTTGGGGGTGGTCAAATAACATTCCATGAGGGGTTATTTTCACTAACTAGATCTTCTCCCATAAGAAAATTTTTTAAAACCTAACATGTCAAAGCTCAACTTGGGTTTGAACAAGAGTGAATCCCAAAGATGCTACCTCCCTCAAAAGATCTAACAATTGGGCTTCATATGAACATACCCTTCTGGATGTACCCATCAAATCTTTTTTCAGCCTTAATCAATTTTTCATTTCTACTTATAAACAATAATTATATTGTAAAAACTTATTTTAAGAGTATAGTCTCTAATGGTCATATTAACTGATTGTTATAATTGACCAACTTTCAATTAGTGTTTGAAACCCATTGGTCACATTTCAAAATATACTCTCCTCAATATTAGAGATATATAGTTTGGTTATATATAATATAATATAACAGAACATTTCTAAAAAAAATTATCATTTGAAAAGTTTGGGTCATTACATTCTTCACCCCATAATAAATTGTTTCCCATAAATTTCATCGCATTCCCCTAGTTGAGAAAACGTGTTGGTAATTCTTCCAAATTGTTTCCTCAGGTTCACACATGGATTTTTCATATTTGTGGTTCCGCTACGACACTTTAACAAGGTGGGTAGTCTGGTTTCATAGAACCTTGTCTCTATAGTCCAAGAACTCCACTAGCTTATCCACATAAGTGTGGCCATGTTCCAATTATACCACCTCAGGATTTATTTTATGTGTAGTGTTAATTATGTATTTCATCAAGAGAGATACATTGAATACATCATGACCATCTGCTATATTTTCAAGAAGTGCAAGCTAATAGGCCACTACAGCCATCTGATCAAGGATTTTATGGGGGCCAATGAACTCATGTATCAAAATCCCTTTCTTCTGAAACCACATGACTCTCTTCTAAGTTGAAATTCAATCGAAGAATTTATCCCAAACACAAAATTAAAAGTCCCATCGATGGTTATCGGAATAGATATTTTCTTTACTCTATGTTTTCTTTATGTGTTGTGGGATGGTATGAACCTTTCAATCATCTCATGCACAATATTGGTCCCTAGAATATTTATCTTACTGATTTCTTGCCAACATGTAGAAGTTCTAAATAACTTTCCATATAAATCATTATAAGGTGCCATTTTAGTGATCTAATAGAAGCTGTTATTGTGTGAGAACAATACTAATAGAAGATGTTAATACCTCCTCCTTTATATACCATTTATCATCTTCTCATATTTTCCTCAAGGGGTTGAATAGTTTTCTCATAGTGTCTATCAATTAAAGGTGATGAGTCATACTGATATTCAATTCACTATTCAAATCATGTTGAAGACTTCTCCAAAATTTTGTTGTGACCCTTTGGTCGTGATCATAATGGATATAAAGTGGCACTCTATGAATCTTTGCCACTCCCTTTACATATTTCACTGAGATTTTTTCAATAGCGAACTCTTACTAATTAGGGATAAAATTTGCAGTCTTGGTGAGATGGTCCACTATAACTCATATCACATTGTTTCATTTGGTTGTTTTCAGGATACTGATGAAAAAGTACATAGTGATATTTCCCCATTTCCATGTTGATATGGGTAGTTGTTTTAATAACCCTTTAGGATGTTTTCACCTTGCCTTCACTTGTTGACACACCCAGAACCTAGTAGTGTAGTTAGAAATTATCATTTTTAGGTTATCCCACCAGTAATGATCGTGAAGGTCCCTACATATTTTTAGGCTTCTATGATTTATAGAGTTAGTAGATATATGATATTAATCCATCGTCACCTTCTTTATTTCATGAATATATGGAACTCATAGACTTGTACAAAATTTCATTACTCGTTATTGACCAATATTTAACTAAGGAAACATCCCATTCTTTACATCCTCTATATTCTAATTTAATAAAAGATCTTCCCTTTGATATTTCTTGATCTTATCATGTGACGATGGGTGATAAATCATTTGGGATAGGGTTGATTATTTCCATTCCTATAAAATTCCCATTTATAGCTTTACTATGTTTTTTTTATCAAAGTATCTCCTTGAATACTCGTCATTTTCAGAACAATATTGTCTTTCCTACATAATTCATCTGAAAAATTATTTTCTCTTCTGGGATGATAATGAATAGAGAAATAATATCCTTTATGAAATTTCTACCATATCCTATGTATCTTGTCCAATTAATTTTATGTGAAAATATACTTCAATCATTGATGGTCTGTGTATATATCACATCTCTACCCATATTAATAGGGCCTCCATTACATTAGAGAAACAAAACTGTAGCTAGCTCCAGGTCACGTGTATGATAGTTCTTCTCATGAGGCGTCAACTATCAGGTTGCTTAAGCAATCACCATGGAATTTTTTATGCGGACACACCCAAGACCTTTTAGAGATTCATAACTAAAAATAATGAGCCATTCTATGATAGAGGGTAGAGTTAACACAGTTTTAGTGACCAATCTCTTCTTAAACTCTTGGAAACATTCTTCACATTTATTTTCCAAATAAACATGGCCCCTTTTTATATTTACAAGTTTAATATATTAAAAATTCATGAATGTTTTATCACAACCCTCCTATAATATCACATTAATACAAGTAAACAATAAATGTTAATTATTTTTGTAAGATGTGGCCACTCTTCCACTATTATTGTCTTTACAAGGTCATCTATGATTCCTTCATTGTTTAAATTTTCCCATGAAAGCAACTTGTTGAAACAAAAAATCACATTTTATGAACCTTCGAAAAAGACTCCCTTTCTTAAGATTTTTAAATCTAAACCTTAAGATATTCCTCATGATCCTCAAAAAGTTTATAATATTTATAAAATATCATCAATAAAAACTACCACAATGTTATCACGGTAATCCTTATAAAATTCTATTCATTAAATCAATGAAAATATCGGTAGAATTTGTCAAGATTTAGAGAATATCAACTAAATCATAATGCCCATAACTTCAATGGATGTTAGTATTTGAAATATCTTCTTACTTCACCCTCAACTAATGATAACCATATCAAATATCAGTATTGAAGAATGATGGAGCCTCAATAAATCTAGTTAAATAAATAATCCATCCATGGAAGAGGTTACTTTTTCTTCACTGTGATCCTTTGAAGATATCTATAATAAATAAAAATCCACATCGATATTTTCTTCTTATTAACAAAGAGATATGTTTCCCCCCAACCAGAAATGCATGGTCAGATAAACCCTTTATCCAAAATATACTATATATACATATTTAATTTAGTAAGATCTAAATTTTCCATTCTATAAGGGTTCTTTTATGTCTTATTGGAACCAAGAATGAGCTCAATGGAGAACCCTACCTCTACATCTGGTGGAGATCATGGTTACTCCTATGGAAATAATTTAATGTATTCCTGAACAAAGGGGACAATATATATCCTTATAATATCATTTATATATTCATATTCACCAATAATTTCTATAAAGAAGTCTATGGGAGGTTATTCTAGAAAATTTTTAGCTGGATATAAATCTCCTTTATAAATAAATATAGGTTTTTCATTCAAGAACACTGGTATTTTTTTGATTCTATAGTTTAATTTATTATTATACATGTATATCCATTTCATCCCTAGTATAATGTCATATTCTAGTTTGGGAATTCCTACTTGATGTGTGATGATATTATCCTACCTAAAGTAAATACTCAGGTTTCTATACACTATTGATTCATGGATAATCCGGCTAGGATTTTGGAATGATTTTCCTATTTCTAGTTGTTTAGGGATTGATTTTATATTATTTACAAACATGTATGAAATAAATTAATTCATAGAATAAGAATTAAACAATGTACTTTTTAGCTATGATAAAACAACAATATTACCTTCAAAAACATCATTTGGTGCTTCAAATTTAACTATTATGAAAAAAAGATCTTCCTTTCTCACTAGGCCTATTTTTAGGTTGATGGTTGTTCCACCAAATTAACTTCATATATCGATAGTGATGATAAAATTGTACTTGCTATCCACACATGAATTATTTTACATCAAGATAGGCATGCACCATATTTAATTTTTCATCACTATTGAGAATTTGAGGCTTCACCTCACTACAACAGTTCAGAGGATTATGTCCATCTCTTCAACACTAGTATCAGCTCCCAATCTTGTCCAGGCAGTTCAACAAATTCTTATTCCAACATTTTTTTCACGTGGGAAGGTGCACATTTTTTAGTTATATACTTTTATAAAAGATCCTCCCCATGTTTGGATCTAAACATTTATCTTTTCATTCAACCTATGGGACCATTGTTCCTCTCTGAAGTGTAGTTTAACATTCAGAGCACTCCTCATGATCTCCAAAAAGTTTCCATTGTCTCAGTTGGATATTTTCTTCAATAGATGGGGTCTTTTTACATTGAATAATCTATCAATATTCCTATTAGGATACATGAAAAAACATTAGGTGTAATGGTAATGTCTTGTGTAATTCAAGTCATAGATTATCACATATTTATTTTCCTTCTCCTTCAGCTCTAGAAATTCCTTCTCCATTTTTTTCAATGAATGGGGGAAATATTTTTTGAAAAAAATCCCAAGAACTATTCCCACTCCATTGCATTAATATACACTCTTTGATTCATGATTTTAACCAGTATAGACCACTGATTATCTTCTCCCAAAATGAAATATATATTCCAGGTGAATTTATATTATTCCTAACAAAGGAGTACAAAAAAGATGTTTTCTATAGAGCTTATCCACTATTCAGCAATCAATATATTTATAGACACACTAAAATATAGTGGTCGTTGACACATAATGGAATCAACCAAAAAAATTTCCCTTTAAGGTGAATCTAGTCTCTAGGGTTGATTCTTTTTGTTATTAATAACTTGAATAATTTGATTCATCATTATCAAGTGGTTTTCTATTTCAGCTTCCATAATGATAGTCATCAGTGACTACTCTGTTGTGACAACCATTTCTATAATTTCTCCTAATTATTCCAATTTTATAAAAGGAGAAAACGTTTTTGAGAAACATGTTTCATTTAATAATCATATAGTTATAATTGAATTTATGTTTTTAAAACATACATATGTTATTCATTAACAAAAACTACCTTTTTTTATAAATCCTTCATAATGGTATATAAAAAGATTTTTATTAACTAAAAACATACATCGGGAGTGTCAATCCAATTGCACAGAAAGCCCCCTTGTCCTGTACTAGGTTATGATAAGTTAGGTCCAATGCACCATGTCATAGTAGTTACTTATAGTTACATCTTTTCTAGATCCACATCAACTTGTTCATATCCATACAAGGATTTATTTCCTCAGATACCGCATACTTAAAATCTCACTGCAATACCAGGATGTTTTTCTATTTTTTAACATCTCCTTATATTTATTACTAATCTTTTAAAATACTATTTTACATGAATAACTAAACAATCCTTTGATATAAAATAGAATATCCCACCATTTTGTTATGTGACATTTCATTACATTGTACAAATAGATTATATTTTAATGTTTAGTTTCTTGCATAAATGTTATATAATACATGATAACATAATACATTATTAGATTCCACTTGAATGGATTCTTCATATTTCATCCTAATATAACTTATTTTGTCTCAAAACCTTGGAACAAAAATCATTGTAAAGGGTGATCATAAGTCCCCGTAAGGGAAAGCAAGGGAATCAATTTACAAGTGATCATGACAATTATCGAAGAGAAATTGAAGAATATCATAAAGCCATGAGTGAAGGAAAAAAGAAATATATGATATTAATAATAACATTATTAATATAATTTAAATGTCTGCAAAAAAATTAATTGAGTAATTCATAAGAATATTACCTTAGATTATCGACAAGATGTCATAAAAATTACCAATATTAGTCCACAAGGTATCGTATAACATGTCATCTATATATATTAAATTCTTTACCCAATACATTACAACACTATCATAGAGAAACCTTCATATGTATTAATTTATTTTATCCACAAACATCATAATAAAACATTTCATAAATAATCCATGGAGAATATAAGTAATGAGTTTCATATCAAAATCATGGTGTTTTAAAGAAAACTCTTTAAAGACAAGATATTTATGTCATTATTAACCCATGAAAAGGGAATTTAGGTTTAATGTATGTTAATATCTGAATAATATAGACTAATTCGACATCTTCGTGAATAATAATGAATAATTTTTATGGGTCTTTACAATAGTAAATAAGATATTTTCATCAGAAAAAGAGGAAAATTTTAGATGAAAATTTCACTACATAACAGGTAAGAAACATGGATTTAGAAAAAATTAAAAATGGTATGTACATGATTATATCATTAATAAAAGACTATTATTATATTAAAGGTATATAATTACATGGATAGACTCACATAATTATTACTTTTGAAATAAATACTATATAAAAATGGGATCCTCCTAGGAAAAGAGATGATGAGATTTCCCATACCTTTATGAGTAACTCTTAAACAATTAGATTGGAACATGAGGCATTTAGGCTACCTTGGGGGACACTTTGGGAGGTCAAATTTCTGGATATTAGTGGAGGGTGTATTGTATATGAAATGAAATGGAGAAAAGGTTGGGTATTTATATCAAAAGTGGAGGATTTATTTACGATTTTACTTTGGCACCAATGTGGTGGTAAATTCAAAATCAAGGGCTTACCTATGATATTCATCACATGGGAAGAAAATTAAGTTATATTAATCTTCATGAGTAAACTATAATTTTATAATAAATATTTCATCATTATGATGTCATTGAACATAATGAAAAACTCAATCTTTATTTTTATTATTCATGAAAATCTAAAGTATTTTAGAAAATTCTCCTAAATTCTCCATAACCTAATTTTTATGTTTTGATTTAAAATATTATATCTATTTTATCATAATTATGTTATATAAATATAAATTTTATCATTAAAATATAAAAATCCCTATTTAATAATAATAATAACGTATAGAAAATGCATAGTGAAATTTCATATTAAAATTTCAAAAACATGAAAAAATATATCATATATATTATATTTAAATAGGAATGTTTTAATAAAACTATTTAAATATAATAACCAATTCTAATAATAACACAATTTATTTATTTATTATATCTTTTCTGAAATTTACAATTTCTGTTTGAAAAAAGATATTTATCAAATTTAAACTCAATTATATAGAGAAAAACTATTCTAAAATGGAATTTATTTGGAAAATTATTATTAAAATGTAATTAAACATTAAGTAACTAGGACCTTGAAACATAACCCCTTATGAATCCCACATATGACTTAAGGGTATGGTTTCTGATGGTGATAAATTATTGACGTAGCTTTGATAATATTGTATGATTGGTAATTTCCACTAACATGAACTTCTCCTGTAAGAGATTTCATTCAAGACCACCTTATTGAAGCTCAACATGGACTTGGTCATGATTGAAGCCAAAGATGCTACCTCCCTCCTAAGTAAAAAAAAGTGGGCTTTATATGGAAAGACACAAATGGATGAGGCCATCATAAATTCATTCTTAATTAATTTTCATTTTTCATTTATACTTATAAACAATAATTATAACGTTAAAATAATTATTATGAGTATAGTTTCCAATGTTCATATTGACCAATGATCATAATTGATCAACAATAATATAATGTTCAAAACTCAATAGTCACATTTCAAAATATAACAACATATTTATTTTCGATTAATACTTTTTTATGTATAATATAATATAACAAATACATTTATGAAACAATTATCATTAAAAAAGTTAAGGTAATTAATATTATCTTGGAGAAGAGTGATCTCAAGGGATTCAGATAATTCTCTAATTTTGTTGTGCGCAACCCAAACAAATGAATTTTTCTTTGACAAAATAATATAAATGAGTTTATATACTATAGTTGTTAAAATAAAATAGTAGCACAAGTTCCCTTGATAATTTATTTAATATTTTCGGAACACCATTTCAAATAATAATAATATTATTATTATTTCATTACATTATTTTAAAATGATAATTAAATTAAATATTATTTAAATAAATAATATTCAATATTTACTATTTCTCAGCAGACATAAAACCTCGATTCTCTATTCCACCATATTTATCAGGTAATGAATAAGGAATATTTATTTATTAAAAAATATCATTTCAATATTCACCAATAAATAAATAAATATTCTGTTCACTTAAATAGATATTAAATATTTTTTAAATATCATCCTCACATTATATTATCTCGAATAACTGGTGACGAGATATATACAATCAAGAATACATGAATAATTATTAAACCACTTACGAGAATAATATTTACTCTAATTGTTAAATAATAAATGATAATATATAATTTAAATGAGATTCTAGATACATTAGGGCCTGACCCTCTAGGGATATTTCTCAGTGGCATTGGGAAGATAATTATAATTTCAAAGTTCAATGTCTTTTAACATGACAAGGAACCCATATGGAATTAATTTAATGACTAAATAACATAATACCTCATATGAATACATACTGTTTTATATAATCCCTTTATCATGGTATCTTAAATCAAGTAGGTTGCATTATGGTGCCATCAAACTATGTGAAGGATGTATATTTATTTCAATTTTTAGAAGTAGAACTTTCTTAACGAACACCAAGGCCATGGATTTATTTAGGCAATATAATTTCAATCAAAGGGCCTATGATTTCAACTTCCATTAAAGAAAAAATGGATAAATCCTTTCTCACAGTATTCATTAAAATAATATTAATTTTGTCGTACATAAAATACCCTTCTTTACCATGATCATCTTTCATCATGACTTTCATCAATACATCAAGGTACATGACTCATAATACTTATTAATAATAATATTAATGTATAAGGACCAATGAATGGATCCATAGATAGGAACATCATATGAAACATAGAAATTTGGATTTCCTACTAGAGGGTATCGTTATTATAATATTATACTCGATATTACCAAGGGTGTAAACTCATAGAATGTTCCTAAAAATCATATGAATATCCACCCCAGATAACATATATCATTTATTTCCCTCAACTGATAACATCCATATATAGAAAATATATTCAAGAATATTTTCATAGAACTTATTGGTTCTCATCATAGTAGGGAACTTCTATGAACATTTAGTGTGACAACTAAATGTTTAAAAATATCACATACAATGTCACATAGAACATCAATCATGATGTGATAATTAATTTTTTAATATTCAAAACCATGAATAAAAGTTATCATAAAGTAAACAGAGGTTGGTTTCCGAGAACCAACTCCAACCAACTCCCACTTCTACTAGTTCCAACTACTAGAAATCTTCAACCCATTAGTTGTCACATGATACCCATGCTTCTTGTAAGATAGGAATTTAGTCACGGGGTCCCCCATGTACTATTCCATGAGTAATCTTCACACTAAAACTTCACCCATCTCATATAAATACGTCAATTGGGTATTCTACCTGAGTATATAATTATTACATTGGTGTTACCATATATCTTTGGAAAGAGAAATTATTGTAGTGTTATCACAATACAATATTATGGGGTATTTACTACTAGGTAAACCATCAAGATCCTAGAAATTGTTTTTTCATAAGACTTATTTGGCTACATCAGAAGACACTATATACTCAGAATCCACTGTTGAATCATCATAAAAATGGATTCTTTAAAATCTTCCTTCTCACATATCCTCCATTGAGACAAAAAACATATCCTAATTGCAACTTCATATCATTTTCTATCTGAAAACTAGAAGAATTGTAACACCTAGTGACTAGATCTGAATCTCCTCTATAGAACAGGAAAATATCATTAGTTCTTCTCAGATACTTAAGTATAGCATTAATTTTTTTCCAATGTTGTTCTCCATGAGCTTCCTTATATCTTCAAACTATTCTCATTACATAGGCACAAAAAATTATAATACGTAACATGGAATAGATGATTGATCCTATTGTGGAATCTTATAGGATCATTTTCATTATCTCTTTCTCTTATTGTGTCTGAGGACTCATTTTCTAAGAATGATGTAATCCATGTGACACTAGAACCAATCCTCTCTTGGATTGTTCCACACTTAATATATTTAGTATCTTTTTAAAATATTTACATTGAATCAGTCCAAGAATCCCCTTGGATATATCATGAATGATCTTAATCCATAGAATATAGGTTTCCTCACCTAATTCCTTCTTGGGGAAACATTTTTTAACTAGTCCTTGACATAATATAAGACTGGTATGTCATTTCCAATATGTAATATGTCATAAATGTATAATATTAGGATAACGACCACATTTCCCCCAAACCTCTAGTAAACACACGACTCACATTCAATATTAATGAAACCAAATACCTTTATGGCATCATCGAATCAAATTATCCAGGACGTAGATGCTTTCATCAATATATAAATGGATATCTATAACTTGAAAATACTCTTGGCATCACCTGGAGTCACGAAACCTTATGGTTGTGTTTTATAGAAATATTCTTGAATCTTTCAATGATGTAATGTAGTTTTGACATCCATTTTAAAAATATCAAAGTCATAGTGATAATCAATAGAAAGTACAATTCTGATGGATTTAAGCATGGAAAATCACAAAAATGATTCATCATAGTTAATTACTTGATGTTTTTTCATCTCATTATCCACTAGATTTGATTTAAAGGTAATTTAATTACCTTCCATAACATTCTTATTATTGAATACCAAATTTCACCAAATAGGATATTCATCAATTGGAGCATCAACTATAACCCATACTTTGTTCTGATATATTGAATCCATTTTAGAATTCTTGGATTGTTTCCATATTATAGATTCCAATCACTCTACTAAATCCTTGTAGCATAGAGGTTCATCATTGAGAAAAAATAATGATTCACTATCTCTAGTTACTAGAAAACCATATCTCTATAGTTATCTTTCCTATCTTACCATCCTACATAGTACTTCTGTTTCAAGAACTACTTTTCCATGGGGACCTGTGGAACCAATTTGTGTACCAACTCATCTGTATAATGAGCATAAAATTCTTCATATTAAATCCTCCTCCCACTATCTTTTTTTTATGTTATTTCTATCAAAAATGATAAATTTTCATCCAATAGTCACTTTTTTCGAAGGGGTTTTATATGAAGTATCCCTTTGTTTACATATAATATCCTATAAATTTACACTTTGTGCCTCATAGTGGTATTCTGTTCCTTGATAAGGCCATACTAAATGCCTCACACCTCTATAAATGTGTATGTGACAAAAAAAGTTTCTTTCCACTCTATAACTGAACAAGAATTTAGTTTTCCACTTTAGTTGGTGTTCAGTTTAATGTGTATGACACAATTTTTAATGAATATACCCAAAAGGATAATGGATTATATAAATGGATCATCATCAACCTTACCATTTCTAAAACGGTACATTTCCTCCTTTCAATAACAAAATTCCTTTGTGGTGTATATGGTGTAGTTAGTTGATATAAAATCTCAAACTCAAATTGAATTTTGATGAACCATGGTTAAGATATTCACAACCTCGATCTGATTGAAACTTCATTATTTTTTTACTAGGTTTGTTCTATACACCATTATTTAATTCCTTGAGTTTCAAAAAGTACTCAGAATTATACCACATTACGTATACATATATATATCTACTCAAGTCATCAGTAAATGTTATGATGTAAGAATATTGAAATCTAGATTCTACTGGAAATAGTACACACACATTAGTGCCTACCAATCCTAGAAGCTCATTGTCGCTTTCACCCATTCAACCAATTCGTGGTCTGGTGATTTTTAATTATAAAAAGACTTGATATATATCAAATGGTTTTATCTCAGAAGTGTATAAATAACCATATTGATAGCGATTTATTAGATGCTTCTCATTTTCATTACCAAGGTGGTGATGCCAAATTGGGTTGTTATATGATTCATGTGAACATGATTCTTTATCAATTGAAAACACATGATTTTTTTCCATTTAATACATAAATACCATTATTAAGATGTTTCATACAATAACATTTGTTTTCCTTATAAAATAACAAAAATTATTTCAAAATTTGAAAAGAATCCCATCATTATCTAGGCATGATACCGAAATTATGATCATGGTAATTGAAGGTACCAAATAACAATATATTAAAATTAAAATCATTCCTCTTGGTAATGATTTTTGTTAGTAAGAAATGGATAAATCATCACTCTTTCCACTATTCCCATCCCTAATATCCACCTATCCCCAATAAATATTTTGGAATCTACATGGATCTAGTATTTGGATACAGATGTTAACCCCACAAGTAGTGTCTAATACCCAATGTTTGTATATTGAATGATTACACTTGATAACGAATGAAGCATTAGTTTCTAAATTAATCTGTTTATACTTACTCTTCCAGTGGCCAGAAATACCACATGAAAAACATTCTCCCTCTTTTTCCTTTCCCTGCCACTTGGCCTTCTTTTTCATCAAAGGAAGCTTCTCAAGAGCTTTATACTATTTATAGGCCTTAAGCCTCATGTTCTTATTCTTCCTTTACTTATTCACCATAAGTATCATAGGTTTATCATTCCCCATTTACTTATCCAATTAGAGAATCAACATATAATTTTTTGAAAGACTCTTCTGATTATTTGTCATTTTTTAATAAACATTAAAATCAGGGAAGGTCTTGGGAAATGAATAATGTATGAGACATGTATGAAAATCATCTAGGAATTTAATCCCTATGATGTTTAAGACTTCAATTTATTTAATAATTTTGACTACGTGAGGCCCAACTGGCACATACTCTCCTCTATTAGTTGTGAACAATGTGTTGGAGATCATGAACCTCTCTTGGCTTAACTTTTCTTGATAAATATCCAATAGTTAATACATCAGGCTATATGCATCCATGACCACATGTTTCTTAAAAATCTCATGGGATACGGTTAATACCATGAAAAACTAAACATATATGGCATCATTCAGATGTTTCTCATTTATAGATGGTTCATAAATACATTCCTTATAACTATGAACAACTAGGGAGGGTTCTTCCAGCACTTCAAAATACCATTCATGGTGAAGGATACCATGTAGGCACCTTTTACACTCATTAAAATATGTGGTGGTGAGAATGTTTCTATTCTTGTGTTCATTTTTTTGAATTATAATATTAGGGTAGATTATTTAATTTATATGATAAATTTAGAAAAATTAAAAAATATTATATTTATTAGAATCATAATATTTTAATGAATCCCAATAGTCCATACCATTGTCTTCAAAAAATCATATCTCTTGTACATTGTAGTGGAATGTATATAGGTTCCCATTTTCATTACTCCAAATTTTGTTGGTAATGAAACATGATTGGCTTTAGGGAGGAATTCAAAATTCCAACTACATTAACTCAATTTTCTTTGATCTGATGAGTGGACTCCCCAATCATGAACTACATAATTAGATTTCCTTAAACTTTTCCTCTCAATTAAACCATTTCCTTTTTGGAAGTCAATCCTTGATGTGAACTACAATAATTCAACTAAAAATATCAAGTTATAATTACCTAATTAATGAAATCGACTCAAAATTGGTTGGTAAAGAAAATTGAATATTGATTTGATTTTATCTAAACTCATAGATGGACACATCGACATAATATTTAATTGAGTCATTTTATCGTTTTTTTTTCATAAATTTCCAATTAATATATTTATCCCTTGATTTTTAAAACTATGTGTATTTACATAAGTTATTAACCATGTGTTAGATAATATTTACACTTAACACTGTTTATATTAGTTATATAATTCATTCTCATAAATTTCAATAAATTATGTGATTGGGAAAAGGCATCCATTATGAAATAACAATAATACTTGATATAAATAAAATATTAAATCCGAATAATCTTAATATTATAATAATGGTTAGTTTATATAGAGGTTGTAAATCTAACTGATAACCTACAGGAAAACACCACCATGTTAACAATGTTCATGTTATAACTTTCGACTTCTCAACCTATGTATCTCATTGGATTGGATTCACCTCGGCTCTAAAATTGAATGTCCTCCACTCTCTTGAGAGACCCATCCTTTACATATAACTTTAATTGACATAATGATGATAGGAAAATCGGTTTACATAAAAGAAACCATGGATACGTAGCCCCTACATTAAAAGAGGAGAGAATGCACACATACCAAAAATTAAATTTAATAATAAATTAAATGAAACCAATCACATACAATGGCCTCGTCTAGCTCATGATCATCAACATGCATGAAATTAATTACACATTAAATAAAAGTATCATTCAATTATTACTTTGTAATTACTTAAGAAAAATCATGGTCAAATCAATTAATTATGACATTTAATTAAATAATTATTTTATCTCATCTTTTATTCCAATTTCCCTAAAAATATCATCCATTATAATTATAAACAAACTAAATAAATTCATTTAAAATTATCTTTGTGCCTAATTTTACCTTAGAGAAAACACGATGAATACCCATCTAAATCTACCTATCATTTATTATACTCATATATATTTTTACATTTATTTCAATTAGAATAAATGACTTATCACATAATTTCTTTAGTTTTACAATTACAATGAATTGCATGATTTTCCTATGACAAGTTGTGATTAAATGTATATACATTGACAAATGTAATATAAATTATACACAATATGTAGTTCTAGACATTATGCATATATTAAGTTTGTATATATATATATATATATTAAAACACCACTACATGGTGCATCCTATCAACTTGATGACCATAGGTAAGAACATGTATGAATTTTTACATTTTATAATAGATAAATTTTAAATCTATATAATTTTTAATAAGTATGTGGAATATAAATTGCGATACACATTGTGTAAGAACCCAAACCTTCTTTTCAGGCATGTTTTTATTTTTCTATTGTTTTTTGAGAAAAGGGGTGTTTCTTGAAATTTTTTAAATACATGTCATGTACTTTATAAGTACACACCATGTACATCGATGTCGTGTGAGGACGTGTGGTGGTCATGTCCGGGCCACAAACACGGTCGTGTGGGGTGATGTGCGGGCCGCTTAAAGCGGAGTACGGAAAAGCCCAGTACACGTAGTGTACTCTAAAAGTGCACATTATGTACTTATTTTTCATTAAATGCACTAGGGTCACACCTAATCGCCAGAACATGCTTCTTCTATAGTGTATTCGACTGAGACCATCACATATGACTGCAAATCTCCTCTGATCCCCCTAGCCTCTGTCCATTCTCTGAATCGACTGTCGTCGATTGCGTTGGAACCACAGCGGTAAGCTCTTCCTTATCCTAGATCTTGGTTTTCCAATTCCTCCTCTTTCTCAAGTTATCATGGGTTGAGAGTTTTGGATGTTTTCGTATATCTATCAAATTATAGGGAGATTCAAGCCTTGTGGTACATGTATTCTGATCTCCTAGCATAAAGGTCGGTGGTTTGTGCCTTTTTGTTCAATGTCTTTGGGTTTGATTTTCAATTTCCACCAATACCCTTGAATGAGGTATTGCATGTTTACTATTTTACCCATGTTGTCTTCGTTCCTTGCTTGTATGATTTTGTAGAGGTAATTTGGTTATGTATGAGGATAATTTCAATGATTGGATGTTTTTCCCATGCCTTGTTCTGTTTACAGACTTTTGGTCTTGTTCAGCCTTCAGTCATTGTACCTGTTTTCCATGCCTTTTGACCGTAGGGTGGAGTGTTGTTCCCTGACATGCTTGTTATGCTGTAGAATGGTTAACCAAGTATCTCTATAGGTTTACTTTGGACTTATAGCGTTATTATACACTGATTGGCACGAGGCCATGAGAACCTGGTGTTATAGACTATAGGGGGATAGACCGAGTGAGCTTCTGAGAGAGTCTTGGATATTATAGACTATAGGGGATAGGCCAAGTGAGCTTTCTAGAGAGTCTTGGATATTATAGACTACATGAGGATAGACATAGTGAGCTTCCTTAGAGGGTCTTGATCTTTATAGACTATACGGGGGTAGACTGAGTGAGCTTCCTTGGAGAGTATGGGTTTTGTTTGAATTTCCTTAAACCATTACAGTCTATAGGAGGAATTGACTAAGTGGGATTCCTCAGAGGGTCTGTGATAGACCTAAGGCTATTGGTGGAATTGACTGTGTGAGCTTTCTCATAGAGTCTGTAGACCTTAGGGCTATAAAGGGATTACACTGTGTGATCTTCCTCAGAGAGTCCCCGACTACCTTAGACTATAAGGGGAATTGACCGAGCATGCTTCCTCAAAGAGTCTTATAATTTTTTATGACCAAACCAGAGAGGTTAGTTTGAGTGTACTGCCCAGAGGGTTGTTGGTACATCTTGGATAAGACTATAGGGGATGGATATGAGTACTTCCCAGAGGGATTCTTGTTTGTGGTTAGCTGTTTGCTTCACTACTGCTTATTGATTTGTGGATTGTTTACTATTGTGTGTCATCTTGTTTACTGGTCACTATTTACTGCTTACTATACTATTACCTGCCACATGCTCACTGACTGTTAGGCACAGATCTTCAGTTGGTTGCTTACTAGGATTTAGTCTCACACCTTGTTTGGGTCTTGCTTTTGGGCCTAAAGAGATGATATTGTTGCTGGTATAGAAAAGGATAAGAGCCCTTCAACTTTAGGTACTTGATTGCATTGGAGGAGGAGAGCATGGGACCAATCTGAGGCTTGCGATGCTGAGGAGATTATCTGTTTACCATTCTTTTGTACTTTAGATTTTAGAATTGAATTCAACATTGTGAATTGTTTGGATACTTTCCTAGACATATGTATCATGATTCATTTCATATATATATATATATGTGTGTGTGTGTGTGTGTGTGTGTGCGCGCTCTTGTTGTTTATTGTTTACTTTTCCGTTGTTTACTATTGTTGGATATTTACTACTTCTGTTGTTATATGATATGTTAACTTCTGTTGTTTACTCTTCCTACGAGTGCATTGTTTCCCAACTATAATAGCCAAGGACCTCACTGCTAGTGTCACGACCCGTCCTCGGGGCCCGTGTTGTGACTACCCCAAGCTCGCCTTCCATAGGCCAGGGGATGGCGACTAGCACCAAAGGCGTAAATCCCGATAACTGGGAAGACATTTCCTTTATAAAAGAAACCAAGCACCACAGAGTAAGAAAGCCGAAAAAGTAAACACTAAGTACAAGAGAAGTGCTGAAAAGTAAATGGGCCAGAATACAAACCATAAAGAAAGTACAACTACAACAGAACGAAAGTACAACAGAAAAAGAGAAACAGCTGGAAGAAGGAAGCAGCTCCTGGGTCGTCCTCCTAGGATCCTACCTGATGGGTAGGTACAGATAGCACATCTCCTGGATCGTCCGCCACAGATCCTACCTGAATGGTAGGTACAGATGGCCTCCTCAACGCGCTCTCCCATCAACCTCCACCGGATACTGACTCGTCGTGTAGTCCGCCTCCGGGTACTGAATCGTCGTGTAGTCCACCTCCAGGTACCATCCAGTCCTCGAACACTCGGCCTCTGTCAGCATTGCCCATCGTCTGCAACCAACACAATGAGGTGCAGGCATAGCTCGTGTAGGGGTGAGTATAACGATACTCAGTAGGGACCCTGAGACCCTCAAGGTCTCACTAAAACCAACATGGATATCCACAAGAAGATATCAACAGATAACCTCAACTTAGGTATATGCCCATACATATATCTAAGTTATCAAGTAACCCATCTCAATCATGAGGGAAACACATCAACGGATAACCACTACCCAGGTATATGCCCATACATATACCTAAGTTATCAAGTGACCCATCTCAATCAAGAGGTAAACACAAAGGTCAAAAGTCTCAGCTCAAACCAGGATTTTCGTTATCGAAACCGCAACTGCTGAAGAGCCCTGTCTCTGGAGTGTACAGTGGTCCTGTCACGACTCCGAGGTACTGCTCACTAACCTAAGACTACTGAGGTACTCCTCCTGTCGTGTACTGTGGGCCTGCTGCTACAACCAAGCGCTTCCCTCTGCCGCTACAACCAAGCGCACCTCCGTCGTGCGTCTGCCGCTACAACCAAGCGCTCCCCTGTGCTGCTACAACCAAGCGCACCTCCGTCGTGGGTCTGCCGCTACAACCAAGCTCTCCCATGTGCCTCTACAACCAAGCGCACCTCCGTCGTGGGTCTGCCGCTACAACCAAGCGCTCCCCTGTACCGCTACAACCAAGGGCACCTCCGTCGTGGGTCTGCCGCTACAACCAAGAGCTCCCCTATGCCCCTAAAACCAAGCGCACCTCTGTCGTGGGTCTGCTGCTACAACCAAGCGCTCCTCACTAGGCTATCCGTAACACACCGAGTCATTCGATCAGCAGTCGTCAGGTCTCAGCCGGCTACACGGTCTCCGTATTCCGCACGATCGTCTCCGGGAGGGTCTGCTCCATGAGCTGCTGGTCGATACTACAAGTATCACAAGGTTCCACGAAGAAGTATCTCAAGGGACAGCCTCGTCACTGGGGTCTCAACACAATAGACGGGACGTCAATCGGACGTCCGGTCTGTGAGTTACTAGCCTTTTCGTACCAGGGGTCCTGTTGGTTTCATGTGCGAACCAACCCGGCTGTATCTCAACTGTACCCCGAACTCCCATAGGGTATACACATATGGACCGTTTCTCAACGTGATCATCAACGCCGCTGACGGTTCGTCAAACGGACGTCCTGTCTGAAAGATATCAGCTTTTTCGTTCTAGGGGCCCAGTTGGATTTCAGGTACAATCCAACCCGTCCATATTCCAACTACATCCAAAACTCAGGCGAAGTATACCAAAAGTTCCTTCTCGTCAATAGGAATTCAACGAAACAGGCGGTGCGCCAATCGGACGCCCGGTCTGTGAGTTATTGGATTTTTCGTTCCCGGGGCCCGGTTGGTTTCGTGAGCGAACCAACCCGACCACACTCCGAAGACATCCAAACCTCGAGCAGAGTAAGCCAAAATATCCGTCTCACTTATAGAAATGCATCAATGTTGACGGAACGTCAATCGGACATCCGGTGCCAAAGATTTAAGTGTTTTCCCTCCGAGGGCCCGGTTGGTTTCGTGTACGAACCAACCCGGCCGAACTCAAAGTATTCCGAAACCTTGAGTGCGATATGTCGAAACGCCCGTCTCGTTCTAAGGGTCCTGTCGCCACTGAAGGCGCGTCGATCAGAGTTCTGTAGCCCGTGTTATGTGCAATTGAAACCAAACGGTCCGAAAACTGGGGTTTCGGGCCCGGACCGACCCGGCCCGAGACCCCCCCCCCCGGTTGGCCCGAACCGGGTCGACCCGCCCCGGACCGGGTCGGTCCGGCCTGGCCCAGCCCTGCCTGGCAGACCGGCCGGGTGCCGGTCCAGCTGGGGACAGCGCGCCCAGCGCGCTGTCAGGCTCGGCCTTTGGCCGAGCTGTTTCGAAAAAGGGAGGGGCGCCTGCCCCCCTCTGTAACCGTGGTCCCCCGCAATTAAGGGGGGGGCGTTTTGGCTAGCCAGCCGGGGGTTTGAACCCCCGGTTGCACACCGGTCAGGCCGGTTCCGGCCTCCATGGGACCGGCGACGGCCGGTCCCCTTCTTCGCCGACACCGGCGACCCGGTCCGGTCGCCGGTCACCTTGCTCCGCCGCGGCCCGGAACCGGCCGCGGCCCGGAACTGGCCGCGGACCTTGTCATCCGGCGCGGTGCGACGGCACCGCGCCCCTCCGCCGTGGCCCCGCTCCGGCCGCGACGTCTTTGGTTTTCTTCGACGCGGCATGACGGCGTCGCGTCATTGAATTTCTTTCCACGGCGCGGCGCGACTGCGCTGCGCATATCATCCGCATGAACCACGTGGTGCGACGGCACGACACTTTCTCGTACCAACCACAAATAAACCAATAAGAAAATAAGGAGGAGGGTCGGTCGTGTTTGTGTGGTCTGAACCCCTCGTGTTATTCGATAACATTTGGTTTTAATCCATGAAGATCATCATGTTGGTAATCACGAACAATTAAATAAATAAAACCCCTACCTCGGTTCAGGAACGGTGTTCGTCAACGAGCCGCGGAAGACGAGCGTCGCGGAGGTCGAGCATCGCGGGAGAACGTCGACGTCGCGAAGCGAGGATTCGAAGTCGTTGACGGCGATTCCTTCGTGGAAAAACCATCGCGGAAGAGACGATGCGGAAGAAGAACGTCGCGTCGCGGATACGGCGTCACGGAAGAACCGTGTTCTTCGGCGGAGGTGTTCTTCACGTTTTTCATCGAGGTTGAAGAATAAGAAGACTCACGCTTCCCAATCCTCTCAAGGTTGAAAAACTCTAACCAAAAATAAAAAAAGGCCAAGTCTTATTTTATTAACACAACCTAACCATTTGAATTTCATGAGTTTGAAATTCAATTTAACCACAC
The DNA here is from genome assembly GCA_963277665.1 of Viscum album. Classification (NCBI taxonomy): domain Eukaryota; kingdom Viridiplantae; phylum Streptophyta; class Magnoliopsida; order Santalales; family Viscaceae; genus Viscum; species Viscum album. The sequence continues at coordinate 463,224,444 of OY728122.1, read as the reverse complement.
ACAACTCACCTCATTAAACTTATTACATTAAAGTCATAAGTTATAACTTAGGTTAACAAAAATTAAAGTGGGAGTCAAGGGGGGTTTTAGAGGATATGAAGGGGTGGGTTCTGTGGGCCCCACCACCCTCATAACCTCCCAAAGGAGGTTAGGTGGTTACCAAAATTCCATCAAGAACTAACACTTAGAGTAAAATAATAAAAATTGTAGTGTAATTATAAAATAAACTTCCACAATTTTCATTATCAACACTCCTGTAAACGCAACTTCGGAACAGGAGTTCCTAATCAATTACCGGTGCTGCGGTCCCATCGGTGCCCTCGGAATTCGATTCCGGGCACCGGTTCAAAAGTTAGAAATTCCCGCTCGTTCGTTCACTGAACGTACCCGAGCGAAACTTCGGAAATTAATTCCGGGCACACCGGGCCTCAGAATCAGGCGCTGTCAGAAACTGCATTCTTGTAAAATTCCAAATAAAATTAAGAAAAAATTTCCCTTGAATTTTACGGGTCTTTAAATTACTACCACCTCAGGTCTTTACGTCCCCGTAAAGCTTCAACACAAACTAGGAACAGAAGTGGTACTGAGCACGCATCTTAGCCTCCCGCTCTCATGTGCTCACCTGGAGTTTCCCGTACTGCCAGAGAAAATGCACTCGAGAAATCGATCGTCCTCGTAGGATCTGCTCCTGTCGATCCTTGATCACCACTAGAACCTCCGTGAATGTAACCCCATCGCCATTGTCCTGCTCCTCATGGTCGATGATATGCGAAGGGTCGAGCACATATCTCCTCAGTTGAGATACCTGGAAAACGTCGTGCACCTAGTGCAACTGAGTTGGATGGGTCAAGCGGTAAACCACCTCGCCTACCCAGCTGAGGACCTAGAAAGGTCTATTGAACCTTGGAGATAACTTGCCTCCCTGGCCACATCTCCGTAAACCTCATCGAGGTGAGACCCGTATAAGGACGTGATCATCATCCTCGAACTCTAGAGGCCTCCAAGTCCTGTCATCATAAGGCTTCTGTCGGCCGTATGCTGTCCTCATCCGCTCTTGGATGACCTGGAACTTCTATAGTCTCAAAAGAGCTGCCACGATATTTTATTTGCCGATAAGAGAAATCTGGTCTCATCCCCTGGATGAACCACATTCATTGCCTAATACAGTAAATCCTGACATTAATGATGCATTCACGCCATGGATGACATCGTAAGCCCTCGACGTAACTACCAAGAGATCCAACTGTCACTCTCACCTCCAAGGGTCGAGTCACACTGTTGGCATCAGTGTGAGGTCACTAGGTCTTCTTTAGTAGAAATCTCGAATGTGAGGGTGAAGCCAACAGTCTTAACCGGGACCACTCAGTATCAACCAAACAAAAGGAAAGGAAGGAAAACTTTACAAAGATAAGTGTATTTTCATTATTGTAGCTCATAGTACAAAGACACAAATGTAACAACAACAAAACTAGAAGCAACATGATCAATAGCCTCCAGGTCTGGAGCTTGTCCCGCTCCTGTCCATCTGCTTCTGGAGCTCCATGACCATAGGTCTCAGCTGCCTGAAGCTGAGCTCTCCTATGTCCTCCTGTCCCCTGCGGTCTGCCCTGATCGAACCTCTGCCTCTGGCTGGGAGGTTTTTGGTTTAACTGTTGGTCATCTGCATGGCGGGTCGGACAATCACATGCCATGTGACCAATTCCGCCGCAGGAGTAACACTATCCACTCTCGGCACGTCTGGCTCTGACTCCACCCCGGTTTCCCCGCTCAACTGAACCTAAGTCATGCAGTCGGCCACCAGTGGGTCTAGTCCTCTTGGACCTCTGCGTCATCTGTCTACTGCCTACTGCAGAAGACTCTACCGCACGTCGGCTATTGGTGGGTCCTGCTACTGGAGACTGCTCAGAAAGGAAACTCTCCCCTAAGAGGGCTCTCTCTAACACCCATGTCTGTGTCGGAAAGCTGTGAGAAACAACAGAAGCTCTAATCTCTCACCTGAGCCCCTGCTCGAAGGTTCAGGCCCTGAAGAACGGGTCTCGTACCATATCTGTGGAGTAGCGCGAGAGGTCTATGAACCTCGCTGAATACTATTCCACTGTCATGCTGCCCTGACGCAGCTGAAGTAGCTTCTGTATACGCACCGCTCGAAAGGTGGCTGGTACAAACTCTGCCCGGAACAGGCTCTCGAAGTCTGCCCAAGGCAGTGTCGCCTCGTCATGCATCTGGAGCATCAGGCTCCACCATCTGCCTGCTGTTTCCTGAAGAAGGCTGGCAGCAAGGATCGCCATGAAGTCTGTTGGCATCCCCACTAGCTTGAAAACTCTCACCACAGCCTCCATCCAATCCTCAACTGCCTACGGGTCCATCCCTCCCTGCAACCTGGGTGGCCTCTGGCGCTGGAACTCGTGCAGCGCGCTCAAGAGAAATGCACCCTCTGCTGCTGGGGCTGGTGGCATCGGTGGCCCAACGGGTAGTAGTACCGCTGGTGCCTCTGCTAGTGCCTCAACTGGATAAGGGCCTTGTACTGAGGCCACGTCGCTCGGCGGGCTGTCAGTACGAACCACTCTCGGGGCTCTAGCTGGTCGTCCACGGGGACGCATCCTGAAAGGAACAACGTGACACGGTCAAATGATTTATACCTGGTGAGCTGACCTCGTTTGAGCTGATATTCAAATAAAACGTCTGGAAACACACACGCAATCAGTGTTTTTGTGCACAAAGTCAGAAATCAGTTGTCAGGGTCCTGGTGTATGGATACGTCGGCCGCCCGCACCAACACTGGACTCCCTAAACAGAAAACCACACTCGGTACTCTTAACACCATTTCTTCACAGAAAGAAAATATCAAAGTTATATGTTCTGCGGTAGAACCGACTCCTCTGATACCAATTTGTCATGACCCGTCCTTGGGGCCCGTGCCGTGACTACCCCAAGCCCGCCTTCAATAGGCCAGGGGCTGGCGACTAGCACCAAAGGCGTAAATCCCAATAACTGGGAAGGCATTGCCTTTATAAAAGAAAACAAGCACCACAGAGTAAGCAAGAGGAAAAAGTAAACATTAAGTACAAGAGAAGTGCTGAAAAGTAAATGGGACAAAATACAAACCCTAATGAAAGTACAACTACAACTGAACGAAAGTACAACAGAAATATATAAACAGCTGGAAGAAGGAAGCAACTCATGGGCCGTCCTCCTCGGATCCTACCTGAAGGGTAGGTACAGATAACGCAGCTCCTGGATCGTCCGCCACGGATTCTACCTGAACGGTAGGTACAGATAGCCTCCTCAACGCTCTCACCCGTCAACCTCCACTGGATACTGACTCGTCGTGTAGTCCACCTCCAGGTACTGACTCATCGTGTAGTCTACCTCCGGGTACCGTCCAGTCCTCGAACACTCGACCTTTTTCAGCACTGCCCATCGTCTGTAACCAACACAACGAGGTGCGGGCATAGCCCGTGCAGGGGTGAGTATAACGATACTCAGTAGGGACCCCGAGACCCTCAAGGTCTCACTAAAACCAACATGGATATCCAGAAGAAGATCCCAATAGATAACCTCTACATAGGTATATGCCCATACATATATCTAAGTTATCAAGTAAACCATCTCAATCATGAGGGAAACACATCAACGGATAACCACTACCCAGGTATATTACCATATATATACTTAAGTTATCAAGTGACCCATCTCAATCAAGAGGTAAACACAAAGGTAAAAAGTCTCAACTCAAACCAGGATTTTCGTTATCGAAACCACAACTGCTGAAGAGCCCCGTCTCTGGAGTGTACAGTGGTCCTGTCACGACTCCGAGGTACTGCTCACTAACCTAAGACTGCTGAGGTACTCCTCCTGTCGAGTACTGTGGTCCTGTGGCTACAACCAAGCGCTTCCATGTGCCGCTACAACCAAGCGCACCTCCATCGTGGGTCTGCCGCTACAACCAAGCGCTCCCCTATGCTGCTACAACCAAGCGCACCTTCGTCGTGGGTCTGCCTCTACAACCAAGCGCCCCCCTGTGCCGCTACAACCAAGCGCACCTCCGTCGTGGGTCTACCGCTACAACCAAGCGCTCCCTTGTGCTGCTACAACCAAGCGCACGTCCGTCGTGGGTCTGCCGCTACAACCAAGCGCTCCCCTGTGCCCCTACAATGAAGCGTACCTCCGTCGTGGGTTTGTCGCTACAACCAAGCGCTCCTCACTAGGCTATCCGTAACACACCGAGTCATTCGATCAGAAGTCGTCAAGTCTCAGCCGGCTACACGGTCTCCGTATTCTGCACGCTCATCTCCTGGAGGGTCTGCTCCATGAGCTGCTAGTCGATACTACAAGTATCATAAGGTTCCACGAAGAAGTATCTCAAGGGACCTCCTTGTCACAGGGGTCTCAACACAACAGACGACGCGTCAATCGGACGCCCGGTCTGTGAGTTACTAGCCATTTCGTCCTAGGGGCTCGGTTGGTTTCATGTGCGAACCAACCCGGCCGTATCTCAACTGTACCCAGAACTCCCATAGGTTATACACATAGGGACCGTTTCTCAACGTGATCATCAATGCCGCTGACGGTTCGTGAAACGGACGTCATGTCCGAAAGATATCAGCTTTTCTGTTCCAAGGGCCCGGTTGGATTTCGGGTACAATCCAACCCGGCCATATTACAACTGCGTCCAAAACTTGGGCGAAGTATACCAAAATTTCCTTGCCATCAAGAGGAATTCAACGAAATAGACGGCGCGCCAATCAGACGCCAGATCTGTGAGTTATTGGATTTTTCGTTCCAGGGGCCCGGTTGGTTTCGTGAGCGAACCAACCCGACTGCACTCCGATGGAATCTAAACCTCGAGCGGAGTAAGATAAAAGATCCGTCTCACTTAGATAAATCAATCAAAGTTGACGGCACGTCAACCGGACGTCCGGTGTTAAAGATATACGCGTTTTCCCTCCGAGGGCCCGGTTGGTTTCGTGTACGAACCAACCCGGCCGAACTCAAAGTATTCCGAACCTTGAGTGCAATATGTCGAAAATACCGTCTCGTTTAAGGATCGGGTCGCCACTGATGGCATGTCGATCGGAGGTCCGTAGCCCTTGTTATGGGCAATTGAACCCAAACGGTCCGAAAACGGGGGTTTTGGGCCCGGATCGACCCGGCCCGAGACCCCCCCGGTTGGCCCGAACCGGGTCGACCCGCCCCGGACCGGGTCAGTCCGGCCCGGTGCGGCCCGGCCTAGCAGACCGGCCGGGCGCCGGTCCAGCTGGGGACAGCGCGCCCAGCGCGCTGTATGGCTCGGCCTTTGGCCGAGCTGTTTCGGAATAGGGAGGGGCGCCAAACCCCATGTGTAACCGTTGCCCCCCGCAATTAAGGGGGGCCGATTTGGCCAGCCGGCCGGGGGTTTGACGCCCCGGTTGCACACCCGTCCAGCTGGCCCGCCCTAGACCGCCGGTTCCTGCCTCTACGGGACCGGCGACGGCCGGTCCCCTTCTTCGCCGACACCGGCGGCCCGGTCCGGCCGCCGGTCACCTTGCTCCGCCGCGGCCCGGAACCAGCCGCGGCCCTTGTCGTCCGGCGCGGTGCGATGGCACCGCGCCCCTCCGCCGCGGCCCCGCTCCGGCCGCGGCGTCTTTGGTTTTCTTCGACGAGGCGCGACGGCATTGCGTCCTTGAATTTCTTTCCACGGCGCGACGCGACGGCGCTGCGCATATCTTCCGCATGAACCACATGGTGCGACAACACGACGCTTTCTCATACCAACCACAAAGAAACCAATACGAAAATAAGGAGGAGGGTCGGCCGTGTTTGTGCGATCCAACCCCCTCGCGTTATTCGATAACATTTGGTTTTAATCCACGAAGATCATCAAGTTGCTAATCACGAACAATTAAATAAATAAAACCCCTACCTCGGTTCAGGAACGGTGTTCGTCAACGAGCCGCGGAAGATGAGTGTCGCGGAGGTCGGGCGTCGTGGGAGAACGTCGATGTCGCGAAGCGAGGATTCGAAGTCATTGACGGCGATTCCGTCACGGAAAAACCGTGGCGGAAGAGACGATGCGGAAGAATAACGTCGCATCGCGGATACGGCGTCACGGAAGAACCGTGTTCTTCGGCGGAGGTGTTCTTCGCGTTCTTCGTCAAGGTTGAAGAAGAAGAAGACTCACGCTTCCCAATCCTCTCAAGGATGAAAAACTCTAACCAAAAATAAAATAAGACCAAGTCTTATTTTATTAACACAACCTAACCATTTGAATTTCAATAGTTTGAAATTCAATTTAACCACACACAACTCACCTCATTAAACTTATTACATTAAAGTCATAAGTTATAACTTAGGTTAACAAAAATTAAAGTGGGAGTTGAGGGGGGTTTTAGAGGATATGAAGGGGTGGGGTTCGTGTGGGCCCCACCACCCTCATAACCTCCCAAAAGAGGTTAGGTGGTTACCCAACTTCCATCAAGAACTAACACTTAGAGTAAAATAATAAAAACTGTAGTGTAATTATAAAATAAACTTCCACAATTTTTATTATCAACACTCCTGTAAAGGAAACTCAGGAACAGGAGTTCCTAAGCAATTACCGGCGCTACGGTCCCATCAGTGCCCTCAGAATTCGATTCCGGGCACCGGTTAAAAAGTTAGAAATTCCCGCTCGTTCGTTCACTGAACGTACCCGAGCGAAACTCGGAAATTAATTCCGGGCACACCGGGCCTCAAAATCAGGCGCCGTCAGAAACAGAGTTCTTGTAAAATTTTAAAGAAAATTAAGAAAAAATTTCCCTTGAATTTTACAGGTCTTTAAAGATAGTCAGTAGCCTCTGGTGTTTGTGGAAATTCTCTTGAGGCCATGTGACCAACCGGGTAAGGGGTGCCTCTGGGTGGCTTCTGGAATCAGGGCATTAAAAAGTGGTATCAGAGGAGCTCTATTCTCTTGAATTTCTATTTGGAGACTATAGCCAGGTATAGGATGGAATAGGTACTTGGTAATAAGATGTTCCCAGGAGTACCTAACCCATGTATAGGGAAAATCCATACTACCTCGTTTATTGCAGTTTAACTGGTTTTCACTTTTACAGTTTATTTGATTTCACCACTGGGTGATTCACATGCTTTGTGCTGTTACCGTTGTTGTTATTGTGGTTCTATTTCTGTGGCAACCTAATGAGATGAGGGTATGTCGTCTCATGCATCATATAGGCACTTGTTAGAAATCACATGCCATGCATTCTTGCCATGCCTTCTAGGATTCATTAGCAATTTCATGTTGTTGTGATAGACGTTGTGTAGATTATGCTTTCTATTGTGATTGATGTATGATAGAATCTCTGTTGTTTGATAGAGAATTGATTTGTATAGTACCTTACTTAGATGGACGCCACATTTTTTTCCTTGAGGTGTTATGGGCCCTCATGGACTGGAATTTGGTGGATCATTTCCTGGTTTCCCTTTTATAACTTGTATAAGATGAGAATATTTGATTCGTGGGGAGTATGGGCCCTCATGGATCGGAATTTGGCACCTTAACTCTTGTTTTCTCTATTTTATGGGCTTCAGAGCAGTTTCTGAGCTACTGCCTGGAAAAACCTAGAAAACACATAGAGTACTTTATTAATACATGCCTTGTAGTTTTAAACTGTGTCACTGACTATGTGGGCAGAAACACGGGGTGGTGAAAAATCTTCAGGAACACACAGTGTATGGTACGTACATGCCGTTTTGTAGTTACCTTGTGTCTGCCCATGTGGATAATGACACAAATGGTTGAAAATTTGACTTTAAAGGTTGTGTCCTGTTATCACACACTGTGCCATGTAACTTAAGTACCTGGTCGTGTCACAAACAACATGGGTTGGGTAAAACATTCAAGTACATGTCGTGTTATCTGAGGGAACATCGTGTAAGAGTGAACCGTGTAGCTAGCCGTGTAACTAACAACACGGGTCATTGAAACCTTGTCTCGTACACTTTGTGTCCCTCGTGAACACACCGTGTAGTCTAGGATTAAGAGGACCATGTGGGTTAGCCGTGTAAGGAGACTTAGTCAGGGGAGTAGAGTTCATGTACATGTTGTGTGTGGGGACAACACGTCGTGTGGTTGGGGTGTTACACGACTAGTTGTGGCCAAACTGCATGCCAATGTGAATGGATTAAAATAACATGTCGTGTAGTTTTTATATATGCCGCGTAGTCATGTTTTGTTAAACTTGAATGTTTCTTTATCCTATTCCAATCTTGTAATCTTGTGTTCTCAGTCTTTATTAATACTGATCTAAGGTGTACTTTTGACCTTTCAGAGCTATGCCACCGAGACATCCTCCGGTTCTACATATACTGCCAGACAGTGATCAGACACCGCATATTGAAAATCAGGAACCTCCTACAGATCCTCCTATTGTGCCAGCCTTGGAACCATCTGTTGTACCAGATGCAGGTGCCGATGCGCAGTTCAGTGAATATTTTCTGAGGATTATGCAGACCTTCCAAGGAGCGCCTCCTCCTACCCCATAAATGGAAGAATTTACACGGGGTTTTCAGTAGTAGAATCCTCCTACTTTTTCCAAGGATAGAGGACCTCAGGCTGTAGAGTCGTGGCTAGAGGCTACACTGACAATTTTCAAGCATCTGGAGATACCTTTAGAGAAGAGGGTGAAGCTCGCTACCTATATGATCGGGGACTCCGCCAAAAGGTGGTGGGAGGTGATCTCGTAGTCAGGACGCCAGTAGAGTATGAATTAGGATGAGTTCTGGTGCATCTTCAATGATTACTTCTACCCAGAGACCTTGAGGGCTGAACGAGCTCGGGAGTCTATGAGTCTGGAGTAGGGTACTCTTTCTATTATGGAGGACTCATCTCAATTTACAGAGCTACAACGTTTGACGCTGATTCCAAAAGGTGATTAGTTGTTCCTTGCGTGGAAGTTCGAGGTTGATCTGAGGCACTCCATCTTCTCACAGGTGAACAAATTCATGTTGAATTCGATATCCTCTATCAGCAACTGAGCTCTGATCACTTAGCACAACCTGAGGGATTCTGGAGTAGTGAGCCTTGGCGGTTCGACATCCAGAGTAAGTGTTCCTCTAACTAATATCAGAAAACACCATATAGAGTCTGGATAAGGAGATCAGAGTAAGAGGAATCTATCTTCGGGTAGCCAGGCAGTGTGCTACTAATACGGTAGGAGCGGTAATACTAGTCCTTGGTGCTATAGAGACCTTATGGAGTAATGATCTTGTGGAAAGATGGGCCATCATCAGCATTTTTGTCAGATATTCTCACCTACAGCTGGTGTAGGGGGGTTATTCTATGACCCTGCATCCAGGGGATGCATCGCCAGTTTCTCACCAGCCTTGGAACTGGTGTTCTTCCTGATGTTCGTGCCGAGGTGGAGGTCGCGGTTATGGTGCTCAGTCACCAGGTTACTAGCGACAGTAGAGTGGATCAACTGAGAGTGGTCTGCTAGGGTCGTAGGGTCGCGGTACATGCCAAACATTCACTGTGGAGCAGACCCATCAGGAGAAGGATCCCGACCCTTCTACAATTCGAGGTATGATCATAGTAGTCTCAGTTTTATCTTCATCTCCTTTTGATACTGGTTCTATGCATAGATTTATCTCTTTTTTTGTTATGGACAAACATGGCTCTGCATCTTTTCCTCTTCTGATACTTTGACTATAGACACACCGTTGGGGACTAGAGCGGTTAGCATACGTTAGTGCAAAGAGTTCCCACTTGAGGTTTTTGGGTGTCCCTTCTTATAAGACCTCTATGTCCTAAAGATGACGAGCTATGATGTCATTCTCAGAATGGACTAGTTAGTCCCCTTCTAGGTAGTCGTCGATTTCTATCACTGCAGGGTGAGTTTCGTATCACCAGAGGGTGGATCCTTTTTTATAGACGTATGTGGGATGTCCAAGCGAGTCATGCAGGACCCGAGAATCATGGGCTAGGAGGAGTTACTTCCCAGATTGCTAGTCTATATTTGGATGACCAGGAGACATCATAGTTAGAATTTCCTCCAGTGGTGGATTGCTTCAGAGATGTCTTTCCAGAAGACTTTTCAGGATTGCCTCCGGAGCGTGAGGTTGAATTTTCTATTGATCTCGTTCTAAGAGTAGCACCAGTGACCATTCCTCCTTATAGGATGGCTACACCTGAGTTGCAGGAGCTCAAGAAGCAGTTGGGGGAGTTGCTGGAAAAGGGATTCATCGGACCCAGTACATATCCTTGATGTTCTCCTGTACTATTTATGAAGAAGGCAGATGACACCCTTAAGCTTTGTGTGGATTATCCGAAGCTAATCCAGTTGATGTTCAAGAACCGATATCCCATGCCTAGGATCGATGATCTCTTTGATTAGATTTGAGGAGCCCGAGTGTTCTCGAAGATTGACTTGAGATATGGTTATCATCAGTTTCACATTAGACCATCTGATATACCTATTACAGTACTCCAGAACAGGTGTGGTCTATACGAGTATATGGTTATGCCATTCAGTCTCATGAAAGCGCATGCAGTTTTCACAACACTGACGAACCAAGTGTTCCATCGATATTTGGATTCCATCGTGGTGGTTTTTGTGGATGACATCTTGTTGTACTATCACACTCGACATGACCATGATACCCATCTTGAGATCGTTCTGAGTACACTAAGAGAGCATAAATTATATGCTAAGCTCTCAAAATGCCACTTTTGGATAGATCAAATTCACTTCTTGTGTCATGTTATCTCAGAGACAGAAGTATCAGTAGACCCAATGAAAGTGAGTGATGTAGTTTCCTAGGAGCTGCTAAAGAATGTCTTTGAGGTGTGGAGTTTTCTTTGGCTGGCTGGATACTACATGCATTTCATACAGAAATTTTCATGCCTATCAGCACCACTGACAGTTCTAACCAAGAAAAGAGAAAAGTTCTTATGGTCAGATTCTTGTGAGTCAGCCTTTCAGGAGCTAAAATGGAGGTTGACGTCAGCACCAATACTATCCTTTCCATAACCGAGAAAGAGCTATATGGTCTACTATGATGCTTAAGGTATCGGGCTGGGTGCGATTCTTATGCAGGTAGATGGAGTCATTGCATACGTGTCTCCATCGTTAAGGCCACACGAGAGTAATTACCCGACGCACGACCTAGAGTTGGTAGCTGTTGTTCATGCATTACTCTATTGGACACATTATCTTCTGGGAGGGTACATTGTGATGTTTACCAACCACAAGAGTCTCAATTACATCTTCACTCAGCGTGATCTGAATTTGAGACAGCATAGGTGGGTAGAGTATCTTCAGTCCTTCTTCTTTGAGCTTGCCTATACGCCGGGAAAGGGCAACACAATGACTGATGCATTGACCAAGAGAACTCAAATACAGGCAGTTCTGGGGGCCAACAATGAGTGGAAGATTATTGATCTATTCTGTGAGATGCATTTGGAGGAGCATGATAGAAAGGGGAAGACCTTTCTATCTTCTATAGTTGTTACCTCTACACTTCTTGATCGGGTACGGATGTGGTAGCTATCAGAACCAGAAGTCCTAGTCTTGCAGGAGATTGTGTCAGGAGATGACCATCTTCCTGGGTAGACAGTGGGTGAGGATGAGATCTTGCATTTCTTGGGACGCGTATGGGTTCTAGCAGAAATATGAGAAGAGATGATGTGGGATTTTCATTCCTCATGTTTGGGTAGTTCATCCTTGCGTCACCAAGATGTGTCGTGATCTACATCGCCAGTATTGGTGGCCAGTTATGAAGAGAGATGTTACTGGTTATTTCATGAGGTGTTCCACATTTCATCAGGTGAAATTGGAGCATCAACAACCAACATGTCTTTTACAGTAGTTACACATTCCCAAGTGGAAGTGGAATGATGTCGCGATGGACTTCATGACCGGTTTGCTGATGTCTCCTCAAGGGAACGACATAGTGTGGCTTGTCATTGACATACTCACGAAGGTTTCTCACTTCCTTCTAATCAAGGAGACCATCAGCATTGATGAGCTGGGATGGTTGTACATCCGAGATATTGAACGTCTACATGGAGTTATACACTCCATTTTTTCAGACAGGGATGCATGATTTACACCTCAGTTCTAGAAGCGGCTTCACAAGGTTTTGGGTACACAGGTACTTTTGAGTAAAACATACCATCCCTAGAAAGATGGTTAGTCTGAGCATATGATCCAAGTGCTTGAGGATATTCTCCAAGATTTCAATCAAGATTTTGGAGGTTCATGGGAGAAGCATATACCACTTGTGGGGTTTTCCTACAACAATAGTTTTCAGGTGACTATTCCGATGGCACCTTTTGATGCTTTGTACGGTAGGCCATGTCGATCACCTTTATGCTGGCTAGAGGCAGGAGAGGTGGATTTGCTGGGACCTCATCTTGTTCAGGAGACATCAGAGCAGATAGAGTTGATTCAGAAGAGGATGGCTACGACACAGTCTCAACAGAAGTCTTATGTTGATCCGTGGAGATGACCTTTGGAGTTTGAGGTCCGGGATTAGGTTTTCCTACATGTTGCACCGAGGGTGGGACACAAGAGGATTCAGATATAGGGTAAGGTTTCACCACGGTATGTTGGGCTGTTTGAGGTGTTGGTGAAAGTTGGGCCGGTTGGCTATCAGTTGTAGTTACCTCAAAGGTATCGGGATATGCATGACGTTTTCCATGTTTCTCACCTCCGATGTTAATTTTCAGACCCGTCTCATGTCTTTCAACATGAGAAGGTTGAGCTCAAATCAGATGCATCATTTGAGGATCATCCAATCCGGATTTTCAATCACATTATAGAGGCTCTCTGTGTCAGGTTTGTTCCTCTGGTAGGGGTTCTATGGCAGCACAGGCGAGTACATGACGAGACTTGGGAGAGGGAGGCTGATGTATGATCGCAGTGGCCGGAGATGTTTATGGTTTCATCTTCTATGCCTCACTAGGGAAATTCGGGTAAGAATTTCTTTAAGGGGGGAAATTTTTAATAACCTGGACCTTCTTTTCTGGTATGTTTTTCCTTTTTCTAGAGTTTTTTGAGAAAAGGGGAGTTTCTAGAAATTTTTGAAATACACGTCATGTAGTCTATATGTACACGGCGTGTAATTAGATGTTGTGCGAGGCCGTGTGCTGGCCTTTTCCAGGCCACACACATGGTTGTGTGGGGTTATGTGGAGGCCACTTAAAGCAGAGCACAAAAAATCACAGTACATGACATGTACTCCAAAAGTACATGTCGTGTACATTCTTTTTTCCATTAAATGAATCGGGTTCACGCCTAATCACCAGAACATACTTCTTCTCCAGCTTCTTCGATCAACAACATCATGTATGGCCGCAAATCTCCTCCAAGTCCCCTAGCCTCTATCAATTCTACGAATTGACCGCCATCGATTATATAGGAACAGAAGCGGTAAGCTCTTCCTTCTGCTAGAGTTTTGTTTTCCAATTCCTCCTCTTTCTGAAGTTATCATCGGTTGAGTGTTTTGGACGTTTTTATAGATCTATGAAGTTCTATGGTGATTAAAGCCACGTGGTTCAAGTATATCAATCTCCTAAAATCAAGGTAGGTGGTTTGTGCCTTTCAATTCAAAGTATTTGAGTTTTTTGTGCAATTTCCACCAATACACTTGAACGGGGTATTGCGTGTTTACTTTTTTTCCCCTATTGTCTTCCTGCCTTGATTGTATGCCCGTGTAGAGGTAATTTCGTTATGTACTAGGATAATTTATATTCTTGGATGTTTTTCCCATGCCTTGTTCTGTTTACGACCTATTGGTCTTGTTCAGCCTTTGGCCGTTGTACCTGTTTTCCATGTCTTGTGACAGTTGGATGGAGTGATGTTCCCTAACATGCTTATTATGCTATAGAATGGTTAGCCAAGTCGCCCTATTGGTTTACATTGGCCTTATAACATTATTATACACTGACTGGCATGGGGAAGTGAGAATCTGGTGTGATAGACTATATGGGGACAGACTGAGTGAGCTTCCCAGAGAGTCTGGGATATTATAGACTATAGTGGATAGACCGAGTGAGCTTCTTAGAGAGTCTTGGATATTATAGACTACATGAGGATAGACCGAGTGAGCTTCCTCAAAGAGTATTAATAATTGTAGACTATACGGGGGTAGACTGAGTGAGATTCTTTGGAGTGTCTGTGTTTTGTTTTAATTTGATTAAACCATTCCAGGCTATAGGAGGAATTGACTGAGTGGGCTTCCTCAGCGAGTCTGCGATAGACCTGAGGCTATAGGAGGAATTGACCGAGTGATCTTCCTCAGAGAGTATCTAGACCTTGGGGAAATGAGGGTATTAGACCGTGTGATCTTCCTTAGAGATTCCCTGACTACCTTAGACTATAATGGTAATTGACTGAGCATGCATCCTTAGAGAGTCTTATAATTTTTTATGACCAAACCAGAGGGGTTAGGTTGAGTGTATTACCCAGAGGGTTGTTCGTACTTCTTGGATAGGACCAGAGGGGATGGTTGTGAGTACATTTCAGAGGGATTCATTTTTTGGTTAGCTTTTTTCTTCACTACTGCTTATTGATATGTGGATTGTTTACTGTTGTGTATCATCCTATTTACTGTTTATTGTTTACTACTTTTTGTACTATTACCTTCCATATGCTCATTGACAGTTAGGCAGAGATCTTTAGGTGGTTGCCTTCTGGGATTTAGTCTCTCACCCTATTTGGGTCATGCTTTTGGGCCTAAAAAGATTATATTTGTACAGGTATAGACAAGGGAAAGCACCATTCGACGTCAGGTACTTGATTGCATTGGAGTAGGAGAGCATGGGACCTAACTGAGGCTTGCGATGCTGAGGAGTTTATCTGGTTACCTTTCTTTTGTACTTTTGTTTGTATTATTTAATTCAGCATTGTGACTTGTTTGGCTACTTTCCTAGAAATATGTATCATGTATCATTTCATATATATATATGTGTGGGCTCCTATTGTTTATTGTGCTGTCTTCCGCTGTTTACTATTGTTGGATATTTAGTGCTTCTGTTATTGTATGTGTTGTTTACTTCCGTTGTGCACTTTCCCAATGAGGGCATAGTTTCCCCACTATCACACCCAAGGCCCTCGCTACTAGTCAGAATCCTCTAGCGTTTGGGGAAATGCGCTTGAATCCATGTGACCAACTGGGTATGGGGTGCCTCTGGGTGGATTCCAGAACCGGGGCGTTACACATCATGTACGTCTCTCACCTTCTATTTAAGACACAAACCTAGGGACTTGGCCTGTAAATTATGTCTTAGAAAATATATTACAAGGCATGAAAAATGGATTATACAATACGATTACTCTGAGTTACATGGTCACCTATCAGGTAGGCCATGTACGGTAACACATGACATATCTGTGAATCAAAGGGAACACATGTTGTATACATGGACTAAAAGGCATGTAATCCAGCTGACCACGCACCACTATGTCCAATTCAATAAATAGTATTATAATTAACTACACCATGCATCAACAATGCACACAAATTTTGCGATTTACAAAATAACTCTTGGTGAATTGAACACAAGTACACAACGTGTAACTCCAGTTATACGACATGTACTACTATGTTTCATGTCGATAATCCGAGGAACCTCTGGATTTGTTCCTTGATTTTATTTTAAACATAAAATTAATCATTCTTATTAGACCTATGATAAATGAATGAGGAAGAATTTGATCTCAAAATTATTATTAAACTAAATATTTAACATTAATTGAAAGACTAAATTTGAAATTTGTAAATCACCAATGAATATTAAATAATTATAAATAATTATTTGACACCTCTGATACCACTTGTAGGTTCTTGTTTATGGGAAGCATCTGATGGTTGCAGACTAACTTTTCTTTTTAATGTGATCAATGGTTTATCCGAGGTTTTACAGAATGTTGAATGTAGTGATCAAAGGTATTTAATCAAATAATAAAATAACATAAATACTACCAAAACTACAGGGAGGATCATCAAATATTATTTATAATTAATTTAACTAATTAAATTCTTACCATTGTCGGAATTATTTATTCAATGATGAATCCAACAATAGCTATGCCTTGTTGTGTCATTTATTTGTTGGAATATGGTGAAGATTCCCTCAAGTGGTGATTCAAATGTTTTCTATGAAGCTTTATAGGTCACCAAATGAATCTGTGGGTTCTATCATGAAATATCCTTGCTATTTCGTCTTTCTCCTTTGAAATATATAATAATTTCTTCGACAACATTCTTCTTGATCTGGTGGAGGAAGATGGATCTCCATTCTTGAGTGAAATCTAGGAGAAGAGGTATCTCAAAGAATTTAAATATTTCTCAAATTCCATTGGGCAAAATACAAACAAATGAGTATTTATTTGAGAAAATAATATAAATGGGTTTATATTAAGCTAGGGTTAAAAAAATAATAGCACAAGTTCCATTCATTATTTTCATAATCCCTATGGAAACCCATGACATTTAATAATATTATTATCATTATTTCTTAACATCAGCTTAACATGAATATTATATTAAACGTTATTTAATTAAATGAAATTCAATATTTATTATTTCTCAAAGGACCAAAAATATTAGTATGATATTCCCCTTTATTTAAACAGTCTTGAATATTGAATATTTTTTTTAAAAATAAATATCACTTCATTACTCTCAAATACATAATTAAAAATTTTATTTTCATAAATTGGAAAAAAAATATTTATTAAATATTCTCATCGCATTATATTCTCTTAAGTAACTAGTGATGGGACATGTGACATCAATCCTATAATAATAATTATTAATCCACTTGAGGAAATAATATTCCTTCAAACTTTTAAATAGTAATTAATAATATATTATTTAACTGAGATTTTTTATACACATAGTGTGTGACCCTCTGGGCCTATTTCATAGTGGAATTAGGTAGAACATCCTAAAGTTCAAGGTTAGAATCTAGGAACAAACAAAGGAACCCATATTGAAATAATTTGATGCCAAAAATAAAATAATACCTTATAAAAATGATTATTGTCTTATATAATCCTTTTATCATTATATCTCAAATCAAGGAGGTTTAATGTGAGTACCATAAACCTATGAGCTCGACGTCTTTTTCATTGACTTTTTAGAAATATAATTTTCCTATAGAACACCATGGGAATGGATTTTTTTAGGATATATCATTTCCATCAAATGTATTATGATATAAACACCCATTACAAAACATAAGGGACAAATCCTTTTTTCACATTATTCAGTAATGCAATATTACTCATGATGCCGCCAACGTATCATACTTCTTCATGAACATCTTTCAACTAGGTTTTCACCAATACATAAAAGAACCTAACTCAAAATACTCATTAATAGTAATCTCAAATTCTAAGGAAAACTACACTCATCTGTAGATAAGAACCTCCAATGACACATATAAATGTGGATTCCATATTTGAAGGTTTTGTTCTCATAATATCCTAATGGATATTCCCATGGTTGTAAACCATGAGAAGCTGTCCCAAATCCCTATGACTCTCCACCCCTGATAGTCTGTATAATTTGTTTCCTTTAAGTTATATTATCATAATATAGTACATAAATTCATTAATATCACTATATCACATTCAGGTTCTCATCATAATAGGGAATTTTATTTGACATATTAGTATGATAGCTACTATTTGGACATTATCAAATAATATGTAACATAGAAGAACAAAAATAATTTGATAAATCATTTATTAATATTAAAACCCATGGATAAATGTTAATACAAAGTTCATTGTAGTTGGTTCCAGGGAAACAACTCTAACGTTGTGATTCTCTAAGATTTTCCATCATCACTTGCCCCCTTCAATGGTAAATTCCCATTAGGATTAGGCCATTTTTTTCATAGTTCCCCATCTCCTTGTGTTTTTATCACTAAATAGTGGTGTTTTACTTCCATCCCGTGAACTCTTTAGCACGGTGACACCTTCCTCCACACCTATAACAAACTCTCATTCCCTTCAATCATTTCCAGGTGTGAATCTTTCCATAATTTTCACAAGGTGGAATTCTCTCAATCATTTTATCTTTATTTGATAAACATACTTTTTCTTAGTGTTGAGAAGAAAAATGCTTATGTAATTTTCCATTGAATATGTGGAATTACAGTAAAACCTTTCTCTATTTGGAGTGCACATAAAACTATCACTTCATATGATGAAATATTTTAGTAGACTTGTTCCTTTTAGAGATTTGGAATAAGACCACCAAATAAGTGATCAATCATGCACAACGTATTGAGTATGCAATTTTAATCATACCAATATATCAATATAAAGGTTTCATCATAATCCATAACACTCTATTATTCATTTTTCCATAATCTTTGTAACATTATCTTCAAATCAAGTTGTTGATCCTAAAGGAAGTATTATCAAAGAATGTCTCCTTAAAATTTCTCCATTCCATAAGTTCTATTTCTTATTCCACCATGGTATTTTGGATCAAGGAATGACATTTATCTGTATCACCTTGATACAATACATTTCAACTGTATTATTTTACATCTCAATACATCCCAAGGAAATAAATAACTTCTCTCAGACTTTATCCATTTAAAATAAATAACTTCATTTGTAGTCCCATCAAATTATGGGGGATTCGATCACACAAAGAGATCTAGAATATGTTATTATATCCATTGAAAATGTTTATCAATTCTGTTATGGTTATTTTTCATAACAAAATTATGTTTCCCTGGTAAATTCATAATTTACTATATTAAAATACCAGCTATATTAGTTTCCTCTAATGGGAACACCTATAATTTCCTCATGTATTTATACCATTCATTCTTTAAGGAAGAAATTATAAACAATAGTATATAATTGATTAGTTCGTAAAATAATTAATTTAAAATATGGTAATGTACTAAACCTAAATTAAAAATTAATTCATCATAAATCATAATTGTTTGTTACTTTTCGGACATCACTAATTTTAAATCCATCATAATGGTTTGTTAGGAAAATTTCATTCATCTTAAGAATATCACCTTGGAGTGTCAAACTAGGCGCACAATGGTATATCAAGGATGTTTCAATACCTTAGATAGGATATTTGGAATTGTGGGATGTTCTTAGGAATAAAAGGAAACTCTTTTGATCTATTATTTTAAAGGAGAATTTGTTGTATGGTGGTCATTAGTTATAAATACTAGTGGGAAAATTATCATTATTCAATCAAATAAGAAAAATTTAAGGAAATTTTCATTGAGAAATATTTTACTTTTGTTTTTCAGATTATGATGGGGAATAATAATTTTAATTAAAGTAAAAGGATGATAGTTCAGTTTCTAAATATGTTAAAAAATTCACAATATTGGCTAGGTATGTTTTAGATTTTATTATAGACACTGATAGTAAAATTTGTATATTTTACTTAGGATTGAATCTAGGGTTATGATGTTATTTGGACTCTTGAGAATTTAAAAGTTATAAAAAACTTTTTTGTTTGTTTTCGGGAATTTTCAAATGGATTTTCATAAATCTTATGTTCCATGAGATGATATAAGTAAGAAACAGTAAAGGTGGAAGTAAATTCAAAAGAAACCAACTACTAAATCTAGTTGTAAACCTAAAACATGTTCATAGTGTAGTAAAATACTTTTTTAGGAATGAATGTCAGCATCTTGAATGTCTTATTAATGTGGTATGTTTGGTCATAGGTTTCATGACATCAAGGAAAGAGTCACGATCAATCAAAAAATGAGATAATGTATATATTTACCATAGTGAGATTCTTTAGCTTAAATGATTTGGTAAATTATGTTAATTTTTTTTAGGAATGTTACTCTTCATGGATATCATTATGATCAAAAACAAAAAACTTTGTTAAAATCATTTTCTAATACTAAAGTTGATATTGAGACATTAGGTGAAGATATTAAAATTCTATGTGTGCTTTTACTTTTTAGGAGTTAACCATAAGTTCAACATTTTAGACACACTTTTTGAGGTTTTTAGTGATATGATCATAAGTGATTAAGATCATTTCACGGAGTTGTTTTTTATTCATGTTTATGCAATAATTTTCTTTAAAGAGAAGTATGAATTTACATTTCGACATGAGTTCTATTGTATTGCTAACTATTAGGGTTTATATGATTCTAGGTGAATATAATTATATTTAGGGATTTACATTCTAAATATATTTACATGATGAGGATGAAATTCTTCTTATAAAATATAAATATTTTAATTAAGTATACGTCATTATGTTGTTTAATTGAAAATAATTAACATAACTCTAGAAAAATTATTTTTGATTGAAAAACATTATCTGTTTACATTTATTACTATGAAGTCAATCAAATTTTAATTAATCAAATATTTATGGTTTTGTGATCTTTAAGATTCTCTTCACCCTGTTTTATATCACACTACAATATAACATGATATTTGTTTTTCAATTAAGTATTCATTTTTTCTTATAGAGAACCCTAGATTTGTCTAATCTTAGGTGACCATGGTACTTTCATTACATGATTTTAGTGTCCAAGTTTTATTAATCATTTTTCCAATGTGGGATATTAATTAAAAAATTATGGAAAGAAAAAATCCATTATTTTGATCATGAGTTCAAATTTTAAGGAGAAATGTACTAAATTGGGGTAGAATGTAATATCCAAATTTTTTAAAAGATAACACCATGTTCTATACCTTACATGATATGACACATTGAGATTAAATAAACAACTAAATATTATAATTTCAATGGTACTATTATAACCTAGCATTTATAATGTAGAGAATGAACAATATTAACAGAATTATAAAAATATGGTTTAAAAATTAATATGTAATTTAATATTTGGTGACCAATTAATTATTAATGAAAATAAAACTCATTTTAAGAAAAAGTATTTCTGAAAAAGTATTCAGTTTTACACGAATTTGTTTTACTACCAATAAATATTGAAATAAATCTTGTAGGATTATATAAATTTAAAATTTAATTAATATATTTATTATAATTTTCTAAATTCATCTTATGTTTTTTCTTGATATAATATAAGAATAAATAAAATTTTAGGCATGAAAGATGTTTTTTTAAAATGATGTTTTACCTCCATTTGATGGTAAACCTCTTTAAAATCTTGTTTTGACAAAAATTTCAGTTATATTTGAAAAAATAAACTTCGTATATTGATTTTTATTATTAAAATTTACTTTCATGGAATTATTTGCATTTTTCTTACAATATTCATTTTTTGATGAATAATGAAAGAAGGATGCATTTTAAATATGAACTGTTTTTTCATAAACATTATTTATAGTGTTAAATTATTATTTTAATGGTTTTAATGTACAATGAAATCCAATTTTTATCATTTAATAAAATTTAGGTCATTTTAATAAATTTCACTTTGAAATTGGATATAAAAACATTGTAATATTTTAAACATTTTTTTACTTTAAAAACATGTTTTCTCAATCCTTCAATGGGATTAAGTTTTAATTAATTTCAATGAATAATGTGATTTTAATTTTGAAAAATGGATTCCATCCTTATAATAATAGGGTCCAAATTTATTAAATATATCCCTTTTTATTTTGGGCATTATGAATAGTAACTTTAGATATTATTATTTTTACCACATATATGGGTAAATTAGTTAATTAAAGGTTAAAAATTACATTTTAAATATTATAAAACTACCCTAACACTTATCCTAATTTAATTGTTTGATTTTTTTCCAAAAAAATCATATAGATTAATTTATGACCTTTTATGCTACTTCTTTGTGAGTATGGAATTTATAATTGTTTATATAAAGTAAATAGAAAAGGTGTCAAACTCATGATTCTAATATCTATAAAAAATATATTATGGGGTTATATAAGTGATATGTTTAACTATAAATATTATCTATAATTTTTAAATGTTTACCTAATCATGGTGATTTATTTAAAATTTCGAGGAAATAAATAATTAAATTGAATGTTGACATAATGAGGATGAAAATATTGTCTTATTAATAAAAGAATCAAATGAATGTTTTTAAAAAATAAAATAAATATAATTTGAGTGAATTAATCTCATCTAATAATTTTATGGATTAATTGGACATGTTATTAATGATTTAATGGTGTTTTCTTGAACTTATCAAGATATTATTATATTTTTTAAATGGTAAATATTGAGTAGATTCAAAATTGGATCTTTTGATATTTTAATATAAATAATAATTTATTAAATGATATAAAAATAATTCCCAAAAAATTGACCAAATTATTAGTATATGTATTTAAATTTCTTCAACTACTCATTAATCATTTTTTTCATTTTTTTGTAATATTATTAACCGACAAAGAATATGTTTAATCATATCATAATAAAAATTAAAACGGTAAAATAAGGTTTAAAACCAAAAGATAAGGGTTTAAAAATAAACATAACATTTGTATTTTTTATTTGATGAAGGTATTTCGAAACATAATCATCATAGATTATAAATAAAAAATTTTGGGATAATTTTAAATATAAAATAAAATAAAATAAAATTAATATTTTTAATAATTATAAGAGTTCCCCTTCCCTCTCTTATAAAAGGGCACTACTTCTAAACATTTCTTCACACTTAAAACCCATTTTTTATCATCCAATGTCTTCCAAAATGCCTTCCGTTAATCCATAAACAAATTTTATGGGACTTATTTTTGTATAAAACTCTCTTTATTGGTGTCATGGTTTTATCTAAAGGTGATTGTCTTAAAAAGAGATATAGTTTTTAATTAATTATTTCTGATTTATTTCTTATTCCAATTCAATCAAATATTCTCCAACCATGATGAAATTATAAATTCATTATCCGCAACATAATTATATGTTATTATGCTAATATCGTCACCTAAATCCATTTATGGTTTCCAATATATGAAAAATTGATTAGATATTTTTGCAAACATGTGAACTACCATCTCCACAAACATATATAATTGTTTTCCATTACCATTTGCAAAACATGTTAAAATTTTTGAATTAATTTTTATATGTGATATTCAAGACATATTTATCATTATAATTGAATTATTTATCAGTAATCTTATTACTTTCCGTGCACATGAAAATAATAGTTTCGTTCGTGCTTACGTGTAAACTATCACCTCCACGAAGCGATGCGATTCATTTTTAATCACCACATCACATGGATCATATATAAAATTACATTTAAATTATTTAAATTTTATTAATTTTATTATTATCCTTATGGATAGAATAAATAATATTTACCTTATTTCCATATTGATTTTTGAGAAATAAAAATATGAGCCATGTGTACGTACGACTTATCGTCATTATGATTTTAACTTATTTAATTTCTCATATACATATTTAATGAATATATTTAAATTTATTTATTATTTATAGTAATGATAATTATTTCATTAATACTATTCTTGATATTATGGTCTTGTGACCTCTTCCAGCATATTTTACATACTAATTTCTTTCTGGATTCAAATATTGAATATTATCAAGACATTAGACATAAATATTCATAAAAAAGTAAATTATATAACATGATATTAATTTATATAAGAGGAATAATGAAAAGAAATAATGTCAATAATAAATTAAATATTTAACACAATTTAATTATCCAATATGATAAATAACCTACTTGATTAACCCGACTCAATGTAAGGGATTTCATTTCAGTCTCCTTTTTTTAATGCATTTATTAATGATATGCACCTTTAATATTTTATAAGTTGTATATATAGATTCTAGGGAATTTAATATGATTATTTTATATATAATCCTATTGATTCATGTACTATTAAATGTATTATTTCATTTATTTTATTATTTAATTGTTCAATGTGGTATGGGTCACTTCAAATGTTTAAATACTTAATTATCACGTATTTTTTCTATGAAAATATTATTGATATTATTTCACATATTTCAATAAATTGATATAAAATTAATAAAAACGAAAATTTACTAATATTTTTCATTTCATTCAATGTTTTTCAAAAATGAATTTGTTGAATGTATTTTTATATGGAAAATTATGACAAATGACAGAAGGTATGTTTTATTCCAAATGTATGAGGTGTTAATGAAATTATGGCCATTGTGGCCATTATTTTATAATCGTATTCCTTTAAAATATTCCATGTTACTCTATATGAAAAAATATATTCATATATTCAGGTATTTACGTATAGAATATTGGTTTCCAATGAACCTAGTTTATGGTATTCAAAATGGGTTCTTGAAAGAAAATGTTATTTTATCCAGAAGTGTTTTCATATGGGATTAAAATAGTTTTTCAAATGTTTTTTATGATGAAAGTGTTTTCTAATGATATGGTATATGAGCATTATATGAAATAGGTGATCATGATAAATCATATAAGATGAGTTGAGACCCATTATAATTATTGGGAGAGCTATATATATCTTATATGAAGGGATGAGTTTAATTATAGCTCACAGGTGTCCCCAATATAGCTTATTCAATGTTTTATCCAATTTATATATCACCAAATTATTAATAAATAATAACATTAGAAGTCTGTCATAAGATTATTCCAATTTAAAAGATTTGGAAGAGGTTTTATTTATATGATTATATAAACACCTAAATGAGTTTTAATTTCTTTCTATTATTTATAAGGTTTCATTGACAAATATGTATGTGTGTTTTTCATGAAAAAAAATATTTTCTTCGTTCACTGAAAGTACATTAAATGGATTATCATGTGTTTCAATAGACTAATTGTTTTAATCATTTTTTACATCCCGTACATAACATTTTGTGTTCATCCCATGTTTTAAATGTTTATTGCGCGGTTAAAGGATGAGTAGGGGAATGAATAATTAAATGATTAGAATTGTGATTTTTTATACAGAAACCATTTTTATTTTATAATTTTATCTTTTTTAAAAAAATTATATTGGGGAGAAGCAACTAATTTTTAATTATTGATTTTTTATGTATGAGTTATGGATTATGAATTTAAGTCTATGGACATGACTTTTTTAAAATAAATTTTTTATTCAAATGCTTCAATGTGGTCTGGGAAACTTTAATTAAAAAATATAACTTTCAAATGTTATCAATTTTTTACTAAAAAATGGATTGGTTATTTCAATAACATGGAATGTTTTTTTAAAATATACTAAATTAAAGAAATTTCATAATTTTTGATGATTTAAATGATTCCTTTATATATTTTTTGATATATTTAAAAATAATGTTGTTTTATTATTTTCACAGTTTTTAGATTTTAAAGTGAATTTTACATGAAAAGGGTATTGTGATATCTTTAAAAGTTTTACACATGGGTTTCAAAGAGTTCATAAGGTTTTTATTCTGGATTTATTCCTTATACATTATAAATAATGGGATGAGCACCATTATAGCACAAGGGTGAGCCTGATATTTCTTATACGATGGGTTGAGCCCCATTATAGATCATGAAATATGAGTGGTCATGATATAGATTATATGAGGGTGAGCCTAATTATAGCTCTCCAATGCAATGGGTACTCTAGAGGTTAAATTATTTTGTATAATTATTCCATTAGTAATGGTTGATGTAAGAGTGATGTGGTAAAGATTCAAGAAGGAATCTATGTGGTTTTTTATCCATGCTTATGATTTTCTAAGAAAAAGAGTTTCAATGGATTTTCATGTTTTCAAAAGACTAAGAATTTATTTATTGTTCCCTTACTATGATTTCTTTCTCATCCCAATTATTGAAACTTTTTAACGTTTTTAATATATCTAAGGAAAAATAATATATCATGATGAAATTGTTTAAGATGTACCTTGAAATAAAATCTTTTATTGTTTAAAAGGGATTCATTCAGTTGGCGAAATAGATATTGGGTATATGTATCCACTTCTAATGTATAGTTATACATTGTAAGGGTTTTAATAACACTCTATAACTCTAAACTATAAATATACTCAATTTGAAATAATGTAAAACATCTTATAATATCTTGTTACCAATTTCTTAAAAATCATTGTTATTTTCACTATTTCAGGAGTTATTTACCTCATTTCTCAAGTAAGGAATGACTTATAATTTATGGTTCCTGTTATTTATTTCATGTTTTTATCATATCCATAATTTAAAACCCTATTTAAATTTTATATATATTCATTATATTTGTATTTGTAATAATACACAAAATTCAGAGATAAGAAATGAAATGCACCATTCATGGAGATAGTTGTTCGTATATATGCACAGACAACACATGCATTTCTTTATCATTTTAAAACAATAGAAATTAAGTGATATATATGTATATTATAATCTATTATCATAACTATTTCATATATATAACATATTTTTATATATACCGTACTTATATGATACATGTATGGTGTGAACGAATCACGTCGCTTTCAGGAGGCTCTAGTCCACACTTCCACAGAAAATGTTATTGTACTTACACAAAAAGGAATATATAATGATATGTGTTATAAAATAATTATATAAGCATAAATATGTAAATATCTTATATAAAATATATAAACATATTTTCCAACAGAATGAAAATCTATTAAATGTGGTAATGGAGAAGCGAACAATCATCATTTCCTGAGCCAATAGTTTTTTATTCATATAAATAGTCTATTTATTACCCATTAGAAATAATTGTGTGTTAGTGTAGTTATAAGGACCGTACAATTTAGTAGGAGTGGAAATTCGTATTTCCTACATAATAACCATAATAAAATTTTAAATGAAAATAAACATGATAAATAGTAAAATGAAATTTGATGCATTCTTGAAAGCTTATTCAGAGATTTATTCTGCATAACATGGAAAAAGAAACATAAATAGGGACAGATAAAATGCTCATTACAAGACAATAAAATGGAATTAATAATAAATAAATTAATATTGAAATTTAAATAACTAATCAGAAATTATAATTAAATAACCTAATAATGAATAAACATTATGGAAAGGTAAATAACTACAACACATTCCATTTTATCAATAAACTGACAATGAAACACATATATAGATATATTAATGAAAACATATCATGGATAAATATTAATTGAGTCAAAATGAGGGAGATGATTAATTATTATAAACCATGTTTCCTAGTTACAAGGAAAATTTACCATTGAGACCATTAAAAAGTTGGTTTTTCATATGGCTAAAAAACCAATCTATTTTGGGAAACCATTTTGTCTCATAAGACAACCAGTAAATCAAGGAGCTATCTATAACAAGACACCTCCCATGTCATACATGTCCAATGTTTTCCACGTATAAAATAATCTATTAAAATAATGATTCCCATGTCATATCAAATATCTGTATTGAGTAGAGGATCAAAAATTTTCCAGTAGAGGAAAAGTAACTACCGAGGTTCTCGATGATGTTGAAATGGAAATACCATTAAAAGATTATAAAATAATTTTTTATGGAAATTAATCATTAAACAATCCAAAGTGTCTCATACCACTTTTAAAACCTTGAATCATAATTTCAATGAAATAATAACTTTAAATGAAATATATAATATCATGAGAATAATGATATTCATGATGTAATCTATCAAAGGCCAATATATACACCATATAAAAGTGAAATATTGCATCAAAATATAAAATACACAATGAATTTTATTTTACCTATCCATTAACCCCTAGTGTAACCTTATATATCCAAATAAAAACACTCCTTCATATCCTGGGGAAAAATGAAACATAAGAAACAGATGATCTCAAATGCTCAGTAAGGGTAAGTGTACAATAGAATATTTGAGTAAATATACAATAAATGATTCATCATGGTAAATAACCAAAACACGTTCAATTTAAATAATCACATGAACTTGGAATCATAAACTTTGATATTATACTTTTCCAATAATCACATGGAATCTGAATAACTAATCTCATAATGATGGAATGAATAATACCAGAAATATAAAAAATAACATCGAGGCCTAATAAAAGTCATCAACCAAATCCATATCTGAAAATAAATGGGTAAGGACTCAGTAAAATCCATATCTCGTTTGACTCATTAGACCTACTAATGCATCGAGGTGATATAACAGTGCCTACTAATCACATAGTAAGACCAATTCATTATTTATATGAACGTGGTGTTAAATAAACAAGATATACATGTGAGATATGGATAAAATTCCCTAATAAGTAAAAATAATCACAACCCATTTTAAGTAATATGGTTAATGGAATAAAAATATCAAATCCACAGTCAAAATGATCATAAAACCTTTAATAGAATACTATAAATGATATCAAAATGGGACTTCCTTAATAAAACATAAAATTCAACAATTTATATGTACATAGTTTAAAATAATCTAACTAAATCCTTGATAAAATTGAGTGAAATACCCATTTTTAGTTTGAAATCATTTATTTATAAATTCAAGAAATTATAAATGAAAAAATTAATTTAAAAATAACCCGGTAATCATGTAAAAGAACTTTCAAATAATCCAGGAATCATGATGGCAGTAAAATCATCTCATGACATATAAGATAAAAATAAACATTATTCTCATATTTTTGTCAAAAATTTCATAAAGTACCTCATTTGGAAATGAACAAAAAAAATTCAAACCATTTTAACTAAAATTAGAACATTTGAAAATAAATAAAATCATTTGCAGGAAAATTGTAAAAAATATTTTTTAAGTATTTGTAAGAAACATTTACATGGATAATAAATATTCTCTAACATATACTTATGTATAAACAATCCCTAATAATAATGAGAATGTGAAATTAACCCTTAACATGTGTTTCATTTTGGGATAAAATCGTATATCCTCCAATATTATGGTTTAAAGAGTGTTATAAAATTAATATAAAACCATATTAATATTTATGATACCATATATTATCATCTTATAATATATTATTACCTGTTTGTTAATATTCTTTCATTTTTTACTGTTTCTGGTATTAATTGCCTTATTTCTCAAAAGAATTGACTTGTTATTTTTTAATAATATTAATAATATCATTTTATAATAATATAAATAATTTAAACTATGATTTATAAATTATATATATTCATTATATAAGTATTTGTAATAATCCAAAATATTTGGAGAGAAAAAAAATTAAATGTGATGTTCATGGAGACAGAGGGTCATATGTATGCATTAATGCTACTTCCATTTCATTGTTATATAAAAATAATGAAAAATAAATGATATATATATATATATATAAATTATAACATTAGTATAATATCTATGTCATATATGGTACATAGTTTTTTACCCATAATTTATACATTTTATGTATAGTATGAACGAATCACATCTCTTTGAGGATGTTGTATTCCAAAACTCCAGGAATTTTATTATCAGATTCCCAAAGAATGGAATTTATAAAGGTATGTGTTATAAAAAAAATTAAACAAGTATAAATACATTATAACTATCATGTATAACATATAAAAATATAGTGGCAATCATAATTCCCCCATGAGATGTGGTAAAATAAGAACAAACAACTTCGTTTCATGATGTGGTAGTTCACCATACACATAAACTATAAGTTCGATTCCCACTAGATGGATGTGTGTCTATTTTTAGTTCTAACCCTCAATTAAAAAACATCATAGTATATTTGGGATTCTTTTGTTATTATATAATTATGGAATAATAATAAATGAAGTAGTTGGAAAAGAAATAAAACTAAAGTGATCATTGAAGAACATAAACTTCTTTTCAAGTAACTCTTTTTAGTTTATCGAAAAAGGATTTTTTGGCTGGATTTCATCCCAAAGAGTGGCTTCTATGATGAATAGAGGGATGTTGGGAGCTTATTTTTGGAGGGGTTGGTTGAGATTAAAGGCTCAATGTGGTGTGAGGATGTTATGGATGAGGTTCTATTTTATAATAAAGGTGTGGGGTACTCTTGGAAACTATAAAACCATTAAATTAATATAAATTCTTTTTTAATTACAAATGGCTCCATATTGATTTAATTCAAAGATAAGATGAGGATTGGTAGATATCCTCTCAACCTATAATTTTTAGACAATTTTCAGTCACATTGCTATAAAAGGAAAATGGAACCCCAAATGGATCATTGATGACAAACCTAACCTTACCCAATAAGTTGGTGGAATTTTATATATTTATGAATTTTATATGATTAAATAAAATATTAATTTTTCTAAATTATTGATAAAATAAATCTTGACACCATTCATTTTTTAAATTTTTAAAAATATCATAACCACAAGAAAGGTTCAAACTATTCCCCTTATATAATCACTAACATGTCATGGTAATTCATAAAATTCATAGATGACATTAATTGCATGAAATTATATTTAGTTTAATTTCTTTCAATTTCATTTATATGATTCTTCCATTAATGAAGAAATTAATACATAATCATTATGTCACCATATAATTTAATTATTTCATATCTTAAAATTATAAATAAAATACCATGAGATTCTAAAAACAATTCATTAAAGATGTGATTTATAGTCCAAAATATCAGTTATACATTACCATATTAAAATTGGTATAATTTTGAGAAACATGATTGTGACATCATTGTCTTTACATCAAATAAATTTTTATAAATGTCATAATAGCACCCCATGAGATTCTAATGATCATAATTTTATACCAAGGTTGATTTAAATCATAAAATACTCATCCCATGAATATAGGGTAGTTTTAGGGTAATTTTATATTAGTTATAATATTATCTGATCCTTCAAATACATGATTTACCATAAAACATGTTAATAAAAATAATTATAAAAGATATTATTGACAACCCCTAAAACTAAAATAGACATATTTAATAAATTTAGACATTATGATTCCAAATATGGATACCATTTTTCAAAAATTAATAAAATAGAAATTGCATAAATTAATTAAAAATTAATCTTTTTTATTGAATGAGTAAAAGGGTATTTAAAGTAAAACTGTTCAATAGTTCGCAATGTTGTTATATCTAATTTCAAGGTAAAATTGATTCCAAATACCTGTATTGGATTAGATGATATAAAATTATCTTATTATACATTCAAATAAAAAATAATAAAATAATAATATAAATAAATCATATGAAAATATTGTTTTTACCAAAATGTAGAATTGAATCCAGGGATGGAAATATTCTCTCCATGCGTGATCTCTTGAGTGTGCTTCTCTTATTCTTCCTCATATTCCTTCCACCAGTATTATATGGCCCTTCAAGACAATTTTCACTTACAAAGAGAACCCTGGAGGGGCCTCCTTTACTTTTTCAAGGGTTTCATCATGTAATGTTCTTTTCTAAAGCTTCTTTCTGGATTTTGTCTTCTTTGTATCCTTCTTCCTAGGGATTCATTCCTCTACTATTATTTCATTTTTAATTGTTATTTCACCTAAAGCCCCCATTTTTTCCATTTAATTTTTTTTATTTTGATTTTAGTATCATGTTCGTATTAGGGCTACAATCACATTTCCTTCTTCTGTATTCAATAGTGGGTTTAGGTTGTGGTTCTCTTTCTATTTGGGTTCTTTGATGAAGTTATAAACTTTTTTTTACTGGTGAAGGTTCGTTGATGATTTTTTATGGTGATTTTGAGGGTTATTTTTTCATGGAATGCAATATATGTCCTTCTAATTCATACTTCAGCGTGGCCTCCATATCCACTACATCCTTCTTGATAGGTCAGAAGCGACAGTTTCTAAGAGGTTTTGGGTAGTGTTGTGTGTTGTGGTGGGGGGTTCAAAGTGGCCCAACCAATGTGCAGGTGATGGTGGTGTTTTATTTTGCTTGGTTGATATAAAAAAATATCATGATTCCCTATGAAGGATCAGTACTTCTTCTACTCTGCTCTTGCTTTGAGTACCACCTCTCATCCATGTGTTATTCAGGCGGGGTGGCTGTCATGAAAGCTTTGGGAGGTGTTGTTTGAGTGGATTTCAGTATTCTAGGGGGAATGATATTATTTTTGGTTGTTATAGTTTCTATTTTAGTATTTATGTATTATAGTGATGGGGGTGAAAAAATGATACTCTTGATGAGTTTATTCATTTTGGTGTGGAGTTTGAATGATGACAATGACGGTGGTGGTGGACCGTAGTTTACGACAGTAATGATGAGGGAGGTCCTTTGTGATAACAACAATGGTGTTTGGGGCAGGCATTGGACATCAAAGAAGAGGCCGATGTAGAAGAGACTATGAGGTTGTTTTGAGGTGATGATTGTGAGAGTGATGAGGTGACAGTCCGACGATGTGATTGTGGTGGTTATGTGACATGGCTTTATTGTACATGGGTTTCTCATATGGCATGCTTTAATTGTGATTTGTGGTTTCAAATTATTTGAATTAGAATTATAAAATTTGAATATGGATTTTGTGATAAGGTAATGGTGTTTCATTCTATTTAGTGTGGGTGATGTTTGAAATTTATATATGCTTTTATATAAGGATCCTACTCAACCAAAAATTTGTATTTTTAGAACAAAATATTAATGTATTTGAGCTCCTAAAATAATGTATTTTTTTATTTATCAAAAATATGAAACATTATACCAAAATACCAAAAAATCAACTTAAGTAAATTTTTATATTATAATTCAAAATAATAAATTTATTTTTTCATAGTATTTACATAAAATTATCCAAATTTTAAATTAAAATTGTATCTCCATTAAAGTGCTGTAAAACTGCCTTTATATAAATTTATTGTGTTAATGCACAAAATTATATTCAATATTATATAATGCCTATAATATAATTTTAACGAATTTAAAATAAAATTGATTAAATATATGATATATAAGTCTAATATTTTGGTTAATACTATTCATTCTTGCCAAGATAATAGCTACTATTAAAATAATAATATTAAATAACATATCACGGTTCATTTAAGCCAAATTTTTCATGCGATGTACGCTATCAAGAAAATTAATTTTATTTTAAATGATATTTATCATAAAATATTATGGTTTTACATTCTCCCCTACTTCAATAAGTTTCAACCACACAATTTTCTATTTCACTTTTGAAATACATGTTTTATAAAAATTCCTCTATGGTAACCCCATATATTATATAGGGTTAATAAAACAACATATCAATAAGAGGGGAAAGAAACTGTGATGGTCACCAAAAATTTAGGTTTTCAAATAGTTTAATAGAAGTGGGAGGTGAAAAATCTGGCATGGGATAGAAATCAAATGATCATTCTCTGATGGAGAGTGATAGAGAACATGGCCATCAGAAGGTCTACCATCATAAAACTATACATCTGTTTTGGAAACCGCTTGGCATATAGGAGACCCAGGTTCAAAACCGAGCGAAGGTGAATTTCCAGGTTACTATAGAAGTACTATAGAAATAATATAGTAGTACTGTAGCAGGTACTATTCGTTACAGTAGTAACTAGAACTATTCACCTGATTTGGGATTTCAGGCCACCAGTTTGGGCATAAGGGTCTCAAGGGACTTTAGGTACTCAATGGCCTTTGGGCCTCAGGGCCTTCAGGCCATAGATACCATGAAGTAGCCTAGTTCACAAAGAGCAGACCCCTAAAGAGGATCAAAGCAACAATAGTAGAAGTCACTAGAAGTAGAGAAAATCGGATTGGAAGAATGAGAGGGTATGGAAACTGCCATCAGGACCAGGCACCACACAACATTGTATAGGGAAATAATATCTGATAAGACATGCAAGGTGGGGATCTTGGGGGTCAATGATTCCAAATCTAGGGAGAGTCAGTTCTAGTGGGTTGGGCCTACAAGTAATGTAATGGACATGGTATGCCTCTAGGCCTTCAGGTTATTTATTGCGGGTCATGTCAGGCCAGGTTCCTTGGGCATATGGGTCATGTACGGGTTCCCCTTCATCCGTTAAAAAATGATATTATCCATAATAAATTAAAAATTAGGCCTTTGGGCCATTTAGGGTGATGGGTTAAATAGAACAATAATTTCTCAATATGAAAATTAAACATTTCATTAAGTTTTACATTCCCCGATTTGAGGGATTATTTTTGTAGAGACCCGAAGCTTATCGTACATGGACATTACATTACTTTTGCGGAATACTTAGTACATAACAAAAACACACACACAAGGATCGTAATAGTTTAGTGTCTTTGGAAACTTGGAACGTAATCTTCTAATCGTGGTGAAAGATCTTCAATATCTCCCATAAAGATCTTCCCTTTTTTTTACCTAAAACCTTTCTTTATATCATGGGGAAAAGAAAACATAAAAGGGTGAGATCAAATACTCAGCAAGGCAAATAAAGGAACTAAAAATCATATCATATCTTTTTGAAAATCATAACCTGCAAAAGAGATCATAATATCTTAACATGGAATAAATCATAGAAGTGAGAATGGGATCCCCATAATCATAACATAAAACTTGAAACTTTGTGGCATACACACATAATCATAGAGAATCATTTCTTGTTAGTCAAGACTCATTACCAAGACTATCTTAGTGGACAAAGTCCCTTTCTGAATCGAGTAACCCTCGTTTCAGTCCTGTTTCACAGAACCGGTATAACCTACCATTCCAGCCCTGACTATCTCATGAGATATAAAATCTTTACCCAATGCATTGGAGGGAGATATAGGTCCCACCCATCTTATAATGAATATTTTCTTATGTGTTCCACATAATCATAAATCATACATCATCGCATAACACATGTAACAAAAATGGGATTCTTGAAACATCATGACATCATAAAACAAATCATATAAGATAAATGACTTCATAAAAATAATTCCCTCACAACATAATCAAATCAATGTAATAATAGGGATAAAAACAGAACCCTTTATTATCTTATATGGAAAATAATTTTGATAAAACACATGAACTCCATTCTTGAGGAAAATATCCTTTCTTCTTCAAAAACACTTTTCTTTTCTTAACATGTCATACAATTATAAACTAAAAGAAGTTGATTAAAAATAAACGTGAAAACCTTTAAAGGAAGCTTCTTGGAAATAATGTTTTAAGAATCCATTCATGCCGTATAAGTTAAAAAAACATTCTTCGTACTTTTGTCAGAAAAGTCAAAAAGTACCTCGTACGAAAAATAACAAAAGATTCCTTTCATTTCTTTTACTAAAAACTCACCGAAGGGTAAAAATGGATTTAAACAATTGTAGTTGGATGGAAATAATATTACATATTTATGAAACATGGATGTGGATGATAAAATACACCCCAGTAAATACTTACGAATAAACAATCTCAGATAAAAATGAGATTGTGATATTTCCCTTACCTTAGGTCCGATTTGCTTCGTAAGTGTCCGAACCTCCTGTATAATGATTTAAATCATGTTATTGACTTATTCCAGAATCATATTCATTGTTATTATATCATATATGGTCCACTTATGACTTTATATTACCCGTTCTTTTGTAAATTCATGTTAAAGTAGCGTTTTGGGTAAAATCGTCTCATTTGTCGTTTGTGTTTTTAACTTGTAATTATTCATATGATTACTTAGATCACGATTACTTAATTCCAGAATATAAAACATGATTTATATATATATATTCAGAATATACATATATAATAAATCAGTAAATGGAAAGAAATACACCGTTCATGGAGACGGTAGTCCGTACGTACGCATGAACGCTGTTTTCGTTTCCTTATTGAATTGAATGGAATTAAGTAGATGACATAAATATAAATATAAATAATTACAGTATCATTATTAGGTAATATATTTCATTAGTACTTATTATATATACTTTATAATCATTCATTAATGGTTAATCATTGAGAATGAATCTCATCGCGTCGTGGAGACGGTAGTCCGTACGTACGCACGAGCGATGATATCGTTCCCATGGTCGTGGAATTGCGTTGAAGTGTATTTATACTATTTCAGTATCAATATCACTTTATAATAATCATATATAGTTACTCATTAAACCATTATACCCATCCAATTAAGGTGGTGGCGGAAAATAGATTACACCACGGCGTGGAGACGGTATTCCGTACGTACGCACGCGCGGTGATTTCCTTTTTCCGCAGGATGGATAGAAGGTTAATTAGAGTTGTTTCATATTTATAATAACATATCAGTATGTAAGAAATACTGATGTTATTACTTTATCATGAAACAACTAAAGAAGAAGAAGTTGAAGAAGAAAGAAATTGAAAAGATCAGTAATGGATATTACCTCTTCTTTGGAACGCCTCTTTGAATCCTCCACTTAGGGAACTAAGATTGGTCTTTGAAGAAGACCAGGACCTCTAGGATTATTCTAGGGAAGTGGAGAGGGGAAAATGGCAGGGGTTGGCCGAGCTTGAGTGCTCAAATTGGTGTGAGGAGGAGGGGGAGGAGGTGCCCTTTTATAAGGGAGGAGAGGGGCACCTTAGGAATATCTCAAAATATTTTTTTATATTAAAGTCAAAATCGGTTTATAATGGTTCCAAAGGGTCTTATTTCGAAGCTAAAGTGGGGATGGGTCGAAAGCCTATCAACCAATAGGATTTATACAAGTTTAGGGAATTATTTTAACCTTATCAATTAGATTTAACTCTAAGTTAAATAATTTAACTTTTACCGTGTCTTTTTGTTTTCTTTCACTATATGGTTAATACACTTACTATAACATGCCAAAATAACCCTAAATTGTTTATTATTAATATATATATCCTTATCTAAGTCATTTGGCCGAACCTTTGATTTTTAGGAATAAAATAACAATTAATAATATAATATTTTATTTAAAAACTATTTTGTGTCAATTTTGACACTATTTGATATATGATTTTTTTGAAAGTCATAAAAGAATTATATGTTCGAACCAAGTTGATTAAATCAACATTAATATATCATAGTAACCTAGAAAATTAGTGGAATTCATAAAAAGTCTCAAATTACATTTATTTTGGTGTTTATAACATCAATTATGTCAATATTTCATTAATAAGATAATTACTGCATCATCGTTGTGTCATAAATAAATTTAATTATTTAATGTCTAAAAATTACAAATAAAATACCATTATGTAGGAAATCTTTTTAGATTTCTAATTAATATTTATAGTCGAATTTATCTTATGTATAACCCCATATTTAAAATGATTTACTTATTAAACTTTGATTTTAACTATTTTAACCCTTTTTAAATAAATTAATAATAAATGTCCTAATCTAATCCAAGTGGGCCTAAATGTTCATATTGTATTCATAAGTTTGTTTTTGGTCGAATTACACTTATCCAATAGAATTAGGACATGTGTTAGGGTAATAATAATATCATATTTACCCTTAGTTACCCTATTTACTATTAACCGCGGTAAAAAATGTAAAAAGTTACTATTCACCAAAAAAATTATTTTTATCTCATTGAACCACATTTTACTTACTGATATCAACCGTGTCTATCGGATTTTCGAAATTCCATTCACAGAAGCGGTAAAATTAAGATTTATGCAAAATTCAGTTTTTAACCTACCACTTAGTGGTTTCACTATTCATCAAAAATTGAAAGTTTTCAGAAAAATACCAAAATTTCACCCTAGGCTAATTTCGATATTCTAAGTCCAAAAATGAAGACCATTTTGAAAAATAAAATTTCTAAAATTTTAAAAGGTGGTTATTACTGTTCATAACGGCTAGTTATAATAATATTTTAATAGCATATTGTTGTTTAGTGAAACTCGGTATTGCGTACTACACACGCTATCGAGGAAGGTTGCGATTGTGTGCAAGGCAAGTCAAGGATGCGTGTTGTGCAAGCTCCTTTTTGTGTTGCGTACGACACAAGACATTAGTGAAATTAAAAATAATATATTTCATAAAATCTTGGGCTGTTACATTCTACCCCCCTTAAAATGAATTTCGCCCTCGAAATTCGTCGGGGTTATAAATAGTTTACTAGTCGAAAGTTTATTTAATAGAAACCCACATCGTAAAAAGGAATACCAAAACTTGTCTTTAAAAACTAAAGTATGAAATGTAACGATTACCCAAATAAACTAATCACTGGGTTTCCACATAGGTGAAAATATGGATATGGAAGAAAAATCTAACCATCATGTTCTGATGGAGAGTGGTAGAGAACATGGCTATGGAAAATACAACAATAAAAAATCCATAAATTTGTGATGATCTAAGGTACCATCTGATTCATCAGTTATAAGATCACTAGGACAACATTTTTGGTTTGCAAGATCATTTCCCTAAAGTTGAAAATTTGAATTAGAATTAATACTTTCTTTATTTTGGTACAATCTCACTGTTGTTCATGCCTTGAACAATTTCCACTTCATCTCTTAAATAAATGAAGTTGAATTTGTTATTCGTGATGTGTTAACAGATCATGTGATAGAATGACGGGTCATTCCATCTGTCTCAAACAAAAGGTTAGCAAAAATTATATACATAAGTCGATCTATAGTGAGATTAATCACATATGGTTCCTAAAATGGACTTATACTTCATATATCATACTGCTTAATATAATAAAACTAGTTTCTACTAAACAGTGACTTCCTGTAGGCCAGTGGTAGGCGATAAAGGTCAGTCGCACTTCGGTTGTGGGTTCGATTTCCACAGCCTTGTCCGACGAGATGGGCTGTCGCCCGTCCTGCAGGTTGTCCTTTTTCTAAAACTACATTACTATAACATCCCATCAATAATATCAAAAAAAAAACTTATATCCTTAAACAATACTAACTTATTCCAACATAATCCATTCCAATATTACTGCAGTCCACTCTCATAATATAGTGAAAACGATTACCATAGATTTAATACTGTCGTTAATCCCCATAAGCTATGTCTTGTTGGTCACATTCCAAACATTCAAAGGCCTTAATCATGTATTCTCTTGAATACCCATTGAACCGTAGTGAAAACATGAATGCTGTCAAAAGTTAACTCTTTCCACATACCAAAATCCAAAAATTATATATACTCAAACCATGATATCACTTAGTCTTTATATCAATCCTGAGCTCATGAATACTATTAAACATTTCATTTTCTCATTTTCCCTTCATTATGCGCATATCATCTTATTTCCAAAAAATATCTCAATCACTTTGAATACCACATCAATAAATATTGCAATACTCAATGATACAACATTATTTTGGAATCCCTTTACATAAACACTTAATCATTCCACCACATCATTGTCATATTCAACATTGCCAATAGTGATCGCATGTGACTTCCCTTTGTCCTTTGCCTTCAGTGGTTGCTCATGCTGATCATCACTAACCCTTGGTTTAGGGCATTTATTAGCATAATGCCCCATTTCCTTGCACTTGAAGCATTGAAGTGTTGGTGATGTGTTCTCTGCAGTGTTTGCTTTATTCACATCATTAGAAACACTTTTTCCATTACATCGACACTCAGCTGCTCGATGACCTTCTTTTCCACACTTAAAACATTTTCTAGTCCCTTTAAGACAATATCCACCATGCTTCTTTCCACACTTTGTGCATAAGGAAACATTCATCTTCTTTTCACCATTATTCTGAGATTTCTCCTTGAACTCCATCTTTCATTTTTTGTCAAAACCATGAGATGGGTATGTAACACCAACTTCCATTTCTATCTTGATAGCACAATGCACAATTTCATCATAGCTACTAAAGTCTCTTATAGCTAATGCCCTTCGAAGACTTGGTTTTAAGCCACTGAAAAATCGATCAACATTACTATCAGGTTGGATGATAATTCCAGATGCATACCTTGCAAGTCTTGTAAAATTCGCTTCGTATATACCAACAGATTCATCATCCTTTTGCTTTAGTTCAAGAAACTCCTTCTCCATCTTTGTTCGAAGAATACGAGGGAAGTACTTATTGAAAAATAAGTTCTTGAACTCGTCCCATTCCGTGGACTCAATTTCATCTCTTTTCCTTGTATTCTTGATAAGATTCCACCATTGATCAGCTTCACCTTCCAAACGATATACTGCTAAGATGACTTTATCATGTTCAGAACATTCTAGAACTGAAAATATCTTTTCAGTGGTACTGATCCATTGTTCAGCAACAAGTGGATCAGAAGACCCACTGAAAGAAGGTGGACGTTGCCTCATGAAGCACTCAATAGAATATTGTTCCCTTCTCTGCTCATTTGGAAGTCCAGAATGATTCATAGCTTGTGTAAGTATAGCAATAAGATTTTGCACTCCATCTCCCATAACATTTGTTTGTTCAGGAGGACAATCATTTCATTTTCCATTGCATTGATCAACACGGTTCCTTCGGGTTCTAGCCATCATCTAAAACCCAAAAAGAATAGTGTGAGAGGCAAAAATCATGCTAGGGAAAACAACATAATAAAGGGGGAGTACCTTCAATATCTAACATCTTAGGATTAATTCTATGATCGTTAGTGTAATTCTAGTACTATAACCTATACGTATACTTAACCTTAGGGACATCCCTAGACATACCTTAGAAATATCTCTAGGGATCTCACTAACGTTTTCGCATCCTAGTTTCCAAAGTTTGACTAAACTTTTCCTCTGATACCAACTGTAGAGACCCGAAGCTTATCGTACATGGACATTACATTACTTTTGCGGAATACTTAGTACATAACAAAAACACACACACAAGGATCGTAATAGTTTAGTGTCTTTGGAAACTTGGAACGTAATCTTCTAATCGTGGTGAAAGATCTTCAATATCTCCCATAAAGATCTTCCCTTTTTTTTACCTAAAACCTTTCTTTATATCCTGGGGGAAAGAAAACATAAAAGGGTGATCTCAAATGCTCAGCAAGGAAAATAAAGGAACTAAAAATCATATCATATCTTTTTGAAAATCATAACCTGCAAAAGAGATCATAATATCTTAACATGGAATAAATCATAGAAGTGAGAATGAGATCCCCATAATCATAACATAAAATTTGAAACTTTGTGGCATACACACATAATCATAGAGAATCATTTCCTGTTAGTCAAGACTCATTGCCAAGACTATCTTAGTGGACAAAGTCCCTTTCTGAATCGAGTAACCCTCGTTTCAGTCCTGTTTCACTGAACCGGTATAACCTACCGTTCCAGCCCTGACTATCTCATGAGATATAAAATCTTTACCCAATGCATTGGAGGGAGATATAGGTCCCACCCATCTTATAATGAATCCTTTCTTATGTGTGCCACATAATCATAAATCATACATCATCGCATAACACATGTAACAAAAATGGGATTCTTGAAACATCATGACATCATAAAACAAATCATATAAGATAAATGACTTCATAAAAATAATTCCCTCACAACATAATCAAATCAATGTAATAATAGGGATAAAAACAGAACCCTTTATTATCTTAGATGGAAAATAATTTTGATAAAACACTTGAACTCCATTCTTGAGGAAAATATCCTTTCTTCTTCAAAAACACTTTTCTTTTCTTAACATGTCATACAATTATAAACTAAAAGAAGTTGATTAAAAATAAAATTGAAAACCTTTAAAGGAAGCTTCTTGGAAATAATTTTTTAAGAATCCATTCATTCCGTATAAGTTAAAAAAACATTCTTCGTACTTTTGTCAGAAAAGTAAAAAATTACCTCGTACGAAAAATAACAAAAGAT
This sequence comes from Viscum album, assembly GCA_963277665.1. Taxonomy (NCBI): domain Eukaryota; kingdom Viridiplantae; phylum Streptophyta; class Magnoliopsida; order Santalales; family Viscaceae; genus Viscum; species Viscum album. The sequence continues at coordinate 463,182,837 of OY728122.1, read as the reverse complement.
TCCTTTCATTTCTTTTACTAAAAACTCACCGAAGGGTAAAAATGGATTTAAAAAATTGTAGTTGGATGGAAATAATATTACATATTTATGAAACATGGATGTGGATGATAAAATACACCCCAGTAAATACTTACGAATAAACAATCTCGGATAAAAATGAGATTGTGATATTTCCCTTACCTTAGGTCCGATTTGCTTCGTAAGTGTCCGAAACTCCTGTATAATGATTTAAATCATGTTATTGACTTATTCCAGAATCATATTCATTGTTATTATATCATATATGGTCCACTTATGACTTTATATTACCCGTTCTTTTGTAAATTCATGTTAAAGTAGTGTTTTGGGTAAAATCGTCTCATTTGTCGTTTGTGTTTTTAACTTGTAATTATTCATATGATTACATAGATCATGATTACTTAATTCCAGAATATAAAACATTATTTATATATATATATTCAGAATATACATATATAATAAATCAGTAAATGGAAAGAAATACACCGTTGATGGAGACGGTAGTCCGTACGTACGCATGAACGCTGTTTTCGTTTCCTTATTGAATTGAATGGAATTAAGTAGATGACATACATATAAATATAAATAATTACAGTATCATTATTAGTTAATATATTTCATTAGTACTTATTATATATACTTTATAATCATTCATTAATGGTTAATCATTGAGAATGAATCTCATCGCGTCGTGGAGACGGTAGTCCGTAAGTACGCACGAGCGATGATATCGTTCCCATGGTCGTGGAATTGCGTTGAAGTGTATTTATACTATTTCAGTATCAATATAACTTTATAATAATCATATATAGTTACTCATTAAACCATTATACCCATCCAATTAAGGTGGTGGTGGAAAATAGATTACACCACGGCGTGGAGACGGTATTCCGTACGTACGCACGCGCGGTGATATCCTTTTTCCGCAGGATGGATAGAAGGTTAATTAGAGTTGTTTCATATTTATAATAACATATCAGTATGTAATTAATACTTATGTTATTACTTTATCATGAAACAACTAAAGAAGAAGAAGTTGAAGAAGAATGAAATTGAAAAGATCGGTAATGGATATTACCTCTTCTTTGGAACGCCTCTTTGAATCCTCCACTTAGGGAACTAAGATTGGTCTTTGAAGTAGACCAGGACCTCTAGGATTATTCTAGGGAAGTGGATAAGGGAAAATTGCAGGGGTTGGCTGAGCTTGAGTGCTCAAATTGGTGTGAGGAGGAGGGGGAGGAGGTGCCCTTTTATAAGGGAGGAGAGGGGCACCTTAAGAATATCTCAAAATATTATTTTATATTAAAGTCAAAATCAGTTTATAATGGTTCCAAAGGGTCTTATTTCGAAGCTAAAGTGGGGCTGGGTCGAAATCCTATCAACCAATAGGATTTAGACAAGTTTAGGGAATTATTTTAACCTTATCAATTAGATTTAACTCTAAGTTAAATAATTTAACTTTTACCGTGTCTTTTTGTTTTCTTTCACTATATGGTTAATACACTTACTATAACATGCCAAAAGAACCCCAAATTGTTTATTATTAATATATATATCCTTATCTAAGTCATTTTGCCGAACCTTAGATTTTTAGGAATAAAATAACAATTAATAATATTTTATTTTATTTAAAAACTATTTTGTGTCAATTTTGACACTATTTGATATATGATTTTTGTGAAAGTCATAACAGAATTATATGTTCGAACTAAGTTGATTAAATCAATATTAATATATCATAGTAACCTAGAAAATTAGTGGAATGCATAAAAAGTCTCAAATTACATTTATTTTGGTGTTTATAACATCAATTATGTCAATATTTCATTAATAAGATAATTACTGCATCATCGTTGTGTCATAAATAAATTAAATTATTTAATGTGTAAAAATTACAAATAAAATACCATTATGTATGAAATATTTTTAGCTTTCTAATGAATATTTATAGTCGAATTTATCTTATGTATAACCCCATATTTAAAATGATTTACTTATTAAACTTTGATTTTAACTATTTTAACCCTTCTTTAAATAAATTAATAATAAATGTCCTAATCTAATCCAAGTGGGCCTAAATGGTCATATTGTATTCATAAGGTTGTTTTTGGTCGAATTAAACTTATCCAATAGAATTAGGACATGTGTTAGGGTAATAATAATATCATATTTACCCTTAGTTACCCTATTTACTATTAACCGCGGTAAAAAAAAGTAAGAAGTTACTATTCACCAAAAAAATTATTTTTATCTCATTGAACCACATTTTACTTACTGATATCAACCGTGTGTGTCGGATTTTCGAAATTCCATTCACAGAAGTGGTAAAATTAAGTTTTATGCAAAATTCAGTTTTTAACCTACCACTTAGTGGTTTCACTATTCATCAAAAATTGAATGTTTTCAGAAAAATACCAAAATTTCACCCTAGGCTAATTTCGATATTCTGAGTCCAAAAATGAAGTCCATTTTGAAAAATAAAATTTCTAAAATTTTAAAAGGTGGTTATTACTGTTCATAACGGCTAGTTATAATAATATTTTAATAGCATATTGTTGTTTAGTGAAACTCGGTATTGCGTACTACACACGCAATCGAGGAAGGTTGCGATTGTGTGCAAGGCAAGTCAAGGATGCGTGTTGTGCAAGATCCTTTTTGTGTTGCGTACAACACAAGATATTAGTGAAATTAAAAATAATATTTTTCATAAAATCTTGGGCTGTTACAATTTTACAATCTTGATAAAGAACTCATGAAAATAAACTTATTTGATTTAATTCCATTTATAATAAGGATCTTATCCTATTAATAATTTTTTATCTTTTTTCACTCCATATTTTATTCTTATAAATGGATATTCATGTTGACTTTTTCATATTTTATGAACATAAATGAATCATCAGATCCACCAATCATTATTTCACCCTATAAATATTTATGGAAACCAAAAATCAGAATTTATCCTCATATAATAATATCCAAAGTTAAAATTAATCCATTCTAACCATATAACTCATCCAAAATATTTTTGTCTAAATTAACAATCCAAAAAAGCCTCTAAAATTTAAAATTAATACAAACATCTAATTTTCGTCCAACGAAATTTTTCACTTATTTTCACATTATAAATATATGAATACCTTCACCAAATTAAAAACAAAATGAAAAAATTCATTCCTCAAAATCCATAAAGAATCATCAGTGTAGTACAATCTTATATATATCATTATTCTCATAACTAGAATTTTATTTCGTAATTCTTGAATCTAAAACAAAAATACATTAATTTTTCATCTTTGAATACTGTAACAACCTAAATATGACCATGATCCCATTCTATTTTCTGGGATATATTTCCTTTAAATATATAAAAATTATTTGAATATTGTCACATTTATTTAAAATTGTTACATTGAACATTGTTAGATTATTTTATTCCCTTGAAATCAAGAGCATGATAGCCTTTCTCACCATAGTAGAAGCAAATTCTTTTTTTCATTTTAAGTAGGCACTAGGCTGTATAATTAATCAATTATCACATGTGTGAAATTCATTCTTTCAGCTTTTAAATTTATTCATATCTTTCTCAATAGTTATAGTCTTCTATTTTTTTTCCTTGATGTCATAGGAATTATATAATTCATTCTCTATCTTGATATCACATGAGACTATAACTTCATATGATGAAATTTTTTAGGGCAACTATACCTTCCAAAAAAGTTTGCTTAACCCATCAAATAAATGATAAATATTACTCATCAGGTTATGTTTGTAGAAAATATAATTCCATGATAAACTTTTAAAGGTTTCTTCATACTTAAAAACATTTTCATCCACCTTTTATTTGTATTCAAGAATTTTCTCTCCATATTAGCTGGAAATCCATGAGTGAAATATTTTTCTATTAAAAAATCACTAAAATCCATTCATTAGATGTTTTACTTCTCCTCATCCCCCTTAGGGTTTTGGATCAATGACCCCCATTGATCCATATCACTAGAATGATGATAGAATTCCATGAAAGCATTCTCCATTTCATTACATAATAATGAAAAGAATGGCTTCTCTATGGAAATCATTCATTCTTTATCTACACATGGATTTTTAGTCTAATTTTTTGTTAATGTATGTTGTCTCATGACATTTTCTAACATTTCTCCCCCATTTTTTGGATCAGGTTGCTCTATATGTGCATGGTTTTTATTCATAAACTAAGTCAGTTATCCCACTATTGCTATAAGATGCTCAACACTAGTCGTAGGTCCAGATCCAACATTTTTATCTTGTATTGAAGGGAAATCCCATCATTGATTATGTGTGTTGATACAACTTTCATTTCTTCCACTAGATATATATTATAAATAATGGCATAAATTATATTTTTTATGAATCAAAATGCACAATTTCCTAACTAGTAACACTTAACAAAAATTTTAAAATTTATGCTTTTATAATCATAAAATCATAAAAATGGTTTATTTGGAGACATATGCACATTTAAATCCATTGTAATGTGTTGTAATGAGTATTTATATTATTCCAAGTGTAACCCTTTAAAGTGTCAAACCATTTTGTGTAACAAGGCTTGTTCTTATGTACCAGGTTATTCTGAGTCACACTCAATGCATCTTTTAGAGTTGCTACCCCTTGTTTCATCTATTCTAAAACCATGTCCATATATTATCCAGGTTGGGATGAATTTATTGGAATACCGACATAATCCCTACCTTTTCAAAATTACAGGACGTTCATATATTCTTACCATCAAAACCTACATTAGGGTTATTTTTCCTAATCTAGTTTACAAGGAATCTACTAAACATCCTTTGATATTGATTGTAAGACATTGACCCCAGAATCCTTGAGCTGATGTTTTAAATAATTAGATTTTCATAGACATGTGATTTGAACCCCAAAGGACCAACGAGTTTAATAGTTTTCCAAACCAGATTACAAACGTGAAATTAACATTACAATCTAAAACATAAAATAAACAAATGAATTTCTTTTAACTGACTACTAATCCTATTATTATAACCCTTTATATCTAAATTATAATCATCCTTAATATCATGGTGAAATATAAAATTTAATAAAGGTTTGTGCTCAAATTCTTAGTAACAGTAAGAGTACAATAGAATTTGTGAGTATATTTGGTATAATCAATATGGAAATACAAATAACATAATCACATTCTATTAAAATACACACATGAATTATGAAAAAAACTATAGATATTATACAAGTTGAAATAAAAAATTGAGTATTAATAAATAATATCATAATGATGGAATGGATAGTTATGGAAATCTAAGACATACCTTCAGGACCTCATCCAAGACATCTAAAAATAATTTTCTAGGGCCTTGACCAAATAAATATATCAAAATTATTGGGAAAGCCCTCAACCAAGTCCATATCATGTTTGTCTCATAAGATGTATGGATGCATAAAAGGGTTATATGAGAACCCTCCCTTTACATAAAAAGTTCAATTAATTCCTCATATGAATGGGGTGATACATAAACAACATATACATTTTCTATAGAAATAAATTTCCCAAGTCTGTAAACGTAATCACAAACCATTATAAGTAATATGGTGAATGATATCAAAATAGCACATCCAAATTCAAAATGATCATAAAATATTTAATATAATTTTTAAAATGATATAATAATATATCAATCTTAATGAATCTTACGATTCAAAATGGTATGTTGATATAAATGAAAATAGTCCAACAAAATAGTAGAAAATTGTCAAGGGAAATACCACTTTTTTACTTTGACATTGTTTATTTTAAAATTCTCATAATTATAAAAAAACATTTATTCAAAATTAAAATAGAAAACATGTAAAGGAATATTAAAATATACATGGCTAAATGAAAGTGGTAATATTCACAAATATTGTATAAGATAAAAATAAACATTCTTTCTATATTTTTGTCGAAAAAATTATAAAGTACCTCATTTTTAAAATGACCCAAAATATTTCATTCAACCCATTTTATAAAATTATGAAAATGGGTAAAATAATTATAACATTTTTTGTATAATAGAAAAAATATTTTTGAAAATATTATTATGAAACATGGAAATTGATGCTAAATATTTACTAGTAGATACTTACGTATAAACAATCCTGAATAATAAAAATATTGTTAAATTTACTCATACATTGTCTTTTCTTTTGAGTGATATTCCTTTATCCTAACATATAATTGTTTAAATAGTTTTTAGAAATTTTTACTGAACCATATTATTGTTTATTATATAATATATTATCATCTAATTATATCTTATTTCTTGTTTGTTAATATTCATTAATTATTTTTTGAATTTTGGGATTTAATTTCAATGCTTCTCAAGTATATCTTGAGTACTTATTTTTTATCACTATTAAATAGAATATGGTTTCATCATCTCAATAATATTAACAATGATTTAAATATTTTATATATTAAGAATATATTTGTTTGGAATAATCTATAAAATTTGTAGATAAGAATTGAACTGCACTGTTCATAGAGACTGTAGGTCGTATATACGTATTAATTGTACATTCATTTCTTTGTCATTATATAATAATGATAAGTAAATTATATATATGTATATTATAATTAAATTATAATTTCTATTTAATATATGTTTCATATTTTTAACCAAATCACTCTTTTATAATTCCCTGTATAGTGTGAATGAATCACATTGCTATGACGGGGTGGTAGTCAACACTTCCACAAAAAATGTTTTCATATTCCTAAGAAAATTAATTTAAAAAGGTATGTCTTATTAAAAAATATAAATACTTTAAATAAATTATAAATATAATATATATCATAAATAAATATGTTCTACATCATAATTCTTACCATAAGAGGAGGTAAAGGGAGAATGAAAAAAATCGTTTCGTGAGGCGGTAGTTCATCGTACACATAAAAAGTAAGTTCATTTACAATTAGATGAAAGTGTATATATGATTATGTAAATACCATAGAATAATAAATAAAATTATATGGATTAAAATATTTTTATAATATAATAATGGATGGATAAGACATGAAGGAGTGGGGGGGCAATAAAACTATAGTGATTATTGAAGAATGTTAGTTATTTCAGGTAACTCCTTTTGGTTTATATCAAATGTATTATTTGGATGGATTTACCCCATGATTGAGGATTATAGGATTTATGTATGGATGTTTTGAGCTTTCATGTTCTGGGATTAGTCAATCTAGAAGTCTCCTAATCATTGAGTATGTGACGGAGGTGGTGTCCATTTATAATGAAGTTGAGGCGTATATTTGGAATCTCTAAAACTAGTAAATTAATATAAATTAATAATATATTCCAAACAGATCAATATTATGTTATTTATAATATAATTTTAGGATGGCTCTAAATGTTCTCAATTTTTAATTTCTAGGAAATTTGAGGTCACATTATTACCCTTATCTTTTGAATTTCACCCTTAGTTAAGCCCCTTAACGCTTATCGTGACAACATGAATGTTTACTATTTAAGGGTTAATTTAATTATGATAAAATGAAAAATGAAAATGAAATGGATAATTCATTAAAAATTAAAATTATACCATTCTGGTGTTATATTTTTTTATTTTTATGAATTTTGAATAATTTAATAAAATATTATTTATTTTGAAAAATCAGTAATGCTAATTTTTACACTGTTCATTACATAAGTTTTAAAAATATCATAACAACCAGATGAGACTAAAAAAACTCCATTAAATTATCCCAAACATGTTAAAGTATTTCAAATAATTTTTGAATGACATTAATTATATTGAATAATATTTTTAAAATAATTTATTTTATTTATTCATTAATGAATCAATTACCACATTATCATCGTGTCACCATATAGGATAAATACTTTTTTCCTAAAAATGGAAAATTAATTAAGATGAGGTAGGTAAACATTTTATCTTTCTAAATACCATTTATTGTCAAACAGATCACAGATATTACACCATATTATAATTGTTGTAGTTGTGAGGAACATGTTTATAACATCTTTGTCATTACTTAAAATAACATATTATAAACATCATAATCACACCCATGTGGCTTTAAAAGGATGAAATTTTCTATAAATGATTGTTTTTTTCCAAAAAACTACATCCAATTAATTTATTACAATTTTAATGGTAATTTTATATTATTTTACCAATAGATTTACCTTTAATTACATGATTTACGTTTAACCATGGTTAAATAAATTACTAATGTTACTATACATAATGTACCAAAATAAAAGAGACATTTTTACTTAAATTTGCACATTAGTATTCGAAAATGGAATCCATTTTTCAAAATTCCCAACAATGAAATATCAGAAATTAATTAAAATTTAATCCCATTGAGGGAATGAGGAAATGAGTTTTAATGTAAAAACATTCAAAAGTACAAAACATTTTTATATCCAATTTCAATGTGAAATTTATTCCAATGACAAAAATGGGATTAAATTATAGAATCATGGTATATTAATATTTTACAACCAATATAAAATAAGATTTAAATTTATAAATAAATTAGAAAAAAATTAACTACTGATCTAAAATAATATATTTTCACTATTCATAAAAATGAAATTTAACTGAAAAATACACAAAATTAAACTAAATTATATTTTTTATTCTTCTTAAATATAATAATATTATATTTCAAATAATATATTTAAATGTTTCAAAAATTGTATTTGAAATAGGTTCACCATTAAAAGGTAATTAAATTTTCTTTATAAAAATATTGTTTTTTAATGTGTAAAATTGGATTCATTATTATTTTATGCATATAAAATAATATGGATGAATGTTAAAAAAATTTATTAGATATATAATATAAAAAATTCATATTTTTTAATACTATTCATTTCCACCAACATAACAACTAGTGTTAAAATAATAATATTTAATAGTTTATCATTGTTTCTTTATGTCTGGTGTTGCATGCAATGTAAGCTACCGAAAAAATTAAATTTAAATACTAAAGAGACATATCATAAAATCATTGGGTGTTAAAGATGGTCTAGTGTAGCCTGACATGGGGTGTATGATGATGATGACTGAATTGACAGATGTGATGATAGTAGTGCATGTCGATCAGGAGCAGTCGGGACCATGTGGAAATAGTGGTGCATAATATTCTATTTAATTGGAACTTGAGATAGAATATGTGTATCAAAACCTATCGTGGTTTGATCTATATGACTGAGACTTTATCGATATTGTGGAACATGAGACTTGATCAAACATTGTGAAATTTCTACAAGAATTATTATGTTTTTTTGGAATCCTATCAAAGAAGTCATAATTATGGTTTGTGGTTTCTTCATTAGCATAATAATTATTGGTTTGATAGATTTTAATATGGTTTGATAGATTTTAATATGGTAATTTATTTTTGGGCACTTTTTGATTAAATGACTCAATATCTTGTTAATGTCTAGGAACCCATGTTGGATGGTTGAGCAGCATAGTATACATCCGGAAAAGAATGTCACAGACATTGAAGGACCCTGTATGTATTTATTTATTTGGTCATTTTTTTTATTTTTTTTGTCATAATCTGGATAGGCTTACCACCTTGGGTGATAATTTTATTTTCATGTCCTTATCATTATTCCATGAATAATGTAATTTTTATCTATTCCCATTATTGGTGAAATATTATTGTTCTATGAAATGATACAGAAGGTATTGTCTCACAATTATCATACATATTCCTTCACTACTATTCTGAAGACCCTTTCATATATGGAGGAACACATGGGGTCATGTTGTACTTTGGCTTAGAACTAATGGTTTGGGATAGTATGGTATGTGGATGGTTTTTCAAATCATGCTCCCACCATGAACATGGTTCTGGAAAAAATTAATATTTTTTCAAGGTTTATTCCAAATGGTTTTGAAAAATGTGCACCAATATAAAACCCGAGATTTTTATGAGAAATATTTTATTTTAATGTTATATACATCATAAAAGGAATCATTCACTACACACAACACTAGCTTGGCTTGCATTACATGCAATCGCGGCCTTCCTCGATGGCTTGTGTTGTACGCAATACCGAGTTTCTCTAAACAATGATATGAGATTAAAATATTATTAAAACTAGCCGTTATGAATAGTAATACCCAATTTTTGAAATTTTATAAAATTTATCTTTCAAAATGAACTTAATTTTTGGATTCGGAATATCAAATTTTTCCTAGGGGGGATTATTGGTATTTTTCTGAAAACTTTCAATTTTTGATGAATAGTGAAAACACTAGGTTACTATTTAAAAACCGACTTTTTATTTAAATAATTATTTATTTTATTTAATTTTATTTTAGGTAAAATTTGATACATAATACAGATATAAGTTCAAATTAATTCATTGGGGTCATTTTAAAATAATTTTAGATATATAAAATTTTTATTAAACTTTTCACCGTCTTTTACCCACCTCATAGGAGAGTTTGAAAATTTACATAAAACTTAATTTTACCGCTTTTGGGATTGGAATTTCGAAAATCCGAGAGACACGGTTAATATCAAAGAGTAAAATCTGGTTCAATAAGACAAAAATATTTTTTGGTGAATAATAACTTTTTACTTTTATTTACCACGGTTAAAAGTAAATAGTGTAACTAAGGATAAAAATGGTATTATTGTTACCCAAACACATGTCCTAATTCTCTTGGATAAGTTTAATTCTTCCGAAAACAACCTTAGGAATAAAATATGACCATTTAGGTCCACTTGGATTAGATTAGTACATTTAACATTATTTTATTTAAAGAAGAGTTAAAATAGTTAAAATTAGAGTTTAATAACTAAATCATTTTTAATATAGAGTTATAAATAATTTAAATTCGACTATAAATATTCATTAGAAAGCTAAAACTATTTACTATATAATTGTATTTTATTTATAATTTTTTTACTTTAAATAATGTAATTTATTTATGACACAATGATGATGCAGTAATTACCTTATTAAGGAAATATTAACATAATTGATATTATAAATACCCAAATAAAAGTAATTTGAGACTTTTTAAGAATTACACTAATTTTATAGGTTAATATGACATATTATTATTTATTTAATTAACTTTTTTTAAAATAATAATTCTTATTTGAGTTTCACAAAAATAAATTACCAAATAGTGTCAAAATTGAGATAAAATAGTTTTAAAAAAAATATTATATTATGAACTATTATTTTATTCCTAAAAATCTAAGGTTCAGAAAAATGACTTATATAAGGTTATATATATTAATAATTAACAACTTGGGGTTATTTTTGCTTTTTAGAGAAAATTTATTAACCATATAGTGTAAGAAAACAATAAGACACAGTAAAAGTTAAATTATTTAACTTAGAGTTAAATCTAAATGATAAGGTTAAAATAGTAACCTAAACGTGTTTAAAATCTATTAGTTGAGAGGATTTCAACCCATACACACCTTATCTTCGAAATAAGTCAATTAGGAGCTATTAATACTGAAAATGACTTTATTATAAAATAATATTTTAAGTTTTTCCTAAGGTGCCCCTCTCCACCCTTATAAAAGGGCTCCTCCTCCCTCTCCTCCTCACACCACATTGAGACTTCAAGCTCAGACAACCCCTGCCAATTTCTCATCTAGACTTCCCTAGAAACATCCTAGAGGTCAGGGTCTTATTAAAATACCATCTTTAGTGCCCTAAGAGGAGGTTAAGAAGAGGCGCTTCAAAGAAGAGGTAATGTCTTTTACTGATTCCTTCAACTTTATTTCATCTTCTACTTATTATTATTTAGTAGTTTCATTATTAATTAATAACATAAATATCACTCATATACTGATATTTTATTATAAATATGAAACAAACCTATTTCACCTTCTATCCATCCTACGGAAAACAAAGTCATCACGCGTGCGTACGTACGGAATACCGTCTCCACGACGTGGTGTAATCTGTTTTCCACCACCACCTTACTTGGATGGGTATAATGGTGTAAATAATAACAATATATTATTATTTAAAAGTTATATTGATTCAGAAATAGTATACATACACTTAAATACAATTCCACAATCATGGGAACGATACCATCGCTCATGCGTACGTACGGCCTACCGTCTCCATGATGTGATGTGACTCGTTCTATATGATCTTTATTGAATAATGATTATATAAATGAATTTAATGAATAAATATGATATATATTACAATAATACAATTCTGTAAATGAGTTATCTATAATGTAAAAATAATAATAAATGTTTATTCGACAGAGCACGCATAAGAACAAAAAGAAATAAACACCCTAATAACAAGTAGCAATGAAATATTACTAATAAGAAGCTAAGAATATGAAAATATACGATATCATAACAATGAGTATGATTCTAGAATAAGTAAATAACATTATTCAAATCATTATACTGGAGGTTCAGACATGTATGAAGCAAATCAGACCTAAGGTAAGGGAAAATCTCGCAATCTCAATTTTTATCTGAGATTGTTTATACTTCACTATTTACTGGGGCATATTTATCATCCACATCCATGTTTACATAATATTTAATATTATTTATATCCTCATAAAAATTTTTAAATCCAATTTTATACATTGGTAAGTTTTTAGTAAAAGATATGATATGAATCTTTTGTCATTAGTAATACTTGGTACTTTTTTGACTTTTTCGGCCAAAGTACGAGAAGAATGTTTTTTGTTTAACTTATACGTCATGAATGGATTTTTAGAAAATTATTTCCATGAAGCTTAATTTAAAAGTTTTCATGATTTTTTTTAATAAACTTCTTTTATTTTAAAATATTATTACATGTTAAGAGAGGAAAAATGTTTTTGAAGTAGAAAGGATATTTTCCTCAAGAATGGAGTTCAAGTGTTTTATCAAAATTATTTTCCATCTAAGATAATATAGGGTTCTGTTTATATCCCTATTTTTACATTTATTTGATTATGTTATGATGTAATTATTTTTAATGATTTCCTTTTATCTTATATGGATTATGTTATGATGTCATGATGTTTAAGATTCCAATTTTTATTACATGGGTTATGCTATGATGTATGATTTATGATTTTGCAGCACACATAAGAATGGTTTCATTATGAGATGGGTGGGACCTATATCTCCATCCAATGCATTGGGTAATGATTTATATCTCATGAGATAGACATGGCTGGAATGGAAGGTTAATCCGCTTCAGTGATACAGGACTGAAACAAGGAGTGAACTCAGTTCAGAAATAGACTTTGTCAGTTATGATAGTCTTGGAAATGAGTCTTGACTACTAAGAAATGATTCTCTATGATTATGTGTGTATGCCACAATGTTTCAAGTTATGATTATTGGGATTAAATTTCACTACTATGATTTGTCCCATGTTATGAAATTATGATCTCTTTTCCAGGTTAATATTTCTAAAATGTTATGTTCTTATGAATATGATATGATTGATATTTCTTTTGTTTACCCTTACTGATCATTTGATCTCACCCTTTTGTATGTTTTCTTCTACCCAAGTTAGGAATAAAGGTATTAAGTAGGATATTCCAAAAAGGGATTCTAGATATGATGAAATAAATGGGAGACAGCGTAGATGCTTTATGAACCATTTGTTTATGTTTCCCAGTTTCTAAAGACACTATACCTTTACGGTCCTATTGTGGTTTTGTTATATGTTGTAATAATTATACTTCAAATTATGAAGTAATAACAATGTATGTAAAGAATGGGTCGTTAAAGTTGGTATCAGAGGAAAGGTATAGTCAACCTTTGGAAACTAGGATGTGAAAGCCTTAGTTAGAACCCTAAGGATATATCTATGCATAGAACAGACATACTGTTTACGAAATGGCCATGAACAACCTATGATAAGACCTTAAGTGTGAAATTTTATTCTTGATTATATGGTTTTCCTATTATAATTAGTGTTTCTCACACTATTCTTCTTGGTTTTAGTTAACGGCTGGAACCCGAATGAACCGTGTTAATGCGGAATGCGACGGGAAATGCAATGATTGTCCCCCTGAGAAACCAAACGTTATGGGAGTTGGAATGAAAAATCTTGTATCTATGCTCACACAACTTTCTCCCGCTATGAATCATGCCGGACTTCCAAATGTGCAAAGGAAGGAGAAAAATTCTGTTGAATCCTTCATGAGGCAACGTCCACCTTCATTCAGTGAGTCTACTGATCCATTAGTGGCTGAACAATGGATCAGTACCACTGAAAATATATTTTCAGTTCTTCAATGTTCTGAACATGATAAAGTCATCTTAGCAGTATATCATTTGGACGGTGAAGCTGATCAATGGTGGAATCTTATCAAGAATATGAGGCCAAGAGATGAAATTGATTCCATGGAATGGGATGAGTTCAATAACTTATTTTTCAATAAGTACTTCCCTCATATTCTTTGAAAAAATATGGAGAAGGAGTTTCTTGTACTGAAGCAAAAGGATGATGAATCTGTTGGTACTAACGAAGAAAATTATACAAGACTTGAAAGGTACGCTTCTGGTATTATTATCCGACCTCATAGTAAGATCGATCGATTCATTAGTGGCTTAAAACCAAGTCTTCTAAGGGCATTATCCATAAGGGACTTCAATAGATACATTTAAATCATTTGATGTGAACTCAATGTTGATATGGAGATTGGGGTAACCATCAGTCATATGTGTTTGATAAGAAGAGGAAAATGGAATTCAAAGGGAAATATGAAGACCACACTGAAAAGAATATGATTTTTCCCTTATGCTCAATGTGTGGAAAGAAATATGGAGGGAGTTGTCATAAAGGGACAAGTAAATGTTTCAAATGTGGAAAGGAAGGTCATCAGGCATTTGAATGCTGCAATGATGGGAAGAATATGTCTATTGATGAGAACAAAGAAAAGGCTACACAGAGTGCACCTACTACACATAAATGTTACAAGTGAAAGGAAACGGAAAATTATGCCAATCAATGCCCAAATCCAAGTGTTGTGGATGATGATCGACATCAAGAAACTTCTATGGCTAAAGAAAAAGGAAAGTCACATGAAATTTCTATCATCGATGTGGAGTATGATAACGAAGTGTTGAAAGGTACACATACAATCCACTCTAAAGTAGAAAATAATTTATTTGATTCTAGATCCACCCACTCTTTTATTTCTGAATAATTTTCTATGGGTATCAACATATTACCTCGGTAGTAAAATATTGAGTTAGCTGTGACAATCCCTAAAAGTACAACAGTCGTATCAAAAGTTTACAATTCTTCTTCGATTGAAGATTGTGGGAAAGTGCTTCCCTCAAATCTTGTGATCCATCCTATAGTGGAATTTTATGCGATTCTTGGCATGTATGGGCTTTCTTTATATGGAGCTCATATCAATTTCCAAAGAAGGAAAGTCACATTTCATATTCCAGATCAATCTATGATCTTCTATCGATGCAAGGATGAACATAACCTTCCAGTGGAAATTTCATCCATCCTATGGGTCTTGATTCCAATAAATAAAGGTTATTTATCTCAAATGGTTGTAGAGAAACTCACGATTAATAATATGCCCATTTTATGGGAATTTTATGATGTCTTTATGGAGGAATTTCCTGGTCTTCCACCAAATTGTGATGTTAAGTTTTAAATATAACTCATACCATGTGCTTTACCTATTTCAAATACACCTTATAGAATGGATCCAATTGAGTTGCAGGAATTGAAGAAGCAACTCCAAGAGAATCTTGATAAGGGATTCATACACCATAGTGCATCACCTTGGGGAGCACCTGTTCTATTTATTAAGAAGAAAGATGGATCAATGAGACTCTGCATTGATTATCAAGAACATAACAAGATCACTATAAAGAAAAAATATCCTCTCCCACGCATTAATGACTTATTTGACCAACTACGCAGAGCTCAATACTTTTCCATGATTGATCCTCATTTAGGGTATCATCAATTAAGGGTCAAAAGGGAGGATATACCAATGATAGCTTTCCGTACAAGGTATGGACACTATAAATTTATAGTGATGCCATTTGGTCAAACTAATGACCATGCTATCTTCATGGATCTAATGAATAGAGTCTTTAGAAAAAATCTTGATTAGTTTGTGGTAGTCTTTTTAGACGGTATTCTTGTCTATTCAAAGAGAAGGGAAGAACATGAAGATCACTTGAGAATTGTATTGAAGACCCTGAAAAAAGGAGAATATTTATGCCAAATTTACCAAGTGTTAATTTTGGCTTCAAAAAGTTGCATTTTTGGGTCACATAATCTCAAAAGAGGGGATATCTATTGATCCAGCAAAAAAGTGGTTATCAAAAGATGGTCGAGACCAACAACAGTAACGAAGGTCTGATGTTTTCCTGGTTTGGATGGATATTATAAATGTTTTGTGAATGATTTTTCAATATTATCTAATCCACTCACCAAGTTGACATGGAAAGGAGTTATGTTTTCTTGGACAGTGGAGTGTGAAGAGAATTTCATGTAATTAAAAAGTAGGTTATCCAGTGCACTTATGCTCACACTGCCTTGTAGTGGAGAAAGGAATGTGATCTATAGTGATGCATCCAAGAAGGGTTTTGGGTGTGTTCTCATGAAAAACAATATGGTGATAGCTTATGCCTCACGATAGTTGAAAATCCATGAGCAAAATTACCCAACTGATGATTTAGAGTTCTGCAGTAATCTTCACATAAAAAATATGGAGGCATTATCTTTATGGTGAAATGTGTGATATTTATACTAATCATAAAAATTTAAAGTATATTTTCACACAAAAGGAGATGAATATGTTCCAAAGAATATGGTTGGAGCTGATTAAGGATTACAACTGCTCAATTCATTATCACCCTGGGAAAGAAAACAAGGTGGCAAATGCATTAAGTCGACAAGACCATGCTAGCTTATCCATGATGAGGATCACCAAAGATCCAATATTTATGGATTTACAAAGGATGGATCTTGGAATTATAATGGAAGGGGGAAAATATTATCTTTCTCAAATGAATGTTCGACCATCTATACATGTGAAGATTAAAGAGGCAAAAAAATAAGATTTAGAGTTACAAAAGAAGGTGAGAAATGTTCCTGAATTTCACTTTGATTGTGATGAAATAATAAGGTTCAGGAATCGGTTTTGTGTTCCTCCCATCCCAGAATTAAAGAATGAAATATTGGATGAATCTCATAGTTCTTCATTCCTTATTCATCTTGGAATCATGAAGATGTATATGGACCTAAAAGAGTACTTCTGGTGGGATGGCATGAAAAGAGATGTTGCTGAATATGTCTCTAGACGCTTGGTTTGTCAGCAAGTTAAAGCTGAGAGACAGAAGCCTAAGGGGATGTTACAACCACTATCCATACCCGAATGGAAATGGGAAAACATCACTATGGACCTTTTCATCAGACTTCCTTAAACATCTAAAGGAAATATTGCTATCTGGGTCATAGTTGGTCGTCTTACGAAGTCAGCACACTTAATTAATATTAGAGAAGATTTCTCTCTAGATCAACTTGCCAGGATATATGTAAAGGAAGTGGTAAGATTGCATGGAGTGCCACTTTACCTTATATCTGATCGGGATCCGAGGTCTACATCAAAGTTTAGGTGAAGTCTTCGGCATACTTTAGATATAGAGTTGAGTTTAAGCACTGCTTATCATCCTCAGAAAGACGGTCAGTCTGAGAGAACAATTCAAACTCTAGAAGATATGTTAAGATCATTCTCTATGGATTTAAAAGGTGGTTGGGATCAACACCTACCTTTGGTGGAATTTTCATATAATAATATATTTCACTCCATTATTCATATAACTCCTTATGAAGCTCTCTATGGAAAGAAATGATGAACTCCAACTTGATGGGATGAAGTGAGGAAAGAAAGCTTTTATGACCTGATATTGTTGATGAGATGGGAAAAAAGGTCCGATCTATTCAACAAAACATAAGAGAATCTAAGAGTCGACAAAAAAGTTATGCTGATAACCAAAGAAAAGACCTAGAGTTTGAAGTGGGTGATAAAGTGTTCTTACGAATATCTCCTTGGAAGAGAGTAATGAGATTTAGAAATAAGGGAAAGCTGAGCCCCAGGTATATCTGTCCTTTCGAAATATTGGATCGTGTTGGGAAGGTAGCTTACTGATTGACACTTCCACAAAATCTCTCTCAAGTTAACGATGTGTTCCTTGTATCTCTCTTCAGAAAGTACATACCTGATCCTTCACATGTACTCAACTCAGAAGTTGTACCACTGGAGCACGATATTTCTTATGAACAATAGCTGATAGAGATTCTGGATCGTAGCAAAAAAGTCCTATGGAACAAGAACACTCACTTTTTGATAGTTTTATGGAGGAACCACCAATTAGAAGATTCTACATGGGAGCTTGAGGATATGATGAGGGAGAGGTATCCTCATCTGTTTGTTACAAAGTGACGAATTTCGAGGGCAAAATTTATTTTAAGGGGGGTAAAATGTAACTCCTCAGATTTTTATGAGAGATATTTTGTTTTTATGTTATATACATCATCAAAGGAATCTTTCACTACACACTACACTAGCTTGTCTTGATTTACACGCAATCACAACCTTCATCGATAGCTTGTGTTGTACGCAATACCGAGTTTCACTAAACAACGATATGCTATTAAAATATTATGAAATATAACTGCCAGGAATAGTAATACCCACTTTTTGAAATTTTATAAATTTTATCATTCAAAATGGACTTTATTTTTCGATTCGGAATATCGAAATTATCCTAGGGTGATTTTTTTTGTATTTTTCTGAAAACTTTCATTTTTTGATGAATAGTGAAAACACTAGGTTACTATTTAAAAACAGACTTTTTTTAAAAAAAATTATTTATTTTACTTAAATTTATTTTAGGTCAAAATTGATACATAATACCTATACATGTTCAAAGTTATTCATTGGATTCGTTTTATAATAATTTCAGATATATAAACATTTTATTGAACTTTTCATCATCTTTTACCCACCTCCTAGGAGAGTCGGAAAATTTACATAAAACATAATTTTACCGCTTCCGGGAGTGGAATTTTGAAAATCAGAGAGACATGGTTAATATCAAGGCGTAAAATGTGATGCAATAATATAAAAATAATTTTTGGTGAATAGTAACTTTTTAATTTTATTTACCACGGTTAAAAGTAAATAGGGTAATTAAGGGTAAAAATTGTATTATTATTATCATAACACATGACCTAATTCTCTTGAATAATTTTAATTCGACCAAAAAAAACCGTATCAATAAAATATGACCATTTAGGTCCACTTGGATTATATGAGGACATTTAATATTATTTTATTTAAAGGAGAGTTAAAATAGTAAAAATCAATGTTTAATAACTAAAACATTTTTAATATAGGGATATAAATAAGATAAATTCGACTATAAATATTCATTATAAAGAAAAAACGATTTCCTACATAACGATATTTTATTTATAATTTTTAGACTTTAAATAATTTAATTTATTTATGACAAAATGATGATGTAGTAATTACCATATTAAGGAAATATTTACATAATTGATATTATAAATACCCAAATAAATTTAATTTGAGACTTTTTAAGAATTACAAAAATTTTATAGGTTAATATGACATATTAGTATTGATTTAATTAGTTGTGTTCGATCCAATAATGCTGTTATGATTTTCACAAAAGTCAATTACCAAATAGTCTCAAAATTGAGATAAAATAGTTTTTAAAACAAATATTATATTATAAATTGTAATTTTATTCCTAAAAATCAAAGCCTCAGAAAAATGACTTAGATAAGGTTATATAAATTAATAATGAATGACTTGCTGTTATTTTGGCTTGTTATAGTAAGTTTATTAACCATATAGTGTAAGAAAACAAGAAGACACTTTAAAAGTTAAATTATTTAACTTTGAGTTAAATCTAAATTATAATGTTAAAATAGTAACATAAACATGTCTAATATCTAATTTTTAGAGGATTACTACCCACCCCCACCTTAGCTTCGAAATAAATCAATTTGGAGCTATTAAAAACTGAATATGACTTCATTATAAAATAATATTTTATATTTTTTTCTAAGGTGACTCTCTCCTCCCTTATAAATGGGAACCTCCTCCCTCTCCTCCTCACACATCTTTGAGCCTTCATGCTCGGAAAATTCCTACCAATTTCTCTTCTCCACTTCCCTAGAAATATCCTAGAGGTCCTGGTCTTCTTCAAAGACCATCTTTATTGCCCTAAGAGGAGGTTAAGAAGAGGCGCTTCAAAGAAGAGGTATTACTAGTTACCAATTCATTCATCCTTATTTCTTCTTCTACTTATTCTTATTTAGTTGTTTCATTATGAAGTAATAATATCAGTATCACCCATATACTGATATGTTATTATAAATATGAAACAAACCTATTTCACCTTCTATCCATCCTACGGAAAACGAAATCATCGCTCGTGCGTACGTACTGAATACCGTCTCCACGCCGTGGTATAATCTGTTTTCCACCACCACATTACTTGGATGCATATAATGGTGTATGGAATAACTATATATGATTATTGTAAAGTGTTATTGATTCTGAAATAGTATACATACTCTTTAATACAATTTCATGATCACGGGAATGATATCATTGCTCGTGCGTACGTACGACCTACCGTCTCCAGGATGTGATGCGACTCATTCTACATGATATTCATTTCATAATGATTTTATAAATTAATTGAATGAATAAATATGATATATATTACAATAATTCCTTTTTTGAAATTAGGTATCTATAACAAAAAAAAGAATAAAAAATTATTTGACACAGCATGCATAAGAACAAAAAGCAATAAACACCCGAATAACAAGTAGCAATGAAATATTACTAATAAGAACCTAAGAATATGACCATGTATGATATCATAACAATGATTAAGATTCTAGAATAAGTCAATAACATTATTTAAATCATTATATAGGAGGTTCGGACACGTATGAAGCAAATCGGACCTAAGGTAAGGGAAAATCTCACAATCTCAAATTTTATCCGAGATTGTTTACACTTCGATATTTACAAGGGAATATTTATCCTCCACATCCACGTTTACTTAATATGTAATATTATTTCTATCCTCCTAAAAATTTTTAAATCCAATTTTACCCATTGGTATGTTTTTAGTAAAATATTGGAAAGGAACCTTTTGTTGTTTTTAGTACGCGGTACTTTTTTTTTACTTTTCCATCCAAAGTACGAGGAGAATGTTTTTCTTTAACTTATACAGCATGAATGCATTTTTATAACATTATTTCCATGAAGCTTACTTTAAAAGTTTTCATTTTTATTTTCAATCAAATTGTTTTAGTTTAAAATTGTATGACTTGTTAAGAAAGGAAAAATGTTTTTGAAGTAGAAAGGATATTTTCCTCAAGATTAGAGTTCAAGTGTTTTATCAAAATTATTTTCCATCTAAGATAATATAGGGTTCTATTTTTATCCCTAATTTTACATTTATTTGACTATGTTATGATGGAATTATTTTTTATGATTTCCTTTTATCTTATATGGATTATGTTATGATGGCATGATGTTTTGGATTCCCATTTTTGTTACATGGGTTATGCTATGATGTATGATTTATGATTTAGTGGAACACATAAGAATGATTTCATTATGAGATGGGTGGGACCTATATCTACCTCCAATTCATTGGGTAAAGATTTATATCTCATGAGATAGACATGCCCGGAACGGCAGGTTAATTTGGTTCAGGGATATAGGATTGAAACGAGGAGTGAACTCGGTTCAGAAATGGACTTTGTCCACTAAGATAGTCTTGGAAACGAGTCTTGAATACTAATAAATGATTCTCTATGATTATGTGTGTATGCCACAAAGTTTCATGTTATGATTATTGGGATTAAATTTCACTACTATGATTTAACCCATGTTATGAATTTATGATCTCTTTTTCAGGTTAAGACTTCCAAAATGTTATGTTCTTATGAATATGATGTGATTGATATTTCTTTTGTTTACCCTTAATGGGAATTTGAGCTCGCCATTTTGTATGTTTTCTTTTCCCAATGTTAGGAAGAATTTTATTAAGTAGGATATGCCAAAAAGCGATTCTAGATATGATAAATAAATGGGAGACAATGTAGATGCTTTATGAACCAGTTTTATTGTTTCCCAGATTCTAAAGACATTATACCTATACGGTCCTATTGTGGTTTTGTTTTATGTTGTAATAAGTATGCTCCAAATTATGAAGTAATAACAATGTATGTAAAGTATGGGTCGTTATAGTTGGTATAAGAGGAAATGTATAGTCAACCTATGGGAAATAGGATGTGAAAGCCTTAGTAAGAACTCTAAGGATATATCTAAGCATAGAAGAATCTTAGTGTTTTAGAAATGGCCATGAACAACCTATAATAATACCTTAAGTGTGAAATTTTATTCTTGATTATGTGGTTTTACTTTTATAATTAGTGTTTCTCACACTATTCTTTTTGGTTTTAGTCAATGGTCGGAACCCGAAGGAACCGTGTTAATGCAGAATGCGATAGGAAATGCAATGATTGTCCCCCTGGGCAACCAAACGTTATGGGAGCTTGAATGAAAAATCATTTAGCCATGCTCACACAACTTTCTCAAGCTATGAATCATGCAGGACTTCCAAATGAGAAAAGGAAGGAGCAAGATTCTGTTGAATCCTTCACGAGGCAGTGTCAACCTTCATTCAGTGGGTCTACGGATTCATTAGTGGCTGAACAATGGATTAGTACAACTGAAAAGATATTTTCAGTTCATCAATATTCTGAACATGATAAATTCATCTTAGCATTATATCATTTGGAAGGTGAATCTGATAAATGGTGGAATCTTACCAAGAATATGAGGCCAAGAGATGAAATTGAATCCATATAAAGGGAAGAGTTCAAGAACATATTTTTCAATAAGTACATCCCTCTTATTCTTTGAAAAAATATGGAGAAGGAGTTTCATGAAATGAAGCAAAATGATGATGATTCTATTGGTACCTACGAAGAAAATTTTACAAGACTTACGAGGTACGCTTCTGGGATTATTATCCAACCTGAGAGTAAGAACTATCGATTCTTTAGTGGCTTAAAACCAAGTCTTCTAAAGGAATTAGCCATAAGGGACTTCAATAGCTACGAGGAAATCTTTTGATGTGCTCTCAAGGTTTAGTTGGATATTGGAGTTACCAATCAGTCATATGTGTTTGATAAGAAGAGGAAAATGGAATTCAAAGGGAAATCTAAAGACCACACTGAAAATAAGATGAGTTTTACCTTATGCTTAAAGTGTGGAAAGAAACATGGAGGGAGTTGTCTTAAATGGACAAGTAAATGTTTCAAATTTGGAAAGGAATGTCATAGGTCATTTGAATGCCGCAATGATGGGAAGAAGATTTCTAGTGATGCAAACAAAGAAAAGGCTACACATAGTGCACCTCCTAAACTTCAATTTTACAAGTGCAAGAAATTGGGGAATTATTTCAATCAATTCCCTAATCCAAGGGTTGTTGTTGATGATCGATGTCAACAAACTCTTAAGGTTAAAGACAAAGGAAAATGACATGCAATTTCTATCAGCGTTGTGGATTATGATAACAAAGTGTTGAACGGTACACTTACCATCCACTCTAAAGTAGATAATGTTTAATTTGATTCTGGATCCACCCACTCTTTTATTTCAGAAAAATTTTCTAAGGGTATCACCATATTACCTCAGTAGTTAGATATGGAATTATCTGTGAAAACCCCTAAGGGCACAACAGTCGCATCAAAAGTTTACAATTCTTCTCCGATTGAAGTTTTTGGGAAAGTGAATCCTGCAAATCTTGTGATCCTTCCTATAGTGTAATTTGATGTTATTCTTGGCATGGATTGGATTTATTTATATGGATCTCATATCAATTTCCAAATAAGGGAGGTCACATTTCATATAATAGATCAATATATGATTTTCTATCGATGCAAGGATGAACATAACCTTCCATTGGAAATTTCACCCATCTTATAGGTCTTGATTCCACTAAATGAAGGTTATTTATCTCAAATGGTTGGATAGAAAATCATAATTAAGAATATTCCCACTGTACGAGAATTTGATGACGTCTTTCCGGAGGAATTTCCTAGCCTTCCACCAAATCGTGAAGTTGAGATTTCAATAGAACTCGTACCGGGTGCTTTACGTATTTCGAAGACACCATATAGAATGGCCCCGATTGAGTTGCAGGAATTGAAGAAGAAACTCCAAGAGAATTTTGATAAGGGATTCATACGCCCTAGTGCATCACCTTGGGGAGCACAAGTTCTATTTTTTTAAGAAGAAAGATGGATCAATGAGACTCTGCATTGATTATCGAGAACTTAACAAGATCACTATCAAGAAAAAATATCCTCTCCCACGCTTTGATAACTTATTTGACCAAATACACAGTGTTCAATAATTTTACAAGATTGATCTTTGTTTAGGGTATCATCAATTAAGTGTCAAAAGGGAGGATATACCAAAAAAGTCTTTCTGTACAAGGTATGGACACTATGAATTTATAGTGATTCCATTTGGTCTTACTAACGCCCATGTAATCTTCATGGATCTAATGAATAGAGTCTTTAGAGACTATCTTGATCAGTTTGTGGTAGTCTTTATAGACGATATTCTTGTCTATTCAAAGATAAAGGAATCACATGATGATCAATTGAGAATTGTATTGAAGACCCAGAGAAAGGATAATATTTATCCCAAATTTACCAAGTGTGAATTTTGACTCCAAAAAGTTGCATTTTTGTGTCACATAATCTCAAAAGAGGGGATATCCGTGGATCCTGCAAAAATAGAGGTTATCAAAAGATGGTCAAGACCAACAATAGTAACTAAGATCCAAAGATTTCTTGGCTTGGCTGGATATTATCAATGTTTTGTGAAATATTTTTCACGATTATTTAATCCACTCACTAGGTTGACTTGAAAAGGAGTTAAGTTCTCTTGGACATAGGAGTGCGAAGAGAATTTCAAGGAATTAAAAAAAGGTTATCTAGAGCACCTATCCTCACACTGCCTTGTAGTGGATATAGGTTTGTGATCTATAGTGATTTATCCAAGAAGGGATTGGGGTGTGTTCTCATGAAAACAATATGGTGATAACTTATGCCTCATGACAGTTGAAAATCCATGAGAAAAATTACCCAAATCATGATTTGGAGTTAGCTGTGGTAATATTTGCATTAAAAATATGGAGGCATTATCTTTATGGTGAAAGGTGTGATATTTATACTGATCATACAAGTTTAATGTATATTTTCACACAAAAGGAGCTGAATAGGCGCCAAAGAAGATGGTTGGAGCTGATTAAGGATTACGACTGCACAATTCATTATCACCCTGGGAATGAAAACAAGGTGGAAGTTGCATTAATTCAAAAAGACCATGCTAGCTTATCCATGATGAAGATAACAAAAGATCCAATATTTAGAGATTTACAATGGATGGATCTTGGAATTATAATGGAAGGGGAAAAATCTTATCTTTCTTAAATAAATTTTCAACCATCTATACATGTGAAGATTAAAGAGGCATATAAAGAAGATGTAGAGTTACAAAACAAGGTGAGAAATGTTACTGAATTTCACTTTGATTGTGATGAAGTAATAAGGTTCAGGAATTGTGTTTTTGTTCCTCCCATCCTAGAATTAAAGAATTAAATATTGGATAAAGCTCATAGTTCTTCATTCTCTATTTATCCTAGAAGCACGAAGATGTATTGGGACTTGAAAGAGTACTTCTATTGGTATGGAATGAAAAGATATGTTGATGAATATGTCTCTCGATGCTTGGTTTGTCAGCAAGATAAATTTGAGAGATAGAAGTCTTATGGGATGTTAGAACCACTATCCATACCCAAATAGAAATTGGAAAATATCACTATGGGCTTTGTCACCGGAATTCCTAAAACATTCAAAGGAAATAATGATATCTGGGTCATAGTTGATCGTCTTATGAAGTCGGCACACTTCTTTTCTATTAGAGAATATTTCTCTCTGGATCAACATTCTAGGATATATATAAAGGAAGTTGTAAGATTGCATGGAGTACCACATTCCATTATATATGATTGGGTTCTGAGGTTTACCTCAATGTTTTGGTGAAGTCTTCAGCATACTTTAGATAAAGAGTTGAGTTTCAGCAATTCTTATCATCCTCAGACAGACAGTCAGTCTGAGAGAACAATTCAAACTCTAGAAGATATGTTAAGAGCATGCTCTATGGATTTCAAAGGTGGTTGGGATCAACACCGACCTTTGGTGTAATTTTCTTATAATAATCGAATTAACTCTAGTATTAATATGGATCCTTATGAAGCTCTCTATGGAAAGAAATGCTGAACTCTAGGTTGCTGGGATGAAGTTGGGGAAAGAAAGCTATAAGGACCTGATCTTGTTAATAAGATGGAAGAAAGGGTCTGATCTATTCATTAAAACATAAGAGTAGCT
Organism: Viscum album; assembly: GCA_963277665.1. Classification (NCBI taxonomy): domain Eukaryota; kingdom Viridiplantae; phylum Streptophyta; class Magnoliopsida; order Santalales; family Viscaceae; genus Viscum; species Viscum album. The sequence goes on along the minus strand of OY728122.1, from coordinate 463,156,252 downwards.
CAGAATTGATAAAAAAATTATGCCGATAACCGAAGAAAAGACCTAGAGTTTGAAGTGGGTGATAAATTGTTCTTATGAATATCCCCTTGGAAGAGATTAATGAGATTTGGAAAGAAGGGAAAGCTGAGCTCTAGGTATATCGGTCCTTTCGAAATACTGGATCGTGTTGGGAAGGTAGCTTACCGATTGCCACTTCCACCAAATCTCTCTCATGTTCACGATGTGTTCCATGTATCTCTCCTAATAAAGTACATACCTGATCCTTCACATGTACTCATCTTAGAAGTTGTACCATTGGAAAAATATCTTTCTTATAAAGAACAGCTGATAAAGATTCTGGATTGTAGAGAAAAAGTCCAACGGATCAAGACCAGTCACTTGGTGATAGTTTTATAGAGGAACCACCAATTAGAAGAAGCTACATTGGAGATTGAGGATATGATGAGGGAGATGTATCCTCATTTGTTTGTTACAAAGTGACTAATTTCGAGGGCCGAATTCATTTTAAGGCGGGTAGAATGTAACACCCGAGATTTTTATGATGAATATTTTGTTTTTATGTTATATACATCATTAAACGAATCTTTCACTACACAAAACAATATCTTTTCTTACTTTAAATGCAATAACGACCTTCCTCGATAGCTTGTGTTGTACGCAATACCTAGTTTCACTAAACAACGATATACTATTAAAATATTATTAAACCTAGCCGTTATGATTTTTAATTCCCACCTTTTGAAATTTTATAAATTTTACCTTTGAAAATGGACTTCATTTTGGGATTCAGAATATCGAAATTATCCTAGGGTGAATTGTTTGTATTTTTCTAAAAACATCTAATTTTTGATGAATAGTGAAAACACTAGGTTACAATTTAAAAACCAACTCCTTATTTAAATAATTATTTATTTTATTTAAATGTATTTTAGGTCAAAATAGATACATAATACCCATATAAGTTCAATGTAATTCATCGGAGTCATTTTATAATAATTTTAGATATATAAAAATTTTATTGAATTTTTCACCGTCTTTTACCCACCTCCTAGGAGAGATTGAAAATTTACATAAAACATAATTTTACCACTTCTATGAGGGGAATTTATAAAATAAAAGAGTCACGGTTAATATCAAGGAGTAAAATGTGATTCAATAAGATAAAAATAATTTTTGGTTAATAGTAACATTTTACTTTTATTTACCGCGGTTAAAAGTAAATAGGGAAATTAAGGGTAAAAATGGTATTATTATTACCCTAACAGATGTCCTAATTATCTTGAACAAGTTTAATTCGACCAAAAACAACCATAGGAATAAAATATGACCATTTAGTTCCACTTGGATTAGATTAGGACATTTGATATTATTTTACTTAAAGAAGAGTTAAAATAGTTAAAATCAACGTTTAATAACTAAAACATTTTTATTATAGGATTATAAATAAGATAAATTGGAATATAAATATTAATTAGAAATATAAAATGACTTCCTACATAATGGTATTTTATTTATAATTTTTAGACTTTAAATAATTTAATTTATTTATGACACAATGATGATGCATCAATTACCTTATTAAAGAAATATTAACATAATTGATATTATAAATATCCAAATAAATGTAATTTGAGATTTTTTAAGAATTTAAATAATTTTATATGTTAATATGACATATTGTAATTTATTTAATTAAATTTTTTCGAACTAATAACGTTTTTATGATTTTCACAAAAATATATTACCAAATAGTGTCATAATTGACATAAAATAGTTTTTAAAACCAATATTATATTATTAATTGTTATTTTATTATTAAAAATCTATGGATCGGCAAAATGACATAGATATGGTTATATATATTAATAATGAACATCTTGGGGTTCGTTTGTCTTGTTATAGTATGTTTATTAACCATATAGTGTAATAAAACAAGAAGACACGGTAAAAGTTAAATTATTTAACTTAGAGTTAAATTTAAATGATAAGGTTAAAATAGTTACCTAATCATGTCTAAAATATATTGGATGAGAGTATTTCGATGCATACCCACCTTATCTTCAAAATAAATCAATTTTTAGCTATTAAAAACCGAATATGACTTTATTATAGAATAATATTTTAAGTTTTTCCTAAGGTGCCCCTCTCCTCCCTTATAAATCCTCCCTCTCCTCCTCACACCACTTTGATCCTTCAAGATTGGCCAAAACCTGGAAATTTCTCTTCTACACTTCCCTAGATACATCCTAGAGGTCCTGGTATTCTTCAAAGACCATCTTTAGTTCCCTAATATGAGGTTAAGAAGAGGCGCATCAAAGAAGAGGTAATGTCCATTACCGATTATATCAAATTTCTTTCTTCTTCTACTTATTCTTATTTAGATGTTTAATTATGAATTAATATCATCAGTATCACTCAAATACTGATATGTTATTATAAATATGAAACAACCCTATTTAACCTTCTATCCATCCTACGGAAAACAAAATCATCGCGCGTGCGTACGTACGTAATATTGTCTCTACGCCATGGTGTAATTTGTTTTCCACCACCACATTACTTTGATGGGTATAATGGTGTAAAGTATAACTATATATGATTATTTTAAATTGATATTGATTCTGAAATAGTATACATAAACTTCAATACAATTCCACTATCATGGGAATGATATCATCGCTTGTGCGTACGTACTGCCTACCGTCTCCACAATGTGATGCGACTCGTTCTACATGATCTTCATTGCATAATGATTATATAAATGAATTGAATGAATAAATATGATATATATTACAATAATACCATTCTGTAAATGAGGTATCTACAACCTAAAAATAGAATATGAATTTATTCGACAAAAGACGCATAAGAACAAAATGCAATAAACACCCGAATAACAAGTAGAAATGAAATATTATTAATCAAAAGCTAAGAATATGACCATATATGATATCATAACAATGAGTAAAATTCTGGAATAAGTAAATAACATTATTTAAATCATTATACAAGTGGTTCAGACACGTACGAAGCAAATTGGACCTAAGGTAAGGGAAAATCTCGCAATCTCAATTTGTATACGAGATTGTTTATACTTCGGTATTTACTGGGGCATATTTATCATCCACATCCATGATTAATTAATGTTTAATATTATTTCTATCCTCCTAAATATTTTTAAATCCAATTTTACCCATTGGTATGTTTTTAGTAAAATATATGAAAGGAATATTTTTTCGTTTTTAGTACGAGGTACTTTTTTGACTTTTCCGGCCAAAGTACGAGAAGAATGTTTTTCTTTAACTTATATGGCATGAATGGATTTTTAGAAAATTATTTACATGAAGCTTCCATTACAAGTTTTCATGTATATTTTTAATCAACTTCTTTTAGTTTAAAATTGTATGAAATGTTAAGAAAGGGAATATGTTTTTGAATAAGAAAGGATATTTTCCTCAAGAATGGAGTTCAAGTGTTTTATCAGAATTATTTTCCATCTAAGATAATATAGGGTTATGTTTCTATCCATATTTTTACATTGATTTGATTATGTTATGATGGAATTATTTTTTATGATTTCCTTTTATCGTATATGAATTATGTTATGATGGAATGATGTTTATGATTCCCATTTTTATTACATGGGTTCTGATATGATGTATGATTTATGATTTTGTGGCACACATAAGAATGGTTTAATTATGAGATGGGTGGGACCTATATCTCCCCAAATGCATTGGGTAATGATTTATATCTCATGAGATAGACATGGCTGGAACGGATGCTTAATCTGGTTCAGTGATACAGGACTGAAATGAGGAGTGAACTTGGTTCAGAAATGGACTTAGTCCGCCAAGATAGTCTTGGAAATTAGTCTTGAATACTAAGAAATTATTATCTATGATTATGTGTGTATGCCAGAAAGTTTCAATTTATGATTATTTGGATTAAATTTCACTAATATTATTTATCCCATGTTCTGAAATTATGATCTCTTTTGTAGGTTAAGATTTCCAAAATGTTATGTTCTTATGAATATGATGTGATTGATATTTCATTTGTTTACCCTTAATGAGCATTTGAGCTCACCCTTTAGTATGTTTTCTTTTCCCTAGGTCAGGAACAAGGGTATTTTTTAGGATATGTCAAAAAGGGATTCTAGATATGATGAAATACATGGGAGAAAACGTAGATGCTTTATGAACCAGTTGTTTATGTTTCCCAATTTCTGAAGTCACTATACCTATACGGTCCTATTGTGGTTTTGTTATATGTTGTAATAAGTATGCTTGAAACTACTAATTAATATCAATGTATGTAAAGTATGGGTCATTTTAACCAATCCTATAATGATATCGTCTCAAGACTATACCCACCCACATATAGCATATTTGGATTTAAAAAATGTGTTTTAACATTATTTTCACACTATATCATTTTATAGGATTTCTCCTTTCATGATAATATTATGGAAAAATTATGTGTCAACCATATTCCTTCACAATTACTCCTATAATTACCTTTCATGGTTTTGTGGAGACAGTTTATGGCCTCTACTAACTATTCTCATACCGTTCAGGTCTAGATACCAGCCCAAAAAACACTAAAACCATTCATATGTAACCAATGCTCATCCTAGGTATAATATAACATTAAAATAAAAAATATAACGGTAATGAAACTAAAGTATGGGTTTTTATATTCTCCATTCCATTTCTATTTATATCTTAATTTTTTTTGGAGGTTGTTGTTTTGAAGATCCTAGGCCACAACCACTGCAATCCATTATCACAATCTTATGATTCTCTTTGAATCTAAATATGATTCCTTAAAACCCATAGAAAACTAATAATTTTCCAATGAAAAATTATTTCTTTCCTATTAAAAATATCTATAGCACATGAATCAATGTTACATCTAGAACAAGATCACCATGTTCCCATCAAATCAAATTTTCATCACCTGGTTAGAACATCTTTAAATGAGATACATAAAAGAAATTGTTCATAGAAAATATATTATTTTAATTAAAAATGATATGTGACATCCCCAAATAATATAGCTGTCTAAATGGGTAAAATTCAAAAATTTATACATAATGAATTGTTTACCAAAATGATTGTGTTGCATCCATGGAGGGATTCTCAATAAAACATGATCACCCACATCATTTGATAAATGTCAATGAAAGTAATATATGGAAAATTTCTAGTGAATCTAAACAATCACTGTTAAATTATTGATTATATGTAACTTTTTAATTGTCACTTATATAAGGGTAGGTGTGATATGATAATTATCACTTGTTTCCACCGAAAAATGTGTGGAACGTCATGTAGATCTATACAATTAATTGCTTGGACCCATATGTATTGATTCTAGAAAACTATTAGTGTATGATAACTCAACTAATATAATGTTCATCTCCAATGATCCTCTTAAATCCATTTCACAAGACCATTGTATGTCATGCAACATTGGAATCATCTATTCAAATTTTCCATCAAAATTATTTATATGAGTTGTTATAATAATCAATTTGATTCTAAGGTCTTACAATAAGGAATTCCAAAACTAGGATGTAAACCTATGCTCCTATTTAGAAATAACAAATATTGGAATTAGATGAACCTTTTTAACTTCAAAACTATATTTATTGGAAAATTATTCCAATATACTAAATTTTTGAGTAGGAATAAAGTGATTTGGAATCATGATTTGATCTAAAATCACCCATAATAAATCATGATTCTGAAAAATTCTTGGTATACCAATGAACAAAATCCAGTCTATTTAGTCTAATTTGATTATAAGAATAGGTAAAAAATACAACATACCACCTTTTCATTAGTTCCCCTCATTGTCATGTTTTATGGTGAGGCATCATGAGATAATATTGGTTAATTTTCTATTCATACAAGCCCACCCAAAATATGATATCATCTCTTTATACATCTTCTAAATACCAAGATGAATATCCATTATTGAGTTGTGGTTGGTAGAGTTAAGTGGTTCCTAATTTTTCATAGGTACCATAATAAGAACACTAAAACCTAGTAAAACTATCTCATCTAGCATCCATCCATCAATGGTCTCCCCACCCTTATTTTTTGACCTCATGGTAAGAAATTCTGGATCTTATGTATGAGAATCTCTGACATGCTCAATAAAACAAGGAATAAGATAAATAAGAAAATAAACCACAACATCACCTTTCTAAAAAAAATTAGATTCACATTTTCTTTGATAGTCACTGTTTACCATTGACTTGAAACCTCATTAACCTACTAATTATAAGAAATCATACTCAATTAATCATCAATAAAACTTCCCTTTTCTATTGTATATATAATTATTATTTCAAACATCTATATAAATTTTATCGAACTTTATTTCCAAAGATTTAAAACTCATTGTGATAAAAAGTGTTTGAATGTCTTTTGATCCATAAAAACCCTAAAAATCATGACACGAAAATTATAGAACAATGTCATCAAAGTAGTACATATATATTTTTACTGTAAATCATGTGTCATGTAATCCTTTATTTCACCCATAACTATTTTGATTCATAAGAAAAAAAAAGTTCTATATAATGAGAAAATATCCAAAAACAAATCTGAAAGCATCCAAATAAACCAAATAGCCTAATAAAAACTCCAAATATATATGTATATGTGATAATGTAAGGTGAAATGTAGTCTCTTTAAATGATTTTTATAAGTCATCACATAATTAAAAAGGAACAACCTTCCCTTTCAAAACATTCATCGATGAATCAAGTCATAAAAACTCAAAGGAAGAATCAGTAATATCATTCTAAACTGAGGTATCCCATAGATATTCAGTATTGATTTTCATGACATAATGACTGCTATAAATTAATGATCTATATAAACCCTTCATTAATAGATGGAATGTCTAAATAAATATACCACTTGTATCCCAAAATAACACTTGTAAAGAATATCAAAAATGGGGTTTTCAAAAATGATACTCAAAATATAGATATCATTTGATCATGATCAACCATAGTTTAATAAAAAACCAAAATATTATTTACTAACATTACCAAAAAAATAATAATGACACCTCTGGAGTATCTAATTCCTAATTTCTATAAACAATTATATCTAATTCATAAGAGAAAATAGAATAACCTTGTATTCATAGTGACCATGACAGTTCTTTAAGGCTATATTAGGAATATCTTCCACTTGAACTAGATGTTGGTTATACTTTGATTGTAAATAAAACATAGAAAACCTTGTTGATATCCTTAATTGACGAAAAATATTTTTTATTCATCGAATAATATACGTGTTATTTATTATAACTTATTTTGGAGTACTGTAATCCACACAAAGATGAAGAGTTCTATTCAACTTCATTACAATGTATTATGTGCTTCCCATGGATATAAACTAGTTGAATAAACCCTTTTCATTTATAATATTCTAGATATTTTTTCAATTCTATTAATATCATAAATTCCACCATAAAGGGTGAAATTTAAATTTATCTTTTATGTAATATGAAATAAATAATATATTCATATTCTATTTATGTAGGTATCCAACAGAAATTATAGAGAAATACAATGGGAAATTAGTCAAAAAGGGGTGAAAATTCACCATGTCTTATTGTAATATAAATTTACAGTGTAGCTACATCGAACGATTATGATATAGTCCCAACCACTCGTTCTAATGGTCCTTCTCCAATACCATTTACATCCCAATATCCATTAAATATATGTTTAAAACCACCATAAAGTGTGAAACTAACTTTACAGGAATAATATTTGATGTGGGACCTTATGTAATTTTAAAAACCATTGAAAAAATTTGAACAAATATATCCCTATAAATTTTAAATAAATCCAAATCAAACTCAAACTCATCGATTATTAGAGAACACACTGCACACGTAATGTCTTGAAACACTCATTTTCCGAGTTCTGTTTGAATTTTAAATACATGAGAATTCATTTCAATAGGAAACCCCATATCTTTCATGACATGAGAAAAAATAAAATATTAGGATGTTCTAGTATAAAAAACTAAAATTTGATCAGAATTAAAAATATTATTACATCACACCGCCGAACAACTAGATAAAACTGCTATAATCATCTTCTTGACACTATAAAGATATGTAATCTCTCCTTAAAGTTTTTTTTTGGTATCCAAATTGAAAAAAATAAGGTTAGTTGTTGGATTGTGGATGAATGTTTACTAATCTTGTGGATAGATTCAATGATACTATACCACCCTAAAAATAGGTGTCCCTCTTCTTCTTCTTCCACAAATTACAGTTCCCACCAATGCTCAAGAATATAAACATACATTTCCCATTCATATTTCTTGTTATATCCAATTCCATGATATATCCTCTATTTACCATCTTTATATATCCTTTAATATAGAGTGTATTTATTTTATAATTTTCCTCTTGTCCTAAACCCAACTCAAAGATGTGATCTCCTAAGGATGCACTAAAATCTACCACAACGGTAAACATAACTAATTTTTTAACCATAGATACAGACTATATTAATGATAATTATTATTTCTTAAAGAAGTAGTAAGGTGTCATCCTTTCTACCATGATTGTGTGAGGATAAAATTGTTTGTTGAAAAATTTATCAATTTCTCAACAAGAATTATGTTTTTTCCACTTTATCAAGAATTGATAAATCTAACCATTATTGTGAAATATCCTCCAATATATAGGATACAAAAATGAAATTCATCTCAACTGTTGTAAGATAAAATTTAAATATTCTACTCATTCTATTGAGAGAAGCCTCTACCTTTCCTGGATGTATATCCTTCTTTATGATTGATGTATTCTATATCCAAAACTACATGGAATGATTTAATTTTTGAGCATTAAATTTCCAATTTTCTCTATCAATGAATTTGACATCCTGAACAATGCTCTGTATAATTTTCTGGGTGACATGTGGGTTAGGTGTAACCACATTTTCCCCAGATTCTTCCTACTAATTTTAAAAACATACTCTCAGTTATATTCTCTATATCAATAATGAAACACTCATTAGTCATCACTAAAAAGAAACTAAATGATTAAAAAATTCAAAACACCATAAGAAATTATAAATAAAACAATAATTTAAAAATTAATCCATTTTATCCATTTTTATAAATCATCAAACATAAAATGATCAATGTAGTCCTAGTTGGTTGTAACATTATCGATCACCAAAATGAAATACACATTGGCTAAACCCCTAATGATGAGATGAAACCCAACTATAAGTTTCATAAAAATATTTTCATACAAGGACTAGCCTTTAAACATTATAAAAAGGTTTTATATATCACTTTATGAAATATATTTCATGTTCATACATTTTTAACTCTATACTAACATCTTAATATGATAGATTCATTGAACAAGACTGATACCATTTGTAATTTAATTCCCCGTGTCCATTTTCAAGGGAAGAGGTGGATGTGCGACTACTAATAGGTGAAATTCCCATGACAGTAATGGATGGGAATAAATACGCAAGTCTTAAGAGAACATTGGATGAATATTTTTCATAAGAAACTGAAAAACATGTGAAAAAATATAAAAAAACCATAATGTGACACTTGAGAATAAATGATACATCCAAAATGGGAATAAATATTAACATAATAACCAGAGTCATATTGGAAATAATAGGCATGAAAAAAATATAAAATATGAATTAAATTATTAAACCAATTTTGAATCCTCTCATGCTTTACCAATATTATTTATATCCTCCAACTCCACATTCCACACTATGGCATCAAAATGCCTCACTATAAATGTATAAAACATTTTCCTTCTCAGTGTCTTAGTATCCAATATCTGTAAATACACAAATGACTCCATAAATGGGATGAGTATAACACTCAATAGGTAATATAAAAAACATCCCAACAAATTTCACATGGAAAATAATAAGTTTTCATAGTTTCAAAAATAACCTTTTTAAATAAATTGGAATAAGTATTCAGATGGTGGGAATAAAAAGATATTATATAAAAAGATATATATTTTATGAAAAAGGATATGAACATAATCAGTATAACATTTTCTTCTATTTTCTGGGAATACCAACCCAAATATCAACCAAACACACAAAGATATATATATATATAAATACATATGATTATTGATGGATTGTTCCTTACTCTTTAGTGGTCATTCATCCTTCACGAATTCAGTAAAAGGTGATAAATATCATCCCTTATTATAACTTCGGAACCAATCACTAAGAATATTTCAACATGGCCCCATATAAGGTAGTACAAATACATGTCACAATGTACAAAAACCCATTTTCAATGTGAATTAATTTCACATAAAACCATTCTTCTATTGAAAAATATTTCACAAACAAATTACTTGTAATGAACCAAAACCATAATTTTAATATCATTGCATAAAATTTAAAATCATGTTTTTTTATAAAACAAATGTTTATAATTTTTCAATTAATATTATTTTTTAATTAAAAAAAATACTTTATATTTGAAATTCAATAAAACAATTCACTAAATCTAGCCATTAATGTTCTAGAACAAGTGGAAATGAGAGAGAAGATACATACTTATCAATAGATGATGAAAACAAAGAACAACATAAATAACTTCTACATTTGGGATCACAAAACCTTCCAATAGATATGTTGAATAAGATATTATCATGTTTCATATCATAACACATATATCTATTGATAATATATTTGATCTATGGCTCCATGAGAGATAGAGTGGAGAAGAGTACATATAGAGAGAACACAGATGAACGAGCACATTCCATTGATTCTAGATCTCCAACATGCATTATTTCATTCAAAGATATCTCCAGATCAAAGGGAATTTCCAATAGATCCATATATAGGATTTAATTTCAAAACCATGGGTGTAGTGGGGAAGATAAGGGTTTCAAGGTCATAATATTATTTGAAATGAAATATTTACAGTATTAACTACATGTCATAATGTTAGGCCATGCAGGTCGTCAAACCATACACCATCCATTAACATGATGCTGAAAATGATCAATGAACCATGTTTTTTTACCCATGTATTTTGAAATATTGAACCAACCATGCAGTTCTACAATAATATGGAAACAGCCTCACATTTTTTCCTCACATGGTTTCAAAAACTATACCCTAACGATACATTTCTTATTGGATCAATTCACATAGTTTCCCCATGAATGTTAATGGTTAGAAGAAACACTGATTGAACCATGCTCCTTGCCATACATGCCATGAACAATTTATATATGTAGTTAATTTTTTATAATAACCATGAACATGCAGAGACACTTTAAAAAACCTCTATAAGATCCTAAAACACTACCCATCTATTATATAATATGAAAATTTGAAATACATGGGTGATTTAAAACATGATTTTTAGATATTATTTGGTAGATACCACAAGTAGGATGGTGGTGATATGGTGGAAAATAAATCATCATAGTGGCCATTTCGTAGGTAGTAGAGGCCACCAAAAAGATGATAGCATCTGCAGAATCTCTGTGGGGACATCAAGTTAATAGGTGTTTCCCTTAAAATCCGACCCCACTATATTTTTTTCATTCTCTCTTTCTATTTGACTCCCTTCCCCAATGGAACCTCTCTTGTAATTTTTTCGTTCTCTACCTCCTTTATAATACAATCATTCGATGCTATAATGAAAAATCAATCTTGAACATCAAATTTGGTGAGTCCTTCATAGTCCTAGAATGACTCTATTCATATTTCCATAACAAAAATTAATAGATAAAGATGTTTTTACCTAATCTAGTTGTATTTTCATGGCTTAATGGGGGTATAGTTGATCATTAACAGAATCAACACCAAGATTCATTGAATTGGAATATGTTCATCATGCAGAGAAAGATCATTGTTTACACTATATCATCTCTAATATTTTTGGCCTTGTCCAAAAATTAGGGTTTTGTTTCTTCTTAACAGTTATCTAATATTTTGAAATCATATCTAATATCTATTGGTTCTATGATCCATTGGTTCTTTTTTACTCGAATTATGACCATTTCAATCACTCATCATTATTCTTGAAGATTGAATCCCTTGAGTTTAGCGCATGTCTTCTATAAGAAATTTTAAATATTGTTGGATTTTTTTTCTACGATACTGAGACATGTTTTTTATAATTTTTCACATCATGTGTTCATGTGTATACTTATTAATACAAATTCATTATGTTTTTTTTACAATAGGATGGTTATGGGTTATTATTTGTTCTTTACATAGCCTAATATTTATCTATTATTGGTTTCTAGTATAATTTGTATTATTATTATATCATCTAATGTTGAAAATGTAAGTTAAGACAATTAGACTATCCCATGAAATTTATTATTCATTCATTGGATGGAATGTAATTTTTTTTATCCCAACCAGAAGGATGTGTCACAAATATTTCTATTCTATCCCATTGAGGAAAATATGATAGATATATTTTCAATGTTCCTTCTGGTATAGACTTATATGAGGTAAAGTTGGTATGTAAGGACCATTTATATGTAATGTTTTATGAGATATATATAGTTACTTATTATATTTATATCTTGGAATTAATAGGTATACCTTATGAACATATGTTAAGGTTCAGTTTCCATGTTCTGTTGAGTTTTGTAGTCACAACCTACTCGGGCATAATGATATTCATTGAAATTTTAAAACTGTGGATCCAGAAAAGGGTTTGGTCCTTGTAGCGGATGGTTGAGTAGGTAAGATGGATAATTCACGATGTTTCTATATGGGTTTAGGCTATAAGAATGTTTTAATATTTTTTCATAATTTACCTCATTCATTGGATCATATTATTAGTTATATAGATGTATATGAAATTATATATTATTACTATATGGTCTGGTTTTATTTTCATATATTCATAATTTGATGATTATTTTCTTACTCTTTATTGGTTATATTTTCATTATGTTAACTCTAATGTTTACATGATACTGATTTCACAGTCTCCCATGATTTTCTGTAGGTCATCACTGCTATTTAGGATCCTATTTCCTAATGAATGGTATGCATTAGGCCATGTTTTATCCTAGATCAGACCTAGTGGAATGGGTTGGGGTGATATAAAATGGTATTAGATAACCATGTTTCATAAAAAATCACTATGTATTGATTTGAGACATGTAAGTCTAGATTTATAATGGTTAAAACTCAAGAAAGTGAATTATGTCAATTAATATCCCACACAGTAGAGTTGACCTCAGAATTACTACAAAAGGATGATTTTTTCTCCTGTTATTTAATGTAACAATTTTTTTTAAAAACCTTGTTTAATGTTTATGATGTTTTTATACTTGTTTTTTGGGATTTGGAGTGTGTTCATGTATCATGAAAGGAACATAAGATCATTCTTTATATACATGTTTCCTACTATATATAGATCACAAATTAATTAATGCCAATTTAAAATTAAAATTTTCATTTTTTTGAATTATTTACTAAATTCTTTTTAGATCATATAATATTAGATTGAGTGGATATATGTTGTTGTGAATAGTGTATAGGTAAAAGAGTCATGGCTTTAGATGTGGGTAGTTCATAGTGTATTAGTACTTGTTCTTATGCGTATCATCTCAGTTTGAATAGTTTTGTGAACCCTTTTGTGGGCATGTGTTTTGTAATCGTTATTCTGGTTCATATAGTTATATTTGTCAAATGTAGAATCTATTATTTCATGAAATAACTCCTCGTAGATATCTTGTGAAGTGATATGTGCCACATATTGTGTTGCGTGATGCATCTGATTTGGTTTCTCTAGTGGGTAAGGAATTAGAACCAGTACAACTGGGACTCTTTCCTCTAGCACATGTTCAAGGTCATGTATCCCATAGGGGTTGGTTGATGATGGTTGATTCTGCTCATGAAATCCACCTCTAGCACCCCATATATTTCTAATGAACTAGATTTCCCCTAGATAAAGAGGACAAATAAGGGTTTACAAGAGGGGTTTCCACTTGGTAGAGACCCTAGTGGATTATATGTTTAATATTATATCCTTTATAATTTAAGGTGAAGCTAAACAATGATGTGATGTCATTATACAAGCAGGTTGATTTGAAGCGATGTCATGAGTGACATTTAAGGATCTTTTATTTGAGGACTTCTTTTTAGAGGCACTAATATTGGACCATTTAAAGATGTTTTTTGAACTTTAGTAGGGGATGATTATAGTTTCCATCAATTCAGTAAACATAATAGAGCTGATTCACTTTGATTCCCTTATTGACGGAAATGACACCTAAAAAGACAGAATGTTTCAGATTGGGGTTTTTCCTAACCCAAAGAAACTAGCTAGGAATATCGATATGATGACCAATGACACAGTTCTTTATAAGGACCGGATGATTGAGAATATATTTTCAGAATATAGTTTTATAGGTATTCTTCGAGATATCATGGGGCTGAAAGGTAATTTCTCTATAAGATTCATAGTTTAATAATATTGTAATGTGAAAGCAAATTTAGAGGATAGATTAAACTGTGGTGGCCATTAATCAGTGCATATTGGAGGTTTATCCATTATTTTGAGGGAGATAAATCTGTCTTGGGCTATAAATTTGGGACAATGGGATAGATCCAAATAGATTGTAATACTTCTCCTATGAATTTTCACTGATTTGGAATGACTAGGCTTTTGAAGCATTTCGATGATAGGGCGTAGGGGATTTTAAAAAAAGGACTGGTACAAGACCTCAACATCTTTTAGATACCACATTAGGGTTGATAAATCTTTTGAATCATTATCCTATGGATAATCATAGAGTGGTACCTATATAGGGTTATGTGTCTTTATAAATTTAACTAATAGTGGAGTTGGATCTTCCACATCTTGAGGTATGGTCCGGATTTCGTCTAAATAATGTATTTTTTTATTTACATTCATCTCATTTAATCATATTGGACAAATTTATTGTTGGGTAATATTGAGTAGGTAAATCCTCTTCTATGCTATTATGTATTTATACACCCCTGGGAATGAATGTCGATCCTCCTCAAATCTATCAAAATTGACCCATGGTGGTTGATTGATTGATGCATGGTTTGATATCCATAATTTGGATTATGATAGGATTTGATTTGATCCTTGGTATGGACTTATTTACTAGATACCATAAACAAAAATATTTCTATCGATGATGAGTAACTTTTACATTTACTAAATGGTAAAAGTTCATATTTATTAGGGATTGGGATACTGAGGTCGGATGTGTTATATTTGATCCTCAGTAAAGAGAAGTATTTGAGAATATGTGGTTTATATATTCCCTATCTGGATAAGGTAGCAACTCTCTCATGTTTCCCTCTAGTGGAATTCCTCAACCTTGATGACTTTCTAGAGGATTTCCCATGGTTACCTCCATGCATTGGATTTTAGTTTGTGATCGATCTTATTTATAATGTGGTGATTCCAACTAAATGAGCATAATAATGTTTTTAGATTAGATAAATACCCATTGACTAAGTATTATTTTATCAACAATTGATGTAAATATAATTGAGACCATAATGATATTAGGTGACCAATTCACTTGAATCATTTGACCCAAAAGAAGACATGAAATCACATGACCCTTGGAATGTCACATGAATTGGTCACACGCATAAAATTAACATTTCATAAACATTTGACCCCCATCCAATGATCCTTCATTCTCTCATGATGGATTCCAAAGAAGCCCTAATGATCATGCAATGGCCTCGAAATGATTTTGTCTAATCAAGCGACATTTAAATAATCAAAAACCTAAAAAAGGCATAATGTCACTCAGAAAATAAAATACGGAAATGGAAGAGTCTTCATGTGAAAGGGATTTATGATATTTTCCATAAAAAAGTATAATAAATTCTGTATGATCTGTCCAATGATCAAGTGAAATTACTAGGTAAATTTTTTCATCATCAGTTGATTGCCATGGGACACGTCACCTATATCACACAAAAAATGATAAGAATTCCATGTACATCACATCAAGGATATTTAACATTTAGAATCAATCATGTGATTACACAATGGAAAACTTATGGGTGAGAACCATATAAAAAAATATAAGCTAGAAAATTATGAGGTTTCTTGTTAAATAGATATATGTAGTTTTTAGGTGAAAGGATGATTCTTCCCACACGTTCAGTCCATTAATCATGAAAAATGTCCCACTAATGTGTAAAAATCTTCACATGAATATTGATTGAATTTTAACCTCCATTATGATAAATATATCATATATTTTCATTTGATAACATCTCACCCCAATTGATAATCAAGGGGTGAGAACCATAATCATTATAAAATAAAATCTAAAAAGGAGATACCATTAAGAGGAGGAGTGTTATTATATTTTTCATTTTAAGGGTTATTTTTCCTCCTAGGATTAGTATACCAAAAATGTGGAGACCCTTAGATAGGTTGTCTTGATCTTACAAAGGGACCCATATAATCCATCCTCAATCATGAAAAATCCTCTTGGAAGAGAATATTGATCCCACGTACACTCCCGGACATGTAGGCATGATCATGAACAGTTCAATTTATAATATAAATTTGCTTATGTGACAAAAAATTAGGTAACTATTTTAATAAATATTCCAATAATAGAGTGATTTAAAGGTCATGCTTTTCTTATAGTTGGAATATATTGTCATGGTTAACCCCCAACAGGTTTATGAAAAACACATGATTCAACACACCCTCCATAGAATCAAACTCATATATGTGATTTATGATCAATGAGAATAAGTGTAGTTATAAGGTGGTGTGGACCATAAATCCCTCCTCCATATTATAATAAAACACACACATGGGAGAATAGAGGAAAGATTGGATTTCTTGATGTAGAGACACATAATCACTAGATTCATCCACCGTGTAAACCAAGGGAAAATCATAAGGGATCACACACCATGTAAATATACTTGACACGATCACTATATAGGTCATCTTATATGAAATTAAATTCTTTTTCCAGTTCGAGTGAACAAGTTTTAATGATTTGACACAATCACGAGAAGTCTCAACATGACATTCCTTGATGAAAATTCAGTCATTTATGTGATAAATGATGAAAAATATAGAATAATTATGTGAAAATTCATATGATGATATTTCTGTGAAAGGGTCATGTTAATTTCATGAAATGATAATTGTTCGTTGAAAGTGTTTGGATGTGTCATCCAGAGCATGTGATAGAACCCAAAAATATCATTCATGTCTCACAAAGACTTCCAGAGATGTCAAAAAAATCCAAAAAGTGTCCTAAATACATATTGGTCAAGACATGTGATGTAATATAGTCCTATTAGATTGATCACATTCCAGTCCTTATAAAGTTCAACATTGATCATGCAATGTACATTTAACATGTATTCATTTATCATGCAAAGCACCCGCAAAATTTTTGGGAAGACAACCTAGACATGGAACGACAATGCACCAATAATGACAGGAAGACACCCCAACAACTCAGTAATACACCAAGGACATGTCATTCAAACAACCTGAACAAGTTAGAAAGAAACTTTGGACAAGTTAGGCGCACACCCTCACACATTTTAGCCTTGTCCAGCAAGAGTACTTGGTCTTGTGCCCTTGAATAATGTGAACCCCAAAGCATGAGTCTTGGTCAGGGAATTCCCCTTCATATTTTAATTGTCCATAATGGTCTAGGGAATTTACATTCAGGAATCCCTATTGGAATAATGGGATACTAATTCCATCTAGACATGCTTAGCTAGCCAATCACATTTCCCAATATTAATACCTTATATGTTATGATCCAAATATCTTCCAATGGGAATTCACCATATTGTGGGTCCCTCCATATCTCAAACACTCTAACCCATGGGATCCAAAATATATAGTAGGTTTATTGTTCATCCTCATCCATCGGGATATTGAGATGATAATTAAACTATTAAGTAATTTAATCCTACTACAAGTATGTTATGTAGAAAACATTATTAGGGCCCCAAATCCATATCGCACACCATATAAGGGATTCCACAATGCTAAAGTCCCATAACATAGTGAAATGTGACCAGTCAGTTGTTGTCTCTTGTTTCCAACAAAAAAATGTCTCATGTGTGGTTTGGGAGTTGAAATAATTGTATCATTTTCTCCATAAACTCTCCCAAACAAGGGAATCGTAGGGTTGTCATCCTTGTTAAGTGACATGATACAAATTCTTCTATAAAGGAGAATCCCTCATGGTCTATGTCACAATAGTATTTACATATTGTTAAACTTAGGTATAATAACCCCATTAGGTGATAGTTTTTATCCGCATACCAAATTTTTTTGAGGGAATACAGAACTATGAAGACTCTAGTTTTGGTTATAAGAAAGGCATGTACGATGAATTCATAATTCTCGAGCTCCATACCTGAGGTCTAACACCCATAATATATGTCCTCTGAACATGAATTAAAAATGAAAAACATGGATTTAAATGAACATTTTGGGTATTAATTACTGTTATAAAAATGATAAGTAGGACACCTCATGAAATTTCAATCCCATCATTGAACCCGAAATTTCCTCTCTGGAATAGAGTAAATTACATAGTGTCTTGTTATACAACATCAAAATATAAGAAACTACTCATTTCTATGTAACAAAAAGAAACATGTTGAGATACATGGATACATAGAGATGGACTCATCAATAGAACACCCTTTATTTAACAAACTAATATTCTCATGAAATAGTTTTTAAATAATGTTATTTAATTGAAACCATTTACTTCATGCTATATTATGGTAAGATTTCACAACATGAAACATTGGATTAGATTTCATTACATGCAACCCTGAGTGTGGATGTGACATCATTTTATCATAGTAGTTATTTAAAAAATATAATTATTACAATGATTTTAGAATGGAGAGATTAAATAGGAATGACTGAATTATGAAAATATGGTTTACAAGTGTATTTATAATTAATTATTTGCTAACTAATTAATTAAAAATGAAAATAATAACCCTTTTGAATATAAAATGGAAAAAAATTATGAAAAAAATAAATTTTTCACAAATTTGTTTTATGAAAATAAATAAATCCACATTATCGTATTATATTAATGATATATATATATATAATATTTAATCAAATATTTAACATTCAACCTATTGTTTCTCGGCATAATAAAACAAACTATAAGGCAAAAACTATATTTTTTCTAAAATGGGTTTTATCAGCTTTCAATGGAGCACTAATTTTAAAAATAAATTTTGAAATTTTTATTATTTATATTTCAAAAATAATTATGCTTTGAAATTTTTATATATATAAAATTTGTTTGATTTTTTTTTCTTTTATGATATGTTTGTTATTTTGATGAATAGTGAAACATATTGCACTTTTATTAAAAACAACTTTTTTATCTAAATATTATATATTTTTAATTTATATTTTTAAATTTTATTATTAATATGATATAATGAAACATTAAATAAATGTTTTTTCATTTAATCAAATATAGGTCATTGGAATCTGTTTCACATTGAATTTGGATATAAAAAATTTCAATCAATTGTATCTTATGAATTATTTATTACCATAATTAAAGGTAAATCAAGTAATTAAGGGTTAAAATAATATTATGAAATTGTTGTAGCACGTTAAATATGTTATTCTATTAATTTAATTCTACCTTTTACCTAAAATGTTCTAAATTGAAAAATTTAATGCAAATTGTTTCTTTAAAATGACTTGGATATTATTAAAATCATTGAGAGTGAAAAAATGTCACATTATTACTTTTGATAAGTATAATATTTTTAGTATGGGATTTAATCAATGATATTCAAGAAAATATATATTTTTATTAAATATAAATTAATTATCTACATCATTGAAATTTATTATTAATTTTTAGTGAAGAAATAATTATCATAAATAAATACATAATTATGATATAATAATTATTATATTAATGAGAAAATCAATTATGAGATATTAAAAATATTAAAATAAATATAAATTTACTTACATATGGTTATAAAAGAATTTTATAGGTGAATATGACATATTAGGGATGTATTAAATTATTTTTTTGAAGTTATCTTACTGTAATTATTTTCTTAATGTCAATATAATGAATAGTATCAAATTTGACACAAATGCCATCTTTGGAAAATATTATTTTATTAAATTTGTTTAAAACCATTAAATACTAATTAAGTAAAAAGGGGATAAATAATGGTCTAAAATATAAAGAATTTTCAATTTATGGTTCAATTTACACCTTATAAGTAGAAATTTCATCTTTTTAGTATTGAAAATGATGTTACCCAAATTAAAAATAAAATATCTTTTCTATGGGTCAGTCAAATAGATATGTCTAAAAATTTAAAAAAAACATTTATAAAATATTTTTTAATTATATTAACAACCCATTCCACATTTCTTTCTAATAAATTTACGTTTTTTTATTTTAATTTGTATTTAACTTATTATAATTTAATCTTTTGAGACATTTCAAAAGTGCCCCTCATCTTCATTAAAAAATGACTCCTCCTCCATCATCTCATTTCACCAGATTCGGTGTTATTACTTGAAATCACTCTACCAAACTCTATTATCAAATTACATATCCATATTCAATAGTTATTGGGTTTACTAAAGGGCCATCTCTAGAATCCTTTTGAGGAGATCTGAATGAGCCATTTTAAATAACATGCAATCACTCTAACCGATCACTCTATTTCTATACTAATCTAACGTCCTTTATATATTTTATATATATCATAAAATAATATATTCAGAATCCTCAGTATTATGAAATTTTATTATTTTTATTATCACACCAATATATATCCCCTTTCCCAACAAATGTGATGTGACTGTATAACTTGTGCGTACGTACGACATTCTACTTCCATATAGCGATACAATTCATTTCCTATAACCATATATAATGAGTTGGATTTATGATGGTTTGAATTTCTATATATGATATTTATGTAAAAGAATTTCCCCCATATGGATAATATCATATCTACCTTCTAAACACCTAATCTTTTTTGGAAATGATAACTTTGCTCGTCAGAATGTTTAACTAACCATCTCCTCGATGTGATGTGATTCATTTTCCATCTATAATTCACATGTTTTGTAATAAAGATAGATTATATGAATATATATATGATATATAAAAAATATTAATAATTATGAAAATGATGGAACCATGATCATTTTAAAAGGTTTAGGACTCCCGAAATGAAACATGATTTTGAAATGAAGCATATATCCCCCAGAAAAGTAATTTTAAATTATTAATAAACAGGTGATTATATGTTATTATAAAAATACACGGTACGATTTTTATATGGTTATTAAAAACATTTATAATAAATACATATTGATTATACAATATTTTTTAACACGAACAAGGTAAGGAAATACTTCTAGTAAGGTGTTTTTATCTGAATTTTATTTCTGATTGACACATTCCTTATACAATATTTTTTTAATTTAATGGTGTATATACTTCCCATGCATATCTATTTATAGTATTATTCTGAATATTGAGGAATTATAATATAAATGTTGTTTTATTTCATTAAAGGGGAATAAAATTCTTTTAATTTCAAAGTGATAAGGGATCATATCCCAAACTCATTAATATTCCAGATTGTTTTTTAAGTCTCTATAGGGGAATATATTTCTTCCATGTCCATGTTTTAGAAATGTTTTTCAAAAATGTATGAACTATTTTCCTATAAATATTTAATTTTATTGTTACCAAATTTTAATTTTTAAAAAATATTTTTTTAAATATTTTTTTTTCCATTTTCTAAACATGTCTCTTTACATATTTTATAACAAAAATATGAATGTAATGTTTTTTAATTTATAGGAAAATGATGAAATATTATTTTTTCATGATGTATTAATGTATCAAATCTTAATTTATAATATTATGATGTTATTTTCAAGTAAATTGTTTCTCATTTATAAATTTTTGGCTATTTAACAATATTACTTCATAAAGGAAAGCATAGTTTACTCAGTAATTTTTTCAAGTGGTCTTTCAGATATCATTTTTTCATATAAGATGTTTTCAACTGATGTTACTTATTATTTACTAGTGATATGAACCAAGGATAACAAAATTATTATTTATATAAATTTTTTATGTTTATTATGGAAGGATATTTGTGTAACCTATTTATTTTCCATGAGTTATATTATGAAGAAGTATTTATGAAACTCGTATATTTATATGGGTTATAATGTGATGACTAATTTAGTGTACTATTAATAAAATATGTAAAATTTTCATTAAGTGATATGTTGGACTTATATCTCCCTATAATTCAATGGTTAATGATTTATATCTCATGGGATAGTTTGGGGAAACAAGTATACGTGCTTGTTCCGTGATGGGAATAAAATCAATGTGTTTAATCTATTAGGGAAATTAGATGATAAGAAATTATTCTTGAGTCATTCTAGTCAACCATTAAATATGAAAATGTTTTCTATACTTTTAATGATGCCAAAAAATATTACGATATGAAATAATGTATCATATTCAGTTATGATTAAGTTTCATTATTATTATTCTTGTATTTTGAAATGTTATTATTTTATGAAATGACTCATGTGTATGTTCAATAATAGGTTGGATATGAATATTTTTCATGACCACATACCCATATTTATTATATTATCCTTTCGTAAGATGAATATCATCCATGTTTACCTTTAATGAGTGTCTTAGCTCACCTTTTTCATATGTTTCCATTCCATAGGTTATGAGGAATGGTTTTAACTAGGTTTACTAAAGGGCATGATATTTGTTGGAAAATTTGATGATATTTCACCAGATAAGAAGTTTGAGTTTCCTAATTTAAAGGCACTAAACTATTATGGTCTCAGAGAATTATTTTGTGTAATGAAATGAATATTCATATAAAAAAGATGAAATATCCATGTTTAAAATGTCTTGGTCATTACAATTGGTATCAGATGAATGTTTTTGTCAATCATTAAAAACTAGGATGATAAAACATTACTGATATCCCTAATGATATTTCAAGGATACGTCTAGGGATATCTATAAGGAAAATTCTGTGTATATGGTAAAATCATATAATTTTTATAGAAATCATTAATAACCAACAATTAAACCAAAGATGATATAGATTAAAGGTAATATACCTTGATTACGTGGTTTTCCCAGTATTATTACTATCGATCTGAGTATGTTGGTTTCTTTATGTGGTTAGAACTAGAATGAATTGTGTTAATGAAGAAAACAATGGACAATGAAATTATTCCCAAAATATGAAATGAAAAATATCATTTTTATGACAGCAAAACCTTATGAATCCATGATTCATGATGTATTTTAAAATAAACAAATGAGGGGAAACAATATCATGAATCCTTTTTAAAGAAAATTTCTAGCTACATTTAGTGGAATAACTAATCCACTAGTTACTATAAAATGGATGAGTAAAATTAAATGATATTTTTGATTGTCTGTTGTTTAGAAAATTAATATGTTATGTTTGGAACATGTCGCTTTGAAGGTGAAGCGAATAAGTAGAGGATCATTATCATGAATACGACGAGACAAGAGAAAATTTACTCTCTAGATTGGGATGAGTTCAACAACATATTTTTTAGTTATTACTTTCCCCATATATTTTTCAAAAATATGTGAGATTGATGTTTCCCATCATTCTCATAGTTTTGATAATAAAATAACAATATTATTCAAAAGAAACTGAAAAAAAACTATGGAAATAATAATATTATATTTACATTAAATTCAATGTATTGAGGGTAGAATGGATGAAATATTTTTAATAAGACTAATAATTTTTTTGTATTGGAAAGAGGTTGATCAAGAATATGAATATGAATTTAATGATAATAAAATAAAATCTACAAAATGTGCACCTCCCATAATATAGTTATTCAACTATAAGTAGTTTTTTAAATACACTAAATTTTTCTATTATAAAATAACTAATGTAGATGGAGAGCCAAAAAATATATATATAGACAATGGAAAAAAGTTAAATTTTATGTTGTTATAATTGATGAGTTAAACCATGATAATTAGAGAATAATTGTACTCCTCAGAATTTATTGGAATTTAATGTTTTATTTTGACTGAATATGCTTTATGAAAATATTCATATTCATATGTAAGAGAAATTTCATGTCATTATCTACCTGGATTATGGAATAATGAAATCACACATTATTTCAGTATAATGATAAATACAATATTTCAAGAAAATGATATAAGAAAATATATTATATAAGGAATTAAGAAGAATGTGTGTATTCAATACAGTTTTACTGAAATTTAGTTTATTTCCCTATTTCAATAGAATACATGATCATGGGCTTAAAATGTTTGGTTTATGACTGTTGAGATCTACATTCTGTTGAATATGGGATAAGTGATTATTTGATTTTTCATATTTCAAAACCTTATTTTTGTTTTTAATTTTAATATTTTTGGTGCTTAATAGGGTCTCAATTTATGAAATTTATTATGAGGAAATTTTGATGTGGTTTTGGAGATAAATGTTTTACATAGCTATATGAATATTTATGCATATTAGATAAATTGTACTGACCATTTTATTTATAAAATGTTTAGGAAAAATGAATGACATTTCATCCCATTATGGATCTTATGATCAACTCGTTCAACCGATATTACAATTTAAATTTTCTTTCATAGAGAAAGAGATAAAGAATAAATTGATCCAGACACAAATAATGGATGATATTATGCTAAAAAAATGTAATTAAATAAAGTATGTATATCATCTGAAATTATTTTTGAAATAAAATTTTCTCTTATTATATTTATTTTTTCAAGATTCTTGTGATTATAATTATTTTTCATTGAATTTATCATGAAAATGTTCAATATCACTCTCAATTAGAACTTGAAACTTTGTTTTCTCTTATATGTAAATTTTTTCAATTTTTGCATATGTTCTCATATGTGGAAATCTTATTATGTGTTAATTTGGGCATCATTTTAGTTTCAAACATTCTTTTTTTAATGTCTATTGTTATTCATTTTTACATTATCGTTTCTTTTAAAGTAACTTTAATTTATTAAGACATAGACGAACCCATGGAATTTTGAGTGAAAATTTCATTTTATGGGGTGTAGAATGTAAACCATAGATATTTTTGTGAAATAGAATATTTTTAAATAATATAATATTGGTGATAATATAAATTTCATGTTAAACTGGTATAATCTTCCAATACATGCACCAACTATTTATCTTGAATTACACACATCACTAAGTTTCAATAAAACAACCTTTAATAAATGTAATTATTTATTTAAGAAAATTATAATCTAGTCATTATAATAGAGTTCTTAAACTGGATTAACAAAAGTATGAAAATATTTTATAAACATTTATTTATAATTAATTATATGGGGACAAATTAGTTGTAAATGAAAATAAAAACACTTATGAATATAAAAGGAAATATGGTTTCCTAAAAAGACTATTCAATTTTACAAAAGTTTCTTTTCTACCAAAATATAAATATATATTTCTGGATAATATTATTGAAATATATATATATATATATATATAATATTCAATATAATGATTAATATTCATTATATATGTTTTATAGACATAATAAATCAAATTTTATTTCTTATTAATTGTATTGTTTTTATGAAATTTTATCAACATTCAATAGGGAACTTATTTTAAAATAAACATTGACATATTTATAAATTAAATTTAAAAAAAATAAAATTTTTCTATTATTTAAAGATATAATAATTTAATTTGGTTGATTCTTTTTATTTTGTGATAAGATTCATCTTTCGACCAATAGTAAAAAATATGGAATTTTAATTGAATAAATATGTTCCATTTAAGTAATTAAATATTTTATTATATATTTTTAATTTTCATTAAATTTTCATTATATTAACTTTTTATAATTTAATCCATAATTGGTCATTATAATAAATTTATCTTTCGATTTTGATATAAAAACATTTCAATCATTTTAACTTCTTCAGATAATAAACATGTTTTCTCGCCCTATAAGCGGGAAAAATTTTAAATTAGTTTTAGTAACTTATATTTTTTAATTCAAAAAATTTGATTCAATATTTTGAATCAGAAGTCCCATTTTTAGTAAATATGTCTATTTTATTTTAGGACAATATGAATATTACCTTTATTTATATTTTATTACCACGGTTATGCGTAAATTAGGTAATTAAGTGTTAAAATAATATTAGAAAATTACCATACAAATTTCTCAAATGTTATTTCACAATGTTAATTCAAAATTTATTACATAATTTTTTATATCAAATAATTTATTAGATTATTTTACATGAAAATTAACTGAATATTATTACAATCCAAGAGAGTGACAAAATATCACATTATTATTTTTCATAAGTATAATTATTTTTATATGAGGTCAAATAAAAGATATATAAGTATATATATATTATTATGAAATATTATAATATTATATATATCTTGGAAATTTATATTTAATTTCTAGTTAATAAATAGTTATCATAAATAATTACATAATGATGATGCTATAATTATTCAATTAATGAAAATCAAAATTATATTATATTTATAATATTTAAATAAATAAAATTTGATTTAAATATGGTAATACGCGAATATTATAATTGAATATGAAATATTATGGGTGTATTAAAATATTTTTTGATGATATATTGTTGTATTGATTTTATAAAAGTCAATATAATTAATAGTGTTAAAATCGACACTAATGATATCATTATAAAATGATATTTTTTTAAATATTGTTAAAACTCATAAAATCTTAAATAAGAAAAAAATGGGGTGATATATGAACAAAAATGTTATAAATTTAATATTTATGGTTCAATCGACACCTTATATGTAAAATAACATTCTTCTAACGTGGAACATTTTCTTACCATAGGGAAAATTAAATTTGGTTATGTAAGGGTTAATAAAAAAAGATGAAGTTTAAATTTACAGGAAAACTTGTTCCAAATATATTGGTTGATGGGATTACTATAATATCCAATTTTATCTTATAATAATGTTATATTTAATTTTATTTCTATTTATAGTTAATGTATTATAATTTAATTTGTTGAGAAATTCAAAACGTGTCTTTTTCCTTCATTATAAGAGGTTATCTCATCCCTCATCACATTTCACAACATTGTGTCTTATATCTCAACAAAATTCTTTCGAATTCAATTCTAAACTTTTCTATCCACAATCTATATATTTTGGTTTTCCCAAATGAACAATTATAGAGTCTTTTAGATGTGATCTAAAAGAGCCATTTCAAGGAAGAGGTAATCTCTCTAAACGATCACTCCCTTCTTCTACTTTTATGTACCTCCTATAAATGTTAGATATATTTAATAAAATACTATCATAATAAACCCAAATATGAGTAATATGTAATATTACTAATAACACACCACTATACATCCCCTTTCTCATCGAACAATATGTGAAAGTATCTCTCATACGTACGTACGCCTTATCATCTTTGCAAAGTAATACTGTTCATTTTCCATCACCATATTTAATAACTAGTAATTATGATGGGATTAATGTTTATATATGATAATTAAGAAATAATTAAACTTTTGGGACAATAATATCATATCTAACTTTTTATCACCAAATTTTTGAGAAATTATGATGTCGCTCGTGCATATGTATGTCTTTCCATCTTCACGGTGTGATGTGGTGATTTTGTCATCTATATTTCACATAGTTAGTAGAAAGGATGAAATTTATGAATATATCTGATATATATAACATATTAATGATTCTTTCTGAGATTAATCTATAATCAATTTTATATGTATTAGGACTATTGAATAGAAACATGCCAAGAAAACAAAGTAGATATCACCCAGATTAATGATTTTAAATTATTCATAAAAGGGTTATAAGAAGTTAAAAAAAATAATTCATTGTATGATTGATATTTGGTTATGGAATATATATATATATATAATCCATATTTATTATACATTATTTTTTAATGTGATCAAAGATTTCAAGTCTTGATGTATGGGATTTTTGTCCCTCTTTTATTTATATGGGACACATTACTTATAAAATACTAGTTTCATTTGTGTTGTGTATAGACTACCCATGAATGAATTTTATAAGTATTATTTGGAATATTGTGGTATTTTCATATCTATTTAATTTTTTATTCATATGGAATATGATTCAGTTGATTACAAAGCTATAAGGGTTTATTTCAATATCTCATCAATATTCAGGATTGTTTCATTTTAGGACTCCAGTGGATAATATTTATCTTCCTTGTCGATGTTTTCTAAATATTATTTCAAACATATTTTTTCTATTATACTAATAATAGTTATATTATTTTTAAACATGTTTGAATATTTATGAAGTGGATTGAAAATATTTTTTATTTCATTTTCTAAAAAAATTCTTTAGGTCTTTCTCGACAAAATACGCAAGGAATTTTTTTTGACTTATATATAATGAATGGAATATCCCCTATCTAAAATCCTTAATTACTTGAATCTTCTATTACATCATTAAAATTATATTTTCAAATATATTTGTTTCCTACATAATTTAACTTCTCTATTAAAAAACTATTTCATAAGGAAAGGGATATTTTCCTTAATAAATATTTCTAGTGATATTTCAAAAATAATTTTTCCATCAAAGTTAAATTCTATTAATGTTACTTATGTTTTACCAGGGATATGAATCTAGGATACCGTTATTATTATTTATTAGAATGGTTTATGTTTATGATTTTATGATATTTTTGGATCCTGTTTATTTTTCATGAGTTATGTTATGATGATGTTTTTATAAAAATCGTGTATTTATATAGGATTTGATGTGATGAAAGATTTATAGTCCTATGACACACATTCGTATAATTCTAATTAATTAGTAGGTGGAACATATAACTCACTCTAATTAATTAGTAGTGAACTATATATCAAGATATAATTAGGGTAAACAAGTCGATGTTTTTGATCTACGGTGGGAAATATGTCGATGTTCTTGATCCATGATGGTAAACATATCCATTTTTTTGATCTGTTAGTGGAAGTAGGTGATAAAACCTGATCCAAGTTTCATGGTAATTATCATCAAAAATTGAAATTTTTTTCTATACTTATGAGGATTACTCAAATAATTATTATTATAAATTATTTTTCATGGTTTCATTATGATGACGTTTCATTATTATAACTCATGTCTTTTGAAAATGTAAATGTTTGATTCCATGACTCATTGTTAAGATCCATTAGAGGTTGGAAATGAACTTTTATCTTATTTACTTACACGTGTTTCTTATCTTAATACTTCATAAGAAAATAAATTAATATTTTATATTTTTACCCTTAAATTTCATCTAAACTCACTCTTTCCTTATGTTTCCTTTCCACAGGTTATTGTGAAAGGTTTTATATAGGGGTATTAAAGGGGAAGATCATTATGGAAAACATTGATGATATTTCACAAGACTAGTTTATTATTTTCAATGGTCCCAAAGGCACTAAAATATTATGGTCCTTGGGCGTGTGTTTTTTTAATTTAATGAATATTCATCTAATAATGGTGTAATATCCATGTATAAAAATCATGGGTTGTTATACATCACATGAAGGAGGATTTAATGGCCATTCATTTTGTTAGGGTAACGAGTCTGATATCAGTATTTGGATGTGATTCTTGAACATATCATAAATCTATTAGACTATCATATTTGGTAAGAATTCCCCCAAAAAGGTTGTGATGAGATTGAAATACAATCATCTCAAACAATGTGATTTACTAAGTGTTATTTTGTCCAAAACCACAAATGTCAACATGCATTTGTAAATAAGGTCTATAACTTATTTTGGTTGTGGGATCTGTTGGGATTTTATATGAGATACGAAAAGTGTAATCCTATCATGTGTGATTTTGATACCATAATTAAACTCCCCATAATCAATTTTCATCACCAAATATTCATATGGAAATGATAAATTAGTACAACAGCATGAAAAAAATGTAATACAATAATAATTATATCATAATATGCAACAACAATCTTGTTTACTAATCCTTGGGATTTATACCATTTACATGGAAGTAAAAATGGTGAACCCAATTTCAATATCTAAAATGATAAAAAAAATATTTTAACTATGTTTCTATAGAATTTTTATGTAACCAACATGAATGAATATGGTGTTCCTGATGTGGGATTCTTTATTCATTAAATTTAATTAGCATTCCAATGAAATATTCCATTATTTCCATGGAAATTACACACGATTGAAATGGTAAAATCAAGAATAAGAAAAGAAAATTATTTTAACCATGCTTATATGATTGGAGATGTTTTATACTTGAAATAATTATCCAATTAATGACCTTATACCTCATAGTCATTGGGACTAGATACTACTCCCATAAATATCATCTTGTGGAAAGATCATGTCTTTTTCTAGTGAATGTTTTGGAACCTCATCTATGGTAGTAACCACTGTAGGTTTCAAAACATCCTCACCCACCGAATGCATTCAAATTAATGAGGAAAAAATAATGTTCTAGGAATAATGCTGACATGGTATGGTCCCAACCCACAAGGATGCATGTATAGGTATCTAGACAATAAATCTGGTAATTCCATCTTATTCTAGAAAAGATGCAATGAAACCATTGGTACTTTTTCCCCACAACCATCTTTAAAATATTATCCTTAGAGTGTAGAAATTAGTACCTTCCTTACCTTACATGGGTATATCACAGATTGAATCACGGATCCATACCTATTTAGGAGCATCCCTTGAGGACTCTTATGAAAAACTATTACAATTATCACCTTACCGAAGCTCCTTATTCTCTTATTGAAGGAACCATCTACCAAATTTCAACTCTAGAAACTCATACACATATACCAATGTAGATTCACCAGTTGGAGAATGATAAGGATAAATGGGAGTAGTATAATATCCCCACATCCAGTGATGAATCATATACACATATTATAGTGGTGGAGAGTGAGAAGGCTCATATCCTCTCTCACTCGAATCTTGCCTCCATGAATATTCCACCATAAATCATGTGGGAAGCACATATCTTTCCACTCTCACATGAATCCCATAGGAATTTTTTGATGTTAAAATTAGAATTGGAGTGGGATTATATCCCTGGTTCAATTGAAGTCATAAACTAGTATATCTTTGATACCATGATTGTTGATTCCTACTTTCTAGAAAAATATTTTTTTGAATCATTAATATATTCTAGTAAATGAATAAGAGCCTCACTATTTTATTATAAAACAATTATACATATAAGGATATGTACATATCCTTATCCCAGTAGCCAAATTTGCGTATCACCAAAATCAGTATGATCATATGACCACTCTAAAAGGTACCATAATTGCCTTATATCCCAAATCCAACTAAGGTTTTCCATAATAATTTTGAAATCACCTCAAAGGAGACACGTACCGTTGATTTCAACGATACTTGGTACATTATAGTTGCCTATGAAATCCAAGATCATATACCTACTTCCTTTTATTAATGGATGCTTAATAATCCTTCATAGTCTATACCCAAGGAGGCTAATATCCCTTATCCCATTTCGGAGGTCCATTATCAAATTTTTTTGGGTAATAAAAATATTAACTCATCACATATACTTGAACCATATAGGATTGATTGGTATATTGCAACAACCACTTATAGGAATTATCTAATTATTGATGATAATATAGTTCCTAATCTAAATATTACTTCATAATCTTAGTGGCAGGCTCATATCCCCATATAATTGGATAGTTTTCTACATATTTCTGAAACCTTTATATAGTAGGATCATATTCATAATCATCCTTAAAAGGTAGGTTGGAATATTTCTGACAAAATGTATAATGTTATTCATAACCATATTCTTCTTAATTATAATTTACATGAGGCTATACGACAAATGTCTTCAACACATCATGGTTTTTTCACTCTTAATATAAATATAGAAGGGTGAATATTTCTTCAATAGTCCACCATGTGGCAGTGCATGGATGGATTACAGGGACTATAATCTTAGAAAACCTCATATAGTCGTATTATCAAAACCTATACACCTTTATATAGAGTGTTTCTTAGATCATGAAGATTAATGATATATAATTCCCCATTAACTATAGCCAATGCTTTTCCATGATCTACCGGTGACCTAGAGATGTAATATTTGTGGTTAGTCTGTGGGGAGGAATATGACTATCAAAATGGGGAGTTTTACAAGGATATGTGGAAATTTTTATCTAGAAACAACATCCCAATCGTGTTCTAGCTCATCACCACATCCAAATATGAGATTCCAAATGAGTTATAGAAGACTTTTATGGCTTACGAATGCATGAATTTGTGGGAAATCATCAATGGTTGAAGTCTACAAATGTCCTTATATATGATATGAGGGCATCCTTTAGAGAATATACATAATAAATTGTCATGTGGACTTGATCTCTATCTCTATGGATCAAGACCCAATACCATAAATAGACTACAAAAATCTACAACACACATTTATCCATCATACTATAAATTTTCTATAAGCAATTGAGAAATCCTCACTATATATTTATATCTGTAGATGGGGAATGTGTGGAGAATTCCACATCACATCATCCCTAAAATAGTTCATCTCTATAGATATGGAATCATGCAATATCCCAACTGAATTAGGGATTAGGGGACTAAGTAATGTATAGTATAACTACTCAATACATCTAGACACAAAAACGTTGAAGACACATTGCTGTCAGAAATGGATGTATAGGGAGGAAAACATACTCCAAAGGTGGGACCTTAAAATTTTGGAATTCTTTTTAGACATGGAATCCAATGTTTTGGATTACATGACATCATACCATACAAAATTACTCCTTTTATAGGAATCTCATTCACATAGATCATAGACAAGTACAATTTTTCCAAAACAAATGAATCAAAATATTAATCATTTAACATCTATCTAGAGATAACCCAGCCCATAGTGATAAAGGTTTTTTTTTACCAAAACCTCCTCCATTAGGATCACAACCCCATGAAATGATCCTTGAAATGATGATAGTATCTATTAAGCAACCCCATCCCATAGGGCTGGGGGAATTTTTTTCTCGATCTCCACTACTAGGATCATCACACCTAAAAAGTGTCCTGCCAAAATCAACTATGGGTCTAGACCAACCTTGGACCACATAGATGGGGGAATTTATATGTATATTTTCTTTTGAAGAGCCATCAAATCCTCAACTAGAGTCATCAAATCATCATAAAAAGGAGTATAAATTGAAAATTGCGGCCCATAATCATCTCCAACCATCAAGTATGCAAGAATATTTATTATTATAATTACCCTAAAAAAATTAGTCTTCTCCTTGTTGGGAGGAAATTATCAATGTTTTTTATCCTTGTCCTTCCTCTTTCCATCAAATATGCCTTTCCTATTAGGATCATGATGAAGAAGAATGAATGTAAACACAGTTATTCTTAATATAAACATACCAAAACATAAGGTATGTATTGTAAAAGTATTCCAACCATATAAGGATCATAAAAAAATATTCTTATATGGATCGAGGATATATAAATGACCCTTATATAACACTTCATGTAAGGGTAAGTGGTGAAGAATCACCATATTTTGTGGAATTTGATAAGATATATTCCATTTCCTAATACACCTAAGTTACCATCATCATTATCATTTCAGAAAATAATTTTTTTAAAATTTAATATTATGGGGATGTAATATATAAACCATTCCACAAGGGGTAGCTAATCTAGATGAACAAAATAAGGCTACAGGAACACAATACTAAATAATGATCTAGATCCTAGAGAACCCAAATGTGTAATTTCCACCTCCTGTGAAAAACACTACCAATGAAAAATGGAATGGTGTGGAGACATCCACCTCACCTCCCATTGGTTCTGAAATTTTTTCTATAGAGGAATGGCTAGAAAATTGTGAGAATGAGATACAAATTATCTGATAGCTCAATGAGGATCCACTCAGAGGAAATAATACTCTTCAGTATCATATTAAGAGATACACAAACATCCATAATAATTGATTGTAGTATGTAGATAATATTCCTACAAGTGTGGTAGAGGACCATTAGGGTGGATATGGATCTATGAAAATAGTCAACATAAATATGGAATTTGAGGATTATCACATCATTCCTCAACTACGATGGTAGAAAATTCCCTGTTAGAGTGATTATTTAGTCTTGCAATTGATCAAGAATCAATGGAATAAGAAAAATGAGGCTACCCCATCAAACCTCACCTACTCCATATAGATGTTAGGTTTCCAACACATTGGTATATCTTTGACTCATTATCTTTATTGAATACCTAGTTACTTGAATAAAATCCATTAAAGGTCATAATTCCCATATTTACCC
This sequence comes from Viscum album, assembly GCA_963277665.1. Lineage (NCBI taxonomy): Eukaryota > Viridiplantae > Streptophyta > Magnoliopsida > Santalales > Viscaceae > Viscum > Viscum album. The sequence goes on along the minus strand of OY728122.1, from coordinate 463,121,684 downwards.
CAAAAATGAATCCATATCTAGAATGAGTTGAAGAAAATGATACCCTCTAAATTTTTTTAAATTATATTATATCATCCATTTATGTTTCAAGAGAGCTATAATAGCATCTCATTCACTTTTTCCCAAATGGAACCCAATGATTGGGCCTTAAAATAATATTATGGTTAGAAAACAACAGATTTTTTATATACTCTGTTAGGGAAAAAATTCATTTTATATTTAATCCATCCAGTAGGATCTATTTTTTGATGGGAATATCTTATTTATAAAATAATTTTTTATTTCATCTCATCAATTAGAAATAAACATGATTGTAAACCTCATAAATTGAATATGATGTCAATATGATAGGTTTCCTAACTTCAACTATAGGTAGAAAGGTTTAAACTACTCACTCAGTATCCCTATCTCAAAATATAACATACTAGAACATTGTGATGGGACTATTTGGGATGTGATAAAAATAAATTTGATCTTGAAAAAATATATATTTTTAATTCATGAGTTTTTAGAGACTACACAATTCCAATATTATTCCAATTTTTGGACAAGGGATAAATCTTTTCCCAAACCCACAATAGAGGGGAAAATTTATGATAAGGTAGAGAATGATTTTCTAACCAAAAATAATATTAATTCCCATTCAACCACCTATTCATGAAATGAATTATATAATACATTCCATCTTGTGAAATAGATAACAAAATCATTGTCGAACTGAATCAAAAAGAGATCATGTTTCCATATGATTTGAGAAATGATTGAATATTTTTTATTCCTTCCAAAATGAGTATGATATATATTAATTCCTTGTATCCTAAGAAAATAAAATATTCATGCTTACCTTACCTAGGAAAACCAATAATGTTTACTCACTAATAGTCCTGATAAATTCCCTTTCCCTAGGAGACTACGCCACACCACCCATTATAGATTTGTCTTCAAATACATACTATTAATTATGGATGATTCTATATAAGTTATAATAGATAGGAACCTAGAATAGGAAACCTATGTATCTATAAACCTTCCATAATAAAATTGAGGCTATACAGTGGTTAGAGTTTGGCATGTAAAGTATATTGAGAACTTAATGATTCCAACCGATATTGATCGAGCTCATGTCATATTTAGAGAAAAACTTCTAAAACCAGTAATAAATATTGTACCAAGGTATGTTTCACCAAATATTTCAACCAGAGGCATAAATGGAAATTAGAAAAAAAAATTCCCAATATAAATACACCTATCCAACTCCCATAAAATATACGACTCTCACTTATTTTTTCCCTTCAATATCCAAATAATGGGCATCCTCCACCCAAACAAAAACCTCCTCAGATGGTTATCAAATTTTTTCCATTGTTATCGTTTTTCAAATAATATATCCCCTCCTCTATGATGAATAAAAATACAATTATGAGTTACCTATACCATAATAGTGAGTTAGAGTCCAATGTTAACGAATCAATGGTTATAGGGGACATCGATGGTGTGTTTGAACCCAATATATCAGCGAAATCCCCAGAGAATCTATTTATTCTACAAAAAAACATGGTTATATACATTGGAAATCCTAATAGAATCATGGAGGTGATCTACAACCACACAATTTTTAGGAATGCCCAGCCACATTACACGACCAACTCGAAGGGATATAATTAGATGATCAACGTAGAAAAAGGGAGAGGTATTCCTGACCTATGAAACTTGAAACAAAAGATCCTATGACATCTTCCCTAGAACATGGATCATATTCCTCAAACAACATATCTCCTAGCAAAAAAATATAGAGAAACATCACATTGGGATTCACATACCTTTGGAAAAATAGTAAAATATTCTGAAACAGTTGGATGTTCTACCATCTGAACTCTCAATCATAGATTCTCTCCATCATTCAAAATAACATAGAGAAGAACACATTAGGTCCATTCAGATCCCATGGGATCTTAATATAGAACTCTCTATGGTCATGGTTTATTGAGTAGATAAAATAACATAAGAATGTCATAAAACTTCATTATTCATGAAATAAGAAAAGGAGGATGTTATCTAAACACATATAATTCCCTTGTATGTTTCAAATAATCTAAATAATATCTATTTATGAAGGGGTCTCTTTGAAAATAATTCTATGATCATCTTCATCCTCATATAGGACCACTAATGTGTGGGATATAATGAGGGGGATTTTCTATGATGAAGACAATCATTCAAGGCTATAATAAGAGCATTCAAAGGCCACCTTAGAAGATCAAGATCAGGGATATGTTTGGAGATATCATATATAATGATAATTTTTTGGTGATAAATAAAGACATGATGTATAATGCCCATAGTGTAATAACTTGGATCCATATAAACTTAGTTATACATTAAATACTTTATCAATTATTGAAATACCCCATCAATGGGATGTTCATAATACTACATGGTGATCGTTCCCCCTTATATTCTTGAAAAACCATATATTCTGAGTAATATTTTCATAGGAGATAAGGAAAACAACAAATAATAGAAGATTATATGTTGGATTCACCTCATAATATATTATTGACAACCCTTATGAATTCTCAGATTATACACGATAGTGAATATGTGTTTCCTATAAACTAGATCAAAGTAGTAGAATGAATCCCACCGATCTATCATAAACCACAATCTTCACAAGACTATACTCATGTGATAGTTATCAAATAAACTAAAATGGATTCTTAAAAGGTATGTAATACTACTCATCTACCTGGATTTGGGAATTATCTTATAAAATTAGATGATTGAAAAGATTCCCCAAGAAGTTTGTTATAACTTTGGATTTCCAAATATCTCCTACATTTGATAGTAGTTCAAAAGAAAACATGAATCCCATAAATATCTTTTTGATATCCCTGTTAGTTTAGGATGTCATGGACTCTTAACATGGTCTATCTTATCAAATCATGGGTGAAGATGATCCAAAATTAATCATTGTACCAAATAATTCCATCAACAGTTCACATATGAAATAATACATGGATTATCTTAGAAACATTGTGGCATCTTTTGATGAAGGTGTCTCCACCACCACAGATGATCTCAAGAAGGTTAATTTTGGGAAAAAAGAATAATTGTTACCTATGTTGATTAGTTATTCTATTCCACTCAAGGAGGACATGTAGATTTCATTTCTAATTAATCATCAATATGTGTTTTCTTGTAATTATTTTGAGATTTCTCAGAGGAACACCAATGTGGATACTCATCGCCTAGGCTTAACTAATTGCCATCAAGGTTCCATGTTTGAAACCAAGAGGAAGTACCCATATCATGATACTAATATAGAATTAGATTTCGACGAATTTATCAAATCCAAATTTTTCTTGGAATTTTATCACACAAAATGGCCAACCAATATTTTCCTTGTCAAGAAAAAGAGGATCTAGATCTGGGTCTATATCGAATTCAATGAAATTAATAAGATAAATTTAAAGGATGGTTTCCCAATGAAAATAATATTACTTTTTCCAATTAAATTGCTATCTAGACATCCCATCCCTTCATTAATGTGTATTATACATTTAATTAGATAATGATTTCCCGTGATGAGAAGGAACCCACCACCATCAGAGCACCTATATAGTTATTTTCTTCCAAATCACTACCTTTATATTAAATAGTTCATAAACTACATAAAAACATGATATTCATTATATCTATAACCATTATTAGGGCAAAAAATGAATTTTTATGTCGACCACATGGTGATTAAATATCTACAGTGATGTAATCACCTCACAGATCATAAAACAATATTTACTAAGTTATAGTTGCGTAGTTTGAGGATGAATCCTGTAAAGGGTGATTTCAGAGTAGCATTATTGAAATTCCTTGGATATTCACAACTATAACTTGACCTTTTATCAGTGCTAAAAACCGACATTAACAGCGCTAGAAAAGCACTGTTAATGCCGGTGTAGATAAAGGGGGGGGTCCCCTTTATCAATGCTTTGAAAAGTGCTGATATAGGTGACCTTTTTTAGTTCTAAAAAAAGCGCTGATAATGGACCCCCTATATGAGCGTTTTCTCTAGCGTTGATAAATGTTGCCTATATTAGCACTCTTCTAGCGCTGTTAAAGGTGCCCTTTATCAGCGATCAAAAAAGCGCTGAAAAAGGCACCATCGCCTGCACCTGCAAAACAGAACCTGCACACCTGCACACCGGCACAAACCAGAATACCTGCACAAAGTAGCACATGCACACCTGCACAAAATAAAACCCACACACAATATTTTGACAGACTATGGTATATACATTTACTTAACATCATGAATACAAAAAAACACACTGCCATATACATTTCAGACATTGTTTTACATGGTTACAATTACAATTATTCAACAACTGTTATAAACATTCATGTTTCATCATTTGATATCTGTGATCCGCTCTAAAAAATGTTCGTCCATGGTATTTGTTGCCGAACAAAGCATCTGAACTCAAGGAAAAAAATTCACCTATATAAGAAAACAAATATTATTTTAGTAATGGAATAATGAAATAAATTAAAACAGTAATATGAAAGAATACATTAATATGTAAATTTGAAACTAAAATGGGAAATTTTAAACTCAAATGTTTTCATTCTGATAACAATGAAAGGGAATAATGTAAAATCCATATGTTTTTGGATGATTTATCTCATTTAATAAATAGTGATTCTTTATCTAATGAAAATATTTATCGGTCACACCATGTGTCAGATTGAGGAGCGGTCGATTAATACAAGTCACAAATGAATCATGGATTTCTTTCCTAAAGTTTCAAAAAAATACGAACGCGTTTGCTCGGTATTCCATATGTCAGTAGTGTTGTTTTCTAAAGTTTATGTCAATTTGAAACTGATATCAGACACTTTTAGCCATACCAGTCACATCATGCATCGGATTGAGGTGCGGTTGATTCGTACATGTCACAAATGACTCATGGATCGTTTTTCTAAAGTATCAAAACTATCCGAACATGTTTGCTTAGTTTTTTGTATGTCACTTGCTTTGTTTTCTAAAGTTTATGTCAATTTCAAACTGATATCAGACACTTTTAGCTATACCGGTCACACCGTGCATCGGATTGAGGTGCGGATGATTCTTAAACGTCACAAATGACTAATGTATCGTTTTCCTAATGTATTGAAACAATCCGAACACGTTTTCTCGGTATACCGTATGTCAGTAGTGTTGTTTTCTAAATTTTATCTCAATTTGAAACTGATATCAGACACTTTTAGCCATACCAATCACACTGTGCATCGGATTGAGGTGCGGTCAATTCACACACATCACAAATGACTCATGGATCTTTTTCCTAAAGTATCAAAACAATAAAAAGGTGTTTTCTTGGTTTTCCATATGTCACTTGTGTTGTTTTCTAAAGTTAATGTCAATTTCAAACTGATATCAGACACTTTTATCCATACTGTTCACACTGTGCATCAGATTGAGGTGCGGTAAATTCATACACATCACAAATTACTCTTGGATAGTTTTCCTAATGTATAAAAACAATCCGAATGTGTTTTCTCGGTATTCCGTATGTCCTTAGTGTTGTTTTCTAAAGTTTATCTCAATTTGAAACTAATATCAGACACTTTTAAGGCATACCGGTTACACTGTGCGTCAGATTAAGGAGTGGATAATTCATACACATCAAAAATGACTCATGGATCATTTTCCTAAAGTATCAAAACAATCCGAACTCATTTGATTTGTATTCCGTATGTCAGTAGTGTTGTTTTCTAAAGTTTATCTCAATTTGAAATTAATATCAGACACTTTCAGCCATACCGGTAACTCCGTGCATCGGATTGAGGTTTAGTCAATTCATACACATCAAAAATGACTCATGGATAATTTTACTAAAGTATCAAAACAAGATGAATGCGTTTTCATGGTTTTCCGTATGGCAATTGTGTTGTTTTCTAAAGTTTATGTCAATTTCAAACTGATATCAGACACTTTTAGGCATATCGGTCACACCGTGCATTGGATTTAGGTGCAGTCGATTCATACACGTCACAAATAACTCATGGATCATTATTGTAAAGTATCAAAACAATCTGAAGGTGTTTTCTTGGTATTTCGTATGTCAGTAGTGTTGTTTTCTAAAGTTTATATCAATTTGAAACTGATATCAGACAGTTTTAGCCATACCGGTCACACCGTGCGTCGGATTAAGTTACAGTTGATTCGTACACATCAAAAATGACTCATAGATATTTTTCCTAAAGTATAAAAACAATAAGAATGTTTTTTATTAGTTTTCTGAAGGTCACTTGTGTTGTTTTATAAAGTTTATGTCAATTTCAAACTAATATCAGACACTTTTAGCCATACCGGTCACACCGTGAGTCGGATTGAGGTGTGGACGATTCATACAAATCAAAAATGACTCATGGATCATTGTACTAAAGTATCAAAATAATCCGAAAGCATTTTCTCAGTATTACGTATGTCAGTAGTGTTGTTTTCTAAAGTTTATCTCAATTTGAAACTGATATCACACACTTTTAGTCATACCGGTCACATTGTGCGTCAGATTGAGGTGCAGTCGATTCATACACGTTGAAAATGACTCATGTATTGTTTTCCTAAAGTATCAAAACAATATGAACGTGTTTTCTCAGTTTTCGTATGTCAGTAGTATTGTTTTATAAATTTTATCTCAATTTTAAACTGATATCAGACACTTTTAGCCATACCAGTCACACTGTGCGTCGGATTGAGGTGCGGTAGATTCGTACATGTTACAAATGACTCATGGATCATTTTCCTAATGTATCAAAACAATCCGAACGGGTTTTCTTAGTATTACGTATGTCATTAGTGTTGTTTTCTAAAGTTTATCTCATTTGCAAACTGATATCAGACACGTTTAGCCATACCGGTCACACCATGCGTCAGATTTAGGTGCGGTTGATTCTTACACGTCAACAATGACTCATGGATTGTTGTCCTAAAGTATCAAAACTATCCGAATGCATTTTCTCAGTTTTCCGTATGTCACTTGTGTTGTTTTCTAAAGTTATGTCAATTTCAAACTGATGTTAGACACTATTATCCATTCCGGTCACACCGTGATTCAGATTGAGGTGTGATTGATTCATACACGTCAAAAATGACTCATGGATCCTTTTCCTAAAGTATCAAAACAATCTGAACGCATTTACTCAGTTTTCCGTATGTCACTTTTGTTGTTTTCTAAATATATGTTAATTTCAAACTGATATCAGACACTATTAGTCATGATGGTCACACCGTGCGTCGGATTGTGGTGTAGTCGATTCGTACACGTCAAAAATGACTGATTTATTGTTTTCCTAAAGTATCAAAACAATCCGAACACATTTTCTTGGTTTTATGTTTGTCATTATTGTTGTTTTCTAATGTTTATCTCAATTGGAAACTGATATCAGACACGTGTAGCCATGCCGGTCACACCGTGCGTCAGATTGAGGTGAAGTCGATTCGTACAATTCACAAATGACTCATGGATTGTTTTCTTAAAGTATCAAAACAATCCGAACGTGTTTGCTCAGTATTCCGTATATCAGTAGTGTTGTTTTCTAAAGTTTATCTCAAAGTGAAACTGATATCAGACACTTTTAGCCATACCGGTCACACAATGCATCAGATTGAGGTGCGGTCGATTCGTACATGTCACAAATGACTAATGGATCGTTTTCCTAAAGTAGGAAAAAAATCCGAACGCGTTTTCTCAGTTTTCGGTATGTCACTTGTGTTGTTTGCTACAGTTAATTTCAATTTCAAACTGAGTAGTTGGAATTCACTAATCTACGGATATGAAACATAAGAAAGGAAGATCATAGATTCCCAATAAGTTTGAACAAGGGAGATATCAATGACCATAATATGATAACATAAGTATTAGGAAATCACCTTCATTGACCTATTTGTTTACCTTCATCCATCAGGTACGTTGCCCATTCGTTTCTAATCACATTTATATCATCTTCTGAATAAGAGTTTTTGCAACAGTCATAGTAGTACTGAAAAAATATAAACACACAAAGGATTAACAATTATTTTAAATGAATTAGTAATTATTTTCAAAAATACCTCTTTAGTGATTCTAGTTTGTTCATGAAATATGATCTCTTTCATAAATTTACAAAAATAATAACCGCAGTCCTTGTCATTTGTTTGTTTTGAACAGTACAGAAACATCGAGAAAAATAAGTAATTTGTTTTTATATGTATTTTCATAGTGGAATATAATTATATATACCTAGATACTTCTCCATTTGTAGATCTTGTGGGCATTGTCATCCTTATGCCCTGGATTCATTCCATCATTTAGACGATATTCATACACCGCCCTATCATATCAAAATCCACTTTAAAAGATAATATAAATTATATAACTAGATATTTAGTTCTAAAATGTTGGATCTAGTGTATTAAAAATTGAGAATCGACATCATGTGTGGTCGATTTGTTGGATATCCATGCAGTGAATCCAGAAAATAAATTTTTGGAATATCCAAATTGACTGCAATGAGCATAAAATGTTCCACAAAAACACAAAAATGAATATGTACAGATAGAAATGAAAATATAATTGATATGATTAAAATGTAGAGTTTTACCCCTGCAACGTTGGTATTAAAAAGAGCCTGTCAGTTGTAATTATTCTTTGAAACGTTCTGAACAGATTTGACATTACTTCAGCATGAAAATTAGAATCTACTTCTTCTCGTTGTGTATAAATGGTGTGAGGACTGACGAGTCCAAATTTGTATTCATGGGAAAATCCCTTCAATTGTTTTTCATATATACGCCTGTGAAAAATATGAAATGTATTTAGCCATAATTATCGTAGTATATTAGCTTCTGTAAAATCAAATCATGAAAACATACCTCATGTATACATTTATAACTAAGGAGCCTAGCCAGTCGTATGTGATGATCTCAGCAACAGCGTCAGCACTAACAAAATATAATGTTTCCTCTCTGTACATATCTTTTTCACAAACAATTGTGTGACTCTTTCCGCCTATCATTTTTGTATCCACATGAGCTTACAATGATATTAAATGTGGATATAGAACGGGCGGGGTGAACGCGCTCTTAGTAGATTGGTTTGATTGCTTGGTTGATCCTTTGGAGCCGCTCTTTCATTTTAGCTCCTCCATTTTGTCCTTCTGTAATAACATTCATTAGTTCAGACATTTTCCAATTTAATGTTAAAGGTTCTGCTTGAAAACTGAATTGGAATTGAATACCTCCTGGTCGACATGTTTTTTTATAAAATTTGACGGCCTTGCAACGAATGTTCCAACAGCTTTTTCCACCGTATTAATGTCGTCATTGTCATTTTCTATAGGTAGCTCAGCGCTTGGCTCATGAGCTATGTTAATCGACACTTTGACATGACTGGTTGGAAGTGGTTTGGGGTTTAGTGTGTCATTCTGCATATTTAACACCGTAGCCCTATCTAAAAGATGATATGTGGGAGCTGACAGATCTAAATCACAGTCATTTTCACCATATAGAATATCATTACATGAAAGGTATCAGTGTATATGTGATTCACATTTCATAGAAACGAATATTAGAACATTGATTACCTCAGTTAAGTCAGGCCTTTGAGGGGAATGGCTCGCCTCAAAGCTGGTGGGGGTGGGGTGGGATCTTCTCAAGTGGTTTGTTCTTGAGTTATTTGTTCTCTTCACCTCTCCTCCATCAAATTTGCTAGCATCTCTCCCTGACATTGGAATTTTTCTTCAAGGGTAGCTACACTATCTCTCATTACTTGCAATTATTTTGTTTGTTCATCCTCTTTTTTTCTGAAAATAGGCTCGGGGTGACACACCAAAACCCACACCTCTGACGCGGCCATACTGTTTTGGCTGCTTTAAGGCCACTGAAAGTATGTCTGCATTCGGTGTGGGTGTTTTTGATTCCCGTGACTATGTCAAATAGAAAATATAGAAAAATAAGTAATCATAGTTAGGTAATAGTGATTTAAATAAAAACAAGTTTATATTATGTGATACTTACACATGGTTCCCACACTTTTTGTGTGTTTTCATCTACCAGTTTCCCCTCTTTATTAACACGAGCCTCCTTCCATAGCACATGGCATGGAATGGGAGTGGCTTGGGATTTTGCTTCATCAATCTACATATAAACTGAGAAACATGGTTACAGTGTTGTTTTATGTCACATAAAATTATTACAATACTTTTAAAATATGTACTAATTGTTTTTCAATTAAAGCATACCCCAGCCTTACTTTACGATAGGGGTATGCTGGTTTTGCTGACCTTTCATTATTTTCAGCACTCATTTGCTGCTTTATAAATAAAAACCTATCAATCAAAGTGATGAATACAAGAAATGTTACACAATGTGTAACTAAAAATAATGTACCTGAAAAGTATGTTCCACACGACAGTTGCAAAACGCATCCGACGCTCCTTGGGATATCAAGTGTACATAAAGAAGAGGTGGGTGTGGCACGATATTCCCTTCAGCATCTTTCAGATGATGTTTCCTTGAAATGGTGCGAAATACTCTATGAATCCTTAATGCCAGTATTAATACATATTCTTTGTGAGAAAAATTTACTATAAATGCACTCTGTAGAAGATGATGGAGAGTTATTCAATATTTTAGTATTTTATTTTATTTTATTTTAATAAATTAAATAGATGATGTCGTAATGTTACCATAATCTCTTCCCACATTAATGTTTTCAGCCCACTGAAAACACAGTGCAACGACTCTACATCAATCGGCACGCGTTGCCGAGTGATGATTCAAATTTATCTACTAAACATGGCTTTGTTGGGGTTTACATGCTGGCCTCGTTTATTCCATCCCACCTCATATTTGATGCCTTTGCTTTCTCCATAAGGATTTTGGCTAAAACTATGAAACTATGACGCACCTGTTTTTTTGTTGTCGGGGTATCAACACCTACCATTTCCTTGGTTTCTGCATCATCATTATGTTTCTTTGAAGCTCTAGAATCGGCAGTGGGACCAGCTGCCACAGGTTGAGAGACCTGTTGGACCTCAGCAGTGGGACCAGCTGCAATAGGTTGAGAGACCTATTGTACCTCAATAGTGGGACCTGCTGCAACACGTTGACAGACATGTTGTGTCTCGGGATTGGGTGCATCAGCAGGAGAAGAAGTCATTATCTGCAGAACTGGTTTAACATTTAGTTTAGATCACATAAAAGTAACAGAGAACAGATAATAACATAATGTAACACAATCTATATGACAATAAAAAATAACATGATTATTGAACTCTCTTTTTTTAAGGCGGAAGGGATTTGACCCCTCTATCAACTATCCATATCCCTTCATTGTGGTCTCCTCTGACATACAAAATGTCACCTACATTGGGACCACAGCGAAATGATTGCGATGTCCCGATAAAAGGGTCATATTCCATTGAATTTTCATCTGACCCTTATGCTGTTTCGGTCAATAACAGAACAATTGACCAGTTTCGGTTTGCGGGATCTGAAACATAAAATACTTGCACTGCCTGTGATGCCATTATAAACTGCTCGTCTTTCCCCCTTCCTTACTGAAATCAACATTCATGAATCCCAAATCATCTATTTTAACAGCACTCTTGTAATCAACCCACTTGCATTGAAATATCGGAACATGAAATTCCGTATAATCCAACTCCCATATTTGTTTGATGATGCCAAAGTATGTCATATTCGCATAAATTGGATTTTTTTCCTTCGCATCGGAAACATGCATCACTTAATCCACAAGTGTAACTCCACTATTCTACATGGTACTATGTTCATCATGTTCATTAGTATAAAATGTATAACCTTAAACTACATAAGCATTGTATGATAATTCATACACACATGGTCATCCGGCTATCCATCGATGTCGTTCCGAAATTGACATTGGATTTTCATCTGACTTCTTAAAAATATGATCTCGAAACCATCCTATAAAATGTCGATTATGTGTATCTGATATCCATTTTTCAGCCCTAGATGGATTCAAATGCCTAAGAATTTCTTTTTGGATTTCAACATATGGGTCAATGTCGAAACTGTTATGCAAAACATAATGGTGGGCCTACTCCGGATCTGTAATATTGATTGTGACAACCTGTCTTCCAGAAATTCCTTCACCCTCAAGCCACCCAGTGTGACGAGATTTCGGTAGGCCAATTCTCTCCACACCAGAAAAGTATTTGGTACAGAATTCAATGGCTTCTTCAACAATATATCGCTCTGCAATACAAACCTCTGGCCGACTTCAATTTTTTACATACCCTTTCAAAATCTTCATATACCGTTCAATGGGGTAAATCCATCTGGAATGTACAGGATCACATAGTCGAATCTCTCTCACCAAGTGGACCATCAAATGAACCATCATATCAAAAAATGAAGGTGGGAAGAAAATTTCTAATTCACATAATATGATGGCTATTTATTTTTCCATAGTTGGCAATTTCGTCGGGTCTATAACTTTTCTGCATATAGCTTTGAAGAAGAAACACAGTTTCATTAATGTATGGCAGACATTCTTGGAAAACATTCAACATAAAGCAATTAGAATGAGATCTTGCATCAAAACATGACAGTCATGTGATTTCAGACCTTTTAACTTCAAGTCGCTCATTGACACGAGGTTACTGATATTTGAAGAATACCCCTCTGGAACCATTACGTCATTCAAGACATTGAAAAACTGATATCTCCCCTGCTTGGTAAGAGTGTAAGAAACAGGAGGAAGAAATGTTCACTTTCACCCTTCACTGGTGCCAACTCTTCTCGTATTCCCATCTCAACCATGTCCAACCTAGCCTCAATTCCATCTTTTGTTTTTCCTGATCTATTTAGTAATGTGCCAATGACACTATCAAATACATTTTTTTCTACATGCATAACATCAAGAAAATGTCTACATACAGACAATTCTAGTATTGTAATTCAAAAAAATGATCTCATTTTTCAACCGATTTTCAAAAGGTTTTTCGAAGCCGGTTTACCAAAAGTAGTGTCCACATTTTTAACTTTCTCAAACAATTGATCGCCTGTTAGTAGATACTGTGGTGTATTTTCTTCTGAACTTCCATCGAATGATGTCGTCCAAGAACGGTACTTATGTCATTGCGATAGAAATCTGTGATGTCCTAGAAACATGGTTTTCGATGAATGTTTCAACCTAATTGTTTTTATACCTTCTTCTCAAACGGGACAGTCTTGAGTTCCTTTAATGCTATATCCGAAAAAAATATCCATAAGCAGGGAATTCATTTATCGTCTCGTAAAAAATGACTCTCAAAGTGAAATCTTCCTTTCTGTAAGAATCATACAATGTAACACCTGAATCCCACAATAATTTCAAATCTTCAATTAGTTGAGCTAAATAAACATCAATATCATTACCCGGTTGTTTTGGTCCTGATATTAGCATAGATAACATGATTTACTTTCGTTTCATGCATAAACACGGTGGTATGTTATAATTTATCAACCTAACAGTCCATATTTGTGAGTATTGCTTTGAAAACCAAAAGGATTCACTCCATCTGTAGATAACGCAAGATGAAGGTTTCTCGACTCGTTTCCAAATTCAGTATACTCATGATCGATTCTCTTCCACTGATGAGAGTCTTCCGGGTGACGTAGTATCCCATATTTGATTCTTGTATCTGCATTCCATATTAATTGTTCTTCAGTCTCCTCACTTCCATAGAGGCGCCTAAACCATGGAATGATTGTAAAGTACCATACAAATTTAGTAAGACCGGATTCATATTTATTGTGTCAAGAAGCACCACACATTGGGAATTCTTTAAGTGATTTTCGGTCCTTGCAAAATAGTATACAATGATTCGGGCAGGCTTGTATTCTTTCAGATATCATACCCCTCGAGCGTAGAATTCAATTGGCATCGTATGATCAGCTTTGGAGCTCATTGTCTTCTGGGAGCATGTCATTCATGAGAGAAATTAGTTTCGTAAAACTGGTGTCACTCCACTCATTGTCTATTTTCAAATTATACAGCTTCAGTACGACTGACAATGCTGTATATTTAGTGCAACCAGCATACAATGGTGCCTTTGCAAAACTTTTTATCTTCTCAAACAATTTTGGGCAATCACGAAATTCATCTTTGACGGTCCTTGTCATTTCTTCAATACGATCTTCATCATCATTCACATCTCTAATCACATCCTTCATACACTCATATTCATTGTTCATGTTTGTAATCATATCATATGATCCATAAAACGGAGTGTCATCCCAGTCACTACGTACATTCAATGTTTCCCCGTGTTTATTCCAACATGTATAACTCGGATCTATTATGTGACAGATCAAGTGTTCTTCCAACTCCTTGGACTAATTTGTTTTCTGAATAACAACAGCGTAAACATGACCTATGGATTTGAGATGAGTCACATGAATGATCTTTTGAAAACATGATAAACTCTTTCACGCCTTCTTCATAATATTTTTTCAACCAATTTGCATTCATCCATTCTTTATTAATATTCATTCTATTTGAAATCCATAGGATGATTATATAGGTTAGGGGAGAAGGAATATGAGTATAATTTAGATAAAAAACTAGATACTTCAAAAATTGTGGGGGCGTGATCATTAATAGAAAATATTGGGTGGTTCTTGGGATTCATCCAATCTCTTCCTCTCTTCGATCACCCCTGATGAGGGGTGGTTGTTGGGAGTTTTTTATAGTGTGTTAGTGAGTTTTTCCCTCATACTTCCTCCATTATTTTTATCCTTTATTTTATTATGATTTGGGATGATTTTAATTAGGATTTGTGCGATGATTTCACTATATCTTCTTCAAATTAATTCAGATGATGTAGATTTTGATTGTATTGGCTAGAGGTTATCCTTGTATGATGAACACACCATGTTTTGTGTGGTTTAGGTGGTGTTGTGTTTCCAAGTGAGTTTTTAAAAGACTATTCCTAATGATATTAAGGTGAATAATTAATTATAACTTTCTATAATTAATTATTTGGGAATTGGGCCTTGAGATTGGGTCTCAGTCATTGGTAAAAGATTAGATAAGGCATGCATAGTCTTTGTTGAGGATGAGTTGATCTTGGTTAGGGGGTTACTCCATTTTTTGAGGTAGGTGGACCCTATAATACAAAACCGTGTTCCAATTTATGCATGATTGTGCATTCATGCATGAGTATATGTGTTCCAGTGAAAGGGATAGAAGTCAAGAGCAACCAAGGTAAATAAATAGGGTATTTCTGATCCACCAAGAGATAGAGTGAGGGTTCTATTGAATGTTTGTGATTTTGTGAGCATCCAGAGATTATGTCTCTGTGGAGTAGTTGTGTTTATGAAAGGATCATGTTTGGTATGAGTTTTTTATAGCCTAGTTAGGTTTTCTAAGGCTATATGATTAGAGTCTTAGGCCAAAAGAAGATGGATCATATAGTTTTATATATCACGTATGATGAGGAACACCCTCTTAAGGATATATAAGAGTCATGGTGTGATAATATGATGTGAGATATAGAAATGGGGTTATATAAACCAAATAGAGCTCACAACAAAACCATGAGGATCCATAAGCTTAAAACATAAAGAATACATAAACATGATCCATATACAGCGTCAACTGAACAAAAAATAAACTAAAAACTGGGATAGAATAAATCAGAACCTAACCAGATATCCTCGTGACCTTTGGGTTACCACTAACTATAATACCAACCTTCTTTAAAGGAAACCTATACAAGAAACCCAAACCTAAAAATAACTTGGGTCTACTGATTCCAAGTGTCACAAGTAGGGTGTGAGCATAAAATAACTTAGTAGGTAAGCACCACAGAATCCATACATTACCTTTCCTGAAATAATACAAAAACACTAGTTTGAAATACTTTTATATAATAGGTTTTTATCATTTAAAGAACCAACAAATATTTTTTAGAAAATCCATTTTTAAAACAAATCATGACATTCCGTTTTAAAATAGATATCTAGTTTTAAAATTGAATTCAAAATTCAATATAAGAATCCAAACAAGGTGATAACAGAGCCATGATGAAATTAATTGATACAATAAAAGTAGAAAAATACTACAAAACTAGATATCCAAAGTGCAGAAAAATAAAGTAGAACATATAGATAGGTAATCATTAGAATTACCTAAACATAACTAGAAGAAATCCATAGACTTACTAGGTTCAGACTCACCTGCCGACATATGGTGTACCTCAAAAGTAAACAACCAACATTGATGCTCCATTTTAGTAGTATACTAGAGAATGAAGAGGTCATCACATGCACGGTATAAACCAATAACACACATGTTCCAACATGGCTTATACATCACATGAGTTTCAAAACCAATTTCTAAAACACCACAAAATACCAATAGATCATTAAAATTTACAAATCAAATTCCATTATTAAAACCATGGGGAAAACACCATGTAAGGTCTGAAAATTCCAAATGGGCATTCATGCCATTTAGAAACCAAAACACACCTCAAGAAGCCAAACATACTTAGATTTAGGGAACACATTTGAAACTAAATTTAAAATTTGGGAACCAAGGATCCATTTTTGAAACATTGGTGTTTTATAAGAACCATTTGAAAGGAGGATGGATAAGGAAAATAAGGAGGAAAGGAGGGAAATTGTTTCGAAATATAGGTTTTAAAGTGAGCATCATTTTTTAAAGCCATTATAATTTGGGTACCAATCCATATTTTCACCCTGTGCACATATGAATATTCCTACATCCAATAGTTCACTTATGGAGGCCAAAATAATACAAAAAATTCTAATTAAATAAACACAAGGGGAATTATAATTAACCACAAGGGTTCACACAATGAACCAAACCCTAAAAGGCACCAAAACCCACTCAAAAAGATCAATTCACAAGTAAACCAACCATAAGTGGGGAGAGATAATCAAGATCAAACAAGTATCCAACCACATATACATGTGTCACACACATAAGCATCACATAGAAGAATCATGCCAAATAATAATTAATCTCAATGTTTCAAATAAATGAAAACATAATAAATTAATTCAAATTCAATTTTACACACATTAAGGAGGAGGACCTAGTGGCAGAGGAGAAGGAGGCGTCGACAGCAGAGGCATCAGAGGCAGCACGGAGGCAGCAGAGGCAGCTCGGAGGCAGCTCGGAGGTAGCAGAGGCAGCGGAGGAGGAGGCCGCAGTGGAGGAGGAGGACCAGGACGAGCCGTGGTGGAGAGGAGGCAGTGGAGTAGGAGGAGGAGGAGGAGGAGGAGGTGCCGGTGGAGGAGGAGGAGGAGGAGGTCATGGTGGAGGAGGAGGAGGAGCAGTAGCAGTGGCGGAGAGGAGGCCACGACACAGGAGGAGGAAGAAGAGAAGAAGCCGCATTGGAGGAGGAGAAGTAGGCGTCAGAGGAGAAGGAGGAGGAGGCGGCTGTGGTGGCGGAGGAGGAGAAGGAGGCGGCGATTGCGGCAGAGAGGAGGTAGTGGCACAGAGGAGGGATTCCGTGAAAGCATGACAGGGTGCAGGGAGGAGGGAGAGGACCCAGTGGATTTTATAAATCCCGCGTGGACCTTTATTAGTGATAGTAAAAAGCACTGATAAAGGGTATATTTATCAGCGCTAAAATGAAAAGCACTGATAAATACCTCCTTTATTAGCGGTTTTTTACCGCTGATTAAGGCAGGACTTTATCAGCACTTTTGTAGCACTGATAAAGAGGGGCTTTATCTGTGCTTTTCATTTTAGTGCTGATAAAGGCACTCTTTATCAGCGCTGATAAATACGTAGTTTATCAGCGCTAATAAAAGTGATGATAAATGTATCAATTTAAGAGTTTCTTTATATTATTATATATTTATTTTACTCTAAATATATATATGTCTATTTATACTTATAAAATTATTTGAATGGTATATTTATATATATATCATTGAAAATATAATAAAATATATATTTATTTTTTAAATATAATTTAATTTTAATTATAAATTTACATTTTTATAACATATATATTATATGGGTATCATAATGAATTATAATCTATAAATGAACATTATTCAATATGCACATATATATACACAAGTATGATGTATTCATTGGAAAACACATATATATACACGCATGTATGATTTTCATTGACCCCAATTCATTGGAAAACACATATATATAGACGCGCGCACATGTAAGATATTGACCCCAATTCATTAGAAAACACATATATATTCAATAATTTCAATGATACATATATTTTAGAACACATTATATATTTATAAATAAAAAAAATACATTAAATATAAAGAAAATATAATAAATATATATATTAAATATAATGAATTAATAAATATAATAAATATAATGAATTAATAAATCTAATAAATATAATGAATTAAAAAATCTAATAAATATATATTGAATTAACAAAACTAATAAATATATAATTAATTAATAAATATAATAAATATATTTAGTATTAATCATATAATTATTTAATTATATATATATATATATTGTTATAACAAGTGTTTTTATTTAATGTATACAATAAATATTATCAGCACTATGAAAAGCACTGATAAATGTAACATTTATCAGTGCTAATAAAAGATCTGATAAATAGATATATAAAGCGCTGATAAATGTTCCCTTTATCAGTGCTAAAAAAGCACTGATAAAGGGTACACCTTTATCAGTGATTGTTTTAGCGCTAATAAATGGGTCCATTATCTGCTTTTTTTTTACCATTGATAAAGGACCACCCCTTTATCAGCACTTTTCTATTAGCACTGATTAAGGCAGGCGCATGCCTTGCCCAGTTTTGTGGTAGTGATTCATAATTCCATTGTAACAATGAGTTCAATCCCAAAAATTCTAGTGCAATACAACCAATTCCACCCCAGTGGAATATGAAAGAATTATGGGGACACCATGGGAACCTAATTTGTATTCATTGTTTAATGGGAAACCTAGAAAGATAATCCCTCCCCTTCCTTATGTTAATGAAAAAAGAAGATGAGTATTTATTTTTTGAGAACATTAACGAATTATTTAACAATATCAACAATTACCAACTTCACCCACCATTATCAATTCCTCCCGTTGAATGAAATCCTATTATATTTTATTTGTCCTACATGTACTTATTTAGTGGTTCTCTCCCTGAACAGAAAAATGATTCAGGGAATGAAAAAAAAATCTACAATATCATTTGAATAGTAATATGTACTATGTTTGGTATTCCGATAGGGAGAAGAATTACCTCACACTCATCATTCTAGTGAAAAATATTAGGCACTACATACAACATCATGAAATCATCTTGGAGATGGTTGGTAGATCTTCTTGGACTTGAATCCCATGGGCTCTCACTTTTTCATCCTCTAATGCCCTAGGTTATGCACGATCCGGTGCCTCCCCTCCTCAACCACCCCCGGCCTGGGGGGGAGAGTTTTCTTCCTACTCCCATGCCCCCTCGTCCCTCGGCTTTCATGCCATTAACAGATCCCTCCCTGCTTCCCTTCTTCCCCTCCACTCTCATCAGCCCTAAAGTCCACTCGCTCGTCATTGGAATTCCAATGGCTTCGATCTCTCATCTAGATTTCACCAATGCCTCCGTGTTGATGAATCATTCATTGGTCACTCGTTTCGGTAAGAGACAGACTGCAGCTGACCCTTTTGAACGGTTCATCACCAACCAATGGAAGCTCTATTACAGGATGATTTTTGGACTCCTGGATTGAAGACACCTCCTGATTCACTTCTCATTGGAAGAAGACCTCTTTCTCTGCCTGGGCTAGCGCTCCATGAGTATTCTCAGGTATGAATTTTTTTCTCTTTTGGTGGTCATTCAATTTCCACCTAAGAAGAGACCCTCCTGCCTCGGCGATTTGGATTTCTCTCCACAGACTACCCCACCCATTTCAGAATCCAGCGATTCTACACTCGATTAGAAATCTCTTGGGACATTTCCTTTGCGCGGACCAGCGAACGAACGTCATAAGCCACCCAATTTCCCCTCAAATTCTCATCAAAGATGATGTATCTAAGGACTATTTGGAAACCATTTTCATAGAGAATGAAGTTGATATTTGGTGGTATCAAAAGGTTGTCAATGAATCTTGGGTCGTCTTCTGTTCATCCAGTCACCGTCTTGGTCATGATGTTTTCCAGTTACTGGAATCAGTCGACGGGGGCCTCTCGGGTGGCATTAGATGAGGGTACTCTTGCACATGCCATGGGGAGTGGTGGAAATTCTATCTCAGTTGCTGAATTTATAGGTCACTGTGTTGAGGAGGATAACCAAGGAGGTGCATGCACTAATTTTACCTTAGTTAACATAGAAGGATCATCGGAAAAGAGTCTTGCAGACTCTGTGCCAGTTCTGGAAAAGGTTGTTCATCAGGAGGCATCAGAGAGAAATCCCTTAGTATCAGATTTTTTCAATCGTTTGAAGATAGACATGGGTTTAGACACTCATATTGGGCAAATGGTACCAGTGGAATCTGATTTTGATCATCTTGATGCTGCTGTTATTCAGGACCCTATAGTTGGCTACAACACAGCTAGGGAAGCTCTAATGGGATTTAAGGAAGGTCCAGAGGGACCCAAGGAATCTTCTTATATAGAATATTTGATTACAGGACTTGATAACAAAATATTGGTGGGTACATTGGTTGAGCCATATCCAGTTATCATTTCATACTCGAGGAAAGTTGTTCTGGCTATTATGTTATGCAACAGTTTTGAGAGTTTTGAGGATGTCGGGAACGTCCAGGAGGCTGATTGGTAAAAACATTACAATGAGGATAAGGGTATCCCATTTGAGTATTCTGGTGATAACTCTTCTAGCCAGCTATCAGGAGTCAGTGACCACGTGTTCTTTGGTAGTGACACTTGTAGTACAAGGAGGAGGAAAGGTCGGTGTGGTTGGAAGAAAGGATATAAGGATTATTCTTACCAACCTTCACCAATGGAGACCCGATCATCCTGGAAAGTGATCCCCCAAGTGAAGGAAGGGGTTCTCAACTTCAATGGAAATGTAGCATGAGCAGGGGATGCGACAGCTCCAGTTGATGGGGCAGCTCCCATTAGGAATGTACTGTAGATTTCATGCATATATGATGAGAATCATGTGGAGCTACTACTGCATTCCGGGGAATAAATGGTGGGGGAATCTCTAGTAACCGGTGCTTCAATAGATGAAGATTCTAAAAATATGGAAAAGAATATTTGGGTGGACACCAATAGAGAATAGAGGGACTGGATCAACAAGAAAAATTACATCCTAGTAAGAGGGCAAAAAGTGGGTTAAATCAACAAAGAAGTATACTTTCAAGAATGCGGCCGACTAGTGCATCAATTTGAAGACCTCATAAAGGATGACCTAGAAACATCGGTAAGATCTTTGTTCTGGGAACATCTTAAGGATAAAAATGTTTTTAGGCTTAAATTATCCTTTAACAACAATGTGTTTTCTTGGGGTTTCTCACTTTTTCCTTAAAATTGTATCTGGTTTATAATAAAAAAATTAAGTTGGATGAAATCATCTTGGTCTTATGTATTTACTCACTCATGTACATACTTGGATGACATATGTTTACTTGGAATTTGGACAAATTTCTAGTTGTTATTTAGTAGTTTTAAAACAAAGTTCATATCCCATAAGATAGTTAAATGGCAGGCCTTGCATGAATTCCTTATCACACAACCGGCCAAGAAAGCACACATGTATTCATTGAACATGAAAATGTCTATGAAACTCTAAAAACATTGGAGAATTATTTTGATAGGGCCTCCTAAAGGGTTATTGTTATAATGATGGAAACCTCAAATCTAAACTTTGATGTTCATGGGATTTTAATTTATTCCCATGGTAAACAACTTTTTCTCAACTCTTTATCAGTGTCTGAGGCTAGGAAAAATAATGAGGTGGAATACTGAGCACTCATTTCATACATGGAGATATGCATACATCAGCAAATATACTACCTAAATATCAATAGAGACTCAGATATAGTAATCAAAAAGATAAATGTTGATTAATCTATAAATAATGAATAATTATAACCTCTCACCGCTTACATCACGATAATTATGGAAGAATTACCTTATGAACCAACACTTATCCACATAACTTAATTAAAAATTGATCATACAGATGCACTAGTTAATGTTGCCAAATTCTTTTCCAATCATAATTATGAAGAAGTGGTTCTCCACATCATGCACT
Organism: Viscum album; assembly: GCA_963277665.1. Taxonomy (NCBI): domain Eukaryota; kingdom Viridiplantae; phylum Streptophyta; class Magnoliopsida; order Santalales; family Viscaceae; genus Viscum; species Viscum album. The sequence goes on along the minus strand of OY728122.1, from coordinate 463,099,406 downwards.
AAAGGGTGGTCTCATTAATAATTTTCTATTATATAGAGAAAATATATCTGGTTTACACATCCTTAGAGTGTGATGAGATGATATCCTCCCCAGGATGCATGACTATCATAGTTGAATACCTCCAAAATGGGACCCTCTAATCAGATTAATCCAAATGAGAATAGTATCTATATTATGTAGTTAACATTAAAATTGAAGGATGGCCAAATGAGAGGAAATAACAGTAAAAATGAGGCCGCGATGGATTCATCCTAAGATGCATTTTGGAAGAAGAGATTCCTACAATCATGAATGATCCATAAAATATCCACTAGTAATAATTAGTCATGGAATAGATTCTCCCATTATTTTAGGATTCTTGGTTATTACAAAAATACCAATAATGAATGACTATATTGAATTCTACATGAAATTCCATCCCTAATAAATTGACGAAAACATAATCCTAAACCACACTAATTTTAACATATAGCTAAATAATCCTGACCATTTTCTATATGGGAAATGTTCATTATACTTCCATATTCCCTCAGTATAGTTTAATATTTTCCATAAATTATTAATTTTACCTAACTCATATAAAAATTGGATGAGGGAATACCCCTCTTGGAATTTGGGAAAAAATAATATCATGAATATCAGAATGATTAATATCATCTCTAGATTCAGTGACCCTCACATGATACTATCTAAAATTATAGAAACTTGTATTTATTTGAATTGAAAACATTTTACCTGGAGTAGTCAATCGAATCCAACCATTCATCCTTCTACCGAGCCGTGGAAAATAGTAAGAGTCCATAAATTAGAACCTATAAAAAATATATAATAAAATAGTGTATATGGATATAATGTCTTGGCTGGATAGGCTCCTTCATGATTTATGGTCATATTGTATCACCATGTCCATTTCCACACAAGAAACTCCATATTCATTGGTTTATAGAATCAATGAACTATTTGTCATAGGATTGAAATTTCCCATACTCCAAATAGACATATATCAAAAACTCCATGATGATGATTAATCAAAAAAGAGACTGGATGAATTGGAGTGAAATAATGATAAGATTTTGTGTAAACTACACAAACTACATGTTTATCATAATAATATTATGTATTCTATTAATAAAAAGTGTCACTACTGCTCATTTATTCATGGGGGGCATGTATTTTTTAATAACCCCAATGATACCAGTAAGGAAAAATCTAATGCTAGAAACCATTTGGTAAGGTCCTTACATCATACATATGTTCTATCAAAATTGAGATTACTCATTGTACACAATGCATGGAAAATGTGTTACGCCCCCACCCCACCCACACCCTTAACCAATGAGAGGTTTCTTAAGAAGCACTTTTTATAGCATGTTTCAGGAATTAAAAGTCTATTAAGAGTGACTAAAAATATTATATAATATTTCATGAATACTGCATGAAATTAAACTACAAGGATTTCATCCATACCACGTGACATTAGACTGCCTAAAAGATATCCATACTGAAGAATATTAAACTGAATGGATGATGATACAACATGAATGAATCACTACACATGAGAACAATCTAAGAAAAATAATGGATAATTACTCTGGGAGCTGGGTGTGAGTCATATCCAAAAAGTTATTTATCTATGTATGAACTATTTGTGGATTTATTAAAGTTTCTCTATTATATATTTTTATTCCTAAATCCCATATCATGGGTCCATCCAAAATTTTAATTAAAAATTCCCCCCTATGTATATGGGTCAAACCATCATGTAGATTATCTTATTTAGGAACCACGTTTGGATAGATTCCAACTTTAATAGGATATATAGTGATTCCAAGATCCCAAATCCTAGGTTAAGACAAAAGATAAACATTAAAAATTCACCCCTATATATATGGGTAAGACTTGTGTGGAGTGTTTTCTGTTCAAGAACAACTTGTGGAATGAATTACATTTCTATAGGATATATCACAACCCAAACATCCCAAAACATGGGTACAAGCATAATATAAATAAAAAATTATACATGAAATTTACTAATCAATAGATCCCAATGAATTGGACATGGTATAGTATAAACAAAAAAATAACCAACACAACATAAGGGCCGGACCTTTTATGAGAGGTTTCGATTAAATAACTATATATAACTTGATTAATTTTTCTTTAGGGTATATACTGATGCCCAAATCCCAAATCATGGGTCCAATCATAATATAAACTGACCCCCCACCCTCTATGTATGTGTCATACCTTAATGTATTGTTTTCCATTAAAGAATTAAATATGATATGATTCCTCTTTTGAAAAGATGTGTAGTGACACCTAGATCCCAAATCCTTGGTCCAACCAAAATACTAACCAAAAAATAACCCCTCTATATATGGGTCTGATCATCATAGAGACTTTTCTATTAAAGAACTACATGTGTCCAAAATCACATTTTAATAGGATACATAGTGATTCTCAGATCCCAAATCCAATATCTTAGTGAAAAATAAATTGATAAATTACCCCCACTACATATGGGGCATACTTACATGGAGTGTTTCCATTAAAGAACTATGTGTCACATTATTCATATTTCTAAAGGATATAGAGTGATGCCTATATCCCAATTCCTTGATCCATCCCAAATATAAATTGAAATAAATCCTTTTATATATATGGGTACGGAATTCATTGATATTTTTAAATTCAAGAACTATATATGTATTGATTGATATTTCTAAAGGACATGTAGTGACACACAGATCCCAAGTCCTTGGTTCAATCGTAATATAAATGAGAATGATTCCCATATGTCTATGGTTCAGACCTATGTGGAGAGTTTTCCATTCATGAACTATGTGTCACTTGATTCATGTTTCCACCATATATATAGTGACATCCAAATAATAAATCCTTAGCCCAACAATAAAATAAATGGAAAAATATGTCCCCAAAACATATGGTTCTTAACTTATTGGAGATTCTACCATTCTATAAATATGTGATGGTGGATTCTTATTTCTATATGATAGCTAGTGACACCCAGATCCCAAATCCAATGTATAACCATAAAAAATGGATTAAATACCCCATAAAAATATGGGTTAGACCTACATAGATGGTTTTCTGTTAAATAAATCTGTGGGGATTGATTTACCTATATACAGGATATGTAGTCATGACTACATCCCAATACTTTTTTAACAATAATATAAATGAAAATGTTCCACCACCCCCACCCCCTTCTGTGTATAATGCAGGCCTGCATGGAGAGTTTTCCATTCCTGAACTATGTGTTCCTTAGTTCCTATTTCTATAGGATATGAAAATATACTAAGATATAATGTAGGGGTAAATTTTTAATATATATAAATGAACCACTCCCTACATATAGGAAAGTACTATAACAATAACATCATATGAATTGTGTATGTCTTTATTCAAGTAACCATAAGATATGTAGTAATGTAAAAATCAAAACCTCAGTCCCAGCTGCAATAAAATGATTATTTTCTCACCACCAAAGAAAATATAGATTTTTGAGGATTGTCTTTATTATAACTATGTGTGCCTTGATTTCTGTCACTATACGATATATAGTGAATCCCAAACCTCAAATCCCTTGTCCAATTGCAATGAAAATATAAAAATTAATCTTTTCTTGCATATGAGCCATAAATATTCAAGTGATTCTCTATAATCAGAACTATGTGTGGATTTATTCCCATATTATTAGAGACATATTTACAAATGGATCCTCTATTTCAGAACCATCTATGAATTCTCACCACTCCTAGATATTTCCCTCGGTGAGACCAAATTTTTTCTGAGATCCCCACACATATTGAAATATGAGTACCCCTAAAAATTCCCTGTATTTTTCTCTCATATGGATTAATTTAATGTCTTTTTGTATCCAATTTATCACAATATTAATGAATCCTATGATATTGGGGAATTTGGAAGGTCACTCTGACTAGTGTGATTGAGGTGCAATATATCTGATGATAGGGAACCACATCTTGGTTGTTTGGTGTTAAACCTCATTGAAACATCCTATTCATTGGATTTTCAACTTTTGGACTATAATTTTTTTTGTATAGATCATCCCCTATGATAATTGGGTACTTTGGAATCATTTTTTTTTTCAATTTACCTCAAGATGTGTTAAAAAACATTGGAATGCCTTATAGGTTTCTTGAAACCTTCTTTAATCTTGTGTTATCTATGAACTAATTCAATATCATTAAATCTTGAGATAATACCAACCAATTACTTGAGTTTTTAAATTTTATATTGGATCCCCATGGTTCTTAGGATGCCCTAATCATGGTTATCCCGTATTGAAAACTACTAATAGGGACTAGATAAGACAATGGTACACCACTATGATTTAATCATGAAATATTCAATTCCTCTGTGCATGCGCCAAGTGGATGTTCTGGTCAAAGATGATAGGCCCCCCTTAAACCCAATAGTGATTTTCCTAAATTAATGAATATGGGATTCCACCATTTTCATCAATTTAACAAATATTTCATTTGGTTATGATTCACACCACTGATATCCCAACTATTTAAGGGATGTAGATACTCTCAAAGTTATACATATGTTTATCATAACCATTGTCAGAGAAAATAATTACAAGGAATTCTTATACACATTTAATTTCATGGTATAAATATTTGGTAAATTCATAATTTCACAGATTTTTTAATACTCTTAGCAATACTTCCTAGTGACATGACATTAAAATGAACAGAAATGTCCTAGTCACATGAAATTAAACTACATGACATATGACTCAATCCTAAAAGTACTTAGACTACATCGAGTGGGTTGTCCTATCCTTTAATATGTGCTAAGGATTAATATTCACCTCCATAAAAGAAATAAATATAGAAATTTCTTGTCCCTATATTTGATACTGATCTATATACAAGACCCCTTATCAAAACTATGTGTTGCGACTCTCTAAGGGAAGAAAATAAAATCTCTACATCCCTTACATATAGGTCGGAACTATGCCAAAAGATCTCTATAATGAATATCAAAAAGGAAGACTCCATACCTTACAATATACATATAAAGTCATAGGGAATCTTAGCATTATAAAATTTAAATTCCTCAATTTAAAGAATTTCGAGTTATACATAATCACTCTACCCATGTACAAGTTATATCTATGTAAAGCTTACATTCCCAATACGTTGATCTATGCATGAAAGGTTCCAATACATGACCATACCTAAAGAGGCCTAAGTGTGGATAAAAATTTCTTCCCACAAAAAAATTATCTGGACCCAATCATAGTGTCTTAATTATATATTTCACAATTTCATATCAGTTCCTATATCATTTCCTCATGATGTAAAACTATATAGAATGAATCAACATTTCATGATGATAATCATTATGATGAGTACTCCACCATTGAATTAAACTAAGCTATACAAATTATCATTCGTCATCACTCTTTATTAAATAACCACAGGAAATTCACCTAGGCCTACTATAGTTCTTGGTTCATCCATCATATTTCTGAGGACCTCAATCCATAAATCACACATCATGACATGGGTGTATTAAATTGAGGAAAACCATCTGTGGACCTCAAAAATGACACCAATCATAGAATGATCATTTTTGTTCACTCTGCATTTCTTCCTCTAAATCCTACATATGAGTTCCCAACTATCAACTAAATGTGCATTTACCTTGACAAAAGGGACCATAATCCACATGAGCTAAGACATTATCACTATGATGTTCATCACTGTAGAGTAATTCATGATCATCCTCGTCATTATTGTCAATTTCCATTACTCTTAATCTGAGAAATATGGGCCAGGATTTATAATATTCTCATTCTATTCCAAGGAATATGTTGGGGTACTTATGAAATTAGTATTACAAATTAGCCAATTTTGTAATGATCCACTAAAACCATTTCCATGTGAATCATGACTATAAATTACATGAAATTTTTTCAAACCCAGATGACATTAAACATTATCCTTTGAGGGCCCAAACGAAAATAACCTAAACTACTAGTGAAGGAGTCATGAAACATTTAGATAGAAAAAACACTAATGAAGGTCTAAGAAATAGTCAAGTATACACTCACTAAAATAATAATATCTATAATTTACAAAAATAAATATAGAATAAATAAAAAATGTATAAGGATCAAGGGGAACATACTTCGGCCATAGTAAATTTTGATCCATACTCCCTAAACCCTGTGGTGGATGAAAATGTTATAATACTAATTTTTAACATCTTATCCCATTGATAATGTGTTCACTAAGAGGTGACACAACATCGAGGGATCCATAATGCTTCTTGAATATTAAATTTTCCATAAATCAATAAAATGTATTTGAAGTATGGGTTAACACCACCAATTCCTCATGCTTATATAATTCTCTTGGAACCCCCTGATCCATGGGCTCCCATTATCCTGGTTCTCTTTAGTAGTGTACTAGTAATAGGGACTATCTACTCAGAAGGTAATCCACTAGGATTCAATCCGGAAAAAACCTAACACCACAGAGGTTTCTCTTAATGAGTGTTTTAATCATAGGGGAATGATCTCCCTTAAACCCATGAGCTATTGTCCTACTTATGTGTGATACTAATTTCTACCACTACTAATGGTAAACCTATATCCACTTGCCCACAGTTTTAATAGATGCCTAATAGTATTCTAAACCATCTCATGAAATAAAATTTGGAATAGGATAAGGATTATTGTGAATGGGAGTTATGTGGTTTTTCTTGCGTTATGATGATACAGTCTGCATGATAATCCCATGTTTCATGAGAAATTCCCAAGAACATTCATGAATCGCAATGTAAAAGCCACTAGACATGTCACCTCCATCATGTGATGTTCACTAGGCATGTCATCCCCATACTACAAAGGATCTCAAACATGTCCATTTGTTCATGAGAAGTCATAATGGAAAAATGATGGGCGAGCAACATTAGATAAATAAAATAAATTATTAAAAATGGAAGACACTTCATGAGAAATGGAGTTAAAATGTTTTAATGAAATTTTTTGATGTAGTTGACATGATCAGTGCACAAATCATGTGAATGGTCCACTAATGTGTCGACCTCATCGTGTGATGTTTGTTGGACCTGAAACCTCTATTACGGAAAGGATCTTAGAAATTTTCATTTTAACATGAAAAACCATGATACCTAATTGATGGGAAATCACTATATGGGATATAAAATAAAATATTAAAAAAGAGTTATCATTTTGTTATGTTGGGTTATACTATTTTCAAGTGAATGGAAAATGAAACATGCATTATTATGCAACCAATCTGGTGGATAAGATTTAATATTCCAACATGATCTCATGAAGGGGACTAGAGAAGTATTCCTCGATCATCTTAAGTATTCTTTAATAGGAATCCTAATCTCAAAAAGAATCATAGACATGTCAGAATTGTCTTGTAATGGACCTTTGATATGTTGATTTTATTATGAATAATAACTTTCCCCCACTATGGATTTGATAATTATTCTATAAAATGAGTTATTATACAGTCATTGTTTATCATGCCACATGACAATGGAGTCATTGATGACCCATGGTAGGTTCACTAGAAATACATGATCTGAGGCTCTAGATACCTACTCAATCCTATATATGTGACTTAAACATCATTAAAAGAAATTTATATTCATGGATGTGTTTCATATAAATTCCTCCCTTAACAAAAACAAAATAGAAATTGAAAAATAGAGGCAAGGGTTGATTTCTCAGAGTTGAGATCCATGAAATAGCAAGATTATACCCCTAGGTTAACATGATGAATGAATTTAAGGATTATGTATTATATATTTACAATTCATGTGACAACCCAATTTTTTTACTTTATTTAATTCAAGTATGAAAACCATACCATGCAATGGAGATTCCAAATATCAACTTGGTCATTAAATGTATCAATAGTCCAGTTATTGGTGAATTTGGGGAATTAATATGAATAATGATGAAAAATAAGCATGACTTACAGGAAGAATAATATGTTTATTTTCATGAAAAGGGGTGATGCACCTCATGTTTCAAATTCACTGGTCATGCAAATACATCCATCCAAGATAAAAAAATCATGTGAGGGAACTCAGATGTTTCATTTGAGAATTGTGAATTCCCCTATACATGTCAACCAAGTCACACAGAGTCCTCCAAACATATAAACCATGCCATGTGATGTCCTTAAAACATGTAATCATAATCTCATGATAGACCTTATAAAATTCATATTTGATAATGAAAATAACTTCAATCATGTATTCCCTGATCATGAGAATCACCCCAAACATATAATGAGTACACCCTAGACATGTTCGGCAGGCAGCCCATACAAGTCATGTAACACCTCGAGATTTTGGGAAATATTTTTTTTTCAAATTAAATATCATTTTTATATTTTTCAGGACATGTGACACTGAAAATAGTTATATATAATATATATATATGTTTGTATTAAAACACTATGTCAAACATTCCTTTCTCCCATCACCAACATGGAATGTGCTATATGAAATACCAACTTTTCTAATGATATATGCATCACCGACTTGGCGTTCATTACATGACACCAACTTACTGTATGATGAAATGAACATTGTATCAATATACATTACATTCAACCATAACATAGAGTATGTTACATGCAACACTGACCTGGAATATGTAACGACCAGAACATTTATTAATAAAAATTCATCTTGATCAAATTAAATGTATTACTATGTAAAATGGTTTTATAAAACATATTACCTTCCATGGTTTTATTATTTTGGATTTTAAAATACCATAAAAAACTCTTACCATGGCTAATATAGCCGTTGAACAATGATCACTTGATTAGTATAAATAAAGGGATTTAACAAATCCAATTTACTCACACTAAGGAAGGGATGGCCTCACACAGTAGAATTTCTCCATACGAATCCCATTTGTCCGAGCTTGGAAAAGAGGTAGAATCACTGGGATTTACTCATGATCAATCCCTATTGAATCTTCAACATTTTAAGCCTGAACAGAACCTCATATGGGAGAGGTTATAGTTAATAAATATTTTCACTCGGGTAATGTAATTCGAGCCTCCCCATGAGTATGTCACCATAGCACACCATACCCTTAAGTATTATGTGGGTGTTTTAAGGGGTTATTTAAAAGGACCCAAGCACTATGATTATGAAAATTATTTTTCAATAAATAATATACATTCATTTTTTCATTGATACATTGTCAATGGTATTTGAAGAAAAATTAGTATTTTTAATTATTATTCAATTAAAAAATCTATTTTGATGAATTGATCGATTTTTTAATTAAATAGAATTATAATAAATTATTAATAATTATTTTTTTTGTTAAATAAAAATGATAGTATAATTATTATACAGTTGTAAATTTTATTTAGGTTTAAAGGAGCTTTTTGTCAAAACACATGAATTTTTGATAAATGGTGGTTTTTATATTAAAAGTAAAAAATCACATATTAAGGAAATTATTTAGATAAAATAAATATTATTTTTGGATTCAGGATGTCAAAATTATCTAATGGTGAATTTTTCATAATTTTTGAGACAATTAATGTTTTGGGTAAAAATTTTGTATCATTTAAATATATAATTTCTTTTATGAAATCATACGTACCTAATTGTGATGTAATAAAATACTATAAATGGGATATTAAGCCAATATATGTTTTAAAATTAAAACTATGTGATTTTAGATTTTTTTTATTAATTTTATTGTGCCTTAGTGGACCTACCAAGGCTTCTAAACTATTTTAACGTTTTAAAATGATTTCATTGAGAGTGTGACTCAACTCCACATATGAAAGTATATTATTTTAATAATTTCTGCCATTTTCCTTATAAAATAATTTTTCCACTCCTCTTTGACAAAAACCTTGGGAAATATAAATGACTTGATTTGTGGTTTTGAATATTTAATTATATAGATTCTAAAACCTATGTTTTTTAATTATTAAAGAATTACCCTCCATTTTCCTATATAAACCCACACAAGATCCCACTTATCATCACTTAAAACCCTTATAGAATTTCCCTACTCTTCCTTCTTCTCTATAGAATCCTCCCCAGGCACCCCAATCTCCTATTACGCCTCTCTCAAGACTCTCCCAATCTTTTGGTATCACACATCCAAGTAATGGATTTATTTCTTTCTCATTTTCGTCCAAATTTATTTATGTTTTTATTAAATTTTATTATCAATTAAAAATTTTGGGGTATGATTTAACAACTCCCCTATACATACCTTCTTTTTTTTTGAATGATTATAGACCCGTTTCTTTGTTATTAATGCCTCCCATGTACACCCATTACCATGCCGAAAATATGTATGGGATTTCACTCACCCCATTTTCATTAAACCTATTATTTTATATATGCATCTAAATTCCATTACATATTTTGGGATATTATCTTCCATGAACACATTATTTAAATTTCATGTAAAAATGATTAGATACCCATTTCTGTCTCGTTAACCCACATTACGATATCTATTTTATGTTGTTTTGCTGTAGAAGTTACACCAAAATTCCCCATGCCAAAATCATTGAGTAAATGAATACCATACCCATTTATCTGTCAAGGGTATTCACATTTATGAATATGTAATTTTTTATGGATGACTTAAATTTATGAATTACATATCTCTTATTCATGGAATAAATTATGATGTTTAACGAATCCATATTGTATGGTCTATGTGGTGACACTTATGCCTAAAACGAAATGATTTAGAAGGGTGACCCTGATAGCGCTACAATGAATTGGGTAATGATTAGTATCAGGATACATCATTTAAAATGAGAGTTTATTCATTCTAATTCATGTTTATTGATGGTTTACTCATGATCCAAGTGCAATGAGGCTTGGATCATGATAATATCATGTTAAATGTTGTTGACACATCTTCATGTTTTGATAATCTTGTTAAATCATGCCTTTATGTTTATGTATCTTTTTTTCTCCATTGATATACCTATTTCCTAATATGTATTATATTATTCATTTTATTACTTTTTTACTCCATTACTGTGCTTTATAACTCGCCATTTTCTTCTATATGTCCTTAGGTTATCCCATTCAATGCAATGTACGAAGGAATGTTGTGGTCACGTAAAAAAACATTTCAATAAATATATTGTATTTTTATGTCTTAAGTTGTCATGTAATGTTCCTAAGCCCCAAAGACACTAGACCTCTCGATCATCTAGGTTTTAGTAAGATCATTTTTATGTAATAAATCATGTTTAAATTTCTGATAAAGTGAAGGGTTGTTATAGTTGGTATCAGAGGATATGTTTAGTTATTTTTGGGATTAGGATTAGAATACCCTAGTTAATGCCTTAGGGATAATAATAAGTAAAATAAAAAGAGACCTATATTTTGGTGAGTATAGAGTAAGTGGTTAATCAAGAAAATACTCCCTGATGGGATACAAACAAGTTGAGGTGGCTCTAAGAGATATGTATCTAGGGGTAAAACCTGAAAACACTACATTGATCTGGAGTTGAATGGGAACATATACATGACAACATGCCTTATTGCACTCTTTTTTTGAAACACCTGGGTGATATTCTTTGGTAAATTCATAAGCATAGTATGAAAAATTATTAATAGAATAAAAAATTCCCCTAAGAATGTATATTGAGATGTAGATAATGGATAACAAAGATTGAGGCCTTTAAATTCATAAGTTAAGGAAATAAATGCAATTTATAAGTTATATTTTTATCCTTGGATTCCCATTTATGTGTTACCCCTAAATTTCCTTTATTCTAGCCAATGGCCAGTAATAGGAGGACTCATGCTATTAACTGATGCAAAGATCAATGTGTTGACAATTCTAATGAGATGCTTAATCTGATGGGAGTTGGAATCAAAAAAAAATTCATGATACTCTCTATGTTAACTCATGTTTTTGATAGAAACATGGGTCATGTGGAACGTCCAACCCCCCTAAGAAATAACATGCCAGAATAAAGAGTTTCATGAGACAAAGGCCTCATACTTTCAATGGATCATTTGATCCCTAAATTTTCAAACAATGGACAAACTCCACTGAGAATATCTTCTCTATCCATAAATGTTATGAAAAAGAGAAGGTTCTTCTGGATTCTTATCATATGGGCGGTGAAGCTGACCAATGGTGGACAATAATTAAAAATATAAATCTTGAGGAAGAGTTCGAGTCGTTGGAATGGAAGGATTTCTAGAAAATTGTTTTCAATAAATATTTTCCTCACACCCTCCGACTTATGATGGAAATGTACTTACTTTCCCTCAAGAAAATAGATAATGAATCTATCAGATCGTATGAGGAGAACTTCACAAGTCTTGCACGATAAACCTCTACCTTTGTCATTACCCCCAAATTCATGGATAAGCACTTATTTGGTGGGCTAAAACCTAGCCTATTGAAATACCTACAGATCTGTGACATAGATAGCTATATGGAAATTGTATGATGTTCCCTCATAGTTGAAATGGAGCTCACTAATTCTCAGGGGTATCATGGGGATATGAAGAGAAAAATGGACATTAATTCTGGTGGTCCTATGGATAAATCTAATTGTGCTATAAAATTCTAGCACCCCACTTTCCAATGGTGTGGAAAGAAGAACCTATAATTTTCTCTAAGGGGATGAGGAAATTCACTAGGTAAGGAAGAGAAGAGAACATTTCCATTTACTGTAGAATAGAAAACCCCGCTACTATGATAGAGGAAAGAAATGCTCCATTTCTCCCTCAATGCATTGTTCATTTCTTCAGCAACAATGAACAATGGCACTTTACAGATCAGTTCCCTAAGCCAAGGGTTTTCATGGGAAACCAACAACCTCCAAGGTAGCAAGGGCGATCTTTTTTCGATCACTACTGCTGAAGAGAACCTCGACCATGAAGTGGGGATATTTACGCTAGTTATTCATTCAAGAATAGTAATCTTACTTTTTTATTCTTCTTATGTGCATTCATTTGTATTAGAAAATTTTATTATAGCAATCCAAATAACACCACAAATCACGGAAGTAGATATGTCGTTGAGAATGTGAAATGGGAAAATCATTGAAACCCATGAATATAACTCATCTTCTGTCACAATTTATAGATTAAAAATTTGGTTCAATCTCGTCATTCTACCTCTGGTTGAATTTGATGCAATTATTAGCATGGATTGTGTAACACTCGAGACTTTTATAAGAAATATTTTTTTTATATAAATCATCAAAGGAATCTTTCACTACACACAACACTAGCTTGGATTTCATTACACGCAATCACAACCTTCCTCGATAGCTTGCGTCGTACGCGATACCGAGTTTCACTAAACAACGATATGCTATTAAAATATTATTAAAAATAACCGTTATGAATAGTAATAACCACTTTTTGAAATTTTGTAAATTTTATTTTTCAAAATGGACTTCGTTTTTGGATTCAGAAAATTGAAATTATCCTGGGGTGAAATTTTGGTATTTTTCTGGAAACTTTCAATTTTTGATGAATAGTGAAAACACTGGGTTACTTTTTAAAAACTGACTTTTTATTTAAATAATTAGTTATTTTATTTAAATTTATTTTAGGTAAAAATTGATACATAATACCTATATAAGTTCAATGTTATTAATTGGAGTAATTTTATAATAATTTTAGATATATAAAAATTTTATTGAACTTTTCACCGTCTTTTACCCACCTCCTAGGAGAATTTGCAAATTTTTTAAAACATTATTTTACCACTTCTTTGAGTGGAATTTAAAAAATCCGAGAGACACCGTTGATGTTAGTAAGTAAAATATGGTTCAATGAGATGAAAATAATTTTTTGTGAATTGTAACTTTTTACTTTTATTTACCACAGTTAAAAGTAAATAGGGTAATTAAGGGTAAAAATGATATTAGTATTACCCTAACACATGTCCTAATTCTATTGGATAAGTGTAATTCGACAAAAACAAGATTAGGAATAAAATATGACCATTTATGCCCACTTGGATTAGATTAGGACATTTATTATTAATTTATTTAAAGAAGGGTTAAAATAGTTAAAATCCAAGTTTAATAAGTAAGTAATTTTTAATATAGGGTTATACATAATATAAATTCGTCTATAAATATTCATTATAAATATAAAAATATTTCCTACATAATGTTATTTTATTTGTAATTTTTAGTTTTAAATTATTTAATTTATTTATGACACAAAGATGATGTCGTAATTATCTTTTTAATGAAATATTGACATAATTGATGTTATAAATACCCAAATAAATGTAGTTTGAGACTTTTTATTAATTACACTAATTTTCTAGGATAATATGACATGTTATTATTGATTTAATTAACCTTTTTAGAATTAATCATTCTGTAATGATTTTCACAAAAATCATTTACTAAATATTGTCAAAATTGACATAAAATAGTTTTTAAAACAAATATTATATTATTAATTGTTATTTTATTCCTAAAAATCTAAGGTTCATCCAAATGACTTAGATAAGGTTATATATATTAATAATAGACAACGTGTGGTTCTTTTGGCTTGTTATAGTAAGTTTATTAACCTTATAGTGTAAGAACACAAAAAGACACGGTAAATGTAAAATTATTTATCTTAAAGTTAAATCTATATGATAAGGTTACAATAGGACCCTAAACTTGTCTATATTCTATTTGATGAGAGTATTGCGACCCATACCCAGATTAGCTTCGAAATAAATCAATTTTGAGCTATTTAAAACCGAATTTGGCTTTATAATAAAATAATATTTTTAGTTTTTCCAAAGGTGCCCCTCTCCTCCCTTATAAAAGGGAACCTCCTCCCTCTCTTCCTCACACCAATTTGAGCCTTCATGATTGGCCAAACCATGGAAATATCTCCCCTACACTTCCCTAGAAACATCCTAGTGGTCTTGGTCTTCTTTGGAGACCAATTTTAGTGCCCTAAAAGGAGGTCTCAATGAGGCGCTTCAAAGAAGAGGTAATGTCCGTTACCGAATCCTTCAACTTTATTTCTTCTTCCACTTCTTATTCTTTAGTTGTTTCATTATGAAGTAATGACATCTGTATCACTAATATACTGATATGTTATTATAAGTATGAAACAACACTATTTCACCATCTATCCATCCTACGGAAAACGAAATCACCGCGCATGCGTACGTACGAAATATCGTCTCCATGCCGTGGTGTAATCTATTTTCCACCACCACCTTACATGGATGGGTAAAATGGTGTAAAGAATGAATATATATGATTATTGTAAAGTGATATTGATTCTGAAATAGTATACAAACACTCCAATACAATTCCACGATCATGGGAATGATATCATCGCTCGTGCGTACGTACGGAATACCGTCTCCACGATGTGATACGACTCGTTCTACATGATTTTAATTGAATAATGATTACATAAATGAATTGAGTGAATAAATATGATATATATTACACCAATAACATTCTGGAAATGTGGTATCTATAACCTAAAAATAAGAATACGAATTTATTCGAAAAAACAGGCATAAGAACAAAAAGTAATAAACACCCAAATAACAAGTAACAATGAAATATTACTAATAATAAGCTACGAATATGACCATACATGATATCATAACAATGAGTATGATTCTGGAATAAGTCAATGACATTATTTAAATCATTATACAGGAGGTTCGGACACTTACGAAGCAAACCGGACCTAAGGTAAGGGAAAATATCACAATCTCATTTTTATCCGAGATTGTTTATACTTTGGAATTTAATGGGGTGTATTTTATCATCCACATCCATGTTTCCTCAATATGTAATATTTATATCCTTATAAAATAGTTTATATCCAATTTTACCCTTCGGAGAGTTTTTATATGAAAGGAATCTTTTGTCGTTTTTCGTACGAGGTACTTTTTGACAAAAGTACGAGAAGAATGTTTTTTTAACTTATACGGCATGAATGGATTTTTAAAACATTATTTCCTAGAAGATTCCTTTACAAGTTTTCAAGATTATTTTTAATCAACTTCTTTTAGATTAGAATTCTATGACATGTTATGAAATGAAAAGTGTTTTTGAAGTAGAAAGGATTTTTTCCTCAAGAATGGAGTTCAAGTGTTTTATCAAAATTATTTTCCATCTAAGATAATAAAGGGTTATGTTTCTATCCATATTAATAAATTGATTTGATTATGTTGTGATGGAATTATTTTTATTAATTCCTTTATCTTATATGAATTGTTTTATGATGTCACGATGTTTAAGAATCCCATTATTATTACATTGGTTATGCTATGATGTATGGTTTGTGATTTTGTGGCACACATAAGAATGGTATCATTATGAGATGGGTGGGACCTATATCTCCCTCCAATGCATTGGGTAAAGATTTTATATCTCATGAGATGGACATGGCTGGAATGGCAGGTTAAACCGGTTCAGTGAAATAGGCATGAAACAAGGAGTGAACTCGGTTCAGAAATGGACTTTGTCCACTAAGATATTCTTGGAAATGAGTCTTTACTAATAAGAAATGATTCTCTATGATTATGTGTGTATTCCACAAAGTTTCATGTTTTATGTTATGATTATTGGGATTACATTTCACTACTATGATTTATCCCATTTTATGAAATTATGATCTCTTTTGCAGGTTAAGATTGAAAAAAGTTATGTTCTTATGTATATGATGTGATTGATACTTATTTTGTTTACCCTTACTGAGCATTTGAGCTCACCCTTCTGTATGTTTTATTTCCCCAGGTCAGGAATAAGGTTATTAAGTAGGATATGACGAAAAGGGACTCTAAATATGATGAAATAAATGGGAGGCAAAGTTGATGCTTTATGAACCATTTGTTTATGTTTCACAGTTTCTAAAGACTCTATACCTATACGGTCCATTCCTGGTTTTGGTATATGTTGTAATAAGTGTGCTTCAATTCTGAAGTAATTACAATGAATGTAATGTATGGGTCGTTATAGTTGGTATCAGAGGAAAGGTATAGTCAACCATTGGAAACTAGGATGTGAAAGCCTTAGTAAAAACCCTAAGGATAACTCTATGCATAGAACACAATATTAGTGTTTTAGAAATGGCCTTGAATAACCTATGATAAGACCTTATGTGTGAAATTTTATTCTTGATTATGTGGTTTTTCTATTATAATTAGTGTTTCTCACACTATTCTTCTTGGTTTTAGTCAATGGATAGAACTCGAAGGAACCGTGTTATTACGGAATGCGACGAGAAATGCAATAATTGTCCCCCATGAGAAACCAAAAGTTATGGGAGCTGGAATGAAAAATATTGTAGCCATGCTCACACAACATTCTCAAGCTACGAATCATGCAGGACTTCCAAACGAAAAAAGGAAGGAGCAACATTCTGTTGAATCCTTCATGAGACAGCGTCCACCTTCATAAAGTGGGTCTACTGATACATTAGTTACTGAAAAATGGATCAATACTAATGGAAATATATTTTCAGTTCTTCAATGTTCTGAACATGATAAAGTCATCTTAGCAGTGTATCGTTTGAAGGTGGTGCTGATCAATGGTGGAATCTTATTAAGAATATGAGGCAAAGGGGTGAAATTGAGTCTATGGAATGGGACGACTTCAAGAACTTATTTTTCAATATGTATTTCCATCGTATTCTTCGAACAAAGATGGAGAAGGATTTTCTTGAGCTGAAGCAAAAGGATGATGAATCTGTTGGTACCTATGAAGCAAATTTTACAAGACATTCACGGTACGCTACTGGTATTATTATCCAACCTGAGAGTAAGATCGATTGATTCTTTAGTGGCATAAAACCATGTCATCGAAGGGCGTTAGCCATAAGGGACTTCAATAGCTACGTGGAAATCGTTCGATGTGCTCCCAAAGTTTAGATGGAGATTGGAGTAACCCCTCAGTCATATGGGTTTGATAAGAAGAGGAAAATGGAATTCAAAGGAAAATCTAAAGAGCGCACTGAAAAGAAAATGAGCTTTCCCTTATGCTCAAAGTGTGGAAAGAAACATGGAGGTAGTTGTCTTAAAGGGACAAGTAAATGTTTAAAATGTGGAAAGGAAGGTCATCGGGCATTTGAAGGTCGTAATGATGGGAATAAGATGTCTAATGATGCATACAAAGGAAGGGATACACAAAATGAACCTACTACACTTCAATGTTTCTAGTGCAAGGAAATGGGTCATTATGAAAATCAATGCCCTAATCCAAGGATTGTTGATGATGATCGACGTCAAAAAACTCTTAAGGCTGAAGACAAAGTAAAGTCACATGAAATTTCTATCAGCAATGTGGAGTACAATAATGAAGTGGTGAAAGGTACACTTACCATCCACTCTAAAGTAGAAAATGTTTTATTTGATTTCGGATCCACCCACTCCTTAATTTCTAAAGAATCTTCTAAGGGTATCACCATAATACCTCAACAATTAGACATTGAGTTAGCTGTGACAACCTCTAATGGCACAACAGTCGCATCAAAAGTTTATAATTCTTCTCCGATTGAAGTTTGTGGGAAATTGCTTCCTGAAAATCTTTTGATCCTTCCTATAGTGGAATTTGATGTGATTCTTGGCATAGATTGGCTTTCTTTATATGGAGCTCATATCAATTTCCAAAGAAGGGAAGTCACATTTCATATTCCAGATCAATCTATGATCGCCTATCGATGCAAGGATGAACATAACCTTCTAGTGGAAATTTCTTCCATATTATGGGCCTTGATTCCACTAAATTAAGGTTATTTATCTCAAATGGTTGGTGAGAAACTCACGATTAATAATATGCCCATTGTACGGGAGTTTGACGATGTCTTTCTGGTGGAATTGCAGGGTCTTCCACCAAATCGTGAAGTAGAGTTTTCAATAGAACTCGTACCAGGTGCTTTACCTATTTCAAGGACACCTTATAGAATGGCCCCAAATGAGTTTCAGGAATTGAAGAAGTAACTCCAAGAGAATATTGATAATGGGTTCATACGCCCTAGTGCGTCACCTTGGAGAGCACCTGTTCTGTTTTTTAAGAAGAAAGATGGATCAATGAGACTCTGCATTGATTATCGAGAACTTAACAAGATCACTATCAAGAACAAATATCCTCTCCCACGCATTGATGACTTATTTGACCAACTACGCGGAGCTCAATACTTTTCCAAGATTGATCTTCATTCAGGGTATCATCAATTAAGGGTCAAAAGGGAGGATATACCAAAGATGGCTTTCCGTACAAGGTATGGACACTATGAATTTATAGTGATGCCATTTGGTCTTACTAATTCCCCTACTATCTTCATGGATCTGATGAATAGAGTCTCTAGAGAATATATTGATCAGTTTGTGGTAGTATTTATAGACGATATTCTTGTATATTCAAAGAGAAAGGAAGAACATGAAGATCACTTGAGAATTATATTGAAGACCCTGAGAAAGGAGAAGCATTATGCCAAATTTACCAAGTGTGAATTTTGGCTTCAAAAAGTTTCATTTTTGGGTCACATAATCTCAAAAGAGGGGATATATGTGGATCCAGCTAAAACAGAGGTTATAAAAAGATGGTCGAGACCAAAAACAGTAATTGAGATCCGAAGTTTTCTTGGATTGGCTGGATATTATCGACATTTTGTGAAAGATTTCTCACGATTATCTAATCCACTCGTTAAGTTGACTCGGAAAAGAGTTAGGTTTGTTTGGACGGAGAATGTGAAGAGAATTTCAAGGAGTTGAAAAGAAGGTTATCCAGTGCACCTGTACTCACACGTCCTTGTAGTGGAGAATGGTATGTGATCTACAGTGTCGCATCCATGAAGGGATTGGGGTGTGTTCTCATGCAAAATGATATGGTGATATCTTATGCCTCACGACAGTTGAAAATCCATGAGCATAATTACCCAACTCATGATTTGGTGTTACCTACGGTAATCTTTGCATTAAAGATTTGGAGGCATTATCTTTATGGAGAAAGGCGTGACATTTATACTGATCATAAAAGTTTAAATAATATTTTAACACAAAAGGATATGAATATGCGCCAAAGATTATGGTTGGAGCTGATTAAGGATTATGACTGCTCAATCCATTACCACCCTGAGAAAGCAAACAAGGTGGAAGATGTATTATGTCGATAAGAACATGCCAGTTTATCCATGATGAGGATCAAAAAAGATCCAATATTGATGGATTTACAAAGGATGGATCTTGGAATTATAATGGATGGGGTAAAATCTTATCTTTCTCAAATGAATGTTCAACCATATATACATGTAAAGATTAAAGAGGCACAGAATGAAGATATAGAGTTACAAAAAGAAGGTGAGAAGTGTTCCTGAATTCAACCTTGATTGTGATGGGATAATAAAGTTCAGGAATCGGGTTTTTGTTCCTCCCATCCCCGAATTAAAGAAGGAGCTACTGGATGAGGCTCATAGTTCTTCATTCTCTATTCATCTAGGAAGCACGAAGATGCATAGGGACCTGAAGGAGTACTTCTAGTGGGATGGCATTAAAATAGATGTTGCTGAATATGTCTCTCGATTCTTGGTTTGTCAGCAAGTTAAAGCTGAGAGACAGAAGTCTAAGGGGATGTTACAACCATTTCCCACACCCGAATGGAAATGGGAAAACAACACTATGGACCTTGTCACAGGACTTCCTAAAACATCCAAAGCAAATAATGCTATCTGGGTCATAGTTGATCGTCTTACAATGTCTGCACACTTCATTGCTATTAGAGAGGATTTCTCTCTCGATCAGCTTTCCAGGATATATGTAAAGGAAGTTGTAAGATTACATGGAGTACCACTTTCTATTATATCTGATCGGGATCTGAGGTTTACCTCAATGTTCTGGCGAAGTCTTCAGCATACTCTGGATACAGAGTTGAGTTTCAGCACTGCTTATCATCCTCAGACAGACGGTCAGTCTGAGAGGACAATTCAAACTCTAGAAGATATATTGGGAGCTTTCTCTATGGATTTCAAAGGTGGTTGGGATCGACACCTACCTTTGGTGGAATTTTCTTATAATAATAGATTTCACTCCAGTATTCAGATTTATCCATATAAATATCTCTATGGAAAGAAATGTAGGACTCCAACTTGCTAGGATGAAGTTGGGGAAAGAAAGCTATTAGGACCTAATCTTGTTGATGAGATGGTAGAAAAGGTCAGATATATTCAACAACACATTATATCAGATCAGAGTCGACAAAAAAGTTATGCCGACAACCGAAGAAAAGACTTAGAGTTTGATGTGGGTGATAAAGTGTTCTTACGAATATCTCCTTGGAAGAGAGTAATGAGATTTGGAAAGAAGGGAAAGCTGAGCCCAAGGTATATCAGTCCTTTCGAAATACTGGCTCATGTTGGGAAGGTAGCTTACTGATTGGCACATCCACCGAATCTCTCTCAAGTTCATGATGTGTTCCATGTATCTCTCCTGAGAAAGTACATACCTGATCCTTCACATGTACTCAGCTCAGAAGTTGTACTGCTGGAACAGGATCTTTCTTATGAAGAACAACCGATAGAGATTCTCGATCGTAGTGAAAAAGTTCTACGGAACAAGACCACTCGCTTGGTAAAAGTTTTATGGAGGAACCACCAATTAGAAGAAGGTACATGGGAGCTTGAGGATATGATGAGGGAGAGGTATCCTCATCTTTTTGTTACAAGTGAAGAATTTCGAGGGCGAAATTCATTTTAAGGGGGGTAGAATGTAACACCCGAGACTTTTATAAGAAATATTTTGTTTTTATTTTATATAAATCATCAAAGGAAACTTTCACTACACACAACACTAGCTTGGCTTGCTTTACACGCAATCGCGACCTTCCTTGATAGCTTGCATCGTACGCGATACCGAGTTTCACTAAACAACGATATGCTATTAAAATATTATTAAAACTAGCTGTTATGAATAGTAATAACCACTTTTTGAAATTTTGTAAATTTTATTTTTCAAAATGGACTTCGTTTTTGGATTCGGTATATCGAAATTAGCCTAGGGTGAAATTTTGGTATTTTTTTGGTAACTTTCAATTTTTGATGAATAGTGAAAACACTGGGTTACTATTTAAAACCCGACTTTTTATTTAAATAATTATTTATTTTATTTAAATTTATTTTAGGTCAAAATTGATACATAATACCTATATATGTTCAATGTAATTAATTGGAGTAATTTTATAATAATTTTAGATATATAAAAATTTTATTGAACTTTTCACCGTCTTTTACCCACCTCTTAGGAGAATTTTCAAATTTTCATAAAACATAATTTTACCGCTTCTGTGAGTGGAATTTCAAAAATCCGAGAGACACGGTTGATGTCAGTAAGTAAAATGTGGTTCTATGAGATGAAAATAATTTTTGGCGAATAGTAACTTTTTACTTTTATTACCACGGTTAAAAGTAAATAGGGTAATTAAGTGTAAAAATGATATTATCATTACCCTAACACATGTCCTAATTCTATTGGATAAGTGTAATTCGACCAAAAACAACCTTAGGAGTAAATTATGACCATTTAGGCCTACTTGGATTAGATTAGGACAATTATTATTAATTTATTTAAAGAAGGGTTAAAATAGTTAAAATCATTTTTTAATAAGTAAATAATTTTTAATATATGGTTATACATAAGATAAATTGGACTATAAATATTAATTAGAAAGCTAAAAAGATTTCATACATAATGGTATTTTATTTTTAATTTTTAGACCTTAAATAATTTAATTTATTTATGACACAAACATGATGCAGTAATTATCTTATTAATGAAATATTTACATAATTGATGTTATAAATACCCAAATAAATGTAATTTGAAACTTTTTCTGAATTAAACTAATTTTATAGGATAATATGACATGTTAGTATTGATTTAATTAACCTTTTGTGAATTAATCATTCTGTTCTTATTTTCAAAAAAATCAATTACAAAATAGTGTCAAAATTGACATAAAATTGTTTTTTAAAAAAATATTATATTATTAATTGTTATTTTATTCCTAAAAATCTAATGTTCGGCCAAATGACTTAGATAAGGTTATATATATTATTAATAAACAACTTGTGGTTCGTTTGGCTTGTTATAGTATGTTTATTAACCTTATAGTGTAAGAACACAAAAAGACATGGTAAAAGTAAAATTATTTAACTTAAAGTTAAATCTAAATGATAAGGTTAAAATAGGAACCTAAACTTTTCTAAATTCTATTGGATGAGAGGATTACGACCCATCCCCACCTTATCTTCGAAATAAATCAATTTTAAGCTATATAAAACTGAATTTGGCTTTATAATAAAATAATATTTTTGGTTTTTCCAAAGGTGCCCCTCTCCTCCCTTATAAAAGGGAACCTCCTCCCTCTCTTCCTCACACCAATTTTAGCATTTATGCTCGGCCAAACCCTGCCAATTTCTCCCCTCCACTTCCCTAGAAACAACCTAGAGGTCCTGGTCTTCTTCAAAGACCAATTTTAGTGCCCTAAAAGGAGGTCTCAAAGAGGCGCTTCAAAGAAGAGGTAATGTCCGTTACCGATTCTTTCAACTTTATTTATTCTTCCACTTCTTCTTATTTATTTGTTTCATTATGAAGAAATAACATCAGTATCTCTCATATACTGATCTGTTATTATAAGTATTAAACAACCCTATTTCACCATCTATCCATCCTACGGAAAACGAAATCACCGCGTGTGCGTACGTACGGAATACCGTCTCCACGCCGTGGTGTAATCTATTTTCCCCCACCACCTTACATGGATGGTATAATGGTGTAAAGAATGAATATATATGATTATTGTAAAGTGATATTGATTCGGAAATAGTATACATACACTCCAATAAAATTACACGATCATGGGAATGATATCATCGCTCGTGCGTACGTACGGAATACCGTCTCCACGATGTGATGCGACTCGTTCTACATGATTTTATTTGAATAATGATTACATAAATGAATTGAGTGAATAAATATGATATATATTACACCAATAAAATTCTGGAAATGAGGTATCTATAACCTAAAAAAAATAATAAGAATTTATTCAACAAAACACGTATAAGAACAAAAAGTAATAAACACCCGAATAACAACTAACAATGAAATATCACTAATAATAAGCTAAGAATATGACCATATATGATATCATAACAATGATTATGATTCTGGAATAAGTCTATGACATTATTTAAATCATTATACAGGAGGTTCGGACACTTACGAAGCAAATCAGACCTAAGGTAAGGGAAAATATCACAACCTCATTTTTATCCGAGATTGTTTATACTTTGGAATTTACTGGGATTTATTTTATCATACACATACATGTTTCCTCAATATGTAATATTTATATCCATCTACAATAGTTTATATCCAATTTTTCCCATCGGTGAGTTTTTATATGAAAGGAATCTTTTGTCGTTTTTCGTACGAGGTACTTTTTGAAAAATGTATGAGAAGAATGTTTTTTTAACTTATACTGTATGAATAGATTTTTAAAACATTATTTCCAAGAAGCTTCCTTTATAAGTATTCAAGTTTATTTTTAATCAACTTCTTTTAGTTTATAATTGTATGACATGTTAAGAAATAAAAAGTGTTTTTGAAGTAGAAAGGATATTTTCCTCAAGAATGGAGTTCAGGTGTTTTATCAAAATTATTTTCCATCTAAGATAATAAAGGGTTCTGTTTCTATCCCTATTATTACATTGATTTGATTATGTTGTGATGGAATTATTTTTATTAATTCCTTTATCTTATATGAATTGTTTTATGATGTCACGATGTTTAAGAATCCCATTTTTATTACATGGGTTATGCTATGATTAATGGTTTATGATATTGTGGCACACATAAGAATGGTATCCTTATGAGATGGGTGGGACCCATATCTCCCTCCAATTAATTGGCTAAAGATTGTATATCTCATGAGATAGACATGGCTAGAACGGTAGGTTAAACCGGTTCAGTGAAACAAGACTGAAACGAGGAGTAAACTCAGTTCAGAAATGGGCTTTTTCCACTAAGATAGTCTTGGCAATGAGTCTTGACTAATAAAAAATGATTCTCTATGATTATCTGTGTATGACACAAAGTTTCATGTTTTATGTTATGATTATTGGGATTACATTTCACTACTATGATTTATCCCATGTTATGAAATTATGATCTCTTTTGTAGGTTAAGATTTAAAAAAGTTATGTTCTTATGTATATGATGTGATTGATACTTCTTTTGTTTACCCACACTAAGAATTTGAGCTCACCCTTCTATATGTTTTATTTCCCCAGGCCAGGAAGAAGGATATTAAGTAGGATATGCCAAAAAGGGACTCTAAATATGATGAAATAAATGGGAGGCAAAGTAGATGCTTTATGAACCGGTTGTTTATGTTTCCCGGTTTCTAAAGACTATATACATATACGGTCCTTTACTGGTTTTGTTATATGTTGTAATAAGTGTCCATCAATTATGAAGTAATAACAATGTATGTAAATTATGGGTCTTTATAGATTGGTTATCCCTATTAATATCCAACATAAATTTTCATGAGAGGGAAATCACTCTTCATG
Source organism: Viscum album (assembly GCA_963277665.1). Taxonomy (NCBI): domain Eukaryota; kingdom Viridiplantae; phylum Streptophyta; class Magnoliopsida; order Santalales; family Viscaceae; genus Viscum; species Viscum album. The sequence goes on along the minus strand of OY728122.1, from coordinate 463,073,762 downwards.
TAGAGAACTGTCCCCCGATTCTATACAAGTGCATTGAGGAGGAGGAATCTTCTTCAACACCATCTTCTTAAGCATGTATATTTTATCCCTATGAGCACACATGCCATGATTAGATTGTTGAGTATAAGGATGCAACCATTCTTGGAAGAAATCCAATTGTGATTAAATTCTATGAAGTTTTCCCCAAGGAATTTCCTAGCCTTCATCCAAGAAGAGATGTTGAATTCCCAATTGATCATATACCTGGGGAATTGCCAATATCCAAGACTCCATATTGAATGGTTGTTTTAGAGTTGGATATAATAGAAAAAGGTTTTATATGCTCAAGTACTACACTATGGGGTGCACTATTCTTCTTAGTCAAGAAGAAATATGGTTCAATGCACCATTGCATTGATTATCATGCGGTGAACAAAATCACAATATAGAAAAAGTATCATCTTCCACAAATTAATGACATGTTCAATCAACTACATGGAGCACAATACTTCTCCAAGGTGGATCTATGATTGGGATATTACCATGTAAGGGTGAAGAAGGAGGATATCTACAAACCTGCTTCTCGTACAAGGTACGTGCACCATGAATTCATAGTAATGCTTTTCGGACTCACTAATGCTCCAGAAATCATCATAGACTAGATGAATAGTGTCATTAGAGAACACCACGACAATTTTGTGGTAGTATTTATTGAAGATATTATAATATACTCCAAAATCAAGTAGGAGAATCTATGAACTGTACTAGAGACCTTGAAAAATTAGAAGGTCTATGAAGAGTTTATCAAGTTTGATATCTTGTTGAAGAAAGTTTCATTCTTGGGGAATAACATCAAAAAAATTGGATATCAGCAGATCCCTCAAAGACAAATTCAATTGTGGGATGGCGGAGACCATCATCGGTGAAGGATGTCCATATATTCCTCGGGTTAACCATATATTATTCCCGATTTGGGAGTAATTTCTCATGATTGAAAAAAACTCTTACAATAAAAACATTGAAGGGATTCACATTTTCTAGGAGTGATGAATGAAAAGATAGAATCAAGGTGCTAAAAAGGGGGCTTATCATTGTGCCTTTAATCAATATACTCACAAGTGGAGAACTTTTTATGGTATTCAGTGATGCTTAAAATAAGGGCATGGGTAGTATGTCGATGGAAAATGACTAATTTATTGTCAATTCTTTAAGGAAATAGAATTTTCCTGAGAAAAACTACCCAACACACGATTTGGAGTTGGTTATAGAAATATTCACATTAAAAAATTTGGGAAACTACCTCTTTGGGGAGAAGTGTGAAATATACACAGATCATAAAAGCCTCAAGTATATATTCACCAAAAAAGAGTTGAACATGAATCAACAATGACGGTTAGAGCTGAACAAACACTATGACTACTCAATCCATTATCGCCCTTGGGAAATTGAACTAGGTGGAGGATGAACTAAGAAAAAAGGACACATTGATTATATAATTGATGATAATGGAAAAGGATCAAATCATTTTATATTTTATGAATATGGAATGGGAAGCATAAATAAGGGAACATCATCAATCCTTTCAGAAAAATATTTCTCAACTATATCTTTTGGAATGGATGAAGGATACTCAAAAGGATGATGTGGGAATTTAGAATAAAGTGGAAACAATCATAAAATGGAAATCCTCAAATTTCAATGTTAATGAAGAAGGAATTTTTATATTTGGGAGAAGAATATGTGTTCTATAAAATCAGGAGTTAAAGAATGATCTTTTGGAGGAATCACATAGTTCTAATTTCTCTATTCACCTAGGAAACACAAAGAAGTATTGAGATTTATGATATCATTATTGATGAGATAATAAGAAGAAGGAGATAGTTGAGAATACATCCCGGTTCTCAGTATGTTTTAAAGTGAAGGCTGAGAATCAAAAGTCTAAGGGGATGATGTAACCATTACCTGTACCCACATGGAAATGGGAGAAAATAACCATGGACTTTGTCACCAAACATATGATGAAATAAAAAAGGAAACTATACTATTTGGGTTGTTGTGGATCGTATTACAAATACATCACAATTAATTTCAATTCAGGATGATTTCTCATTGGATAAACTAGAATGAATATACATCATAGAAGTGTTAAGTCTACATGGATTACTATTATCAGTTGTATCTGATCAAGATCAAAGATTCACCTCTATGTTCTCGAAGAGTTTCCAACATGCTCTGAATACTGATCTGAACTTTAGTAAAACTTATCAACCTCAAAAATATGGAAAATTTGAGTAGAATATCCAAAAACATGGGGATATGTTGAGAGAATTCTCAATATACATTAAAGTAGGATGGGATCAACATCTACCTACGGTTGAGTTCTCTTACAATAACAGTTTCCATTCAAGCATCCAAATGGGTTCTTATGAATCCTTTTATGGGAAGTGGTATAGAACACCGTCATGTTGGGATGATGTTGGGGGGAGGGGAATTCCTTAGACCAGAAATGGTCTATGAAATGTTGAAAAAGGTTAAGACCATCCAGAAGCACATTAAATCATCATAGAGTTGAAAAAGGAGTTATGCTATAAATCATCTACGAGACCTAGATTTTGCTGACTGAGACATGGTATTCCTCCTCATATCACCATGGAAGAGAGTTATGAGATTTGTGAAAAAGGTAATGTTTAGTCTATGGTACATTAGACCTTTTGAGATCCTTAATCTCTTTGGAGAAGTGGCCTATCGACTAGCACTTCCATCGAACTTATCTCAAGTACATGATGGATTCTATGTATCACTCCTTAAGATGTTTATACCTAACCCATCACATGTACTCAATCCGGAAGTGGTACCATCGGAGAAAGACCTCTCATGTAATGTAAAGATGGTGAAGATCTTAGATCATAGGGAAAACGTTCAAGAAAATAAGACAATGCCCCAGGTCAAAGTGTTGTGTAGAAACCACAATTTTGAAGAAGTGTGGGAATTGGAGAAAGTAATGATGCAGAGTTACCCTTATCTATTTTAATGTGGGGAAAAGAAATTTCGAGTGAAAAAAATCTTAAGGGGGGATGATTTTAATGACAAAAAAATTTATTACTGAAAATTACTCATGATATAATTAAATGTATTATTTTGTAAAATGGTTATATAACACATATTCACGCCCTTGGTTTTATGTTTTTGGATTTTAAAATACCATTATAAATTTTTACCTTTTCAAATTTAGTCATTGAACAGTGATCACATGATTAATATAAATACAGGAATTTAACAAATCCAATTTACTCAAAAAAGGACGTGATGGCCTCATCTATTAAATTTTCTCTATATGTAGCCCATTTTTTAAAGCTCCTAAAGGACGTAGCATCCATGGTCTTTTATTTTGACCAAGCCCAAGTTGAGTTCCAAAACGTTAAGCTAGAATGTAAATGTTGTTGACACTGTAAAATGAATCCCAAAAATTTTCCAAATGCATCTATACATGATGCAAGATCGTATCCCATTTTTCAGGATTTGATTTCGTAGGTCGTAGGACCCAAACAGAGTTACAGATTAAGAGTTATGGACATTTGATTTTAGGCTGGAAAACTAGTTCACGAAGCCCCTTCGCGAAGCGCCAGCGCGAAGCAATGATGTGAGATTTCTCTGCAAGCCCCTTTGACATTTGTGACCCGCCATGAAGCAAGGAGGGAGGATGACCCCGTGATCCCATTTGATGTTTGGGATCCACCACGGAGAAAGCTCCGTCTTCCTACTGAGAAAGATCTGCTTCGCGACGCCTCTTGCCTATAAATACTCAGCTCACCTCCCATTTGTTGGACAGTCACTCTCCCCCTTGGGCAGCCAATCTCCTAGTTCACGGAGCTCTGCTCCATGAAGCTCCTCTTTGAGCCCATGACCCATGAGCTACTTACTTCACGATGCTGCTCCGTGAGTCCAGGCCCCGCGAGCAGCTTCCTTCATGATGATACTCCACGATTCTATGCTCTGTGAGTCCATGCTCTGCGAGTTCATCCTCCATGTGTCCATTATCCATGAGACCCCATCCTCCCTGAGCCCCTTTGCTATCATCACTGACCCCCATGTAAAATGGTGAGCGGCACCATGAAATATTTTGCCCGGGACGGCAGTATTTTCCATTGCGCCCTTATGCGCACCCACCTTCCACCTATATAATACCATGATTTGGGAGACTCCCCCGCACACCATGAAATGCCTTGAGTTGACATATTGCTCTTGGTTCCATTCCCATGTCGTGAGTTGAGATTTGCATCATCAATTCCCTGAGTTCCTTGAGTTAAAACATTTTTTTGGAAACTCATCCAAACCCTATCACTTTGCTCCTATGCTAGGTCAAACTAGAATGGGACGCCCTTGGGTAAGACCCAACACCAACCATTTCTGGGAACCTTATGCCAAACAGTCATATTTACATGACTCTAAACTGTAGTTTTTCCTATGTTCCAAATATAGGATGCCTCTTACTCCAAATAAGATATGCCTTGTATGCCAATCATAAGATGGTAACAGTCCTCTCTACATAAATATAAACTCTAGTACACCCTGTGTTACCTACATTTGATGCATCTTACTCAATATGAGAGATACATTGTGTGCCAAGCATAAGATTCCAGTAGTTCTATCTAAAAGACTCTAAACCATAGTACTCCCTATGTTTCAAACACAGGATGCCTCTTACTCAATACAAGAGATGCCTTATGATCCGAGCATAATATGCCTAATTCCATGATTACAGTGGCATAATTTCAATAGTGTTTGAATCCGCTCAGAAATTCCATCACTCCACCTCACGCTTTGCATGCCCTCCGTTCAGATCTTCATCCACTAACATATCCGAAGGGACCGCCTAACTGCCTGGTCCCATGCTGCATCGGCTCATCTACCATCATGGGCCAACACCTTGGAAAACATAGAACTACTGTTTGAGTCATGTCCTGTGTATCAATGATGGTCAACAATTGACCCTCATTTTTTGTCCCCATTTCAGGATAACACAATATGGATATTGTGTTTTGTACATGGTCAACAGTTATCCTCCATCTCCACGCCACCCTCATTGCGTTCTGAATGTCCAGCATGTGATTCACACTTTTCATCTCCCTTTGTTCAGACTGATTCCAACGCCCTTGGAATTATCCCTCTGGTGCACTAGCACATAGGTGAAGGCCTCAACCCACTAGTGGGTTGGGATTCCCTCATAGCCAAACATGAGGAAGACATTATGGGCAGCTTCCTTGCATAATCCCCATTCACCATTGCCTCTCCATAGCGGCACTCGATCAGCTTCCTAGCATAAGCCCCATTCACCATTTCTACTCCATAGTGACACCTGATTAGCTTCCTAGTGTAATCCCCACACACTATTTTCACTCCATAGTGGCACCCGGGCATCTTCCTAGCGTAATCCCCATCCACCATTGCCGCTACATAGCGGCACCCGGGCACCTTCCTAGCATAAGACCCATCCACCATTTCCGCTCCATAGCAGCACCCGAGCAGCATCCTAGCGTAAGCCCCATGCACCATTTCCTCTCCATATTAGCACTCAGGCGACTTCCTAGCGTAATCCCCATCCACCATTGCCGCTCCATAGTGGAACCCAGGAAGCATCCTCGCGTAAGCCCTATCCACCATTGTTGCTTAATAGCGGCAGCCAGGCATCATATTTGCATAATCCTCATCTACTATTTCTGCTCCACAATGGAACATGGGTAGCTTCCTGGTGTAAGCCCCATGCACCATTGCTACTCCGTAGTGGCACTCAGGAAGCTTCCATGTGTAATCCCCATGCACCACCCTTCATGGACGCAGATTTGCGCTATGATCATCAGGTCCTTGTTGTATCTTATTTCTCACACTGACCATGACTCACATGGGCTTAGAGTAGAAAGCATCGACCATGACATACCCTATGGGAATCCTAGAGTGTAATTCCCACACCAACATGAACTACGTGTTCTTTGATCCTTAATAGGACAAGGTAGGTAGGAAGTCTCCATGAGGTTCCACTCCAACACCCATTGTTCACTCTAACCCCCTTCACATCAGTTCACCAACACCTTGGGAATCCTAGAGTGTAAGACCCTCTCCATCCTGAACTACATGGTATTTGATCCTTTCTAGAGCATGGTACGTAGGAAGCCTCCTTGAGGTTCAATCCCCCACCCCATTGGTTGCTCCGACCCCATTCACATCGGTTCACCAACACTTTGGGCCACCTCAGAGAATAACCCCCAAATGCACCCTCCTGAATTACGTGGTCTTTGATCCTTACCAAGGAAAGGTATATAGGAATCCTCCCTGAGGTTCAAGCCCAAAACCCAATTGGTTCCGACCACATTCTTGTCAATTCCCATCCCCTTATGAACTACGTGCTCTTTTATCCTTGCCAAGGAAAGGTATGTAGGAAGCCTGTACAAGGTTCAATACCTCCATCTATCTGGGGCCCATGTCCTCACTCATGTCGGTTCACCCCCGTCCTGCATGACATTAAAATGTGGACCTCAATCAGCAGTAATCTGTTGTTCTCTCATTCAGTAGTAAGTTGTTTCCAACCTCATTCAGTGGTAATCCATTGAAGTCCCAAATTGAGGGTAAGACATCGTCAGATGAACTACACGAACTTTGATTCCCTGCCACGGGGATATGTAGGAATCCTCCCTAAGGCTCAAGCACATCCCCCATCTCCCGTCCTGATTTCTCCCTTGGGCCTATGTGTTTCAGGAAGGTCATGACCCAAACTGGAGGTCGTATTTCATAATGATCCCATCCATGTGTCCATTCTCACGAGTCACCTCCCTTGGTGTCCCATCATCCCACCGAACTACATGGACTTGGATTCCCTACCACAAGGATACGTAGGAAGTCTCTTCAAGGCTCAAGAACAACACTACCGTCAAATTCACAATGGTCACATATCATTCCCCCTCCACTCTATTCAACTCTCCATCATCCATATTGATTCTCAGCTGGGCCACCACATCCCGGTGGGATCATGTCATCCACCTCTTCACTGCTCCTAGTAGTACTTGGGCTGTTATCCATGCATAAGCCCCAGAATGCATTCGGGTTGTTTTCCTCGTTGTACACCCTATTTCATCACCCCTTCGAACTACGTGGGTTTTGATCCTTGTCGTCTATATAGGGTACATAGGAAACATCCATGACGTTCTATCCTAGTCAATGGTCAACCTTGGTGTCCCCCAATTCTAGGGGTGCACACTCCCTGATATTACCTTAATGGTTTTTAGATCATCTTTCATGGTGTGATATCTACCCTTGGTGTGACTCACCATATTGGGTCTTCTCTTATCGAGTGTTCTAATCCATCCACCTTGTAAACCCTCCAGGTGTTCCCTCCTAGGGATGTACCAATCTGACCTGACTATATGTGACATTTTTATCACCCTCATTTTTTCTCTGCAAGATGTTAAACTCACAGAATACCTAGCGATAAAAATGAGATTCCTGAGAAAAACCTCAGAAGACATTCCTTTGGAATAACCATATCCGCAAGATGTTAAAATCACGACGTACCCCGTGTTAAACATGGGAAGCTGAGGAAAACCTCATAGACATGCCTCCAGCTTATGATACCCACCGACTTGCATGGGATGCCTCAGTTTCTGTACTCTTGAGATGCCCTCTTATGAGGAAGAATACATGTTTCCCTATTTCCACACACCCAGAGATGACCTTACATTCTTGATGTTGTCATCTACTCTGACCGAAGGTTGCTACCATGTCAAGATCCCATGGAATGTCCTGACGGAAGTAGTGTTATTAACCGGCTTCCAGGAATATATGGCACCAGTAATGAGATTCACAAACCATGACTTAATCTATAGGGGAGACCCAGACTAGGTGAAGAGTTCTAAGGAGGAATCCACAGAAATATGAATGGACATCTCATCATCCTTTTTCGATCAAGGAGTAAACATCCCTGAACATGCGATGTATGTCGACCACCTTTGGAAAGCAAGAATGTGGGGCAACAGCTATGCGTCCTCCATAGATGGATGTGTGCACCTTGGCGAAAGCATCGGAAACAACCGCCTATGGGAGAAGTGGAAGTTAATATAGATTACCACCCAAGCGATGTTATCGGAGTCTCCCCAAGAGTATTCCACCATCACACTCCTAACCCTTAGGTTTTATGCTGGTCTTATAAGGGGTTATGTAATTAGACCCTAGCACTATGACTATGTGCATTATTTTTTTATAAAGAATATACATTCATTTTATCATTGTTACTTTGTAAATGGTTTTTAAAGCAAAAATAGTATTTTTTGATAATATTATGTTAAAAATATATATTTTGATGAATTAATGAATTTCCTAATTAAATAATGTTTTAATAAAAAATTATTACTAAATTACATTTTATTAAATATAATTAATCATATCATCTTTATATAGTTGTAATTTATATTATGGTTTGTAAGCTATTATTATCAAAACCCATGAATATTCTATAAATGGTGGATATTACTTTAAAGGTAAAAATTAACATATTTAGAAAATTATTTAGATAAAATGAAAATTATTTTTGGATTGACGGTTTATAAATTTTCTAATAGTGAAATTTTCATAATTATTAAAGACAGTCAAATTTGTGGGTAAAAATAAAATACCTTTTAAAAATATAATGTTTTTTGACATAATAATGAACCAATAGTGATGTAATAAAATACTATTAAATTAATATTTGGAAAATATATGTTTTAACATTAAAATAATTTATTTTCATGTGTTTTTGATTAATTTTATGGTGACTTAGTGGACACTCCAAGACTTAAAAAATAATTTATCTTTTTAAAGTGATTTCATTGAGAGTGTGACTCACCTCAACATAATAAAGACAAATATTTTAATAAGTTCAGTCATTTTCCTTAAAAAAATAACTTCTTTCGATCCCCAAGGGAAGAAACTATGTGAAAAACATGGATTTGTTTGTGGTTTTGAATATTTAATTATATAGATTCCAAAACCATAGCTTGTGGAATTTTACAGAATTACCCTATCATTCCCTATATAAACCCACCAAAGATCCCAATTCTATTCACTCAAAACCCTTGGAGCACGTCCCTAGTCTTCCCTCCTCTCTCTATAATCTTATTAAGGCGCCCCAAGTTCCCATCAAACCTCTCTCAAGCCTCTCCCAAGCCTTTAGGATCACACTTCCAAGTAAGGGATTTCTTTCTTTCTCATTTTTGTCCATGTTTATTTATGTTGTTATTCCCATTTATTTTCAATTAAAAATTTTGGTGTTCAGTTTTTGACATCCCCTATACATCGCGACTTTTTTTTGAATGATGAGAGACCCCTTTCTCTCTCATTACTTTCTCCAATGTACACCGGTTAGCATATAGAAATTCCATAAGGTATTTCTCTCTCATTTACATTTAAGAAATGATTTTATATTATACAAATAAATTCCATTAAATATGTTGGGATATTATCATACATGAACCCCTTACTATCCATTGCATGTATAAATTATTAGACACCCCTTTCTCTCTCATCGACCCACTTTACGATTTCTATTTGATGTCGTTATGATGTTTCGTTAATACAAAACCTTTCCATGGAAAAAACATCATATAAGTGAATACCATTCCCATTTCTCTATCAAGGGTATTAAACTTTATACAAATTTACTTATTGATTGAGGACTGACAATTTTTTATTCCACATCTTTTATTCATGGAATAAATTAAGATGATCAATGAATCCATGTTGTATGGTCTATGTGGCATGCTTATACATGAAATGAAATGATTGAGAAGGGTGTACCCTAATAATCAATCAATGCATTTGGATAATGATTGGTATCATGATACATCATGTGCTATAAGGGTTTAATCATGCTAATCTGAGTAAAATAAGTATTTAATCAAGCTCCATGTTCAATGAGCCTTGGCTCATGCTAATATCAGGTAAAATGTTGTTTCCACATCTCCATGATATGATAATCATGTTATATCATGCCTTTATGTTCATGTTTCTCTTAGGCTCCATTTATATGCCTATTTCCTAACATGTATTTTATTTTTCATGTTATTTATTTTTTAATCCCTTAATAGGATTTAAATATCACTATTTTATTATGTATTTCTCAGGTTATCCCATGTAATGCTATGTATGAAGGAATGTTGTGGACATGTAAAATAATTTTTCAAAAAAGATATTGTATTTTTTTGTCTTAAGTTGTCATGTAATGTTTTTAATCCCAAAATACACAAGACCTCTCAATATTATGCTTTTTATTATGTGAAATTTTATCAAATAAATTATTTTTAAATGTGTAAAAAAGAAGAGGGTTGTTATTGCGAGTGTTACACACAACAAAAATGTTTATACGATAAATTATTTTATATTTCTTATTATTTAAATGGGATAATTATAATATATCCATTAATATTATTAATATTAATAGTAATAAATACTTTTAAAATATTTTTTATAATTTTTTTATATTGGTAAACCATATTGATAATGAAAGATAAATTTTTTTGTAAAGTCCTTATCTGTTTAAAAATACTATGAACTACAAAACATATCCTTTTATAAAAAGGAGTAAAATTAATTTTAGGCACATATAAAAAATTAATTTGTTAAAATAAATTTCATTTATTATTTCATAATTAGGAAATTATCTTATGGTGAAATTTTGTAATTTTTCTTATAAATTTCATTATTTTAATGAATAGTGAAAATATTGGCTTTTAGTTAGAAAATGTTGTTTCGTTTAAATAATTATAAATGATAAATTATATTTAAAATTATTTTAATGGTAATAATAGATCAATTATACATATATTATTGAAATTTAGGTCACTATAAGAAATTTCACTTTGAAATTGAATATAAAAACATAAAAAACTTTTGAGCTTTTACCTATTTTAAAAACCCTTAATTTTGTCCTCTCTACAGGATTAGAATTTCCCTTAATGTTTCTACTTCTTTGAATTAAATTTAGATCAACCAACATAGAACATTTTAATAAGTATATTTTTTATAGACTAATTAGATCATGTTGATTTTTCAACAAAATGATTAGTATATGTGATTAAAGTTAATTGTAATGATTAATGTCAAATTAAGCTTAATTAGGGACTACACCTTAATATTTGGGGAACAAATGACATAGACAGTTGTCCAAAACCCATTTTATGGAAATATTTCTTCCAAAAACCTTCCATTAATTATTTAGGTTGGTTTGGTATAACTTTTTATAAGTAATAACATGTGTAAACACAACTTGTTTTCTAAAAATCCAAGTGAGACCTTTTCTGTCCCAATAAAATACCACTATTTATCTGACATCCTCACACCTATTAAAAATATTATTATTGTCAATTAAATTCCCTATAAACATCCCAACATACATAAAATACTCTTATAGGCCCTCATTTTGGTATAAGGAAATCCAAGGAATTCTTTTTTCCCCAAACCAAAAGGAGTTACCCGATGAAGATGAAACGTCTTCTCCCAAGTCCATTCTTTTATTTCTTTCTCCACCCCATCCACATTATTTTCTCCATAATTTTATAAAAACACCAGTTTACTAAATATAATTGTATTTTTTAAACTATTTTTAAACCTACACTTACACACACCTCTATCTAATTGATACTGAACATATTTTTTATGTGTACGTTGAACTACTACCTCAGTAAATGATGATTGTTCAATTTTCCTTACATCCTATCATGGTGGAAATTATAGAGGAAAATTTTTATATATGTAATATATTGTATCTATTATTTATTTCAACTTATGTATTCTATTTTTAAAACATATTCCTTTTTACCTTCTATTTTGTGTTAATATGATATTTTTGTTTTAGGGAGTGTGGACTACCTCCCCCTCAAAGTGATATGATTCTGTCATACACTACGTGGATTATATTATGGATATTTTTGTTGAATATATAATATATATATGATTTCATAAAGACACTTTAATTAATATATATATATATATATATATATTTATTTATTTTACATTCTTTCAACACCATAATTAAACAAAAATTGTGTTCTTGCATTTGTACGGCCTACCATCTCTCTGAACAGTGTGTTTTGTTTCATAATTATATATTGAATAGATTATTATAAAAAATATAATCTATTTAAATTTTATTTATATTATTTTTTACATTCTGAAAATAATGATATTAGTATAAGGATCAAAGATATAACAAATTAATACACTTGTGAAAAACAAAGTGAAGATTACCCAAAGTGTAAACTTAAAATAAAATTATTCACAAGTGGGTAAAATAAATTACTAATAAATACATATATGGTATTATATATAAGAATATGGTTCTCTAAATATATTTATAATAAATTTATATTTATTATACATGAGTTTTTATTGAGTATGATTAGAGTTAAGAAACAAGGGAAGGGGATTTCATCTCACATTTTTTTCATGAGATATATGCTATGTTAGCCACTCCTTCCTTTTATGTGGTTTATATACTACCCATGATTTTATTCAATGTACCATATAATTAAATTTATTTTTATTCCTATTTCAATTTAATAATCTTTTGATCAGGGGTTTAGGTTTTAAAATATACAAATCAAAGAAAAAAAATTATCTCAGATTGCCTTTTTTGAGACTCATGTTTTGTTATCTACCTAAATTCTATTTTTAGGTGAATATAATTTCATTTTAAATTTTATGAAATTAGTTTAATTTTTTTATGATTTCTATGATTGAAATAATTTCCCTTTCTTACACGGATAGTTTGATTCCATGTTACCATGTAATAATAGTTTATTCAGACAATCTCATCGCCTTTTGAGATTGTTTATGTTTATGCTTCCTTTAAATAAATATTATGAAACATATCTCAAAAAAATAATCAAATTTATTATAATATTATTATTAATGATATATTATGGTATTGGTACTATCATTATAGTCTTTGGTACATAAGATAGTTAATAAATTATATTTATGAAACCCCGAATTAACCCTATCTCCAGTCGGATGTCTATGTTTTCTAAAAATGGTTACAAGAATATTCCACTATTCCCTGTAAATATTTAAATGAAATTTTTTAACTTTTTTGTCTTTTAGAATTTTTTTCTGAGGAATATTCTTTTAAATATATAAATGATTATTTTTTCCGAACATTTTACCATGAAAAAAGGATTGTTATTTTTACCTCATACGAAAAGTACGGATTTATCGATTATCAATTCATTCAAGATTTCATTTCAAGTTTAAAAAGATAAAATTTTATAAAATAATTTATAAATTTTCTCAAGTAAAGGGTTTTCAATATTTTTCAATATTCTTTTTTCTAATTTTAAGGAAAATGTTTTTCAAAGGTATAAAGTTTTAAAGATCCTTTTTCAATGAAGAATGGATATTTACTTCAATAAATGTTTTCAAAATATCAGTACAAGTTATCTTCCATATAAGATGACATGTTTTTATGTTACTCATGACCTTATCGGAAATTTTGAAAATGTTATATTCAAAATATTTCATGAACATTCTATGTTTTGATAGAAATATTCTTATGAAAATTGTTTCACATCGATGAGTTTTGTACTTGTGAAACTCATTTCTTCTAATAGGTTATGCTTTCACGTAGTGATAATAATGCCTATATATTTTCATAGGATATGATTTGATGAAATTTTAATGATACTCATTTCATTTAAAGGGTTGTGATTTGATATTTATAGAACCTATTTCTTTTAAGGGGCTCTGATAGAATGAATGTTTTAATATCTTATAGAATATGTATGAAAGATTTTAATATGAGATCGGTAGGACCTATATCACCCTCTAATGAATTGGGTAATGATATGCTTTATATGAGGTCAAATGGTATATCAGTTGTGGCCAAAGCCTAAACACAAGAATTTACTAGTGTTGTAGCCCAATCCTAAAAGATAGAGGGTACACGGGTTATATCCCCATCCAAAAAACAAGAAGGTAGATGTGTTGTAGCCCAATCCTAAAATAAATAGGGTACACAGGTTATTTCTCAAGCCCAAAAACAAGAAGGTAAATGGTTTTTATCAATGTAATAAAAAAAATAGGGTACATAAGTTATCACACAAACCCAAAAACAATAAGGTACAAGGGTTGTAGCCCATGCCTAAAAGAAATAGTGTACACGAGTTGTATCCCATGCCTGAAAACAAGAAGGTACTTAGGTTTTAGACCACATGTAAATGTATATATGTTATAGTGGTTTTACCCCCAAGCCCAAAAACTACAAGGAACATGGGTTTTAGCCCAATCCATAATGAAATAGGGTACATGAGTTGTTATCCCAAGCTCGAAAATGGTACACGGGTCATAGTCCAAGCCTAACATGTTTTGAAGGATATAATAGGTAGCTTTCACAATATTTTTTTTATTTTTTTGTGTATTACATACATTCTATGACCTGCTAATCAGTTATTATTTCACGAATTTTGTATATAATTTCTTATTAATTGTTTCTTATGAACTACCAATCTTTATCCCATAACTCATTTTTGTGGTCTTTTATATCCAGGGTATGATATTATAATGTTACAATCATGTTCCCATACCCCAATGTTCATGTTTATGATTAAATGTATCCACTGTTTACCCTCAATGAGTATATGATCACACCCCATTTTATAATTCACTTCAGTAGTTTATGAAAAAAGGTTTTATCTAGAAGTAATACTGGTGGATATCTTCATGGGATATGTTTAAGATAGTTTACTAGGATAGAGGATTTTGTTTCCATTTTTCCAAATACACTAAACTATTATGGTCATTAATCATTTATTTTAGTAATATACCCAATATTCACCAAAAAAGATTTAATATACTTGTATGTTAGTCCTAGGTCTCAATAGTTGGTATTGAAGGAATGTTTTAGTGATAGTTTTCAATATTTAATGAGAAAAATATATTTATATCACAAGGTAAACTTCTTAGAATATGTCTAGGTATGTCTCAAAGGTTAATTATAAGGATGACATAACATTTAGGGAAATTTCCTGGAATGTTTTTTAAATAATTGTGTGAAATAATTTAAATAGAATTTTTCGATGGATAACCTAGGATAAACATAAGGCTTCATATATTAAGGAATGTGTCATGATTTAGACATCATATAAGTGACTTTTCATGATTATTTGGTTCCTCTGTATGATAATTGTTTCTTACTCAGTGACTTTTGGATTTTGTAAATGGTCGAAACCTAAAAGATCCTAGTTAATGGTGAATGTGAGGGACAATACAATGATTATTCTATTTCTGATCTGAATGATTTGGGATCTAGAATTAAAATCCCCAGTTGTATGCTCCTGCATCTTTCTCATGATATGAGTCATGATGAACTTGAAAATGATCAAAGGAGGGAATGACATTATATTCAGTCCCTCAAGAGGAAATTTCAACTTTCTTTTAGTAGGTCTTCTGAACCAATTGTTGATTATCACTGGATTAGTACCACTAAAAAGATATTCTCTATTCTATAGAGTCTGAATCATGAGAAAGCAATTGTTTTTGTTCTTTAGTTAGAAGGTGATGCATATAAATATTGAACCCTAATAAAGAATATGAGGAAACAATATGAAACCAAATTCATGTATTTAGATGATTTTTAGAACTTATTATTCAATAAGTAACTTCTGTAGGTTCAATTTATGAATATTGAAAAAGAGTTTCATGAGTTGAAGAAAAAGGATGATTAATCTGTCAGTCCCTACGATGAAAATTTCACAAGGAATGTGAGGTATACTTTTGGAATTATAATACAACCATAAAGTCAGGTTGAAAGTATCATTAATGGATATAATCCAATTCTAAAAAGGGAACTGGCCAAAAGATACATTTGTATCTATGAAGATATTTTGTGTTGTGCAATCAATGTTGAAATTCAGGTTAGAATTACGTATCAATATCCTGATTTTAATTGAAATAGGAAGATGAAGTTCAAAGGACAATCAACAAACCATGGAAATAAGAATATGATCCCTTATTTGTGGTCTAATTTTGGAATGAAGTGTGGATAGAATTCCCTTAATGGAACTAGTAAATGTATTTAGTGAATAATGGAAGTAAATCAAGCAATTGAAAGCTAAAGTGATTGGAAAATGATATATAACGATGCGAATAATGAGAGAATTCCTTAGGATGAATGTTCCACGGTTCAATGTTTCAATTATTGTTCATTTTGGAATTTCACCAAAAAGTCACCAAATCCTATGGTTAATATTGGTGATCAGTTCCAACAACATCTGATGTTATAGGAAAAAGTAAAGGAATATGGGATCATAATGGATGAAGTAATCCAAGATAATTAACAAGTATCTATCCTTCACTCCTTATTTTGGACTTTTATGTTTGATTTTGTATGAATAATACTTATGAATGACTTATTATTCATACTTTGCTGAGATTTTATGTGATTATCATTCCCTCTATAGATTATGGAATAATAAAATCACAATTCATATTCTATTAGTACATGGTTGGACACATGTATCTAATAAATATTTATTTGAGATAAGATATTATATAAGGAATATAGAATGAATTATATTTTGGATGGGGAATATGGTTAACCATTTATGGAAAGTTCAAGTTAATATTCAGTTGAGTTTAGTAATATTATATTGTTTTCACTCTATATAAGGATTCATTCATATTTGATACCCTATTTAAACAACCTTGTATTGATGGTAACTAAAGAAAAATGTGATGGAATATAATGGGTTTAATTATCTATTAGTACATCAAGAATGAAAAAGTGACTTTACTTTCTAGAGAAATAGGTGAAGCGGATGAAGGAACAAGGGGTGAGGTTATCCAAAAATCATGAAAGTATATCTTTTCATGAATTTTTTTTAACATTAGTTAAAAAGGATCTTGAAATAAAAAAGTTATCCTAGAAATTTCATTTAAAATTAATCCAAATTACCCCTAGGTCATCATTGATTTATGGATTTTTTATTTCTAGCTTTCTCTAGACAATGTTCTCTATCACTATCCTTCGAAACGTGATTGTTAGATTTTTCTTCCCTGTCCATGTTTTCACATCCCACCTATGTTCCCATATGTGTAAACCTAGATATATGTTACTTTGGGTCACCGTTATGGTTCCAAAATTCCCTTTTTATGTGAAGTTTATATATATATATATTTACTATGTGGGTTTATATGAATGAAACATTCAAGTATTAATCCTTTGATAACCTAGAAGAATTTTGAGGGAGAAATTCATTTTAAGGGGGATAGAATGAAACTCCCGAAGATTTTGGGAAATATTTTCATTGAATTAATTTATCATTTTTATATACTAAAT
This sequence comes from Viscum album, assembly GCA_963277665.1. Taxonomy (NCBI): domain Eukaryota; kingdom Viridiplantae; phylum Streptophyta; class Magnoliopsida; order Santalales; family Viscaceae; genus Viscum; species Viscum album. The sequence goes on along the minus strand of OY728122.1, from coordinate 463,056,427 downwards.
TTAAAGTGACTCTAGAAAATTTTGTATTTATTTATTTATATTAAAACACTATGTCAAACATTTCTTTCACAGAACACAAACTTGTATTTTGCTACACGCAACACTGACTTCGCTTGCGCTATACACAACACTAACTTTTCTTGTGTTACACAACACTAAATCAGTTCACAATACACTAAAAATTAAATATTCATATCTTATATGCAACCCTAACATGGGGTATGTTACATGCAACACCAATGTGGCGTATGTAACACACAACAAGGATGTTTTACAAAACAAAATTTTACTTTTATATTTATTTTAAAGATTTAATTATCAACATGTAATGAAATATAGTAATATAAATAGTAATAAATATTTTTCAATTTTTTTTTATTTTTTTTATAGAAAGAGCTTATTGATAATGAAAGGTATAATTTTTAGTAAAGTCCTTCTATGATTAAAAATATTATGAACAACACTCCATGTACTTCTATAAAAAAATTAATTTTAGTCACATAAATATATTGTATAAGATAATATAAACTTCATTTTTGAATCCAGAATAATGATACTAGATTAGGGTAAATTTTGGCATTTTTCTGAGAAACTTCATTTTTTGATGAATAGTGAGAATTATTGCTTTTTAGATAGAAATAGTATTTTCGTTTAAATAATTTCTATTAAAAATTTATATTTTAATTTTTCTAGAAAAACCTAATATCCATTATACATCAATAAATACAATTTATTTCATTATAAAAAATTTCACATTGAAATTGATTATAAAAATGTCATTGACTTCTAAACTTATTTCTACATTTTAAACCCCATAATTTAGTCTCGTCTGCGGGATTAACATGAATTTAATTTCTCCGCTTCTGTAAAATGAATTTAAAAAAAACTAAAGTAAACTATTTTAATAATTTTATACTAAGAATCTAATTATATCTTTATTATTTTAGATAAATATTATTAGTAAAATTAATTAATGTTAATCACAATGATTAAGGCCAAATTTAGCTTATTTAGGGACTAAACCTTAATCTTAGGTACCCAAATGACCTATACACTTTTTCAAAACCTATTGGATTTCCATATCTAGGACATAATACTTAAAATATTGATTTATTTTTGTTTTTATGAATTTTTTTAGGTACAAAAATGTGTACACCGGACTTGTTTTAAAAAGATCAATGTGATTCTATTTACTTCCCTATAAAAGGCCACCACCTCTCCCAAATCCCCGCACCTCTCAAACCTATTTGTTTTGGTCACGATAATCCAAAAAACATTCCCAAAATCCCTCACTTCCATATATAATCCTCTCATTGAGAATAAAACAATCCATGGAAGCCTTCTGGCACAAACCAAAAGGAGTTACCCGATTAAGAGGTAACGTCTTCTCAAAAGCCCTTTATTTTATTTTCTTTATCCCCCCATTAAATTTATTTTTTCAATGATTGTATATAAATAAAAGTATCTTATATATACTGGGTTTTTATATTAGTAGTTTTAATCCTACACTTACACACACCACCATCTAATGGATAACAAACATACTATTTATGTTTACGGTGAACTTCCACATCACTAAAGGATGATTGTTGAATTTTTCTTATTGCCTCTCGCGGTGGAAAATATAATGGACACTATTTTTTTATATTACATTTATTATATTTATTATTTATTTAGACTCATGTGTTCCATTTTAATAAACATATCTATTTTCCCTTTAATTTTGTGTTAAGATGATAATTTCGTTTGAGGAAGTGTGGACTACCGCCCCCTCAAAGTGATATGATTAATTCATACAATATGTGGGATATATTAAGGATAGTTCTAGTGAATATATATTATATATAAATGATTTCATAAATCTACTTTAATAATTATATACATATACATATATTTATTTTACATTCCTTCAACACTATAGTTAAACGGAAGTAGAGTTCATGCATATATATACGGCCTATCGTCTCCATGAATAGTTTATTTAATTGAATACATATATGTTATATATATTTTTATAATACATGTATAAAATATATAAATGAAATTTATATCATGTTTTAAATTCTAGAAATCATTATGTAATTATAAGGACTAATGATATAACAAATTAAGACACATGGGAAAAAACAAATATTTCCGAATGTGTAAGCTTAACATGAAATTTCAAAAAAGTGTGTAATATAAAGTCATAATAAATAAAAATATTGTATTATATATAAGAATATGGTTCTTAATAATATTTAAAATAAATTTTTATTTATTATACAGGATTTTTGAGCGAGTATAACGAGAGTCAGGAAAAAAGGTAAATGGATTTCATGTCACTTTTTTATTTCTGGGAGATACATTCTATATTTGACACTCTTTCCTTTTTTGTTGTGTATGTAACTCCAATGATTGTATTATATATATCATATACATAAATTTATGTTTATTTACATATCCAATTTATAATCATTCTTTCAGGTGTTTTAAGTTTCAAAAGTAACCAAATCGGGAAAATAATTTTCACTCAATTTTATTTCATTATATTCATGCATTGTTATGAACCAAAAATATATTCAGAAGTGTATATATATCCAATTTAAATGTTTTATCCTGAAATTACTTATTTTCATGATTTTTAAGCTTCCTATAATTTCAATTTCTTACATGGAGAGTATGATCCCAAGTTACCAGGTTATAAGAGATTATTAATATAATCTCATCGATATTCAAGATTATTTATGTTAATGCTTACATTGATGAAATTTTATAATACATATCTCAAAAAAAATCATGAAATTTATTATCCTCTGGTTATTCATGACATATTATTTTATTTTTACCACCATTCTACGCATTGGTATATATGATAGGTAAGAATGTATTTTTAAGGAATCCCGACTTCACCCTCTCTTTGGTAGGAAGTCTATGTTTTCTAAAAAGGGTTACAAGAATATTATTATATTCTCCTAAAATATTTAAAGTAAATTGTTCCATTATTTTCTATTAGAAATTCTTTAAAAGGAATATTCTCATCTCTTATAAATTGATGATTTTTTCTAAAGTTTTTATCATGTAAAAGGATTGTTCTTTTTACCTTGTACTACATGTATGGATTAATCTACGAACAATTATTTAAATATTTCTTATCATGTTTAAAAATAATATTTTTTAGAAAATTTTATTAAAACATATTTTAAAGGTTTTTTTTCAATAGGTTTTAGATATTATCTTATATGTCATAAAATTAAATTTTTTTCAAGAGGTTTTAGGTTTTAAAGATCCATTTTCAATGATTAAATGATATTTACCTCAAGAAATGTTTTTAAAATATCCTTCAAAGTTATTTTGAATATAAGATAACATCTATTGATGTTAATCTGGCAATTCTAGGAAATGATCCAGTGGCTCTATTCATAATCATTATTGAAATATTTTTTTATAGAATTAGTCTAGTGACACCTGTTTCACTTACATGGGTATTATGCTTTTGATCCCTGCATATTATCATGAGATATGCATTCATGAAGTGATTATGAGACCTATATCTTTTCATTGGTAATGATGTTATGAAATTTCAATGATACCCATTTCATTTCATGGGTAGTTATTTGATGTTTATTAATCCTATATATTTTTATGGGTCCATATATGATGTTTGTTCTATTATCTTGTGGAACATGTATAAATGATTTTATTATAAGATAGGTGGGACCTATAAATCCCACCAATGAATTGGGTGATGATAAGTTGTATGTGAGCTCAATGGGTTCATATGTTTTGGTTTAGGCCTAAAAATAATAAGGTACATGTATTGTAGCCCATAAATAAAATAAATAGGGTACATGGCTTATAGGCCAAGCTCGAAAACTATAAGGGACATAAGTTGTTGCCCAATCCTAACAAAATTTGTTTACATGAGTTATATCCCAATCCCCGGAACAAGAATCTACATGGGTTGTAGCCCTTGACTAAAAGAATTAGGGTACACATATTATATCCCAAGCCCAAAAATAAGAAGGGGCATAGGTTGTAGCCCAAACATATAAGTAAGGAGGGTACATGGGTTGTATCAAAAAACCAAAAACAAGAAGGTACATGGGTTGTATCCCAAGCCTAAAAGTAACAGGGTACATGTATTGTTATCCCAAGAACAAAGGAGGTATATGGGTCATCTCCCAAGCCTAACTTGTTATAATGTTCTCAGTAGGTAGCCTTGATATAATATGTTATATTCCTCTGTGTATTCCAAAAATTATGTTTCTTATTCTTTATGTATGCTTTCATGGATTATGTTCTTCATTTCATTTGAATTCATGTACTATGAACTGCCACGATTTACCACATAACTCATGTTTATGATCTTGGAAATGTAGGGTCTGACCTTCTAATGCAACGATCACATTCTCATATCCCTGTGTTTATTTTTATGCATACATATATCCACTATTTACCCATAATGATCAACCGAGATCACCCCTTTTTATATTTACATTCCATGGGATATGATGAAATGTCTAATGTAGAATTATTAAAGGTGGATATCTTCATGGGTGTGACACCTAGATGTTTTTATGAAATAATTAATTTAATTAATTTTAATTATTATGTAACTTTCATTGAATGAAATCATGAGTTTAGAAAAAATATGAGAGTCCCTTTTTATAAAATTACATTTATAGCCTAGCAATTAGGTTAATGTGAATAATTATAACTATCATACGAAAATGCATTGTGAATTCATTAGCTCCCAATTATTTATGAAAAATATAAATCAAATAGTTATTTTTTTGAGAGAATAACTACTGGTAATGAAATTAATGATATATATGTGTAATAACATCTTTTATATATTCATCCGATAGATATTTTAGTCATAGGGTATGAATAAACCCTATTCGATGTATAAAGATATATTTTTATGGTAAATTCTACGCCTTCAAATGGTGAAAAACTTTTAAATTATGATTTTTACATATTAATGATTTTTATATGACAACATAAACATGTTATTTTTAATAGGCATATAAAACTTTACTCTGGATTAATTTCAAATATTTTTCTGATAACTTTCACGTTTTTATGAATAGTTAAATAATACTACATTTTATGAAAAAGACTTTTTACATAGAAATAATTTATATAGATAAATTATAATATTGAATGGTTACAAAATATAAATATAATATATTTTAATCATTCAATATAATTTATGTCATTAGCATAAATATTACATTGAATTCACAAGAAAAAGCATTTTTATTTTTAACAATTTTTAGCTTTTTTAACTCATTACATCCGTTCGATAACGTGATTAATTATAAATTATGTAATCAAAATTTTGTGTTTTTAATTTTAAAAATGGGATCCATATTTCGAATAAGTAGTTCCAATTTATGTAAATAGATTTATTTTATTTCTGGGAATTATGAATAGTAACATTGTTAATTTTTGTTTAACACGGTAAAAGGGTAAACAAAGTAATAAAGGGTAAGAATACTATTATAAAATTACCCAAACACTGGTATTGATTTCATTGTATTTCGTTTATTATACCTAAATCATCCTTTGGTCGAAATGGTATCCTTTTCAATCCACATGGAAGAGATTAGAGCATTTAATTTAATTTATTTAAATAAAATATGTCCCACTGAAATTTTAACAACTAAATCATATTTAAAATAATGATATACTAAAGATAGTTTCAATTATAAATAATCATTTGAAATATAAATTTATTTCATTTATCATGGAATATTTTTTTATTTTTTTAGGAAATAAATACTTACCTTAATAGCTTATACATTGATAATGATGAAATTATTTAATTGATATAGAATAAATAGTATAGTTTTATTAAAATAATAATACCCATTAAAAGATCCAAACACATGAAGAAGTATTTTTATTCTATTATATATCCACCATAATCATCAAAGGGTCATGTTACTGACCATTTGGAGCCTTATAGAAGAGATTATGACAGTTCTATTATTTTATTTAAAGTTATGTTAATGTTATCACCTTCAAAATTTAATAAGTATAAAATTTTAAATATTTGATTTTCCAGAAGTTAAATTATAACAAAATTATTCTTATAAAATATATTATATTATCATGATCACTGTATTTTTTTTATTCAACACAAAAACATATTAAATAACTACACAAAACTATGGTAGTAATTACTTCACTAAGATATATATCAAATAAATTTTATTAAAATATTTAAGTGGACATAATTTTGGATAATTTACATGTGTAATGAATTTTCTAGATGATCCAGACCTAATAGAAATATAATAAAATTGTTGGTTCAAATTTATCTTGTTATAATAACATTCTTAAAAATGAAGGAATTGAATAATGTCAAAATTGATACTATTGATTGTTTATCAAAATAATATTTTATTAAATTATGTAAAAAAATAATTTTTTTTAAAATATATAATAACTACTACATAGTAGAAAATGATCTAATTTATTTATGTATGGTCTATTTTACATGAAATAAGGAAATAATGCACCCTTTTAATATTGAATTATTTATTACCTTAGTTAAAAATTAAATTAAATAACTAAGTGATAATTAGAAATATAATATTCAAATTGATATAAATACTTATCAAAATTTTATTGTTTGATGAGATTAAAACCGTAAATAATATCATATTTGAAATTTTCATTTTTTGATGTCTTTGGGTATGATTTCAGTTTGTTATAAATTATTATTTATGGGGTTTCTAGAAGTGCCCCTCACCACAATTATAAAAGGGAACCTCTTCTCTCACAAATTCACTTCACATTAAACCTTCAAGATAGGCCTTCCCCTAACATTTTCCTTCTCAATTTATCTATTTAACATTCTAGTGGTTTTGGTCATTTTCAAGGACCAACTCCAGTGATCTATGAAAAGATTTAGAGGAAGCATGTCGAGGAAGAGGTAATATCTTCTACCAATTTTATCAAAGTTATTTATTCTTTTACTACCTCTTAATTTGTTGTTTAATTATAAATTAATATCATCTGTATCACTTATATTCTATCATTTTATTATAATTATGAAACAATGATATTACACCTTTATCCATCCTATGAAAAATGAAAATCACCACACGTGTGTACGTACGGCTTACCGTCTCCATGCTGGGGTGTAATCTGCTTTTCACAAAAACCATAAATGGATGGGTATGACGATGGGAATAATAAAAATATATTCTTATTATAATATGACTATAATTTTGAATTATTTTACACCATCATCTTCAACACCATTCAACAATTATGGGAATGATATCATTTCACGTATGTATATAACCCTTACTGTCTCCACAAAGTGATGTGATTCATTTAACATGATCGTCTATAAATTAAAATTATAAACATGAATGGAATGAATAAATATGATATATATTATACCAATATAATTTTTTATCTGATATAACTATAACCTATGAAATGTAACATCAACCTATCAAAAAAACATTTCATAAGAAAATAAATCCTTTAATATCTGAATAACAAGTGACAATTAAATGTTTCTAACTGATTAAAATTTGATCATATAAGATATCATAAAAATGAATATGATTCTGTAAAAAGTTAATAATATTATTTCAATCATTATACAAGATGTTTTTATACATACTAAGGATATCAGACCTATGGTAATGGATCATTTTCATTTCTCATTAATATCTGAGATAGTTTTTATGTAAGTATTTACTAGGATATATTTAACATCCAGGTCTATGTTTCCCAAGTATATGATAATATTTATATTCTTATAAAAAAATTATTATTAATTTGACCTTTTGGTGAATTTTTATTAAATGTTATGAAAAGAATATTTTGTCATTATTTGTTACGAGGTACTTTTTGACTTCTCCATCAAACGTATAAGGGGAATGTTTTTTAACTTATATAACATGATTGGATTTTTATGTCTTCTTAATTCCTTATTTCCATGAAGCTTCATATACACAATTTCATAATTATTTTTTAGAAATAAAATTCTTTTAAAATTTCTAGGCATTTTGAGAAAAGAAAATGTTTTTGAATATGAAAAAATGTTTTCCTCAAAAATTAATTCCAACTATATTATCAATATTATTTTCCATCTAGGATTCCTCTATTTAAATAGGGTTATGTTATTATGCAAATTATTAATATGATTTTATTGTGTTAATGATGTAATGTTATTTTATAGGGATTATTTTATGATGGAATGATGTTTAAGAAACCCATTTAATATCTTAGGTTATGCTATGATGAATGATTTTCAGTTTTTTGGAACACAAAAGAATGATTTAATTATGAGATGGGTGGGACCGATATCTCCCACCAATGAATTGGGTAATTATTTATATATCAAGAGATAGACATGACTAGAACAACAGGTAAATCTAGTTCAGTAATATACGGGTAGAATGGTAAGTAAACCCAGTTCGGTAATGTATATTGTCCGGTATGATGGTCTTGGTAATAATCCATGGCTAATTTGAAATGATTTTCTATGCTTATGTGTATGAATCATAACATCATGTCTCATATTATGAATTTTGGGTTTATATCCATTAATAATTTTGACCATTTATCCCATGGACTGATATCACGATCTTTTGTATAGAGGATAAGACTTCTAAATGATATGTTTTAATGTCTCGTGATTATGATATGATTGATATTTCATTTTTTTACCATTACTAATAATTTGAGCTCACTTATTCATATGTTTCTTTTCCCCAGGTCCTGAATAATGGTATTAATTAACTTATATAAAAAAGGAGCCTAGTTATGCAGAAATAAGTGGGAGACAACGTAGATGTTTTATGGACCATTTTTTAATGATTCCCACTTTCTAAAGACACAATACCTATATGGGCATGTCATTCCATTATCATAATATTTAATTAATAAACATCAATTTTTTGTAATATTAATGAATGTAATGTATGGGTTATTGTATATGGTTTCAGAGGAAATGTATAGTTATCCTTCAGAAACTAGAATGTGAAAGCCTCAGTAAGAACCATAAATATATGTCTAAGTATAGGTTACAATATTAGTGTTTTAGAAATGACCATGAATAACCTGGGATAAAACCAAATGTTTTCAAAATTGAAATATTATTCATGATTATTTGGATTTACCATTATTATTAGTGTTTCTCACCCTATGACTCTTTGTCTTAGTCAATGGGTGGAAACCGAAGGAATTGCATTAATGCTGAAGGTGAGGGGAAATGAAATGATTGTCCTCATTAGAAACCAAATGTTATGGGTTCTATAATGAAAAATATTATAGCCATGATCACACAACATTATTAATCTATAAATCGTGTAGTCCTTCCAAATGAGAGAAGGATGGATAAAAATTCTTCTGATTCCTTCAAGAGGCATTGTCCACATTCTTTTAGCGTGTCTTCTGATCCATTAGTGGATGAACAATAGATCTGTACCACTAAAAATATATTGCTAGTTCTACAATGTTATAAACATGATAAATTAATCTTATCAGTCTATCATTTGAAAGGTGAAGCAGATCAATGGGAGAATATTATCAAGAATACAAGTCAAATAGTTGAAATTGAGTCCATGGAATGGGATGAGTTAAAAAACTTATTTTTCAATAAGTACATTCCTAGTATTCCTTTAAAAAATATAGATAATTAGTTACATGAAATTAATCAAAATGATGATGAAGATGTTTGTACAAACGAATAAACTTTTAAAATACTTGAAAGGTTTGATTCAGGAATTATTATTCATCCTGAGAGTAAAACTGATTGATTATTTGGAGGATTAAAACCAAGTCTCTAAAGGGTATTATCTATAAGGTAATTTAATATCGGGAGGAAATCATTTGATGTTATCTCAAAGTTGATATGATGATTGGAGTAACCCATCAGTCATATGGGTTTGATAAGAAGTGAAAAATATAATTCAATGAAAAATCTAAAAACCACACTAAATAGAATATGATTTTTCCCTTATGATCAAATTTTGTAGAGAAACATGGAGGATATTGTCTTAAAGGGACTATTAAATATTTAAAATATGGGAAAGAAGGTCATCAAGCTATTTAATACCGAAGTTATGGGAAATATGCCTAATTATAGGAATAGAGAGAAGTATACACAGAATTTAACTCCAACACTTCGATGATAAAGTGCAAGGAAATGTGGAATTATTCCAATCAATGCTCTAATCCAATGTATATTGATGATGACCAATGACATAAAAACCCTAAGTCAAATGAATAATTAAAGTCACATAAAATCAATATCGATGATGTGGAGTAGGATAATGAAGTGTTGAATGCTACACTTACCATCCACTCTAAATAGGAAAATGTTTTATTTGATTCTAGATCCACCCATTCTTTTATTTATGAATAATTTTATAATGGTATCATTGTATTACCTCAATAATTAGATATTGAATTAACAGTGAAAAATCCTAATGGCACAATGGTCGCAACAAATGTTTATAATTATTCTTTGGTTGATGTTTGTGGGAAAGTGCATCCTACAAATTTTGTGATTCTTCCAATAGTATTATTTGATGTGATTTATGGCATGGATTATATTTCTCTATATGGATCTCATATCAATAACCATGGGGGGAAGTGACATTTTATATTACAAATCTATTTATGATCATCTATCAATGCAATGTGGAATATAACCTTCTAGTAGAAATTTCTTCCATATAATGGGTCTTGATCCTTATAAATGAAGTTTATCTATCTCAAATGGTTGGGGAGAAACTAAAAATTATCAGTGCACCCATTTTGTGGGATTTTGATTATGTCTTTACAGAGTAATTTCTAGGTCTTCCACCAAACCATGAAGTTGATTTTTCAATAGAACTCGTATCGGGTGCTATGCCTATTTCAAAGAAACACTATAGAATGTCCCCAATTAAGTTGTGGGAATTGAAGAAGTAACTCCATGAGAATCATGATAAAGGAATCATACACTCTAGTGTGTCACATAGGGTAGAACCAATTCTATTAGTTAAAAAGAAGGATAGATCAATGAAACTCTTTATTTATTATAGAGGACATAACAAAATTACTATCATGAAAATTTATCCTCTTCCCCACATTGATGACTTATTCATCCAACTATGTGAAGCTCAATAAATTCCACGATTGATCTTTTTTTAGGATATCATCAATTGATTTTAACGAAGGAGGATATACTAAAGAAGGAATTTTGTATATGGTATGGACACTATGAATTTATTGTGATGCCTTTTGGTATTACTAATGACACCTATATCTTTATTATTTTAATTAATATAATCTTTAGAAACTAACTTGATTAGTTTGTGGTAGTATTTATCGATGATATTCTTAAGTATTTGAATATATAGGAAGAACACGAATACTATATGAGAATTGTACTGAATACCAAGAGAAATAAGATGTTTTAGGAAAAAATTACGAATTTTTAATTTTGGCTTCATAGAGTTTATTTTTTTGGGTCACATAATCTCTATAAATTGAATATATGTGGATTCACCAAAAACTGAAGTTTTCAATAGTTGTCCAATACCAAAAATGGTAACTGAGATTCAAAACATTCTTGTATTTGATTTATATTATTCACTTTTTGTGAAATATTTTTCACAATTATCTAATCCACTCAGCTAGTTGACTTGAAAATGATTTATGTTCATATGGATGGAGGAATGTGAAGGTAATTTCAAATTGCTATAAAAAGCTTAGCTACTGCACCTGTTCTAACACTGCCTTGAAGTGGATAATTTTTTGTGTTCTAATGTGATGGATACAAGAAGGTTATGGGTTGTTTTCTCATGAAAAATAATATGGTGATATATTATGCCTCACCAAAGATGACAATCCATGTTAAAATTACTGAAATCATGATTTAGAGTTTGTTGTGATAAATATTTTATTAATGATAAGAAGGAATTATCATTATGGTGAAACATGTGACATTTATACTAATCAAAATATTATAAAATATATTTCATATGAAAGGACTAGAATGTTTTCCAATGAAGATGGTTAGATTTGATTAATGATTAAAACTACTCAATACATAACCACACTAGAAAATCAAACAAGGTGGCATATTCTTTGATTTGACATGACCTTGCTAGCCTATCTATGGTGAGGATCACAAAAGATTCAATATTTATGGATTTGAAAATGATGGATCATGAATTTTAAATGGTAGGGCTATTATAATAGCTTTCTAAAATAAATGATCAACTATATATACAAGTGAAGATTAAAGAGGCAAAAAAGGTAGATATGGAGCTAGAAATGATGGTGAGAAATTTACTTGATTTGAACCTTGATTGAGATGGAATAATAAGGTTTCAGAATCATGTTTTTATTCCTCTTATATAAAAATTAATGAATTATATATTGTATGTGGCTCATAGTTCTTCATTCTCTATTCACCATGGAATTAGAAGGATGTATAGGGACCTGAAATAGTATTTCTGGTGGTATGTCAAGAAACTAGAAGTTGTGAATTTGTCTCTTGGTGCTTTGTTTGTCCGCAAGTTAAGGATAGAAGACAGAAGTCTAAGGCTATGTTACAACCATTACCAATACTGGAATGGAAATGGGAAAACATCACTATGGACTTTGTTGTCAGACTTCCCAAAATATCGAATGGAAAAAATGTTGTCTAGGTTATAGTTTATCACCTAATGAAGTTGTCACACATCATTCCTATTATAGAGGATTTCTCTCTTGATCAGCTTTCGAGGATATATGTAAAAGATGTGGTCATATTTCTTAGATTAACACTTTCAATTATATTTTACCAGGATCTAAGGTTTACCTCAATGTTTTGAGGATGTCTTCACTATGCACAAGATAACGAGTTTTGTTTATACACTACATTTCATTCTTAGATAGATGGTCATCCTAAGAAGAAAAGTCAAAATCTGGAATACATGTTGAGAGATTTCTCTAGGTATTCCAAAAGAGGTTAGGATCTAAACATTCATTTTGTTGATTTTTCTTACAAAATGGCTTTTAAGATAGTATTCAGATGGTTCCTTATGTATCAATCTATGGAATGAATAGAATAACTTCATGTTGTTTGGATGAATATGGGTGAATAATACTATTAGGACATGATATTATTTATGAAATGGCTGAAAAGGTCCAATCTATTAAAAGACACATAAGAGTAGATCAGAGTCAACTAAAAAGTTATGCTGATAATCGAATAAATGACCCAGAGTTTGGAGTGTGTGATAAGGTGTTTCTGTTAATATCTCCCAAGAAGATAGTGGGCGTATTTGGAAAAAGGGTATGTTAATCCCTAGGAATATAGTAATCTTGAAATTATTGATTGTGTTGGGAAGGTAGCTTACTGATAGGAGATTCCATCAAATATTTCTCAAGTTAATGATGTGTTTCATGTGTCTCTATTGAAAATGAAAATACCTTATCCTTCACATGTACTAAACTCATAATCCATACCACTGAAGTAAGATCTTTATAATGAAGAACTACTGATAGAGATTCTAGATCGTAGCGAAAAAGTTCTACGAAACAAGACTACTCACTTTGATAATATTATATATGTAGGAACAACCATTTTTAGGAAGCTATGTGGTAACTTTATGATATTATTAGGGATACTTATCCTCAACTTTCAGTGTCCATGTGACAAATTTTGAGGGAAAATTCAGTTTAAGACGGTAGAAAAAACACCTGGATGTTTTAAAGAAATATTTTCTTCAAATAATTTTAATTCCACAATATTTTACATTTCATGAAATTGTGAGTTAAATCAAACCCTGAATTACCTTTTCTATAATATTATAGTTATATCCTAGCTGTTATGTTAGTGAGAATTAGTATAACTAACTTATGAAAATGAATTGTGGATTCATTGGAAAACAATTATTTATGAAAAATATAAATCAATTAGATTTGTATATTTGAGAGACATAATATTTTCAATTAAATTAGTGAGATATATATGTTATATACTTAGTAAAATATTTTTGATATTCATCCAATAGATATTTTAGTCATAGGGTATAAATAAACCCTATTTAATGTACAAAAAATGCATTTTTTTATAGGGTAATTATACGCCTTTGAATGGAAAACCCAGTTTAAATTAACATTTTGAAACACTAAAATTTTTAATATGACAAAATTAACATGTTATTTTGAAGTGGGATATAAAAATTTATTTTGTTTTAATTTCTAATATTTTTCTAATAACATTAATGTTGTGTTGAATAGTAAAAATCAATAAATTTTATGAAAAAAATCTCTTCCTCGAAATAATTTATATCGTAAAATTATAATATTTATTAGGTTTAAAGTATAAATATAATATATTTTAATCACTAAATATAATTTCAAACATTATAATTAATTTTACATTGAATTCAGATGTAAAAACATTTCAATCTTTTCCAATGTTTTAGATTTTAAAAACCATTCTCTCTTTCCAAAAATGTGAATAATTTTAATTTAATTACTTCAAATTATGTGTTTTCAATTTTGAAAAATTTACTCCATATTTGGAATCATTAGGTACAAATTATTTAAATATATTTATTTAATTTTTGTTCCTTATGAATAGTAACTAGGTAATTTTTTATTAATACGTTAAAAGTGTAAACCAGGTAATTAAGGGTAGGAATACTATTATTAAATTACCCTAAAACTTGTATTAATATCATTGGATTACTTTTATTAGGCCTAAAACATCCTTGGGTGGAAATGGTATCCATTTGATTCAACTTGGATGAGATTAGTACATTTAATTTCATTTATTTAACGAATAGTTAAATAGGTCGCACTCAAATTTTCAAATATAAATCATTTTTATATATTATTAGGATAAAGATAATTTAATTTATAAATACTCATTTGAATGATATTATATTTTCCAGTTTGTTGGAAATTTATTTTTAACTTTTTATGAAATAAAAAATTAACATAATAGCACATACATTAATGACGCATAAATTATATAATAGGTGAGAAATCATTAATATAATTTTTGTTAAAACAATAATACCCATTAAAAGATACAAAAACATGAACAAACATTATAGGTCGAGTATATCGTGGCCACTTTCATCCAATTTTCGATATATGGACCATTTTGATCCTTATAAGAGGTGTTGTGATAGTTATATTATTTTATTTAAAGTCAACATAATGTTGTCACATTCAAAAATTAATAAGTTTAACTTTTTAAATATTTTATTTTAAGAAAATTCAATTCGACTAAAAGTATTCTTCTGAAATCTAGTAGATTTATCATCAACATAGTATTTAATTTTTATTCTTTATTCAACAAATTTGCATGTTAAATAATTACCAAACTATTTTAGTAATTATTTTATTTAGAGAAATATCAAATAAGTGTTACTAAAAATATTAAATTAAATATAATATTTTTTAATTAACATGTATAATGAATTTTATAGATGACGCTGACCTACTAGTAATAATATAAATTTTTTTATTTGAATTAATCTTTTAATATTAACATTTTATTAAATAAATGAATTGAATTTTGTCAAAATAGACACTACTGATTGTTTATCAAAATATTGTTATACTAAATTATTTAAAAATAATTATACATTTTTTAAAAATATATAATAGTTAGGATTTGTAATATAATGATCTAATTTATTTATTTATGGTCTATTTTAAATAAAATATGTAAATAATGTACCCTTCAATCTTGATTTATTTTTTACCCTAGTTAAAAATTAAACAGAATAAGTAAGTGTTAACTAAAAAGATAAGTTTTAAATTAAAATAAATACTTGTAAAAATGTTATTATTTGATGATATTAAAACCATATCTTATATAAGATTTTAAATTGGTACATTTTTGAAGTTTTTGGGTAGATTGTGATTTTTTTATAAATTATTATTTATGGAGTTTTGAAAAGAGCCCCTCACCTTAATTATAAAAGGGAACCTCCTCCCTCATCTCTTCACTTCACTTTGAACATTTAAGTTCAACCATCACCTACCCTTTTTCATTATCAACTTCACTATTTACATTATAGAGGGTTTTTTCATCTTCAAAGTCCAACTATAGTTCTCTAAGAAGATATTTATATGTAAGCATCGAGGAAGAGGAAATCCCTTAAACATATTCTTTAAAACTTATTTCTTCTTCTACTTCCTCTTAAATAGTTGTTTCATAATAAAGTAATAACATTAGTATCAATAATTTATTGGTATGTTAGTATAATTATGAAACAACCATATTACACCATCTATCCATACATTGGAAAATGAAAATCACTATGCATGTGTATGTACTACTTACCATCTCCATGTAGTGGAGTAATCTGTTTTTTAACACCCCCTTACATAGATGGATATAATGATTGAAATAACAAATATATATGATTATTATAAAATGATACAATTTATGAATTATTATACGCTATTCACTTCAATACCATTCAACAATTATGGGATTGATATCATCCCTCGTGCATATGTGTGACCTACTATCTCCACAAAGTGATGTGATTCATTCGACAGGATCTTCATTAAACCATGATTGTAAAAATGAATGAATTGAATAAATATGATACAAATTATACTAATATAATTATGTAAATGGTGTAACTATTACCTAATAACTGGAACATGAACTTATCTAACAGAACTTGTATAAGAACATAAAGCTGTTAATATCTGAATAACAAGTGACAATGAAATTTTTCTATCAAATGAATGATAATATTATCATATATAATATAATGAAAATGAAAATTATTATTGAATAGTTCAGTAACATTATTAAAATTATTATAAAAGTGTTTTAGAATAACATGAAAGATATCGGACAAAATGTATTGGATAATTTTCCAATCACACTATTATCTAAGATTGTTTACACTTATGTATTCAGTAGGTTATATTTATCATCCATGTCCACATTTCCCTTGTATGTAATATTATTTCGATTCTTATAAAATTATTTAAAGTTAATTTTACCCTTTGGTGAATATTTAAAAAAATTTATGAAATGAATCTTTTTTCATTTTTTGATATGATGTACTTTTTGACATTTTTGTTGAAAGTTTGATGAGAATGTTTTTTAACTTATACGGAATGATCTGATTTTTAAAACTTCATAACACCTTATTTCTGTGAATATTCCTTAACATAATCCAATTTTTATTTTTAAATAAATTCTATTACTTTTAAATTTTGAGGCATTTTGAGAAAATTAAACATTTTTGAAAAAGAAAAGATATTTTCCTCTTAAATTAATTTCTTGTGTTTCATCAAATTTATTTTCAATCTAAGATGATTCTCTTTAAATTGTGTTATTTTTCTATCCGTATTATTATTATTATTTATTCTGTTAATGATGTAATGGTACTTAGTATGGACTATGTTCTAATAGAATGTTGTTTAATAAACCCATTTTATTTCTTGGGTTATGCTTTGATGAATGATTATGTTTTTGTGTAACATGAAATAATCACTTCATTATAAGATGGGTGGAACATATATCTTTTTCAAAAGAATTTGGTAATGATTTATATCTCATGATATAGACATGACTAGAATGAAAAATTAATCTGGTTCAGTAATACAGGGTTTAAACGGCATGAAAACCCAGTTCAGTAATGGACATTGTCTGCTATGATGGTCTTGTCAATGATCCTTGATTAATATGAAATGATTTTATATGCTTATGTGTATTCCAAAACACTTCATTCCTCATGTTATGACTTTTGGGATTATGACCATTAATTATAATGAACATTTATCCCATGACGTGATATGATGGTCTGTTATATGCAGGATATGTGTAACAACCCGAATCCGGAGTCACTCCACTGGTGCCCCATACCCTGTTCGCCACATGACCTCATGCGCGTTTCCCCGAATGCCAGAGGCTTCCCACTAGCAGCGAGGGCCTTGGTGAGTGGGTGGGGAAACTATGCTCTCATTTGGAAAGGTATACAGCAGAAAAAAACATTCATTAGCGGAAGCAGTAACAACATGCATAACAACAGAAACCAAACAATGGAAGTAATGAATATATGTTGAAATGATGACAATTATGTAGCAGGTACAAGTATCTATGTAAAGTAGCAACCAAAACAACGTGCTTGAATACAACTGAAAACAAGTGCCAAAGAAAAACAAAATAAACTTCTCAGCATCGCGAGCCTCGGCTCGGTCCCATGCTCTCTAGCTCCAGCGCAATCAAGATCCTGAATTTGAAGGGCACTTTCCCTTATCTATACCTGCAGCAACAAAGTCTTCTTGGGCCCAAAAGCATATCCCAAATAGGGTGTGAGATACAATCCCAATAGGAAATCTCCTAATGATGTGTGCCTAATAGTCAATGAATACAAGGAAAGTAATAAAACAAGAAGCTGTAAACAGGAAAGCGCAAGCAGCTACAATCCATAGTTCTACCAAATAAAGTGCACAAGTAAGCAGCCATAAACAAGAAAAAATAGGTAACCCTTTGGGTAGCTCTCATAGCCTAACCCCTATGTTTCAACCTATAAGTACCAGCAACCCTCTGGAGGCACACACAGTCTCACCCCTCTTGTTTAGCTAGGAAATTAATAGACTCTCTAGGGAAGCACTCACCGTCAATTCCCCCTATAGTCTCGTATCATGCTAAAGGATATCTGGGGAAGCACTCAATGTCTATTCCCACTGTGGCCCATGTCAAGGAACTACAAACTCTCTGAGGAAACACTCAACGTCAATTCCCCCTGTAGTCTAGCATCGTAATTAAAAGACACTCTGGAGAAGCCCTTCCGTAAATTCTCCCTTTGGTCTACTACTCTAGGTTCTCACAGTCCTGAATAAAAATAAACATGCTCAGTGCACGTGTACATCATCCATGTAAACTCAAAAACTACTTGGCTATCAACTAAAGCATAGCAGCAAAACAAGGCAACAATCCACAATCCTACAACTAGGCATGGAAACTGGAAAAACTCCAACTAGGCAGAAGAAGTATAGCAATCATTCAAGGTACATTAAATATACCATAATCACAGAGAAAACATCTACTCTAGCAATAAAGCAAAGCATAAAATACAACAAGGGAAAAACAAGAACACACAATACCCCGTTCAAGGGTACTGGTGGAATTTGTACAAAATATTCATCAACTTTCTATGGAAAGGCACAAAACACCTACCTCGATCATAGGAGATCGATATATGTGAACCACGATGACAGATTCCCCTTAGAACGACGTAGATCTGAGAAAATGCACAAAATGATCAACCTACGATATCTTGAAAACAAGGAGGAATAAAGAAACAAATCTCAAGTAGAAGGAAGAACTCACCACTGCGCTTCCAACACAATTGACCACGCTTGATTCGGAGAACGGACTAAGAGGCGGAAGCTTGTCGAAGGTCCGGCCATACGGTCGCTCTCGGGAGGACGAAAACTGGAGAAGAAGATGAAATCGGGGATTAGGTTCAACCCAGTCCATTTAATGAAAAAAAGTACACGACATGTACATTTAGAGTACACGGCATGTACTGGGTCCTTTCTGTACTCCGCCAAAATCAGCCTCCATGTCACCCCTACACACCGTGTGTGTGGCCCAGGCATGGACAGCACACGGCTTCGAGGCGGATCATAGTACACAGCGTGTACTCAAAAAATACATGGCATGTACTTTGAAAATTTCCAGAAAATTCATTTTTCATAAAAACTCTAGAAAAACGGAAAAACATACCTGAATAAAGATCTGGGTTCTTAAAAACATCACCCCTTAAAGAAATTCATCCGCAAATTTCCCTAACGGGGCATAGAAGAAGAATATATGAACAGTTCTGTCCACTGCTATCATACATCGACATCCCTCTCCCAGGTCTCATCATGTACTTGCCTATGCTGCCACAGCAATTGTACCATAGGAAAAGACTGCCCATGGAGAACCTTCGTATTGCGATCGACAATCCGGATAGGATGCTCCTCGAATGACGCATCTGCTTCGAGCTGGACTTCCTCAGCCTGAAAGACATGAGACAGGTCTGAAAAGTAATGTCGGAGCTGAGAGACGTAGAAGACGTCATGCATGGCCCAATACCTCTGAAGTAGCTGCAACTGATATGTGACATGCCCCACTCTCTCCAAGACCTCAAAAGGCCTGATGTACCGCGGTGAAAGCTTACACTGTCTCCGAATCCTCTTGTGTCCCAACCTCAGTGCGACACACAGGAAAACCTGATCACCAACCTCGAACTCCAAAGGTCGTCTCTACTGATCAATATAAGACATCTGTCGAGACTATGCTGTAGCCATCCTCTTTCAAATCAGCTCTATCTGCTCTATGGTCTCCTGAACAAGACGAGCTCCTAGCAAAGCTGCCTCACCTGCCACCAACCAGCATAAGGGTGATCGGCATGGCCTAATGTACAAAGCCTCGTATGGTGCCATCTGAATGGTCGCCTGAAAACCGTTGTTGTAGGAGAACTCTACCAGAGGGATATGCTTCTCCCAAGAACTTCCAATGTCTAGGATGCATGCTCGGAGCATATCCTCAAGCACCTGGATCGTGCGCTCGGACTGGCCATCAGTCTGGGAATGGTATGTTGTACTCAAAAGTACATGTGTACCCAAGGCCTTCTGAAGTCCCTACCAAAACCGAGAGGTAAATCATGCATCCCTGTCTGAAACAATGGAGTGTGGAACTCCATGCAAACGAATGATCTCCTGGATGTAAAGTCGTCCCAGATCATCAACACTAAAGGTCTCATTATTCGGTAAGAAGTGTGAAACCTTCATAAGCCTGTCGACGGCAACACAAATAGCATCGTTCCCTCGAGGGGACCACAACAACCTAGTCACGATGTCCATCACAACATTGTTCAACTTCCACTCCGGAATGGGTAGCTTCTATAAAAGGCGTTCCGATCGCTGGTCCTCTGCCTTCACCTGCTTACAAGTAGAACATCTCAGGAAAAAACCAACAACATCCTTCTTCATAGCTGGACACCAGTACTGGCAATGAAGATCCTGATACATCTTGGTGATTCCAGGATGAACTGCCCAAACTGAGGAAGGAAAATCCCATATCAGCTCCTCGTGTATGTCTACTGGCACCCATACGCGTCCCTAGAACCACAAGATCTCATTCTCTCCTACTTCCCATTCGGGAAGAGTGTCCTCTCCTGACACACTCTCCTGCAGGACTAAGCCTTCAGAGTCTGATAGCTTCCTCATCCGTACCTGATCAAGAAGTGTATAGGTAATAGCTACAGAAGAAAGGAAGGTCTGTCCCTATCTATCACACACCTCTAGATGCATCTCAGAGAACATATCCATCAGCTTCCACTCACAGCTGTCCTCCTGAACTGCCTGAATCTGAGTTCTCCTGCTCAGCGCATCTGCCACTGCATTGCCCTTCCCTGGCGTATAGGCGAGCTCGAAGTCAAAATACTGTAGATACTCAACCCACCTATGCTTCCTCAGGTTCAAATCATGATGAGTGAAGATGGAATTGAGACCATTGTGGTTAGTGAAGACCACAATGTGCTCCCCCAGTAGATAGTGTCTCCAACAGCGTAAGGCATGAACAACAGCTGCCAACTCCGGATCGTGCGTCGGATAGTTCCCCTCATGGGGCCTCAACTACCGAGACCCGTATGAAACGACCCCATCCCCCTGCATAAGCACAGCTCTCATCCCGATACCTGAAGCATCATAGTAAATAGTGTAGTTCTTGCCTAGCTCTGGAAAGACTAGTATCGGTGCTGATGTCAACCTCCCTTTCAGCTCCTAAAAGGCGGACTCACAAGAATCTGACCATAAAAACTTCACCCCCTTCCTGGTCAGACCTGTTAAAGGTGCTTATAGATGAGAAAAGTCATGAATGAAGCATCTGTAGTATCTAGCCAGCCCAAGGAAACTCTATACCTCATAGATGTTCTTCGGATGCTCCCAGGAATCTATAGCTCTCACTTTCTCTGGGTTAACTGATACTCCTGCCTCTGAGATGATGTGACCCATGAAGTGAATCTGATCCATCCAGAAGTGGCACTTCGAGAGTTTAGCATAAAGCTTCTTCTCTCTTAGTGTACTCAGAACGATCTCAAGATGTGCGGCATGGTCCTGTCGAGTGTGACAGTACACCAAGTTATCGTCTACGAAGACCACGACAAATGAGTCTAAGTAAGGATGGAACACTCGGTTCATCAGTGCCATATAAACTATAGGAACATTCGTGAGACCAAAAGGCATGAATGTATACTCGTATAGACCATACCTGCTCTTGAAAGCTGTCAGAGGTATATCTGATGGTCTAATGCGCAACTGATGATAACCGGACCTCAAGTCGATCATCGAGAACAGCCGGGCTCCTCGAAGATGATCGAAAAGTTCATCAATTCTCGGCAAAGGATATCAGTTCTTGACCGTCAACTGGTTCAGCTTCTGATAATCCATACAAATCCAAAGGGTATCGTCTACCTTCTTTGCAAACAGGACATGTGAAACCCAAGGAGAAGTACGGGGTCGGATGAAACCCTTTGCCTGTAGCTCCAACAACTTCTTATTGAGCTCCCGCCACTCAGGTGTGGCTATACTATAGGGAGGAATGGACACCGGTGCCACTCCTGGAACGAGCTCAATAAATAAATCTACCTCATGCTCTGGAGGCAAACCTGAAAAGTCATCTGGAAAGACGTCCCTGAAGCGATCCACCACTGGAGGAAAGTCCAACTGTGGAGTCCCCTGGTCATCCAGATAAAGACTAGCGATCTGGGCTGTCACCCCTCCTAGCCCAAGATGATCGAGTCCTGCCCGACTCACCCGAACGTCCCACTCGCCTTTATGAAGAAAAGACTCACCCTCTAGTGAAACAAAACTCACGCATCGGCGATAACAGTCGATGATTGCCTGAAAGGGAATCAAACAGTCCATGTCGAGGATGAAATCATAGCCTGTCATCTCTAGGACATATAGATACCATAAGAAGCGAAACCCTGTAACCTCGAGAGGGCACTCTCTACACTGGTGTACACTATATATCCTCGTCCCCAAGGTGTGTCTAGTGTCAACGAGTCGAAAGAAGAAAAGACGCAGAGTCAAAGGCTCTCCACAACAGCAACAGAGATAAATCTATGCATAGCACCAATATCGAAAAGGGATGATGATAAAAATGAGGTTACTAAAATCATACCTCGAACAGTAGAAGGGTCAGGATCCTGCTCCTGATAAGTCTGCTCCATGGAAAAATACTGGCATGTACCATGGCCATGCGCCCCGGACTGACCACCCTGGGCTGAACCTCCTTACTAGTGCTGAGGAACTGGTGGTTGACCGGCACAGCCTTGACCTCCACCTCAGCCAGAACGGCTAGAAGAAATCCAGTTCCCCGACTGGTGAGAAACTGGAGGTGCTGCTCCTGAATGAGGAGTCATGGAAGAACCCTAGTCACCAGCTGCTGGTGATAAAACCTGACAGAAACGCTGAAGGTGACCCATCTTGCCACAAGATCAGCACTCCACGGGGTCCCTCTGGCACTGCGGCCTCGTGTGCTCTGACCGGCCATACTAGTAGCATATTACCTAGCTGCCTAACGATGCATCTCACTTCCTCGGATCACTGCGTGTAGGCTCTCTACGGAGCTTCTTGCTATCATCTGAAGGAAAACTAGCTCTGGGAGCAGAACCGCCCTGGCTTGCAGCTCTAGAGTCTCTCAGATTGCATTATGCAATCAGTTCCTGGTTGACGATGGAAGTAATGGAAGTCAGGTGGAAGCTGTTCAACTGTGAGCAGATCTCCTGCCTAAGACCATCCTCAAACTTCCTTGCTAGGAACACCCCAATCCCATCCCGGAGGGGCGTGAAGTTCTACATCTTAGTGAAACGAGCGGAATACTCCATGACAGAAAGAGTACCCTGCTCTATGCTCATGAACACCGGGGCTCGGTCGGCCCTCAGGGTCTCTGGGTAGATGTAATCCTAGAACACGCGCTAGAAATCCTCCCAAACCATAGTCTGCTACTAACCTTCTTGTGAGATCACGTCCCACAACCTCTTGGTGGAGTCTCGGAGCATGTACGTGGCGAGCTTGACCCGCCTCTCTGGAAGCGTCTCCAGATGCTCAAATATAGTCAGCATGGCTTCCATCCATGACTCTACAGCCTGAGGTCCTCCTTCCCCCGAGAACGTGGGAGGATGATGTTGCGAAAAAACCTGCTACAAATCTGCCATAGACGTGGTAGGATGAAACAATCCCTGGAAGGCCTGCATCATCCTCATGAAACCTTCCCGGAACTACGCATCAGCACCTGAAACTTGTATAACAGCTGGTGCCAAGGCTGGCCCAACTGGAGGATCGGCAGGAAGTCCCTGATCAGCCCTATCTGGCGTCTGATCACTGCTCGATGACAGACATACTACCGGAGGATGTCTTATAGGCATAGCTCTGAAAGATCAAAAGCACACCTTAGATCAGGAAAACAAGGAAAGAGAACACAAGAGTACAAAATGGAAACAGGGGAAGAAAAACACACGAAGTTTACAAAACATGACTACACGACATGTATTAAACTACATGGTGTGTCTTCTTAACCCACTGACATGGGTGTGTACTCCTGCCCTACAAGTCGTGTACACTTCAATCAACACGGCGTGTTGCACCCACACACGGCATGTACTTGAAAACTGTTCCCCTGCCCGAGTCTCCTTACACGGCTAACCCACATGGCCCAACGTAACCCAAGACTACACGGCGTGTTCTTAACACACATGGCATGTACAAGACAAGGCTTTGACGGCCCGTATTTGTGAAAAACACGACCGTCTACACGGCTGAACCTTACACGGCGTGCTCCGAACAAACACGGCATGCATAGGCATGGTGACCCCATCCCGTGTTGTTCATGACACAGTCGGGTACCTGGAGAAGACTAAACAGCGTGTTCTGAACAAACACGACGTGTGGAAAAGAAGATAACTCCGACCCGTGTTGTTCATGAAACGACCTGGTACCTAGACAGGACTACACGGCGTGTTCCCTAAGGACACGGCATGTTCTACCCGAGCTTCCCTAGCCTGTGTTATTAGTGACACGGACGGTTACACGGTTCTGAACTTACATAGCATGTACCAATCATACACGGCATGTTCCCATAGTTACTCCCACGACACCATGTTCTGCTCACACGGTCAGTGACACGGCCTAAAAACTACACAACATGTATCCAAAATGTACACGTCGTGTATTCTGGGTTTTTCTGGGTAGTAGCTTAGAAACTGCTTAGACTCCCAGAACCACAAAAAAAAAGGGGAAATGTGCAATATTTCGATTCCTGAGGGCCCATTCTCCCCGCGAAGCAATGCTCGACATCTCCTATAGTCACATACAAGGGAAAACAATAGCTCTCTAACATAACAGCAGAGATTCTATCAAGCATCTATCACAACAGCATGCATAATCTACACAAAGCCTATCACAACAGCATGCAATCGCTAGTGCACCCTAGATGACATGTCAAGAAATCATGTTATGTGATTTCTAAAAGATTCTATTTGATGCATGAGATGGAATACTTTCATCTCATCGGGTTGCGATAGAAATGGTACAAAAATATCAAAATAATAACTGCACAAGTCATGCGAATCACTCTAGGTGAAAACATATCAACCATAAAAACGCAAAACCAGCAAAATGTAATTAACGAGGTAGTATGGCCTTTCCCTGTACACGGGTTAGCTACTCCCGAGCATAGATCAATACCAAGTACCAAATACGTCCTATCCCTGGCTAATGTCTCCAAACAGTAAAGCAAGAGAAAAGTACTCCTCTAATACCACTTTGTAACTACCCGAATCTGAAGCCCCCCAACTGGGGCCTCGTACCTGGTTCGCCACATTACCTCAAGCACGTTTCCTCGAACACCAGAAGCTGCCGACTAGAAGCGAGGTCCTTGGTGAGTCGGTGGGGAAACTATGCCCTCATTTGGTAAGGTATACAGCAGAAAAACAATAGTTAATAGCGGAAGAAGTAACAAAATGCATAACAACAGAAACCAAACAACAGAAGCAATGAGTATATGTAGCAATGATGACAATGATGCAGTAGGTACAAGTATCTATGGAAATAATCAAACAAAACAATGTGATGGAATAAAACTGAAAACAAGTGCAAAAGAAAAAAAATAAACTCCTCAACATCGCAAGCCCCGGCTCGGTCCCATCCTCTCCAGCTCCACCGCAATCAAGATCCAGAAGTAGAAGGGCGCTTGCCCTTATCTATACCTGCAACAACATAGTCTTCTTGGGCCCAAAAGCATGGCCCAAACTGGGTGTGAGATACCATCCCTGTAGAGACCCGATGCTTGACGTATATGGACATTACATTACTTTTGCGGAATACATAATACATAACAAAAATAGACACACAAGGACCATAATAGTTTAGTGTCTTTGGAAACTCGGAATAAAATCTTCTAATCGTGGTGAAAGATCTTCAACATCTCCCATAAAGATCTTCCCCTTTTTTTCTTACCTAAAACCTTTCTTTATATCTTGGGGAAAAGAAAACATAAAAAAGGTGAGCTCAAATGCTCAGTAAGGGTAAGTATGGATAAAATAAAACATACTATATACATTTGAACTTAAAAACATGAACATAATGTTTAAACATCAAAAGCTTGAGCAATGACATAAAACATGGAAGTACGTAAGGCATAGATCATAAAAAAACATTAAGAATGATAAAATAGCAAGGTAATAAAACATGTAATTGTGGAATCCATTAAACACATGTAATGATTTCCATAGTAGCCAAGGCATTGCTGCCAAGACCATCTTAGTGGACAAAGTCCCATTCTGAATCGTTTTCACTCCTCGTTTTAGTCCTGTAACACTGAACCGGATTAACTTACCGTTCCAGCCATGTCTATCTCATGAGATACAAAATCTTTACCCAATTCATTGGAGGGAGATATAGGTCCCACCCATCTCATAATGAAATCATTCTTTTATGTTCCACAAAATCATAAATCATATATCATAGCATAACCCATGAAATAAAATGGGATTCTTAAACATCATGCCATCATAACATAATCCATAAACAATTGATATCATTTCATCATAAGAAAATTGAAACCATTTAAATCATAGAGACATTTTACTTGAAACATACACATATGAAATAATGTCATCTTAGATGGAAAATAGTTTTGACAAAACACTTGAAATGAATTCTTGTGGAAAATATCCTTTCTTCTTTAAAATCATTTTCTTTTCACAAAATTCCATGAAATTTTATATGATAAGGTTTTTGTTGAAAATAATAATGCAATCTTGTAGAGGAAGCTTCCTGAAAATTAGGCGTTATGAAAACGTAAAAATCCGTTCATGCAGTATAAGTTAAAAATAACATTCTCCTCGTACTTTTGTCGGAAAAG
Organism: Viscum album; assembly: GCA_963277665.1. NCBI lineage: Eukaryota > Viridiplantae > Streptophyta > Magnoliopsida > Santalales > Viscaceae > Viscum > Viscum album. The sequence goes on along the minus strand of OY728122.1, from coordinate 463,029,015 downwards.
TCAAAAAGTACCTTATATGGTAACCAAAGGAAAGATTCCATTCATACAATGTGGTAAAAAGTCAATAAAGGGTAAAAATTACTTTAAAAATCCATGGAAGAATGGTAAACATTTTATGAAATCCTTTTTAGAAAACATGGTCATGGATGATAAATTTAACCCCAGTAAATACTTACGTATAAGCAATCTCGGATAAAAATGAGATTGAAAATTTATCCCTTACCTTAGGTCCGATATGCTTCGTAAGTGTTCGAACCTCCTGTATAATGATTTAAATAATGTCATTGACTTATTCCAGAATCATACTCATTGTTATGATATCATATATGGTTCACTTATGGCTTTATATTACCCATTCTTTTGTAAATTACATGTTAAAGAGTGTTTTGGGTAAAATCGTTTCATTTGTCATCCGTGTTTTGACTTGTAATTATTCATATGATTACATAGATCATGATTACTTAATTCCAGAATATAAAACCTTATTTATATATAATATATATTCAGAATATATATATATATATAATAGATCAGTAAATGGAAAGAAATACACCGTTCATGGAGACGGTAGACCGTACGTACGCATGAACGCTGTTTTCTTTTCCTTATTGAGTTGAATGGAATTAAGTAGATGACATACATATATATACACATAAATCCATTATCATTACTATGTCATATATTTCATGATTACATATTATATATACTTTATAATCATTCATGAATGGTTAACGTGGAGAATGATTCTCATCGCGTCGTGGAGACGGTAGTCCGTACGTACGCACGAGCGATGATATCGTTCTCATGATTGTGGAATTGTATTGGAGTGTATATATAATATTTCAGAATCAATATAACTTTAAAATAATCATATATAGTTAATATGTACCCCATTATATCCATCCAAGTAAGGTGGTGGTGGAAATAGATTACACCACGGCGTGGAGACTGTATTCTGTACGTACGCACGCGTGGTGATTTCATTTTCCGTAGGATGGATAGATGGTGAAATAAGGTTGTTTCATATTTATAATAACATATCAGTATATGAGTGATACTGATGTTATTACTTCATAATGAAACAACCTAAGAAGAAGAAGTGGAAGAATAAATAAAGATGAAAGAATCGGTAACGGACATTACCTCTTCTTTGAAGCACCTCTTTGAGTCTTCCTCTTAAAGCACTAAAATTGGTCTTTGAAGAAGACCAGGACCTGTAGAATTTTTCTAGGGAAGTGAAGAAGATAATTTGGCAGGTTTTGACCGAGCTTGAAGGCTCAAAGTGGTGTGAGGAAGAGAGGGAGGAGGTGCCCTTTTATAAGGGAGGAGAGGGGCACCTTTGGAATAACTAAAAATATTATTTTATTATAAATCCAAATTCGGTTTTAAATAGCTCCAAATTTATTTATTTAGAAGCTAAGGTGTGGATTGTTCGAAATAATCTCATCCAATATAATTTAGACAAGTTTATGTCATTATATTAACCTTGTCGTTTAGTTTTAACTCTTAGTTAATTAGATTGACATTTACCATGTCACTTTGTATTTTTATATTATATAGTTAATAAACATACCATATACATCCAAGAGACACCCAAGTGGTCCATTAATGATACACCTATCATGATATAAGTATCTTGGCCGAACCATATATTTTTAGGAATAAAATAACAATCAATAATATAATATTTTTTTAAAAACTATTTTATGTCAATTTTGAAACTATTTATAAATTGTTTTTTGTGAAAATCATAACAGAATGATTATATCGAAAAAAGTTAATTAAATCAATAATCACATGTACTATTAACAAATAAAATTATTGGAATTCATAAAAAGTCTCAAATTACATTTATTTGGGTATTTATAACATCAATTATGTCAATATTTTATTAATAAGATAATTACTGCATCATCTTTGTGTCATAAATAAATTAAATTATTTAATGTCTAAAAATTACAAATAAAATATAATTATGTAGGAAATAGTTTTATCTTTCTAATTAATATTTATAGTCTAATTTATCTCATCTATAACCCTATATTAAAAATGATGTTCTTATTAAACTTTGATTTTAACTATCTTAAACCTTCTTTAAATAAATTAATAATAAATGTCCTAATATAATCCAAGTTGGCCTAAATGGTCATATTTTATTCCTAAGGTAGTTTTCGGTCAAATTAAACTTATCCAATAGAATTAGGACATGTTTTAGGGTAATAATAATATCATTTGTACCCTTAATTACCCTATTTAGTTTTAACCGTGGTAAAAAAAAATAAACAGTTACTGTTCACCAAAAATTATTTTCATCTCATTGAACCACATTTTACTTACTGACATCAACCATGTCTCTCAGATTTTTGAAATTCCACTCACAGAAGTGGTAAAATTAAGTTTTATGAGAAATTCATTTTTTTAACTACCACTTAGTGGTTTCACTATTCATCAAAAAATGAAAGTTTCCAGAAAAATACCAAAAATTAGGCCTAAGTTATATTTGATATTATGATTTCAGAAATGATGTCTATTTTACCAAATTCAAAAAATATCAGTTGCATTGATTAATTTAAAAATTAAATCCCGTCGTCAAAACAAATAGCGTTTTTTTAAGAGATAATAACTATCAAAAGATTGACATTTGTTTATGTCTGGTTTAAATGTGAAATTACATCCAATGACCAACATTGTATTAAATTGTAAATATATATTCTAAATATACTTTAAAACCACTCAAATTAATAATTTATCACTATTAATTATTTTGATTAAAAAGGTTGTTTTTAAGTAAAATTTAGTAATTTTCACTATTCATCAGAAAATGAAAGTTATCCGAAAAGTACCAAAACATCACCCTAAGCTAATTTCGATGTTCCAAATCCAAAAAATGAAGTCCATTTTGAAAACTAAAATTTAAAATATTTCCAAAAGTGGTTATTACTATTCATAACAGCTAGTTTTTATAATATTTTAAAAGCATATCGTTGTTTAGTGAAACTCGGTATTGCGTACTACACACGCTATCGAGGAAGGTCGAGATTTCATGTAATGCAAGGCAAGTCAATGACGCATGTTGTGCAGGTTCCTTTTGGTGTAGCATACAACACAAGACATTAATTAAATTAAAAAGAATATTTTCCATAAAATCTCAGGGTGTTACATTCTACCCCCCTTAAAATGAATTTCGCCCTCGAAATTCGTCGGGGTTATAAATGGTTTACTACTCGAAAGTTTATTTAATAGAAACCCACATCGTAAAAGGAATACCAAAACCAATATTTAAAAACAAAAGTATGAAACGTAACGGTTACCCAAAAAAACTAATCACTGAGTTTCCACATAGGTGAAAATAAAGATATGGAAGAGAAATCTAACCATCATGTTCTGATGGAGAGTGGTAGAGAACATGGCTATGAAAAAGCTAGAAATCACAAAGCCATAAATTTGTGACGATCTAAGGTACCATCTGATTCATCATATATAAAAGCACTAAGACAACATTTTTGGTTTTCAAGATCATTTCCCTAAAGTTGATGAAATTGGAATTAGAAGAAATACTTTTGTGATCTTGGTATAGTCTCACCATTGGTCGTTCTTTGGACAATTTCCACTTCATCTCATAAAGAAATGAAGTTGAATTTGTCATTCGTGATGTGTTAGCAGATCATGTGATAGAATGATGGGTCATTCCATCTGTCTCAAACAAAAGGTTAGAAAAGTTATCAAAAAAATACATAAGTCCATCTATAGTGAGATTAATCATATATGGTTCCTAAAATGGACTTATACTTCATATATCATACTAATTTATATAATAAAACTAATTTCTACTAAACAGGGACTTCGTGTAGGCCAGTGGTAGGCAATAATGGCCAGTCGCACTTCGGTTGTGGGTTTGATTCCCACAGCCTTGTCTGACGCGATGGGCTGTCACCTATCCTGCATGTTGTCCTTTTTCTAAAACTATATTACTATAACATCCCATAAATAATATCAAAAAAAACTTCTATACTTAATCAATACAATCTTATGTCCAACATAATCCATTCCAATCTTTATCTAAAATACTTCGGTCCAAGCTCATAGTATAAAGAAAATGATTACTTGAAATGTCATCAACCAACCGTCATTTATCACCCATTATCTTGTTGGTCACCTTCCAATCATTTGAATACCTTAATAATGTATTCTCTTGAAAATTTAATATCCATTAAACCTTAGTGAAAACATGAACGCTGTCAAAAGTTAACTCTTTCCGCATACCAAAATCCAAAAATTCTATATACTCAAACCATGATATAACCTTCTCCTTATATCAGTCATGAGCTCATGAATACAATCAAACATCTCATTATCTTCTTATCCCTTCATTATGTGCATATCATCTACTTTCCAAAAATATCTGAATAACCTTCAATGGTTACCAGTACCATTCAACATATACTTTCATATACTTTAGGAAAAACAATAGTGTAACAATCCTTATATGATTCTTTATTCCATAGTACCATACATTATTCTTTATAAACATACAATCATTCCACTAACTTCTTAAACCACTAGCTGAGTTTCATCATTTATTTCATATCATATTTTATTTGTAGTCTCTTCATCATCATCCACATAAATACTACCCGTATGACTATGCTAATTCTCTTCATGAGATTTTCCCTTAGGGAATTGGTTTGCATAATGCCCATGCATTCCACATTTAAAAAATATAATCATTGTTGATGTCGTTGTAATACCATTATCCTCATCCGTGGTGTTAACTGAACCTTTTCCTTTCCACTTACTGGCTTTGTGTCCTTCTTTTTCACACCCAAAGCATCTTCCAGTTCCCTTGAAATAATCTCCCTAATGCCACTTCCCACATGATTTACATGAGGGAAAATGAACTTTCTTTCCTCTATGATCATCATGAAACTCCATATTTCTCTTATTATCTGAGTCGGGAAACTTACCAAAGTTGAGATTATTGATCATATTATGAGATTGCTGATTAGGAATAATAACGATGTTTGGAGTTCCAAATCCTGTTTCATTTGGTTTCTAATGAAGAATATCATTCCATTGTCCGTCATATCCTCCATTATCATGAATCTTCCTGTTTCCAGCGATTTTCTAAAACCCAAAAAGAATAGTGTGAGAGAAAAAATCATGCTAGGGAAAACAACAATGTAAAGTGGGAGCACACTCAATATCTAACATCTTAGGATAAATTCTAAGATCGTTACCGTAGTTCTAGGACTATATCCTATACGTATACTTATCCTTAGGGACATCCCTTGACATACCATAGAAGTATCTCTAGGGATATCACTAACGTTTTCGCATCCTAGTTTCCAAAGGTTGACTAAACCTTTCCTCTGAAACCAACTGTAGAGGCCCGAAGCTTGATGTACATGGACATTACATTAATTTTGCGGAATACTTAATACATAACAAAAATAGACACACCAGGACCTTAATAGTTTAGTATCTTTGGAAACTCGGAATAAAATCTTCTAATTGTGGTGAATGATCTTCAACATCTCCAATAAATATCTTCCCCTTTTTTTCTTACCTAAAACCTTTCTCTATATCCTCGGGATAAGAAAACCAAAAAAGGATGAGCTCAAATGCTCAGTAAGGGTAATCATGGATAAAATAAAACATACTATAAACATTTGAACTTAAAAACATGAACATAATGTTTAAACATCAAAATCTTGACCAATGACATAAAACATGGAAGTACATAAGGCATAGATCAAAAATAAACATTAAGAATGATAAAATAGCATGGGAATAAACATGTAATTGTGGCATCCATTAAACACATGTAATGATTTCCATAGTAGCCAAGGCATTGCTTCCAAGACCATCTTAGTGGACAAAGTCCCATTCTGAATCGAGTTCACTCCTCATTTCAGTCATGTAACACTGAACCGGATTAACTTACCATTCCAGTCATGTCTATCTCATGAGATACAAAATCTCTACCCAATACATTTGAGGGAGATATAGGTCCCACCCATCTCATAATTAAATCATTCTTTCGTGTGCCACAAAATCATAAATCATATATCATAGCATAACCCATGAAATAAAATGGGATTCTTAAACATCATGACATCATAACATAATCCATAAACAATTGATATCATTTGATCATAAGAAAATTGAAACCATTTAAATCATAGAGAAATTTTACTAGAAACATACACATATGAAATAATTTCATCTTAGATGGAAAATTGTTTTGACAAAACACTTGAAATGAATTCTTGAGGAAAATATCCTTTCTACTTTAAAATCATTTTCTTTTCAAAAAATTCCATGAAATTTTATAAGATAAGGATTTTGTTGAAAATAATCATGCAATCATATAGAGGAATATTCCTAAAAATGAGGCGTTATGAAACCGTAAAAATCCTTTCACTCCGTATAAGTTAAAAATAACATTCTCCTCGTACTTTTGTCGGAAAAGTCAAAAAGTACCTTATATGGCAACCAAAGGAAAGATTCCATTCATACAATGTGGTAAAAAGTCAATAAAGGGTAAAAATGACTTTAGAAATCCATGGAAGAATGGTAAACATTTTATGAAATCATTTTTAGAAAACATGGTCACGGATGATAAACGTAACCCCAGTAATACTTACGTATAAGCAATCTCGGATAAAAATGAGATTGAAAATTAATCCCTTACCTTAGGTCCGATATGATTCGTAAGTGTCTGAACCTCCTGTATAATGATTTAAATAATTTCATTGACTTATTCCAGAATCATACTCATATTTATGATATCATATATCGTTCACTTATGGCTTTATATTACCCATTCTTTTGTAAATTCCATGTTAAAGAGCGTTTTGGGAAAAATCGTTTCATTTGTCGTCTGTGTTTTGACTTGTAATTATTCAAATGATTACTTAAATCATGATTACTTAATTCCAGAATATAAAAAATGATTTATATATAATATATATACAGAATATATATATATATAATAGATCAGTAAATAGAAAGAAATACATCGTTCATGGAGACGGTAGACCGTACGTACGCATGAACGCTGTTTTCTTTTCCTTATTGAGTTGAATGGAATTTAGTAGATGACATACATATATATACACATAAATCCAGTATCATTATTATGTAATATATTTCATGATTACATATTATATATACTTTATAATCATTAATGAATGGTTAACGTGGAGAATGAATCTCATCGCGTTGTGGAGACGGTAGTCCGTACGTACGCACGAGCGATGATATCATTCTCCTGATTGTGGAATTGTATTGGAGTGTATGTATACTATTTCAGAAACAATATCACTTTACAATAATCATATATAGTTAATATTTACGCCATTATACCCATCCAAGTAAGGTGGTGGTGGAAATAGATTACACCACGGCGTGGAGACTGTATTCTGTACGTACGCACGCGCGGTGATTTCGTTTTCCGTAGGATGGATAGACGGTGAAATAAGGCTCTTTCATATTTATAAAAAAATATCAGTATATGAGTGATACTGATGTTATTACTTCATAATGAAACAACCTAAGAAGAATAAGTTGAAGAATAAATAATGATGAAAGAATCGGTAATGGACATTACCTCTTCTTTGAAGCGCCTCTTTGAGTATTTCTCTTAGGGCACTAAAATTGGTCATTGAAGATGACCAGGACCTCTATGATGTTTATAGGAAAGTTAAGAAGATAATTTGGCAGGGTTTGGCCGAGCTTGAAGGCTCAAAGTGGTGTGAGGAAGGGAGGGAGGAGGTGCCCTTTTATAAGGGGGGAGAGGGGCACCTTTGGAATAACTAAAAATATTATTTTATTATAAAGCCAAATTATGTTTTAAATAGCTCCAAATTGATATATTTCGAAGATAAGGTGGGTATGGTTCGAAATAATCTCATACAATAGAATTTAGACAAGTTTAGGTCAGTATATTAACCTTATCTTTTAGTTTTAACTCTTAGTTAATTAGATTGACATTTACCATGTCACTTTGTATTTTTATATTATATTGTTAATAAACATACCATATACATCCAACCGACCCCCAAGTGGTCCATTAATGATACAAATATCATGATATAAGTATCTTGGACGAACCATAGATTTTTAGGAATAAAATAACAATCAATAATATAATATTTGTTTTAAAAACTATTTTATGTCAATTTTGACACTATTTAGAAAATGTTTTTTGTGAAAATAATAACAGAATGATTATTTCTAAAAAAGTTAATTTAATCAATAATAACATATCCTATTAACCTATAAAATTATTGTAATTCATAAAAAGTCTCAAATTACATTTATTTGGGTATTTATAACATCAATTATGTCAATATTTCATTAATAAGATAATTACTGCATCATCTTTGTGTCATAAATAAATTAAATTATTTAATGTTTAAAAATTACAATTAAAATATAATTATGTAAGAAATCTTTTTATATTTCTAATGAATTTTTATAGTTGAATTTATCGTATGTATAACCCTATATTAAAAATGATTTTCTTATTAATATTTGATTTTAACTATTTTAAACCTTCTTTAAATAAATTAATAATAAATGTCCTAATCTAATCCTAGTGGGCCTAAATGGTCATATTTTATTCCTAAGGTTGTTTTTGGTCGAATTACACTTATCCCGTAGAATTAGGACATGTGTTAGGGTAATAATAATATCATTTGTACCCTTAATTACCCTATTTACTTTTAACCGTGGTAAAAAAAAAGTAAACAGTTACTATTCAACAAAAATTATTTTCATCTCACTGAACCACATTTTACTTACTGACATCAACTGTGTCTCTCGGATTTTTTAAATTCCACAAATAGAAGGGGTAAAATTATGTTTTATGAAAAATTCATTTTTTTAACTACAACTTAGTGGTTTCACTATTCATCAAAAAATGAAAGTTTCTAGAAAAATACCAAAAATTAGGCCTAAGTTATATTTGATATTATGAATTCAAAAATGATGTCTATTTTACCAAATTCAAAAAATATCACTTGCATTTATTAATTTAAAAATTAAATCCCGTCGTCAAAATAAATAGCATGTTTTTAAGAGATAATAACTATCAAAAGATTGACATTTTTTTATGTCTGGTTTAAATGTGAAGTTACATCCAATGACCAAAATTGTACTAAATATCAAAAATATATTCTAAATATACTTTAAAACCACTCAAATTAATAATTTATCACTATTAATTATTTTTATTAAAAAGGTTGTTTTTAATTAAAATTTAGTAATTTTCACTATTCATCAGAAAATGAAAGTTATCCGAAAAGTACCAAAATTTCACCCTAAGCTAATTTCGATATTCCGAATCCAAAAATCAAGTCCATTTTGAAAACTAAAATTTACAAAATTTCAAAAAGTGGTTATTACTATTCATAACGGCTATTTTTAATAATATTTTAATAGCATATCGTTGTTTAGTGAAACTCGGTATTGCGTACTACGCAAGCTATCGAGGAAGGTCGTGATTGCGTGTAATGCAGGGCAAGTCAATGATGCGTGTTGTGCAAGATCCTTTTGGTGTAGCGTACAACACAAGACATTAATGAAATTAAAAAGAATATTTTTCATAAAATCTCGGGGTGTTACAATCCCAGTAGGCAATCACCCAAAGATTTGTGCATAACAGTCAATGAATACAAGGCAAGTAATAAAACCAGAAGCCGTAAATAGGAAAGCACAAGCATCTACAATCCATTGTTCTGACAAATAAATTACACAAGTAAGCATCCATCAATATGAAAAAAATAGGTAACCCTTTGGGTATCTCTCACAGCCTAACCCATATGGTTCATCCTATAAGTAACAACAACCCTCTAGGAGGCAAACGCAGTCTCACCCCTTTGGTTCAGCTATGAAATTAATAGACTCTCTAGGGAAGCACTCACCATAAATTCCCCCTATAGTCTCGTATCGTGCTAAAGGATCTCTGAGAAAGCACTCAATGTCTATTCCTTCTGTGGCCTGCGTCAAGGAACTTCAGACTCTCTGAGGAAGCACTCAACGTCAATTCCCCCTATGGTCTCGCATCGTAATTAAAAGACACTCTAGAGAAGCCCTTCCATCAATTCTCCCTTTGGTCTACTACTCTAGGTTCTCACAGTCCTATGTGAAACTAAACATGCTCAGTTCACGTGTACATCGTCCAAGTAACCTAAAAAACTACTTGGCTATCAACTAAGGCTCAGCAAAAAAACAAGGCAGCAGTCCACAATCCTACAACTAGGCATGGAAACTGGAAAAATGCCAAAAAATAATAACAAGAATAGAAAACATTCAAGGTACAGTAAAACTACCATAATCACAGGAAAAACATCTACTCTAGAAATCAAGCAAAGCGGGAAATACAAAAAGGTAAAAACAGGAACACGCAATACCCCGTTCAAGGGTATTGGTGGAATTTGCACATAATATTCCTCAACTTTCTATGGAAAGGCACAAAACACCTACCTCGATCCTAGGAGATCAATATTTGTGAACCACAATGACAGATTCCCCTTAGAATGATGTAGATCTGAGAAAACTCAAAAAAAGCTCAACCTACGATATCTCGAAAACAAGGAGGAATCAAGAAACAAGGCTAAAGAAAAAATAAGAACACACCGCTGCGCTTCCAACGCAATCGACCGCGCTCGAATCGTAGAACGGAGGAAGAGGTGGAAGCTCATCAAAGGTTCAGTCGTATTGTCGCTTTCGGGCGGACGAAAACTGGAGAAGAAGATGAAATCGGGGGTTAGGCGCGACCCCGATCCATTTAATGAAAAAAAGAAAGTACACGGTGCGTACTTTTAGAGTACACAGCGTGTACTGGGTCCTTTCCGTACTCCGCCAAAATCGGCCTCCACGTCACCCTACACATCGTGTGTGTGGCCCGGGCAGGGCCAGCACACGGCTTCGAGCTAGATCATAGTACACGACATGAACTCAGAAAATACATGGCGTGTACTTTGAAAATTTCCCGAAAATTCATTTTTCTTAAATACTCCAGAAAAAAAGGAAAAACATATCTGAATGAAGATCCATGTTATTACAATAAGACTTCCAAATTTTATGTTATTATGTCTCATGATTACTATATTATTGATATTTCCCTTGTTAACCCTTACTGAGCATTTGAGCTGTCCCTTTAATATGTTTCTATTCCCTAGGTCATGTAATAGTTTATTAAGTAAGATATATAAAAATGAAATCTAGTTATGAGGATATAATAGTTAGAGTTCATTGATGCTTTATGAACTTGTTGTTCGTCTTTCCTAGTTTCTAAAGACACTACACCTATACGGTCATGTCATGTCCGTATTATAAGTTATAATGAATATACATAAATTTTGTAGTAATATCAATATATGTAAGGTATATTTCATATAATGTGAGATATTGAAGATATTTAACTGGGATAGAATATTTTGTTTCCATGTTTCCATAGACACTAAAATATTATGATCCTCAAGCATGTATCTTTGTAAAGTAATGAATATTCCTCAAAAAATGATTTAATATCTTTGTATGATAAACCTGGGTCACTATATATGTTGAGAATACAACACATAAATTTAATGAAGACACCCCAAACATGTCTTTAATTCACACCAAACATTTCATTCAGACATCATGAACTTTTCTGGTAGACACTCTGAAAATTTCCAGAAAGCCCTCTCATGCCTGTCAGCCTTGTCCATCATGAGTTCCTGTGCATGCACCCTTGAATCTTGTGATCACCGAATCATGTTTCTTTTAGTATGTATTACCACATCATATAGGATTTCTCTCTAATGAGATAAGAAATGGGAATTAATGAAACCCTAATGGTATTATGGCATCCCTATGTCATCCAGACAACATCTACTAGACACTCAATGTTCCCACTAATTATACATAAGAGGGTAAGAATAATATATCTTCCAATGGGAATCCACCTTAGTGTGAGAACATAAATTTTTCAAACACTCTAATACATGAGACACAAACTCTATTGTTGGGTTTTTTTCTTCCTCACCAATCAGTAGATTGATAGGCTTACAGAACTATGAGGACACTAATTCCTACTATTTTTAGCATATATTGAATGCATTAGTAATGCCTGAGATCATTATTAGAAATGTTATTTAGTATTCCCAAATTTATAATTCTCATATCCATGTTTACTATGATTCATATTAAATTTTACATTATTTATCAAACCGACCATGGATTCGGTGGGATAAGTGAATTGCAATGATCATATCTCTAGGAAAATCAGTTCTCCCTAGTTAGAGAAACCTTAGTGCCTAAGCCCCATCAGGTGACATGATTCCAAACCCTCTAAATAAAGGATATAGTCTGGGTTTAATTCTCAATGAAATTTCCTTATTTGTAAAAAATTGGGAAATAACTCCAATGATCACTAATCGTTTTCCCCTACCCATCATCATAATGAAGGTAGAACAAACTACGATGACTATGAATAATTTTATATGAAAGACATGTATCATTACTTCTTAAGGATGAAGCTTCATACATTATGTGTGAATAGACTCATATATGCCCTTTTATCATGATTTTAACTATTGATCATATATTTATATGAACTATGGGTGTTTTTATTCATGTTATAAATAAAATAAATAGGATGCCTCATGAAGGTTAAATGCCATACTTGAAACACAAATCACCTCCCGATATGATACTAAACTCAAAATTTTATAGTTATACTACATAAAAATATAATAATAGAATTATTTCTAATATGTAATTGGAAAAATATGGGGATACTCAGATACATACATATGGTCTCATCAATGTTACCCTTTTAAACCCAAAAAAAATCAATGCATGATCATTATTTTACTGTAAATAGACATGTAACTGGATTTGGAAGACATTGAAGAACATATCTAAATTCTCTAAGAGAGTTCTAGAGTATGCAATAATTCCCCCAAGTGAGTGTGATGAGACTGAACTCTTAGCCTCTTCACAAATTTGAGTTCTTAAATCTTGTTGGGTCTAAAACACCAAAGTACCACCTTCCTTTAGAAAGAAGGAATGTACCTTGTTATGGATGTGGGAGCTCTTGGGAGTTTCCATGATATATGAAAATTGTAAAACTAATGTTCAAGATTATATAACTATACTCTAAACCCCCAAAATTAATTGATGGGCCCTAATAGTCAAACAGTGAACAAAAATATTTGAACCCCATGTGAAATCCTATAATAACAAAATAATTTAACCAAAATAAAAACCACCACTGTTTTTCCCTAAACATGGGGAACCATATCATCCCAATAGAAACAAAATGTGCAACACATATTGATTTAACTATATTTTATGCAATAAGCTTAGTTAAAATAGATCAAGGGGGACATAAATGATCTTTTGGATAAAGGCTTCATCAGACTCAAAAAACTCCCTTGGTGTATGTTATTGTTGTTCATCAAAAGGAAGTTAGTTTTATTCATATTTGTGTTTAATTGAAAATTTTTAATTAGATAATTGTGTAGAATAGGTACATATTTTTCATAATTGAAAAAAAGATCAATTTTTTGGAGGCCAATGGTTATCATAGTTTTCTTAATATTGTGGTTACTATCATCATCAGTTCAAAGAAGATATCATAGCGAAGATGATGTTTTATATAATTTATGGGTTTTATGAGTTTCCTTTTATTCACACTTGATTGAAGAATGATCTAAGTGTCTTCATGGACATCAGGAACAAGGTCTTTCCCCCATATGTGGTCTTCCTTTTCTATGTGTTCATCGATGAAATCCAAATATATGCCATGATATGGGAATCATATATTAGAAACCTTGAAATCTTATTGAGTAAGAATTAAGCACATCATATTTAAGAAAAGTATAAAAAGATTCACTTTTTTGATACAGGGGGTGTGATTCCCAAGGATTTCATTTTCTAACAATGGAAAATTTAATGAACTGGATAATGTCAATGAATTATTGTATTACGAATTGATGGGGAATTTGTTATATATATATATATTTCTCTAGATAGATGAATACTATCATTGTTTATTTATTGCCTGCTTCTCTTAGTAGTTCCCATTTCCATTTTGACCATGATGGTGTTCATGTTTCAATGTTATGGATAGTTTGAAGATGTATTCTTATAACTAATGAATACTTTGGTGTTTTTTCGATCATGATTCTTTGAATTCATAGAGTTTTGTATTCACTAGATAGCAACAAATCTGAAATTTACTTGGGATTCAAACTGATTTAGGTTAATAGGTGAGTTATTTATAGGACTAATCAGCTATAAACCTAAAATTATAAGTAACATAATCATGAGATAGAGTGGGTATTTTTGATTTAGGAATTAGAATATTGGTTCCACTAACTCCTTTGAGAGATATTTTTTATGTATACCTACAAAAAATATATATGGTATACATTTTATGAGTCTGGACTAAATCTTATTATGAGTCATTGGGTAGATTACATTAAATTTTTTGATAATTAGATATATTATTATTAGAGGTAATGGAAATTTAGTTGCAGTTGTGATGAGAAATATGATGGAGGATTTTAGTTAGAGATACTTGGATGATGAGTGGAATCTCACATAATTATTCATTGAATGGCATGTTGGTGTTGTTTTATATCAAGGTGATGTGTCTTGAGAACACTTTGTGATCACATACTCATTGGTAGAATGAGTGACATCTTGTAAGATTCATTATCCAGAGTGTTTCATGATGCATGATAGGTTGTCAGAAAATTATTCTATTTGGGACTGGGATTTGGATAAAAGTGGATTGATTTTGGTTCATGTAATGGTGATGGTTCCATCAATTAATATAGAGGAGATACTGAGATATTATCATTCTTCATTTTGGATAGTTAATATGGGGTCTAACAAGATGTATCATGATATAATGTTTTAGTCTTGATTTCTCATTATGAAGATATACATTATAGGAATTTTTCAACATTTTCTAACTTGTCAGAGAACCAAGAATAAGCCTCAGAGACTTTGAGAGTTTCTCTAGTCACAGATGTTACCTTTGAGAAATATGGATGATGATACAACAAAAAATGTTACAGGGTTTCTAAAGACACTTAGGGGTCGTGAAACATTTTTTGGTATTGGATTTATTGACCAAGGTGAATCACTTTATACTGATGTGACTGATTGGATAAATATATATTTTGGGAATGATTAATGTTCAAGTGATCATGACACTTCACAAACCACCATTGATAATGTTATCTATAGGATAAAATAAGATGTAATGTAGTTTAGGAATGTATTATAGAATGTTATTGGAACTTAGTTGAAACTATGTACCACCATTAATCCTGACACTGATAAGTAGTTATAGAAAATGTTCAAATACTTATAAGATATTCTTCAAGCATGTGATCAATATTTTGAATGTTTATGGGATAATTACTTATCTCCAGTGAAGTTCATCCACAATGAAATATTTCATTTCTTCATTCATATGGTCAATATGGATTCCCATTTCATTCATCACTATGCAAGAAATGGGGTTGTGAATCATCAATTTTTTCATTCATATTATATCATACCATAGTGTTGGATCACTTGATTAGAAAATATATAGTTTTTTAGGGTGTAGTATATGGCCTTATACTAATTGAAGGAGACAATCCTTGGAGTTCACTTTTTGTGAAATTATTTTCTTATAGGTGTCCCCTTTGATGGGAAATATGCAATAGAGGTTGGAAGGAAAGATAACACTCTGGTATGTTGTGTAGTTTGAGATAGTCAAATGCGTCAGGATTGTTTCCTTCCATATAAATTGTCCCATAAAAAATCTAGGTACGCATGTCTTCCACATATATTTTTGGCACGTGTTTAGTACTTTGCATGTGCTTGGCTATGAGGATGTTGAGGTGGAGTTGAATTCTTATTTTGTGGAATGTCATATTTGAATAGTAGGACAAAGAATTAAAGTACCATGAAGAAATTTCATTTCTCATGTTATATTTATTTTGAATCATCATAATATTTAGAATGATATTTGGAGGGTAGGTTGATATTCTGGAGATGTGGCCCTATTTTTTTAATATAACACTCTAAATACTTCTCAAGGATGGGAAGTCATAAGAGTGGGCGAATTTTGAGTCCTATATTTTTGGAATTCCTCTTTTAAAATTTTATGTATCTTTTGAGAACATTTTAAAGTGTTAATATGAGATCAAAAATCATTTTAGGCTATAATAAATGGATGTGGTTGGGGAGGTGAATTTTTTCTCACTTTACACGTTACTACAGAACCACTGGCCAACCAGTGAATATCCTAGATAGATATAATTCTAAAGATTTTTCATCTATTTGATGGAACACACAAATGGAAAAATTTATGTGCATTTGGGAATAATCAAATATTCTCAACAGTCATTGGGTAGCCAGTTGAGGCTATCAGTTAACTAATGGCATCCCTTCGAGCCCAGTGAGGCTTCTATTATTATAATTTATTTTCTAGAAACTGAACCCCTTCTCAGTTTTTTACATTGTTGCTCTCTCTATTTTAATGTTATACATCAAGGGATAAATTCAATAAATTTTGGGATTCTATCCCACCCTTTCAACACCTGTGCTTGATGGCATAATGAAAAATCGATGTTTCACTTCTAATCTCTTGAGTCCTTCTATATTCTAGAACGCTCATATTCTCTTCTAAATGATTAAAAATGATTGAATCATATATGTTTTTATAGTATACAGAGACATTGTTATGGTATAATGATGGATTCAATGATTTTTGACTGAATTGGAACTATTATTTAGGTAATTTTCATATGTGAATAAATTAGAATAAGATCATTGTTGGAAACATATCATATCAGTTGTGCTTGACCCTTACTAAACATTAGGGTGCGCTTTCTTATGATCTTTGATCCTATATTTTTAAATAACACTAAATCAAATTTTGTTATATGATATAGTAGTGATTTTGGAAATATATATTACTCTTGTGCTTTGATCATAATTTTTTTGAAGCTAGAATCCCTTGACTTTAGTTATAGTTCTCATATGGTACATGGCATGATTATTGGAATTTGTGTGTAGACCAGTGAGACCTATGATTGATTCTTGATCATATTTTTTTTGTGTATATCCCATTTAAAACATATTCTAGTTTTTACCCACTTTTATATTACTATGAATTATGATTCATTAATGATATGATGTGGTTTTAATTATTCATTGATATCTTGTATCATGCATAATTTTCTTCCATAATATGTACATGAGAGTCTAGGTTGAACCTATTAGACTACCCCTCACCATGGATTTTTCAAACATTGGTCTGGATATACTTGGGTTATCCCAAATAGTGGTATGTTTCACAAGTGATTCTGGGTTATTCCATCACGGGGGATATGACGTGGATAATCGGTCATCTTTATAGAATGGAGCCAAAAAGAATAAAACTGATATATGATTACCCAAAATATTTGGTGTAACTATGTGATATATTATTTACTATATATTTTACTTACAGTCATTGAATTCACATGTATATATTATACAATAATTATATGGGTCATCACTATTGTCTTACATCATATTATACTAACAATCTACATAGGAATTTCAGTGTGCTTTTACATTTCAGGACTACTGATTTGGGGAAAATCAAGGGGCCCATACTAGAGAGTTGAGAGTGTTTGTAAGAGGATTTTAGGTGTTTCTAGAGGTTTTTAAGATTTATTTCATCTTCTTATTTTGTTTATTAGATTTACCTTGTACATTGGATTCTCTCCATAATTCAATTTATGTATTTGATATTCCCTATAGAAGCAACATGGGGTGGTTTTATTTATGTATGATTTAACTGTAAAGGTTATTGTTCTATTCATTATTCAATGGATTTTTTATTATCAGATCCTTATTATTACTCAGTTGTTTTCCATCTATTGGGGGAATTTTCTCTACGTAATGTTCCGTATGACCACCCCACTTGTTGGAAACCCCTTATGTATGGGGAACACACATAATATAACAGGGCATTATATATTGGACCATGTGTTTCAGGTTATGATTTCACAAAATTATTTGGAAATTGATGATAAAACTTAAAATACCTATCAAAAAAATTATTATTTATATAAAAGAGTACATTATAGGACACACTGAAATGTTTCTTTTAATAGGAAAAATTTGAAAATTTATACATAATTATTTTTAAAAAAATATCTGGAAATAAATTTTTTAGAAAAAAATTATATTTTTAATATGAAATGTGGATAAATTTTTTTATTATGAATGGGATATTTTTAATACTTGGAATTAAAATTATTGAAAACCAATATTATAAAAATAATAAGAAATCATCAAATATTATTAAAAAAATCCAAAAATAGGATTCTAAAATACCCTATGATATTAGAGTATTATATCCATCATAGAACGAATAATGAGAAATATAAAACCATAAAACTCATATAAGGGTATTTTTGTTACCAAAAATTCTTACTATTGGGAAAACAATGGATTAAATAGAAACATGAATATGTGAAATTTTATGGGATATAAAATACCCTAAAATATAATTATTAAGATTGAAACATTTATATTGGTAGTGAATACACCCTAAAATATATATTGAGGCAAAGTAAGTAACAGGACTCCAAAAATCATATTTGAGATGAAGATAAATATTTCGGCTTGAATAACACATTAATCAAATCCCTTTGAAAGAGAGAGGATAGTAACTAAACATTAATTTCCATGATGAAAACATAATTAATGGCATGATATATCAAATAGGTATTATATAGATCACATATATGAAATTATATGCATAATATCGAAAGGGTCTCAAAGAGAGGAACTTGAGATGAAAACCCGAACCTAGTTTTCATTTATAGTTGATCATTCAGTAAACTATTTTAAAAATATAATAACTAAAATTATATACTATTTTATACCCTTAATAAAAAAATATTAAACATTTATTATCCTTTTTATAATTTTTTAATAATGAATACATTAATAATTTATGGTGTGTTATAACTATCTAGTGTTAATAATTTTAAATGTATTGAGAATATTTAATAATTTTAATGCCATCACCCAAAAGATTATACTATGGTCATTATTGATATATAATTATATATTATTTATTTTATAAATTATAATGATTTAAAATATTCTCATTTCATTGTATATGTGCTTTTCTTATGTATTGTGAAAACTGAATTGATAATGGCTTATTACAACAATTTAAGATAACAAGGATTATAGTTTAGTATTAAGGTAAATGATTAATATAATATTATAAAAAATAATATACCAATAATTATTTTTTATATTTTTAAAGTAATATTATTATTTATATTCTTATATTCTTCAATGATATGGTTATATTATATTGCTTATGTGGGTGGTTAAACCCACAAAAACATGGGTTAATATTCTTAAGGAGGTATTTATTTTGACATAATATCCTTATAACATTAGAATATTGATATTATTTTATGTTTTGATGATGGTGAAATATTTTTTATTTTTTTTGGATATGTTAATATAGGACTGAAAAAATTAAAAAAATGGTTCTTCATCGAGGTATAAATCTACACACACTTAGGATTAACAATTCACTATTTTTTAGGTTGATATAAATGATTAAATATGTGTTGTAAAATAAATATGAACTTATCTAAAAAAATTAATGATTGTGAATTCATCATATAGTTATAGTGATAATTTATCTTGAAGGATAATATTTAGATAAAAATATATGAGTAATATAATACAAATGATAGGGACAAGATTTTCCCATGGAAGTATGATGGAATTCTAATAGATTGGGAATAAAATTTGTGAAAAAATTAATATTTTTGTGGAAGAGTTTTCAAGGTAGAGTAAAATTTTAAATTTTTAAGGAAAATTTTAAATAATATCAGAGTATTTAAGTGGAAAAGAAGATACCCTTTTATTATTGATAGGAAGTGTAGTTTAGGGATTAAGTCTTACATTTTCCATAATGTAAGGTTGCGACTCAAATATTAAAGGAATAAAGGGTTAATAATTTAGTGGAAACATTTATTGGACTATAAAAATATTAAACATTTAATTCAATACATTTTTTAAAAAAAATTAATTAATTTACAGTAGGTTAAAATCAATCTACGCATTTGAGATTTACCATGTTAATTATATTTTATCCTTAGAAATATATTTTAATGAAAAAATATAACTTTCAGAATTTTACCAAATATGACACTTATAATTTGAAATTTAAATTTAAATTGAACAAGTTAATTTTCTAATAGTATGAAACATTTATTTAAATATAAATACACAAAAATATGAAAAAATAGTTTTTAGAGATATTAAGATTCTAATAATCAAAATTATATATATGATAAAAATATCATGGTTACATATTTTAATGACATGAATATATTTTTTATGAAATTAATAAAATTTATGATTCTTGAAATAGAATTGAAAACCAACCACAACATGAAAAGTTTTTATTTAAAGAGATCATCAGAACTATTTTTATGTTGAAGTAAAATTTAACTTTTTTCAATAAATGTTTGGTGTATATTTAATAAAACCAATGAAAATGTAAAAATTTAAAAAATTTAAAAAAATTCATAATTTATTATATTAATTCTTTTTAAATAACCTACGATATTCTTTCATAGTTATGAAATCGTTGATATTATAATTTTCAAAAATCCATAATTGTTCAAATAAATAGAAGAATTTTTTATGAATGTAAAATAATAATATTAATAATAATTTTAAAATTTTAATTCCAAAAAGAATTATTTTATCTAATTAGAAATGAAAAATTTTAAAATTTTGGATTTTAATGAAAATAGGAAATTATAAAAGAAAAATGATTTTATTAAAAATTAACTCATATTAAAAACTTATCATATACAGGTATTGAGTATTAATTTACTACCATATTATGTCAATTAATAATTTAATTATAATATATTGTGTATTTTTGACATCATGTTTTTTATGATGAAAATTCAACAACAAAAAATGAATTATAGAACGGTAATTATCATTTCGGGTTGTTACACCCCCCAATGTTTCCTCACAATTTGATAAATAAGATTCGATTTATTTCTATAGGAAAATTACAATTAACCTTACACAGACAGCTGTTTATGGGATTATTTGGGTTCTGTAATTAGATATATCTATGTGAAATAATCATTGTAAGTTCAATATAAAGATAGATTCTCATTCCTAATTTCATTGTGAAAACTATTAAGGGTCATTCATCTAGATCCATAAGGATAACATCCCAAAAACATTGAGAAATATTAATATGACAATTATGCCACTATTATTCTTTACTATAACTAAATATCTAGTTGTTTTTGGAAACATACATGAAGTAAGATACCATAAAATCAAGAGTGAAAACACACAATATGATTCATTACAAGTAGTTTCATAGGCTTTTCATTAATTACCTTATTGTGACCCTAACCCCATTAGCTCAGAGCAAGTGTATACTATATTATATTGGAATAAAATAAATGGAATGTTTTCCAAAATATAAAAATTGTTTCGTACTCATTGTAATATATATATATATATATATATATATATATATTCGTGTGTGCCAAATTACATTTGAAAATAAAAATTACAACATATTTTTTTGAGTATAAGATTATTTCCTTCAGTATATATTTACACATAAATCATAGTACACTTCAGGTAATCCTATATAAAATAAAACAAAATAAGTATGAGTTCAAATAATTAGTAAAGGATAACTATAGTGGATGATATTATGAATCAATATTGAATAATCAATATGAAATGATAAAAAACATAACACACTTTCTTTTTAATAAATAGCATGGATATCAAATTTATATAAGGAATAATCAATATGTAAAGGTACATAACTAAAAACCCATTCGATTTAATCAATAAGAAGTGATGGAAATTAATCTATAGGTAAAATCATTATGATAATCAAATGGATAATTATAGATGAATTACAAATTAATGAAATGTTTAATTATTGTGTTTCATGGTATAAGGCATCACAATAATTATATCATTAATACCTTTTACAATATAAATTAATATTATAGGTAGAAACATGTTTAGTGCTAATTTACTGATTTACCTCTTGATACAGCTGCTGCATTTGGGGGGCTGCATAATTTTCTACCCCACTTATCGCTACTTGACCAAAGCTTCCTTATAATTTTAATAAGAAATTTTATTCATGAAAAATATACCTCATCATAAAATTTTGATAATCAGAAAAGAATATAGATTTATCAAGATTTACCTAGATGATATACTAAATTTTAACATTGAACACTATATGTATAATGGAAAATTTATTATGAAATAAAAATATCCACAATAAATAATTTCTACTTTTATTAAAAATATTATTTCCAATGTAAAGTAAATAATTCCTGAAAATGATAAATACTGCAAAAATGGATCTAGGAAGTTAAAATAAATACTTTACATGGTAATAATTATCATAAACAATCTATAAAATTAATAAAAATGATATCATTACAATATATAATAATTGGAATATAAGAAAAATAATGGGGTTTTATTGTTTAAAAGTTTGAATTCTATAAAAATTTATTTAAAAATATTCAGGGGGAAAATATCCATTTCATTTTTAAAGTAACCCTTTAAAACTACATGTTCAAAAAATATTTGAAAACAATTTTCAATGAAAATAACTTTGGAAACATATAAATGATTCTTTAAAACATTTGCTGGTCATAAATTCTTTAAATTTTTTACATACTGTGTATATAAACAAAAAAATTCCTTTAATGTTATCCTCACGATCCAAAAAATTACTTGTTTTGAAAAAAATGAATATTAATTTAATAAATCCTAAAAATTAATAAATGGGAATAATTTTTAAAAAAACATTTTGAATTGTGTAAAAATATTTATAAAAAATTTTAGAGGTCATGGTTTTTGAGGAAAACACATTTTTTGCTGAAGAAAGAAATGAAGTTGTATTTTCATAAAAACAATTCTCAATAATTTTATGTTACAAAGAGTGAAACAATTATACAATTACATAAAGAATTCATGAATAACAAGAGGAAAATAAAATGAAATTTTATTATTATGATTTGTTTAAATAATATCATTCAACTAACATTCAATATTAAATAATCTCATTTTGAATTACATTGTGAAATAAACACTTACATTGATTATAACAGTGAATTGATTATTAATAAAGTAATAAATTATTTATAAAAAATATAAATCCACATAAACTACTATAAATAAGAAATTTTGATAATCCTTTTCATTTCATACATTTTATTATAATTTCAATGATTTTGAAGAAGTAATATAACCCAATAAAAGAAGTTTTGTTATGAAATTTCTTACCACTTGGTAACTCTAAAGTCAATTTCCCTAGAATGTAATAATTCAAATTGAACTCAAAATACTAAGATTTATTAATTAATAGTAATATTACTTCTAAAATGGAAATTATTATAACCATATAAATTAAATTTGGCATATAACATTACAATATGACTTAATGAATATAAATTGATCAGAAGTCCCTTACCTCATGCTTCCTTTTGATTGAACATGATTTATCCTCTTATATAGTGGTTTTGAAAGAGTTATTAACTTATAACATGACCATATTAATATTTATAATATCATATATTATCCTTTAATAAAATATTCTAACCCATTCATTAATAATATTATATTATTTTAATTTTTTCAGTTGTTAATCTCCTTGTTTTCTCGTTGATACTTTATCAAGACAGTTCCAGTTCTTGGGAATATTATATATTTTTATAATCTAGATAATTATAATCATGAAATTATTATTATATTTATACATAAATTATACATTTAATACCAATAATTAATTTTGTTTTTGAGAAATTATGTGTGTTAAAATCATGGGGACGGTAGCTTGTTCGTATGCATGAGTAACGTTTTAATTTTATGACGATCATTCTTTAAATGTTGTATGTAATATTATATATTTCCGAAATGATAAAAGTATCATAAATACCATATAATTTATTAATATATATATATAAATATAAATATATGTATCACCCATGTGGTGTGGTGATAAAAAGAGATTCACATCGCTTTGTGACGGTGGTAGTCCATACGTACACAAGCAATGATAATTTCATTCATTTGGATAAAATGTACGAATGAAAATGATATTTTAAATTTTGAGAATGAAAAATATTTAATTAATATCATAAATATTTACTATAAGTCTCATATATTCATTAACATTATCATTGTTACATTCTTGGTGAAATGTTATTGAAAAACGAATCACATCACTTCATGACCTGGTAGTCTGAAGTACACACGAGTGATATTATCATATCCCCCGAAGAATGGAAACTAAAATGTTATATCAGATATAATGAAAAAATAGGTATAATTATTATATAGATATAATATATAAAATTTATATCCATCATCATACCCAATAATGATATGTGGTAATAGAAAAACAATTAACATAAGTTCGCGATGCGATAATCTTTTGAATGTAGGAATGATGGTTTTGTAACCAATTTTTTGTTATTGTGAATAGATGTAGGCCATGTACTTAATATAAATTAATATATATATATATATATATTATATATTATTTTTATTATATACTCATGTTTTAATTATAATTTAATGATCTGTGGAAAGAAATAAAACAAAAAGACTCATTAAAAAATGTTACCTCTTTTTCAGGTATCCTCTTTAGGTTTGCACAAAAATCCTTCCTATATTGAATATCATCATAGAATGAGGATTATTTTCTGAGAGTATGGATTTTTATATTTTATTTAGGAATATATTTTCCAAAACAAAGGTTTTTATGTTGTGAATATGAGAGTAGAGGGGTGGCCTTTTATGAGTGAGGTGAGTGGCACACTTGTAATTTTTGAAAACAAAAAGTTGTTCCAACACTTTTTTCACATTCATGAATGGTATAAAATATTATTATTCTCGATTCATAGAAATTATAGGGCTGATAGAGGTCTATAAAAATTACTTTAGATAATTTTTCATTCATTTCAACCATTATCATTTTTGTTTATCTCGAGATAAATATAACTTTACCTTAACAATGATAACTTATTTTTTGTATTTTAACAATTAAATTTGGTAAAAAAAATTTACCATATTACATAAATTTTTTTTTTGAAATTTATAATATGGAAAAAAATTCAAATTCCATTCTCATAAGTAGAAAATTTTAATTTAATATGAATTACATATATGTGATGATAAAGTGGGTTTTCCAAGAGAAAATGTTTAAAAGATTAAATGGTTTTTAGAAGAAAAATTAAATATAAAAACTATCCCAATGAAATAAATTAGATTAATTGATATATAATGGAACTAATATTAATTTAAAATTAATTTAAAATATAATTTAATTCATAACTAATTTAAATGAGAATCATTTTTCAGTTAAAATTTCATATAATTCATTATTCATTAAAAATGATATATTATATAAAAAACCAAAATAATAATTCTAAAATAATTTTAATAATGTGATTTAAAAAATTTCATTAATTTATTAAATTTAATTTTTTTGAAAGTTTTAAAAAATAATTTTAATATATGTGTTCCATAATTAACTATTCAATCTTTTAGAAAAATACAGTTTCTCAGAAAAAATATATTTTTAATTTTAATTATTATTATTTTATTTCCAATCAATAGATAACCATAATATTAATATTCTTTAGTACAATTTATACCCACCAATTTCTAATTTACTTTATAATGGTATGCTATAATATTATTCAATGGGACTCGGGGATGTGTGTTCTACAAGCTATCGAGGATATTAATTTCATGAAATTTATTTCATGGGCTATTTAAGCTCGATGTTCTATATTAAATATTATAGGACAAAAATGTTATTATTTTAAATTTCTATTGTGTTACATACTCCCCATCATAAATAATTATTTTCCTTTCAATTTAAACATGATATCGGTAATTATGTTTTTAGCATTTGGGAATACCATTATTGACAACCCCATTTCGTAAAAGGGTTGAAAAATATCCTCTTAAATAGTGAGAAAGGAATGTAAAATGGTCATATGTAATAACACATAACAATGTTTACATGTAGAAGAACATTTGGGTAATGTGAATATATATAAATAAAAAAAATTATAAATAATTTTACAGAGTTATAAAGGACATCATTCACCAGAATGTTATTGATCAATGTATAGTCAATGACCACAACAACAATAAATCTATGATTATTTAATGTGCCACACGATTGATCGGATATGACTGTAATAGGAAAAAAATTCCCTAGACCCATTTCTTAATGTGGTGCAAATATTTTACTATATATGAATATAAGAAAAAATACTTACTTGATATGCAACTATTTTATAAGCATAATTTCGTCCATTAGTTTTGTGTCGATAAATTTAAAATTCATATCTTACACTTGTAATTGAATATACCAAAATTAATTATTTATTTTGTATGATCTAAAATTAAATTTTAAGGGTTCATATGTTCTATAAAAAAGTGACATTTAATTCCAGTTGTCTCCAAATATTTTTATTTAACCAATATGGACAGAAGAATTTATTCAATATAATACATTAATCTTTAAACAATAATCGTTACACCACTGGTTCAAAATTTATATTTATTCATCAATTATTTTATGTGAAAATAATTACATATTAATAATAACACCACATCGTTTAGTGGTAATCGTAAAACCCTTATTTCCATTTTGTGTTTGGGTCAGGCCTCATAGCCTTTCTAGATGCAACTGTTTGTCCTTTTTATGAAACCATATTATTTATATTCCTATAAAATTCCACAAATTTAAATTTTACATAATTGCCTCAATATCAATAAAATATAAACACTTATGGATACTAATAAAATTAATCTCAATCCTATAATATTATTTGTAATTATATAGTAAAAAACATTAACACTAAACCATATACTAAACCAATGGGCTGTATTCTAGTAAATGTGTTTCAAAAATATCATTAATCTATATAGACCCCATTATATAAAACCTAAAATGGGATTTTAATACATTTAACTTATGATAAATACTAATCTCATAACCCCATGATGGTATCTAAAACTCTTAATTTATTTAAAAACATATGATTATAAAATAAAATAAAATCGTTAGATGTTTCATGATTCTTATAAAAAATACCTTTGGTATAATAATTTTATAATTTAATTAATTAATAACAATAAATAATTACTTAATTACTTTTATTTAATCATATTTCCTTCCTTGTTCTTGGGTTAACCTTTATAAGTTTTCATTGACTTGGGTAATTCCCATGTTGTTCACATTTATGACAACAACATATAAATGGATCACTGGGATTAGATTTATTTACTCTTATATTGTTGTTAACTTTTTATCATAGTAATAATTATTATTATTCCCTATATTTCCACCCAAAAATCATTTCCCCTTCAATTGAAACAACTCTATTGTGTTTTTGCATCCACATTTATGACAGGAATATAATCAATCATTCATTTCTCATTGGTATCCACCACTCTATCTCATAGAAAAAAATATTAATCTTTTGTTTGGTGAGTCTTTCAGTTTGTTAATATATTTATTTGTAAAAATATATTAATATAACATATCCGAACTAATAATAATATCATTTACTCGGGTCATCATCCCATTTGGTATCTTATAGTCACCATTTTTCTTTCATATTCAATGTTAATGTGATTCCATTGAGTTTCACCAATTAGCTAAATCCAAAAATCATATTGGGAGAAATAATAGTCATTTTTTTTAAATAATAAAATAATTTATATGATATCCAAATCATAAAAATTTATTTTCAATATAGGAAGACTTAAGTGTACCCAAAGACATTCAATGTCATCATCTATTCAAATCAAGTATATTTGTTGGTAATGAAAATATGAAAATTACTAAGCATATCCCTAGAGTGTGTCAAAACACATGTGTAGTATGGTTAGATTTCATGCACCAATAGATGATCGATTCAATCCTAATGTGCCTTTTTCAGATTTATTTACCCTAGGTAAAACTCTTCCAAAACCATGTCAATTTTTTGTATCCAGTTATGGATTTACTGTACGGAAAACCAAAATAATAATTACCATAAGAACACATTGGGATATTATTCTATATATATCCTCAAAGATTCATGTATGGTTATATTACCTAATATATGTGTTACAAAATCAATTTCATAAGGTTTATACTAAATATCCTCTATACCAACTCTAGTGACCCCAACCACATTTTCCCAGAGCAGATGTCTAAATTATTACATTGGAATAAGATACAAGGAATCAAATTATAATGTACTAAATAATTTGGTGGTCTTGCTAAAATTTATACATACTTGATTCCCATATTACCTTTCAATTCACAAATTAAAACTACATTTATTGAAAATAACATTATTACCTCTATAATATCATTGCACATCAATCACTATACACTTCCTGAAATCCTGGGGAATTGAAACAAAATAATGGTGTCCTCAAATTACAAGTAAGTTTTAAGTACAAAACAATCTATAATATCTCATCAAATAATAATTATTATGAAATGTTAAATAATTGAACATATATTCCATTTAATAAGTAAATTGGCTATAATAATTAGATAAGTAATAATAAATATAGAACGGTAAAAAATTGTAAAAACATTCCATTTAATAATTGATATTTATTTATTAACATATCACTAGATAAAAAATTAACATTAAATCTAGAACACTATATATAGAAAATATAAATGTTTTATCAAATAAACATTTCCATGATAAGTAGTATGGATATTTTTGGGAAATTTATTTTTAGAAAGAAATAAAATAATATAGTTGAATGTTAGTGACTACAAGAAATGATTGAATGAAGTTAATATAGTTACATTACGTGGTAAAAATTATCACAACCAATCCATATAATTAATAAGTATTTTATCAATATGTCTTATAATCCTTGGAGTATATGAAAATAAAGGGTAATTGTTATTGAAACTTATGAATAAAATAAAAAGGTTGTTAAAAATATTTTTTTGGGAAATATACTTTTAATAATGAAAATATCTTTTTTAAAAGATAATGTCACAAGACATATTTAAAATAATTTTTATTAAAAATAACCATTTAATAATATATTGTTATATTTAATACATTGACAGTTCATGGGGGATGGATATTATGTACATGCTGAGTAAATAAATATAATGTTTTTTTACATTTTCAATAAAATCCAAATAGAAATTGTTTTGAAAAAAACATGAAGATTCCATTCAGAAAAATTAAGTATTAAAAATGGGGTAAAAAATATTTAAAAATTAATTCTAAATAGTAAAATATTTTTCTTGATAAGATTGTCGAAGACATAGTATTTGTATAAAACATATTTCTGCCCAAATAGATAATCGACGTCATATTTCCTAAAAAATGTTTTATTTATCATTTTGAGTACCAATGTTAATTATAATTATTCAATTAAATGAAAATATGATTAATATATAGTTACGAGAAAATGAAATTGGTTTATTAATAAATTTTCAAATAATTTCCTAAATTGAAATTCAAGAATAAAGAATCATGATTAGAATGAAATTGGGGAATAAATACTTACAATGATCAAAATGGTGATGTGAGTGTTAATAAATGAATGTATTATGTTTATCAATTATAAATTCATATAAAAATTATAATTGTAACATAATATAACAAAAATTCATTTCACACATAATCATAGAATATCAAAGATGAAGAAGAAATATAACCCAATAAAAACAAAGTGATTTTAGAAATTATTTACCCCATGATAAGTTATATGTAAAATCCCTTTTGATTTAATAACTCAAAATAAAACTAAATATATCATGAATTATTAAGTAATTATGATATTACATGTTAATAGATCATAACAAACACCATATAAATGTAATTATGTGCATATTAGTATAGTATGACTTAACGAAGATAAATGAAGATGAATTACCTTACCACACACATCCTTATGGGTGAACATGATTTAAACTCTTGTATAGTGGTTTTAAACATGTTATTAAATTATAAAAAAATAATATTAATCATTATAATATCATATATTGTCCAATTATAACATATTATTAAGTATTCATTAATAATCCTTCGTTATTTTCATTATTTATTCTATTAATTTATATATTTTCTGATTCATGAGATATCAGGACTGTTCTATTTTATATGTTTATTTTATTATTAAATCATAATTAGAAAAGTAATAATTAAATAATTATCATATTTATACATAAATATTTATTTTAATAATAATCATTAATGTTGTTTTTTCACAAATGAAGTCTATTATGATCTTTAAGATAGTAGGTTCTATATATGCACAAGTAATGTTTCCATTTTTCAGCAATCATTACAGAAATGTGGAAAGTAATATTTCATCATAAAAAATGATTTTATTATATTTAATACCATATTATTTATTTAAATTTAAATATATATGAACCAAGATGTATGGTGATGAAAATAGAGTCACATCACTTCGTGAAAGCAGTCTTTCACACACACAAGAACAGTATTATAATTTTTAATGAGTTAAAATTTATGAAATAAAATGATATATTTTGTTTAATAATGAAACATATTTCTCTAATATCATTAATATTTCATTTAAATCACATATAATTATTAAATATATCATTATTACATTCCATGTAATCTATTAGTGAATAAAAAACACATCGCTTTGTGTGGTGGTAGTCTGTCATACACACAAATGATGTTATAGTATCCCATATAGAATTCAAATTAAAAAATATATATATATGATATATTTTAAAAATAGGATTAATTATTTATCAAATATCATACATATACATTATACCTCTAATCATACCTAATAGTGAGAGGTAGTAATTGAAGAACGAATGATATCGGTACCCAAGGTGGTAGTCTGCGGTACTCACAAATGATGATTTAATAACCCAACTGATGGAAGTGGGGATTTTGTAGGTCATGAACATTAAATGAAATTAGATAATTATATTTTTTATATCATCATGGTTTAATGTGAATTGATGTAGGTGGAGGATGAAATAAAATTAAAACACTCATTGAAAAATGTTACCTCTCTTTTGAATATCCTTAGATTTAAAATAAAATTCTTTATAGGTTTCCTTTATTCCAAAAATTAGGATTTTGGGTTGAGATCATAGATCTATTGAATTTATTTGGGTAGGTATTTACTGAACCAAAATGGGTTAATGGTGTAATGAAAAGAGGATTGGGGTAGCCTTTTATAAGTGTCATGTGTGGAACACTTGTATTTTTTAAAAGAAAAGGTTGTAACGATGTTTTTCACTATATAAAATAGAAAAATGTATAATATTATCTTCTATTATACATTTTAAGATCCAAATAATACCATAAAATATATTTTATGCATTTTTATGTCATTTTAAACTTTATCATTTTTTGTTAATTCTTAGAAAATAGATTGTTATCTTAATTATGGTAACTAATATTGACTATTTTTAGTATTCCTTATAGTAGAAAATTAATATGAACTTATTAAATAGTAGAAATTTTTTTATTCCAAAGATGGAGTCATTTTTTCAAAATTCAATTCACATATTGAGAAAAATATAATTTAAAATTAATATCACTGACGTGACGAGAGATAGCATTTTCAAAGGGAAAATGTTCTAGTGGTTACAATATTTATATATCAATATTCAATATTAAAATGATTTAAATTACATAGATTGGATTAATTTAAATATATTTGAAATTATTTTCCTACATATACAAATTGAAATCTAATTTAACTTCTTAAATAATTTAAAATAATATGAAATTTTCAAGTAAAATTCATAATTTTTAACTATTCATTGAAAAATGAAACAATTCAAAAAATATAAAAATTCACCCTATGGTTATTATTTTATCATTATTTCAAAAATTATTTTCATATTATCAATTAAATTTCATCAAAGTGGTAAAAAATAATTTTGAATTATGTTCACAAAGGGTGACTAAACTATAATCCATATAGATAATATTTTTTTCAAAAAGAAAACTATTTTATTTTAATTGATTTTTATAATATTTATAATCAATATATAACAATTACATTCATATTTTAGATAGTTTTATTTATAATCTCCAATTTAATGGAATGTTTACAATGTTATAATACATTATGGTTCAGTTCGACTCAGTGTTGTGTATTTCACAAGCTATGGAAGAGATTATTTTAAAGAAATATATTTTTTATGTTGTTTAAGATCAGCGTTACATGTCACATATTCTATCAACAAAATTATTATTATTTTAAAATATTAGGGTTTTAAACACATGGTTATTGGAGATTATCTCCCTAGTTATCCATTGTATTGGGACTTTTATTCTTCAAATTTCCAACTCTCTTACAATTTAATAAATTGATTGTTTATCTTCTATATATTCCATTCACTTGTGAGTTTATTGTCCCTTCTAACTATATCATACAAGATATTATAACTTTATCTAATTTTTTATTTGATACTCAGAGTGATTTTTCATTATTAATCTTATTTTCAAATACTTGGCTTTGCATAATAATATGATTTTTCTATCTACCTAGAATTATTTTTGGTTTTTAATAGTGGTAATCATCAGATTGTCACTCACATGCATGGTTACATATAATTATATCTATTTAAAAAACAAAAAAATTATTTAAATTATTGGATAATGATTATCAATATGGTAGAATTATAATAATCAATTACATAAAAGTGATTCAACCATAAAACCATTTACCCTTATTATCCTGTTAGCCAGAAATTCATATAGTTCAACCCAAATCAATCTTGGTTTAACCTATATAATTCATGGTTCAACATATGTTAAAATTGGGGAATTTTGGTTCCCCAGTTTCCTTGAATACAGATGATTTCCCGTCTAAAGGGCTCACCCATTTTCTTTAATGGGTAATCAGAATAGTTATTTTCCCCACATTAAAACCCATGTTGTTTTCAGTGTGAATTTTCCACAAATGTGAATACCCTAGGAAATTTCTCTATAGGTCACCCATCTTGATCCCCAATCTAGTCTATGATTCTTTAACTATGTTGTTTCAAATAGGTTGGATCCACAAAAAGGAATATTTACCCAATTTACATGGGAAGTATCATTTAGCACATTTAATTCAAGGATTAGGGTTTTACATTCACCCCATCCACTTAGATCAAAAAAAATCTAATTTTGAACCCTATATCTCAACCCAGGTAGTTTCATCCCATTTCTAGACTAGTTCCTTCACTGGTACTAAAGTACAATTGGGCCCCATGGGTGCCCATATTTCCCTATAGACTTGTTATTTCTCATCCCTATTGCCCAGCCATATGCATTAACAATTTATATGACAAATTAATATCACTATAATAAAAAATATTTTCATCATAGCTTGATTTTTCGTTACTCTTACTCTCCTCGGGAAAATTGTATGGAGGTCATCCATCATGATCACTACTCTAAAAACCCACTTTAACTATAAATTTCTAAATTTGTAAGATATGGAAAAGACATATTCCCCTTTTTGAAATGGGTAGTAAAGAATTTCATTTTAAACCATTCACATTCTTTTCATATGGTTATATAACCATGTTACTTTAGAGACATGGTTTTTTTCTTATAAGACTTTGAAATATTTCTAGGAATATTTCAAGAGATATCACAGAGACAGCATGGAATTCCAAGGCCCGGTGTGCCCGAAATAAATTTTATAAAAATATTGATGTTTTTTATACTATTCATATGGAGGAGACAAGATATATAATAAAAATTAGCTTATATCAGAAATATAATGTCGTTTTTCATTCTAGAACATGTTGCCTACTCTAAGAAAGGTATAAATTTGGTCAGAGCAATACATATATGGAAAAATCCACCCATGGTCAAAATCTCCATTTAAAATAACTAAACCAAATTATTTTTCCCTGACATTGATGCCAATAAATTTTCAACTAAGACTCAGATTAGAAATTTGAGACTTCCATTGAGATTGTAATGATATTTTTTACCTAAGTGCAAGATAAAATGATAGGGTATATGGATTTTGGATTATGCAACTGAGATTGGGGTCTTAGTGATTTTCTTTAAATAAGATCTTAGGGTTTTTGGATTAGGTTTATCCCCTAATCCTAATCCTCCAATGTTAGTCTCACCTTCTTCACCCATTCCTCCATGGAAAATCAAGAACCCCTGACTGATCATCATCGAATCGAAGGAAAATAATTTCAAACTGTTTGGTAACGATAAGCTATTCAATGAGGTAGGAACCTTTTTTATTATCACTTTCCAAATGTTAAATTATTTAATCCTATATTTGTTTTTCATCATCAATTTTTGTTTTGAGCATCGAGGCGATGGCTGAAAGAACATGGCCATCACCAATTTCCCCCTTTTCAACCCCCATTTTATCTCTTTATTTTCTTTTCTTCACCCTAAAGTCTTCGCTACATTGAAACATCACCGAATCATTGAGTGGAGGTGGGTAGTGTGAATTCCTCTACCCTAATATCCCGATACAAGTTTCCTTTCCTTTTTTTCGACCCCCAGACTATTCATAGCGGCATGAGAAAGGTGCGGCTCTAATAAGGGTGGTGGATGGAGGTGGAGGTTGTGGTTCGGTCTGGCAGGATTGGCTGAGGAAACGGTCCTACGCCCTGGGGGAAGTTAGGAATGTTTAGGTGGTGGTGGTATGAGGTGTTATAGGGGATCTAGTGATGTTCTAGGGTGGGTCCAGTCCTATATAATACTAAAGTAGAGGAGGAGGCATGTGGAGGCTGATAACACAGGCTGGCAAGAAGGGTTGATGGTCACTTAGTGAATGGGTTACGAGGCAGAGGAGTAGGCCAACGGGTCTTTCGAGGGTGGTCAGTGTTAATGTGAGGGAGCTTGGGGTCCCAAGGCGGCCATGATTGCACCGAACGAGGGTAGGGAAGAAGACCTAACACTTGGAAGGTGGGTCGGGCCACGTGACTGGTTCATGGGCTATCGGCTCGGGCCTGATAGTATTCTGTATCCTAGGTGGGGAGGACATGATAGATAGGTCCATTGTATCCTATTTTTGTCCTAGTGACTTGAAATGCATTTATCTTTTGATATGGGCCTCTGATTCGCATGTTGTTTGCAGAAAACCAATCCTTGAGTCAAGCCGAACTACCTGAGGTGGTTTTGGAAATTTTAAATTGCAAACACAAAGTGGGGTGGCATAAAACTCTCTCTTTATCAATAATAATATTTAATAATTATTATTAAATAATCTTGTTTAGGACATAACTCCAAAATGGATCGTTTGTTTCTTGTGTCGTCTATGGACATGCATTCCCGTCAATGAAACGATCCTTTTAAGACATATCCTAGAATTTGTAGACTTGGTTTTGGGGTCCAGTTGCATGAAACACCTATGTTTAATACTAAAAATATTATTATTATTGTTACTAAATATTGTTTCAGTCGTATAATCTAAATGGAATATTCAAATGATGCATTGTTATCATCATTAGGACCCAATTTTTTTTATATAAATTTTAGACTACTTTAGAGAATTCAAACTAAAATTGAGATGAAGGAGACTTGGGGGCCAGTTCCTATGCATTTCGGTGAAAGGAAACGTTTAACCATGTATCAATTTTGGATAATCAAGTATTCAGACCTGTGTGTTTTTCTGGTAGGATCACAATGGTGATATCTGTATAAGTTTTTTTGTAATAGAGACCTGGGCTCCACATGACGTCATTCAAGCACAATGTGATGACCTGAGACATTTCCATCACATGTCCATTTGTGGTGAATGAATAGTATATCTTTCGTGTTTTCGGAAAGAATCAAAATGGCATTGTCTATTTGGGTGCACTAATCCTTATTCACAATCTCATGAAGTGTGGAAACATTAAAAGAATATCGATGGAAGATACTTTTGTCATTTTTGAGGAGAACCCAATGCGTGGTTCAACCATGAATCTTGTGAGAGTGGAGAAGATTTATGAAGAGATTTGGTCAAATTTTCTTGATCTGTTTGAGGAGGTGTTCCAGCATTATTACACTATTGGCCCTCCAGATCAACGATGAGCACAATGTGCTCGTCAGACTTTTGAAAAGGTGTGTTAAGTACTCAAGGAGTAAGCCAATATGCCTAGGGGTACTTTTTGGCAATTTGGTACCCGATAATGGTTAGGTACACAACCTGGTGATGAGGTGGGCCACAAGATGTGTGGGCTCCACACACATCGTGTACCTCTTTAGGAATTCTTTTATCTCTTGTATATCATTCTTCTGTTCACATATTTTGGCATGAAAGTAGCCTATCTGAAGTTTTTTGAGTGAAGAATGTGATGGTTCCCTCCATAGATGCCTTTTAGGTACAATATGAGATATTCCGAGTGTTATTCCTATCTGGGGACGCACCCAATGGCTGCAGTAGTGATTCTTTTCCGAGAGGTACCATCTAGTAGGGATGGCCAGTGTTTCTTGATGCTTTTCCAAGAGGTACCATATTGAAGGTTTGACTCGTGTCCCTCAATGCATTTCTATGAGGTACCATCTATAAAGGATGGCCATATTTCCTCGATGATCCATAATTGAATCCCCCATAATGTGTCAGGGTATGGGTAACCACTATGACTTCTACTTGAGTGGAATCCCCCTGACATATCAGGGTGTGGGCAGCTGTTACAACTTCCAATAGAGTAGAATCCTCCTAAAACATTAGCACATGGTTATCCTTTACTTTGTAACTTGATCTCTCGACTATGTAGTATAGTGATGAGACGTACTTTGACATGAATTTGGAATCTCAGTAAAATGGTATGGATTTCGCACCAATATGCGTCCTTAAGAAGTGACATAAAACAATGAGGGTAAGATAGTGCTACCCACAACACAGTATCAAGGTGTGGTGATTGAGTCCCTCTACCTTGCACTTCAGAGCATGTGTGTGGTATACTAGGCATTGATGGTTACTTCTAGAGCAATTGGAGACTCACTTTTCCTAGTCTAAGCAAGTGAGATAGAGATACCCTTACTATTTCATTTTGGATTCTGTTCTGAGAAAATATATATATATATATATCATGTTTCGGTAAACACTCCATGGGTTTTGGCGACTCTCCTTCTAGGGGAGGCGATGATGCATGGGGTATGCCACATGCTTTTCGGATCAAGATTCTCATGGTTATACAAGTGTACAATCATGTTGTAGGTAGTGAAGAATCGACGAGAATTTCATCTTCTCACTATTTATAGATCCTTATGTTTGGAAGATCTTACTTCACACTCTTGTTGGGATAATCTGCATTCATTTACAATATTCTTTTACAGTACATTATTCTCTCTACTGGTCCCCTTTTCAGTACTTCTCTTGCTACTCCACTGAGTATTCGGGGCATCCTAATGAGTATCTTTATACTCTCCCAAACATGGGAATTTCCCAAACTTGGCCTACCCTTGGATACAATGTATAGGTTGATTGGGATATCAAATGATCTTTGGTATACCATGTGATCAGACCGCATGTGGTGGTCATAGCTTGGGATTTTGGAGCGGTACTCTCCCAATTATTTTAATTTTTTAGATGTTCTTGGGAGGTGGAACTTTTCTAGTTGGGTTTGAATTTTTTCTCATTCCCTCTCATATTAACTTTTCATTACTTGTATATTTTAGACCTCAATGCATGTTTTTTTACATATAGTTGTATTGTATCTTGTTTTCTTTTCCCCCTACACAATTTTCATTGAGTTGGTTGTGTGTGTGTGTAGGTTCTTAGGAAAAGTCCTCCCCTTGTTTTCTGTGTTGTTGGTGCTAGTCTCTATTCCCTAGCATATGAAGGTAGACATTGGGTAGTGGAATCTCGATCCTAGAATGCTATGGGTGTTGGAAAAGTCGTATCAGTGGTTTTTCAAACCATGGGACGTTAGTCAAACATTTATCTAAAAAAATTATGGTTTTTTTTAGGGAAATAGTGTCGAAGTGTCTTGAGAGAGTCTCTGTGGATAGTGAGTCTAGTATTGGTATGGGTGGACAATGTATCCATTCACCAGGATCCAGATTACCCTCTTATCAATGCAGCACCCTTAGATACCAGTTACAGGGAATAATGGTATATGAAATATATAGGAATGTGTATTTAAATATCCTTCTTGAGTCATATCCCCATCATTATATATATATCTGTGTGTGTGTGTGTGTGTGATCATTTGATCATGGTACTCCTTGATAATATTTAGAATGTCTCTGCAATGACATCCAGGCAGGATACTAGCTCCGATTCATGATGAAGACCATTTGAGCCATGTGGCCTTAGTTCAGGACCCATCGTGTGATCCCTTTCTCCAGGTGGGTTGGAAACAACACCCCCACCTGTTGAGTAGTAGACAACCCAGAAGAGTTGTCAAAAGACATGTGTAGGCTAAGAAAACATTCCATGTTCTTTTAATAGAGACCGTTGATGTTTCGCAGTGAGCCAAGCCCTCATATAGTAGTGGTTTGGTTAGAGTTAGTGGTCCAAATTTGTAAGCTTGCATGGACACCAACAGATTAAATGGTGGATTTGGCACCCATCCTTTTCCCTGCAGAAGCTGGACATTTTTAGATCTTGGTTTACCTGATACACGATGAGTCGACACTCTTTTGGGATGACTTTTAGAAACTGTTTCCTGAGGATTTCTACCCCTATGTCATGCAATCTCTTTGACATCAGGAGATCCTGCTACTTCAGTGGGGAGGGATAATGCTGATTTCATTCGCAACTATGTTCACAGACCTTGTGTACAACTCTCTTGAAATGATATATAATTGCAACTTCTGGTTATGGAAGTTCCGGCAGGGATAAACTGGGGAGGGTTGGTGTTATGCTTGTGATAATTGATGTTACCTTTCATGAGACTACCCTACCAGAATTTTTGAGAACACTAGGTGGGAAGCAGGTGGACCGCAAAGGAAAAGATATTTATGTGATCTAGGTGGTTACCAGGGAGGTGGATCTGGGAGATGAGAAGGATGATCTAGGGCTAGGGGATGACATTGTGATGTCTTCCCACCACCACCAGGTGGCCCATGTCATGATCAAGAATATGGGAGATGGATCCATGGATAGCCGCAATCTTTGGATTTTTACGATCATTCAGAGTGCAAGATGATAAGACAAATGCCTTGTGTCATTCATAATTTTTTTGTAGTATATATTTTTAGAAACTGTTTAAAGTAAACTTTTCCTCTCTACTCATTCTTTTTTATTTTACGAGGGTGACGCGGGGAATTAGTGAAACCCTATGTTAGTGTTGTTCTATATAGCTTCAAATTCATGAGGAAGATTAGTATTTCCCCCATTGAGATATGTTTTTGGGATGTGAGAAATTTTTTTAGGGTGACTCAATGCCACCAAAAGAGGATAATATTGAGGTGTGGGGTATTAATAACTATGAATTGTGCATTCGTATCAGAGTAGTGGAGTGGATTTTCAAAGTTGGTCCTTGTATTACTAGTGGAAGTTTTACTGCTACACCTCCTTTTTTTGAGATCTCGTTAGTGGGACCGAAAAAGTGCATATTTCATGGATTACACTCACTCAAATACATTTTAATATGAGTGGGTTATGCCAAATTATTTCTATTCCTATCCTCTTGTAGTTGGATGATTTTACTCACCTATACTATTTGTTGGTTCCTAGAATGATCAACATCAAAGTTGATACATCAGTTATCATGTTAAGGTCAAGGTAATGGAGACCCAAGGAATCGAAGTATATGACTCACTATCTTGTGTGGGAAGTGGCAGTCTTCACCCTGAAAATTTAGAGAAAATATATTTCTGGGAGAGCATGTGTGGTCTATTCCGACCACCAAAGTATCAGGTGTGACTTCCACCCCTAAGATACTTCAACCTGGCACATCGGTATTGGTTGAACTTCATGCAAGACTATGACTTCGAGATAGTCCATACTCTGGGCTCGGGAAACATGGTACCATATTACCATATAATGATGTCCAAAGCTGACCTAGTGAGGGTTGTTTTTGAGAATTTTTCTTCAATGTAGCTAACCCCGATAGATTTTGAGGGTGTAGTTTCATTTAAGTCAGTGGTGTTGACTCCGTCGCTGCATGAGCATGTAAGAATGTCTCAGTTGTGAAACATCGACTGTGAAATCATGGATGACCAGATATCCTTTGTTGTTTCACCAATGGTTATTCTGAAGGCGGTAGTCACGAGACCCTATTCTAGGGACAAGTAGTGATTCCAGTTGCAACATGTGATTTAAATTTTTGGTTGAGCAGGAAAACATTCCCCTGAGTATCTTCAGGCTATTTGGAATTGTGCAAAGAGATGATGTGGTTTCATACCGCCTTAACCTACCCCCAGTAGCTGGA
Organism: Viscum album; assembly: GCA_963277665.1. Taxonomy (NCBI): domain Eukaryota; kingdom Viridiplantae; phylum Streptophyta; class Magnoliopsida; order Santalales; family Viscaceae; genus Viscum; species Viscum album. The sequence continues at coordinate 462,988,562 of OY728122.1, read as the reverse complement.
GTGGGAGCACACCATCCACCTATCACATCCAAAGATATATGTTAGTGTTCCTATGTGCATCATCTACAAGAGCATATATAATGAATATTAAACATTCTTCTGGATCACGTGTTGTGCCAGAACATAAATGTCTAGGAATTTCCATGGGATTAAGAGAGCTATAGGTTCCCTCACTATCCGAAGTTGTTTCGATATTTTTTCTATTTGTGGATGAAAATCATGAATGATGGAATGGTGTATATACCTGGTTTTTTCCATAAATGAATTAGAAATATTTCTAGGAATATTTTGAGAGCTAGGCGCTGAGATGGTGTGCATTTCTAAGGTCTGGTGTGCCTGGATAAAAATTTAAAAAAACATTATGAGTTTTTATACTATACACATGTTAGAGATGGGATATCTCTTAAATGGTATCTCAGATCACACATCTAGGGCCACAGTAGAGTCTAAAACATGCTGTTTACCCTAACCAAGTTTAACTTTTATCGACACATGACTTATGTGTAAAAATCTAACAAAGGTTAAAATCGTCAATAAAAATAATTTAACTTTATTATTTTACCCTGAATCTGAAGCCAATATATTTTGAATGGTGACTCGGAATAGAAATATGAGATCCATATTTACTTCATAATGGTGAGTTTTACCTAAGAACGACATAAAATGGGAGGGCATAGGGATTTTGAATTCTATGACCAAGATGAGGGTCTCAGTGTTTTCCATTAAATAAGAGATTAAGGTGTTAGAATTAGGGTGAGCATCTAATCTACCTCCTCCCACATTGAGATCTCCTGTTTCACCTCCTTCCTCTTTGGTGAATCAAGAATTCTCTATGAATCTTCGGAAAATCAAATCAAAATCTTTCCAAACTTGTCGGCAATGAAAATTGGTCAACAAGGAAGGCTGATTTTTTTATTTTTATGCTCCAAATGATCATTTCATGAATTATACTTTCGTTTTGATCATCAATTTTTGTTTTGAGTGTCGAGGAGATGGAAAAAACATAGACATTGACATTTTCATCATTTCAAACCCCCATTTTGTCTCATTCCTAACCATTATTTTCTCTAAACTAATCTCTACATCGAAACATCATTGAATATTAATGTGGGGGTTAGTGTTGTGAATGCATTAACCTGAGGATCCCAAAAGAAGTTTCGTATCCATTTTTTGACCACCATACTAGTCATGGAGGACCAAAAAATTGTGGCTCCAGAAAGGGTTGGGGCTGGAGGGGGAGGATGTGGTCTGGCCAGGCGTGGATGGTGCTGGAAGAGAACTTAGGCATAGGGGGTGGTATAACATGTGGAGGCATCAATGTTCTGAGGTGATGAAGGTGTTTTGATAGTGTTCTAGGGTGGAGTTTTTCGGGTGGCATGTTGTAGCGAAGGGGGAAATGTATGGAGGTTAGGGCACGTGTAGGCGAGCATGGTTTATTGTTGGTCAGTGGTAGGGTCAAGACGTAGAGGTGTTGAGGTAGAGGAGTAGGCCACTGGGTCTTCTGGGGGTTAGTAAAGATATGGGGGAGTGCGGGGTCCCATGGCATCCAGGATGGAACAGACCGAAAGAATAGAGGAAGACTCGATGCTCGACTGATCAGTGTTGGTAGACATGATGGCCCGCATGACAGGGTGGCGATCCGGCCTAAGTGGGGCAGATAGGTTGAACCTGGCTACTCCTACCAGTTTTGGGCCCATGGACTTTAAATGCCCATATCTTTTAATACAGGTATTTGATTCATGTTTCAGATATGGAAACCCAATCCTTGAGTTGAGCTAGACTATTTGAGGTGGTTATGGAAATTTTAAATTTCAAACATGAAGATGGGTGGTGAGAGACACACGCAATATCAGTAATAATATTTAATATGTATTATTAATTATCCTGTTTTAGACTTATCTCCTGAAAGGAACATTGGCTTTGTGTTCCATCTACGGACACACATTCATGTCTTTGACAAGAACCTCTTAATTATTGTTTGGTAACTTTTTGAATTGTTTTTGTGGTTCAGTTTCACGAAACACCTAAGATTATTATTATTATTTTATTATTATTAAGAAATAATTTTTTGGTCATATCTTATAAATGTAATGTCCAAATTATGTACCATCAATATCATCATGACCCTAAAGTTTAAATTGGACTTTTGAGACTACTTTTAGGCATTCAAACTATAGTTGAGGTGTATGCCCCATGGGGGCTATTTCGCATGATTTATAGTGAAATGTAATTTTTTCCCTTGTATCTATTCTGGATGATCAAGTTTTCAGACCCGTGTGTTTTTCTGAGGGGATCCAAATAGCAAGATTCATATAACTTTTATCGGGACCGAGGCTTGGGCCCCACAGAACTTCATTCGAGTGCAATGTGGCGAATTGTGACTTTTCTATCAGATGTCCATTTGGGGTGAATGAATAGTCAATCTTGCATGTCTTTTCACAAAATATCATAATGTAATGATCCATTTAGGTGTGCGAATGGTTATTCATGATCTCATAATGTGTGAAAAAATTAATGGAATTTTATAGGAAGATACTTTCGATGTGTTCGAAGAAAACTCACGGCATGGTTCAACTATGACTCATGTGAGAGTAGGGAGGAAATATGAATAGAAGAAGTCAAATGTGCTGCAGCCATTTTTGAAGACGTGCCATCATGATTATGATTTTAGTCCTCTGGATTAATGAAGAGCAGCATGAGCTCATTGGCCTTTTCAATAGGTGTGTCAAGTACTATGGGAGTATTACAGCACTCCTAAGGGTACTTGTTTGTAGTTTGGTGCCTGATAATGGTTAGGTACATGGCTAGGTGACGAGATAGGTCCACACGACATGTGGGCCTCACATGTTCCATGTACCACTTTACGAATTCTTCTATCTCTCTTAAAACCTTCTTCTAAACTCATATTTTGGCATGCGATTAGCCTATCCTTGGTGTTTTTTCACATAGAATGCAATGGTTCCCTCTATAGAGTCTTCTATGGAATGATGTTAGATGTTTCAGGAGTGACCCCTATCTTGGGTGGCACTAGATCACTTCAGCTGTGTTTCCTCACTGAGAGGTACCATCCAGCATGGATGCATAGTGTTTTTTGATGCTTTTCTGAGTGGTACCATTTGGCTGGGATTTCCAGTGTTCCTCGATGGTTTTATGAGAGGTAGCATCCATTAGGGTCAACCATATTTTTTTGATGATCTTGAGTGGAATCCCCCAAGTTCCTCTGGGTGTGGATAGAATCAACGAATTCTACTAGAGTGGAATCTCACTGACGCATCACGGTGTGGGTAGCCTCAATGACTTTATCTAAAGTAGAATCCCCCTAAAGTATTAGGTTGTGGGTATCGTCTACTTTGTGACACAATCTATCGACTATGTGGCATAGTGATGAGGTGTGATTTGACATGAATTTAGTATCTCAAGAAAAAGGGATTCTTTTCCCACCAAGATGTGCCATTTTGATATGACGTAAAACCATGAGGGTGAGACGGTTCCTCCCAAATAATATAGTATCATGGTGTTGGGATTGAGTCCCTTTGAAATTAAATTTAGAGCACGCATGTGGGATGCTAGGGATCAGTGGTAACTTTTGGAACTGTTTGAGACTTACTTTTCTAGGGATAAGCTTGTGAGATTGAGATCCCCTTACTCTTTCATTTGGATTTCCTGGTTAAGAATATATATAGTCTGTTTCACCTCCCAATCTATGGGTTTTGGATAATCACATTCTACCGGAGGGAAATACACATGGGTTATACCATATTATTTACTTTTATAGTTTCTCATGGTTTGAAGAGTCTTCTCTCCTACTATACAAAGTGGAGACTCGATGATAATTTCATCTTCTCATTGTTTCTAGCTCTTGTAGTTTGGACGAGCATACATAGCACTCTTGTTGGGTTGATCTTCATTACATTACACTATTCTTTTACATTTCCTTTTTCTCTCTACTGAAACCCTCTTCAGTACTTCTCTTTCTTCTCCCCTGAGCCTTCGGGGAAAGCTACTTAGTATATTTATACTCACCCTTGTTTGGGATTTCCAATGCTTGGCGATACATTGTATACGACAGAAATTTCGATCATGATATCAAAGGACCGTAGGGTTATGTGATTCTTGGACCATATAGGGTGGTCATAGCTTGTCATTTAAGAGCAGAACTATCCCAGCTATTAACTTTTTCACCTCTTTCTAGGTTATGTCACTTTTCTAGTTGGGTGTGCATTTTACCCCATTCCCTTCCATATTTACTTCTCTATACATTTACTTTTTAGAGTTTGAAGCATGTTTTTGGTTTATATATAGAGAAGTATTGTGTCTTGTTTTGTTTTACCTCTACACTATTTTCGTAAATTTTATTGTGCGTGGGTGTAAAGGTTCTTAGGAAAAGGCATCCCTTATTTTGTTGTGCCTTTGGAACTAGTCGCCAGACCCGGGTCTATGGAAGTAGGATTGGGGTAGTTGATGCTCGAGCCCATAATAGTCTGGGTCATGAGAGATACATTGTGTTGGGATCTCCAATAATTATTAATATAATCCTAAAATAGATATCCGGAATTACCATGAACATTCATAAAATACTTAACAACTAATATTCATTGAAATATGTACATTAAAAATCCAATTTATATTTCCTCGAGGAGAATTATCCATTCATATAGACATATTCCCATGTACATATATATACTGATCTTGCAATCTCAATATCACAACTTTACTAAAACCTATTATAATCTCCAAGGCACTAAACCATAATTAGAAAATATGTTCCTCTTAAAATTAACTATATATATTACCTTGAAATTATACAAAATGATGGTTAATAAGTTCACACACTAGTAAATGTATACACTAAACCCAAAAAATTGACAATAATTACAAGTTAATTATTATTGATACTAGGAATGTTTACACTACATAACATACATTTTGAAAATCAGTCAGCCCATTATTTTTTCAACATCAGGAATATACTAAAACCATTACTTAACCAACCCTAAAACATGTGTTCATATATAATTATCTACAAATATATAACCTTTAAAAAAAATCATTTCTAATGGGTTTTTATACCATTTGATATAGGATTTCAAACAATTGATTAATGAAATTGAATATAGATCCCTAGATATTTCACTTAATCCTAAATAAAATTTAGAATCTATCAAATTTTCATCGATATGTATCACTCACTAATGAGGATAGATAAATTATTGAAGCGTTATTTTTTTTGAATCCTCAATACCTCAAGTAAGACTATAAAAATAAAATTCTCCACTATAATAGGAATATACAGTGATTCATAAAGATTTAGGTGTTCTCTCTTATTCAGTTCTATGAAATTTTGTTCCGTTTGTCCATACCATTCTTTATATAATAATTGTGATCTTTTCTCACACCAATAATAAATCCCTAATGGTTATCATAATACATAGAATATGAATATAAAAATATAAATATTCATTCCACCTTGACACATTATTTAGACATATTATACATTTGGATCAACATAATATTCCAATATTCTATCATTGGTTGTCCATGGACCTTTTAATATAATGTTCTATAATCTAATAAGTTAAAAATATTCCTAAATACTTAATAATGGATTATGAAGAAAATATGACTATCCAAATAATATACACTATGAATTTATTTCCTGATGTGTTATCATAGGCCCCCTATTCATGCATTATTTTAATGATTGTGATTATTCTCAAACGACCACTTTAGGTTGATTTTGTAAGATCGAATCATTTCTATTAAGTTAAAAACCATTTTATTTCCACTTAAATTATTCATTTTTATCTTAATTAAATGCCTAATTAGTTTATGGGGGTTTTGGGGTTGTCTAGGGATTGAATGGGGTTCAGGTAAAAGACCTTTGGAAGGGGTAGGTGGACTACATATTTAGTAGAATGTTTGATGACCTTTCTACTTGGTTTTACTAAACTGTGTGGGATTTTCCATTTCTCTTACTCGGGAAGAAGGATTTGTCTCAAAAATTTGGTCCATGCTATATATTCCTACAATACTTGTAGGTCCCTATAAATAGGAGTTTTATATAGCCTATATAGAGTTATAACAATCAAGTTCATATCCCATGTGGAGGATGTCTTGAGACAGTACATGGAACATGGTTTGTGCATGGTTTGTCCAACCATGTGGATAAACTATGAAACCTATTAAAAAGGATGAAATGGCAGGTATTCCCCATTTTTCTACATATTCCATCCCTCTATTTTCTTTTCTTCTCCCATGAATAGTAGCCCCCTCACCCATGGGAGAGATACCCCATGCCTCAAGCTATGATTAGGATTGATTATACATCTAGACTCTAAATAATGTGTCATTAGTATCATTGGTTATTAACTGGTATTCCCTTTATTCATCTTGTATCTTTATTTGGTTATTTTCTAATAAATAGAGTAATTTTGTGAGTGATAGTATTTCCTATTTTCAGTGAATTTATCTGTTTACTCAATTTCATCCATTTAACCCCCATAAGATACAAATAATTAATGATGAGTTTACTACCAAACTATGGTAGGTGGAATCCTTAATTTTTTTTACTGTATTGGTGTGTATGTATTATATCGTTGTTTCATGAACTGAATTTTTTAATCAATTACTATTAAATGGATTTATTATTAAATTAAAATATGTGATTAAATATGTTACTCACAACACACATTTGTAAATAAATGGATGACAATGACCTTTATTTGAAACACTACATCATTGTTTATCTAAATTTGATAAAACCACTGCGGGTGGCCTATGAAATTGATCCACCTTTTGAGGTGTTTTCTTTTACCCCTTTATGTAGGGTTGTTAAATGATATGATATTCATGTAAATTGAATTTAATTAAATGGGGAATGAAAGACCATGATCTAATGACTTTGGTCATTGTCCATTCTTTCTTAGGATAGAGGTGTTTGTAAAAATAAAACATTTAAATAAGAGGAATCAGAGGGTTCATGGAAGGCTAAGCCTTCTAAGACTACAAAATGTTTAATGATTCATTTTGAGGTGATTGAAATAAATATATCTAAATGTGATGGTCATCTAAATTAAATTTTAATTTAAATTGAATGGATAAACATAGGACCCATAGACATTTATAATTCCATTAGAGATTGTTAGATGTGTTCTAAAGAAATGTTCCATGAATTAACTCATCAAGATTGTTTTATTAAAATAATATTCAATGAAATTATCATGTTCAATTCATTATTTTATGAATTTCAGGAAACATCTCACTTGGAAGTTGGATTATATGTACCTCGATTCATACCTGGAATCCCTATGTGTAATTCAATAGAAATAATCAAAGGGTAGATAATATATATTATCGAGTGACACTTAGACTCCCTATGTCGACTACAAATGACGAAATTTGAGGGAAGATAAATATAAATTCAGTGAGTTACACGTGGCCTATCTTTTTGAAAAAACAGTGATGGACTCAGAGTTCATTGAAAACATATCACACCTATAACAATACCAAGGATCCTATGAGGAATGTCGAGTGGTGAATTGTAAGGTGAGGGTTTAATGTTATGCCTAGAGAGATACATAGGTTTAAAATTATGACCAATAAAAATGGACTCATGATAGATTTAATCATAAATAATTAGTTATAAAACATGAATACCGAACTAAAAATCCACAGATTCATTCACAACCTTACCTTTAATAATGTTCATATACATATCATTCTCATATATGATTAACAATGGACACTTTGACTATGAAATGGGTCCTGGGACTATATTATAAATTAAATTATGACTGACTGTATAGTTAGAGATATTCTAGGTTAGTATGAAGTAGGTAATAGGGGATAGGTGTTCCTTGGTAACCAATACTTATGGAGGTTATTTATTTACCATATTTCATTTATATCCTTCATTATTATTTTAATATTTTTTATTATGTACTCGTAGACTAGACATAATTATACATTATTTTTGGAATCCTATTGTGTATATATCACACCCTATTTGGTCCGCCATTGGGTCCTTAGATAGAAATCATTGATGTAGTTTGGGAAAATGGAAACTAAAAAACCATGGATGTTTGATTACCCTATGTGGATGATGTATGGGGTTATTGGGACAAGACTATTCATGAGATGATACTATTGATTACCTTGGGTCATTCATTATCTTTGTATAACATGTTGTATTAGTCTTCTCCACTAGTCTCCTGTATTAATTTTTTTTCTATATCATGTCATGTTCATCAATTTTTATGTGAAATTAACTAATGAGATAATTTGGAAAATTTTATGATGGGTAATTACTATTTTATGGATCTGTTATATTGTATTCTACACTATTTATTGATTTGATTATAAGGATGTGATACACTCTAGTCATGAGGGTATAGTTTCCCCATTATTCCACTCTAAACCCTTGCAAGTAGTCAGTGGACTCTTGTATATGGGGAGGCATCATTGAGGTATTCTGACCAACTGAGTTTTGTTACTATTGAGTGAATCAATTATGGGATGTCACATTGTGGTATCTGAGGTGTTAATTTTCTCTTCTTTTCATGTATATAATAATTGAGATGGTAGAAATGGGAAATATTACTTTTTAATATTTGGTCATGAGCCTATTCTTGGGATTATTTTACCCAAATAAAGTGTAAATCAAAATTACCTAAGATGGGATAATTGGTTTTAGATAGATCTTCTTATAGTTACCCCAACAACATTATTGGGTGATGCACATGATGTTTTATATTTTTATGATTTTTTGGATTTTTACCCATGGATGATAAGGCATGGTATTATAACATCATGAAACATTATATTAACATGTAAATTTAAAAATCATGCATATACGAATCTAGTTATATATGACAATAGGGATTACCCATACATTTTCTGGTGGTTTAATTGGGTTTTCCATTAAATTGTGCTAGAATTTCATGTGGGGATTGTATAAATAATGGGTTGTTGTTAAATTTATACTAAATTTAAATTTATAATGTGTATATCCCTTTGTAAATTTAAATTCATGATCTATTTAATTCATCCATTTATATTTATTTTCTATATAAATTGGTATGAACATAAAAGAAATAAAATTATGAAAATAAATTGTCACCATTAATGGGGAATCCAATTGCAACATATATGGTGTTTTCCTCTATAACATTCAATTGAAAATCTGTATATTGGGAAATTTATTTTATAGCCGAGATATTGACCCCATTTGAACCAAATTTTTGTGAAGTATGTAACGTATATTTCTTTTCTTATTATCATTATATCACCCACATAGTGAATTAAGATAAGGAAAAGTTGTCAGAGACTTATATATGGAAGATTATACATGTACTATTCGTATATATTTGATTCAAGTGGTAATCATGTCATGTATTGAGGAGTGTGTTTAGAATTTTTGGATACATTCCACCATGAAGGCCATCAATTGTGTCATATGGGGGTGGTGATGACCATTTGGATGAGGTTGTGGGTCCTGGGCCATGAGTAGATCCTCCAGTTGTGACACTTGAGGAACCACATGTTATACCTAATATGTGTGCTGATATAATTGTTCAAAAGGGTTTCCTATAATTTATGTTTTCTATTTCCAGATCCCCACGACCTATCCCAACTATGGAAGAGTTGGAATGTGTTCTTCAATAGAAGCATACAATCTTTTTTGGGGGGGTTGTTGTCCAGCATGCTTTGGAGTCATGGATAGTGTTCATGTTGTAAATTTCCATAAATCTTGAGACACCTTCTAAGAGGAGAGTGAATCTCACAACACATATTCTTTAGTATTCATCCAGGAGGTTTTTGGTTGTTATTTGTCAGACATATCATAATTGGGATAATTATTAGAGGTATTTTTATAGACCAATATATTATTATTTGTTTCTCCATATATTGAGAGATGTGGAGCCTAAGATTTTATATACTAGGACCAATGTTTTTTTAGTCATGCATTACTCTTCCCATTTCATATATTTCAATATTTTCACACCTATTCTATTTGGTGACAAGTAATCTAAAGTGATGTGATTTTTGGATTGTCTTATTTATGAAATTTGATCAAAACTGAATGTATTTCATCTTATTACTTTATATGGGATAAAGAATCAAAACCATATAACTATGCATAACCTGAGATTGGTATGGGTGTGATCCAAGGTGGCTCGACATGTGGATCTAGAAATACATTGAATAATATTAGGATGTGTCATTTGGAGCTTCCATGTAGTGATATTAGTATCAAAGAGCGTAATAAAGTTTCTTGGTGAGGTTCCATCAGTGGGGTTGGATAGGAAATATGAAAAACTAGGGTAACATGGATCCAGTCCACTGTTGGTATTGTGTAATTATGGGTTGTCATCTATTATTTTGTAGAGATGTACCTCCAATATTCATGGAGATAAGTTTTACACTAACTCCATTATCATTGACAAGGTCACCGGCTTCATTATTAGGTAGGGAGATAGAGTATGTCTAGCTGATTAGTACATGGTTGTGTTATTGACTAAGGTATCTAGAAAACAGAATTACAATACTAGAATAGAATACATATATAGGTTATATAGGATATTTCTCAAGGTTGTAGATCAAACAATATGTATATGATACAGCCGATACCTGAGCGGTTAAGTGCAAGAGAATCTACGGTGAGATTGAATATTAATGTATCCACTAACATAGTATTTTCTATTTTTGATATAGGTTATTCCCATTATTTAATATCTATTTACATTTTAGGGATACTTAGGCTCGAAGTTATATTTTCTTATAGAATAATGATGCTCTAAACTCCCTAATGTATTATATTAGATAGTGTATGCCAATATAGGGAGGTCCCCTTGAGAGAGGATAGTGAATCTTCATATAGGACCTTATTATACCCAAGATGAGAGGGTTTGAAATCATTCTTGGTATAGAATGGTTGAATCCCTATAATGATGAGTTTGACTCTTATTGTCTAAGGGAGTATTTTTCACCACTAGATAGAGGATTTTTTATTCAAAAAATGAATAGGAAGTCTAGTAATCTTAAGATGGACCTAAACATTAGGGGTTGGGTTGGATGACTTCCCTGATTGTTAGCAATTATCAAGACAACCAAGTAACACATTAGGTGGATTTCCCTCTAGTTTTATATCATTTTATGTCATTTTCCCAAATAAATTTTCAAGACTACCTCCTTATAAAGTGAGAGGTTCGCTTCAACAAAATTGCAGGATATTAAGAGGCATCTTGAGGATTTGAAATCTAAGGGTTTTGTATGACCTAGTTCTTTGTCAAGAGGTTCTATGGTCCTTTTTTCATAGAAGGATGATTGTACCCTCAAATAATTGTTAGGATTACCATTGTTTAAACCTTTTTATGGTTTGAATATGTATCCATTACCTCTAATAGATGATATCTTTGAACAGATTGAGGGTAAGGAATTTATCTAATATTTATTTGGGATCATGTTATTGTCCAGTGCATGTTACTCCACCAGATATTCCCCATAAATCATTCTATAATATATATTAATTGAATGAATATTTGTTCATGTCATTTAGTCTCTTGAATTTTCAAACGGTTTTCCTAGAATTGGTGAATTGGTTCTTCCAACCATATTCTGATTCGATTATGGTGGTCTTCAAGGAATATATCATTGTGTTTTCCCACACTCAACAAAAACTTGTCAAACACCATGAGATCATGTTGAATACACTAAGAGAAAATCAGTAATATGATATGGTCACAATGTTCCACTCTCATATTGATAGATTTTACCTCATCCGTCACATTATCCTTGGGATAGGGGTATCATTTTACCTAGGGAAGGTGGGTGCTGTAGTTTCATGGGAGAATCCCAAGAAATTCATTGATATATAGAGTTTCTTAGGGATAATGTTTTATTAATGGCAATTCATTCTAATCATTTTACACCTAGAAGCACTCCTCATGGGATTGAATTAAATGGGTTTGAATTTTATATGTTTATAATCTTTAGATATAACCTTTCAGTATTTGAAAGGGATACTGACATTATCAGTATTCACAATTCTTCCTCATCTAGGAAGATTATATATAGATTATTGCCATACATAAGGCGTTCTTCTTGGAGTTGTTCCGTTGTAGGTGGATCAAGTCATTAAATATGAGACTCTCTAATTGAGGCCACATGATAGGAAATACATGAAGCACAATCTCAATTTAGCCATTGTTATTCATGAATTATGTTATTCATGGTATTACATTCTGGGAGAGAATTTTTTGAGGTTATAAAATACACAAAATCCCCATGTATATATTTACATGGAAAGATATGAATATTAAGAGATAATGTTTGGATGAATACCAATAGTATTTTGACATCATCCTTGCCTATACATAGTGATAAAAAAATATAGTTGGTAATGTGTTAAGAAAGAATACTTAGACACAAGAAGTTCACAAGGCATGTAGTGGGTGAATGCTTATGGGCCTATTTTCTAACATGCACTTGGAGATTCTAGGATGTAATGGAAAGATTGAACTTATATCATTATCATTGACCACTTCTCTTTTATATAGAGTAAATATTATCCATCAATCATATCTTAGGATCTTGGTCCCACGAGAGATCATTACTATAGACGACACACCTCTGTGTTGGGTTGTTGATGAGAATGAGATGTTTTGTATTCGCATATTTATACGACATCCTACAAATGACTAAGATGAGTTTATGAGAGATTCTTGGGCCTCCATATGGGAAGTAAATCCGATTATTACTAATATGTATTGTGACATATGCTACCAATAATACTGGTCAAGGATAAAAGGGATATAATTAGGTTTGTTACATTTTGTTCCAACTATTAGTTGGTGAAGGATGAACACTAAGGACCGGTAAGTATTTTATAGTGGTTCAATGTTCCTGAGTTTAAGTGAGATGATGTCACCATTGATTTCATCAGTGGATTCACTAGGTCATATTGGGATAGTGATGAAATATTGGTGGTTTTAGATAGATTTAATATGGTCAGCAATTTCATTTATATTCAAGATGATTTTAATATGGATGATATTAGGATGATCAATATTCATGAGATCATATGCCTCTATAGTTTTCCACATTATATCATAACAGATAGAGACACATAGTTCGCATCATGGTTCTGTAAGGGGTTATTGAGGGAGATAGGTTCACAAGTGTGACTGAGTATAACCTATAACCCATAGAATGATAGACAGTAAGAGCATACAATGTATATTTTAGGAGACATCCTCCAAGTATGCGTGATTTGTTTTATATGTTATTGGGATAAACACTTAACTCTCACCAAGTTACCTTATAATAAATGGTTCCAAGTGACTATATTGATCGATCCTTATGAGACCCCAAACAGTAGTCGGTTCTATTTACCCAATTTCATGTTAGAGGCAGGTGAGTTAGTGCTACAAGGTCCTCATCTCATCATGGATACTTCATTGAAGGTTTAGATTATTATAATTTTTATGTCTATATCTTAGTTAAGTAATAATTTATATATTTATCGTAATCATCAACCTCATGAGTTTTAAGTGGGGATTTAGTTTCTTTTAATGCATATAACCTAGACTAAGGAATATATTTGTTTTAAAAAAAGGAATCTATCACCTTGTTACATCTGGGCCTTCATGATTTTGGAGAGAGTCATGTTAGTACCTTATAAGATATAGTTAATTTAGAGTTACAAAACCATGAAAGAGGTCTTTCATGTATATCATTTTTTTTATTTTCATTCTTTTCTATATCATGTTCTTATATTAGAGATGAATGAATTGTATGTTGATGAAACCGTTGAGGTGAAACCAATATGTATAATTGATTTGGACATTAATGTTCTCAAAGGTTGGTTAGTCCCTTTTGTGAGGGTGTTATAGAAGTACGATCACGTATATAATGAGACATGGGAATAGAAGGCTGATGTACCACCCTGGTGGCCATATTTATTCTCAAATGATTATTTACCACCCTAGGAAGGGAACAATGGGATGAGTTTATTTGGGGGAGATGGTTGTAAGAACCTCACTTCTCCATGAGGTATGAAACCTTTTTATTTCCATTTACATCCATTTGTTTTATCCAAATGGGAGGGACTAAGAAGCTCATTGGAATATCAGTAGTTTCCTAGAATTATACAATGTTAAGATCCTCAATATTTCAACAGAGGAGTTGGGTATCATTATTAGAAGAAACTATGATAGCCATCTAATATAGATAGATTAAACCATGTGGTATGGTCAAGTTCTCATTCTGGGGTAACAAGGTTTATCTTGACAATGATGTATATAATAAGTGGACATGAGAGTGTTACAGGTTCCCTTATAAAGGTATTTCTCATGGTTGTCCATGGTTATCCAAATTGTTCAAATAACACCTATTACTGGTTTCTTGGGAGAGTTTTGGGAACACATTTAGCTTATTGTTTGGCGGACTATGCTACAAACCATTGTGACTTAGTATAGAGGTATATATGTTGGTATTCCCACTCATTTATATTGATTCCACCCCTCTATATTATTTCTTCTCCCATACACAATATCTTCCTCTACCATCATAGATCACCCCCATGACTTTAGCTTTTATTTGAATAAGCTACCCCATCCAAAATTCAAATCACCAATAGACAGTCTTATTGGATAACCAATGGTATAATATCCATTACTCTTATGCCTTTCATTTTTTATCTTCCAATTAAAAAACGTATTTTGTTGTGATCTCATATAACCTAATTTGAGGGGTTTTTTCAATTCACTCAATTTATTTCATTGTATCCTGGATTATATGCCAAAAATGTTTTAGGATTCAACTACCAATCTATGGTAGATGTTCAATTGATTTTCCGTTAAATTAATTGTGTTTATGTTTGACATCCCTGTTCTTCATGCTGGATTTCTTCATTGATAACTTTTAAATAGATTTATTCTTAAATTATATGATGAGATTAACTTATGTGACCCACATGACCTGTTTATATTTCTTATTAGGTTATGTAACTTGAACTGAAACACCCCTTGGGTGTTTTTCTAAATTGATTAAACCCACAAAGGGTTCCATTTGACATTGATCCACTTTTCTAGGTGTATTCTTTTAAAACATAATTTTTGGATGTAAAATGATCTTTTAGTAATGTATATTGAATTGAATGAAAGGATAATGGAAGAAAATTAACATAATCCATCTACAATTATCACTTCTCTCTTATTTTGGAGGTGTTTTTATAATTTAAATACCCATTTATGAGGAATTTGAGCATTAATGGAAGGATATGCCTTCTAAGAATAGTGTATGTTTATGGCCACCTTATGAGGTGATTTTAATGATTATATATTAATTTGATGGAAACCTAAATTAAATGAGAATTAAAATGGTATTGATGTACTTCAGACCAAAGACAATTTATGTTTCAATGTCGAGATTAATACATGGGTTCTGAATCAGATCGACATGAACAAACTCATCAATATTATTTTAATTAAATAAATTTTAAATAAAATTATAATGTGTCATGGATGATAAATGGTTATTACAAAAAAAACCCATGTATGGACTCACTTAGAATAAATATTATATGTACAACCTGTGATACTTGAGATCTCTATCTAGACTAGAAAGGATATACATAAATGGAATGTCATTTCATATTCCAGGAGTGACACATGGACACCCTCTATGGAATACAAATAATAGAATCATAGCAAAAATTCGGATATATTCAATGAGTGACACTTTGGATACCTTAGTGCATTGGGAAGGACTGACTCAAATTGGGGTGACATTATACCACACCTAGAGTGATACTAGGATTCCTATAAAGAATACCTGGGATGGGATTTTACGGTGATTGGTTATTGTTTTTTCATAAAGGAAAACTGATTTCCAAATTTGAAATGTTAAGGATATGCCCATTATTATTATTATAATAAAAACATTTAATTATAATTTATGATTTCCAAGATAATGAACACATTTTTATTTTTTCATAGCTTTTCTTTTTATGATATACTTATACGTATCTTTCTTATATTAGAATCATGTGGGATGCACTAACTATGATCTATGTCCCAAGAAATTATTTTAAATTATATAATGATAGGCTCTACTCTCATAGATATTCTAGATTATGAATTTGTATACAGTATTGTAATAGTGTTCCAGTAGATCTCAGACCAATATTGGTAATCTTTTAACCACATTTCACATACAACCTTTCTTATTATATACAAAAAAAAATTTAATTACTCCCAATCTCAATGGAATTAGACTACATTGGGTGTGGCCTAATTTTTATTTCTCACACCATGTCTGTGGTGTGTTTGGGTAGCCTTATTTACTTCATGGTTGTAAGAATGTAAAAGGTGAAGAATCATTCCACGGATTCTAGATTTCATTTCTTGGATATTGTATGGGGTAGAGAATCGATCCTATGATTGGGATGCTACTATAGAAAACCTTGGGTATTTTGTTCAATTTTTTATATAATGATTTATATTCCTTATCCAATTGTCTCATGTATTTCCCTTTTTTGTATATCATGTCATGACCATCATTTTGTATAAGAAATTTATGGATTTTATTACATTGTTATTTATATGATGGATAGTTACTCTTCAACTGATATTTTGTCTTTTATGCATACTTTATTGATTAATATGATTATAATTATATGAGAAAATCTATTCTTGAGGGTATAGTCTCCCTAAAATTCCACCATAAAAAATTTTTATTAGTCAGAAGCCTCTGGTGTAAGGGGAGACATGGTTCATGTCAGCTAGTAATCTAGGTTCCGTAACTATTAAGTTAACCGGGTCTAAGATGGCACACATTACCCCAAGGAGAATATTTTCTATAATCATATACACATTTAAGTATCAAAATAGGGATGTACTTTCTTGGAAAACAAAAAAAATTAATACCTTTACAAAACATTAGGACTTCATCCCATATTTATAATTATTCTGAGTTTTTTCATTGGATTTTAAATATTCTGTTCCATAATTATAATTTACAATATTTCCTCATCATTAATCATACTGTTATACCATAAGGTTATCTATACCTATTAACTTATGATCAATCAGGCTTTATCACCCAGTAAATAATCCTCAAAAACAAAAATCATGAATGTTATTTAAACTATTCTAGTGATACAAACTATGATTCTTTGGACCCACCCTCCCATATCTGGTTCCATAAAGTCATACATTACATACTTTCTCTAAAACTGTCTATAAATTCATTGATATAAAGTTTCCTAACTAAAAAATATTATAAATAATATTAAATCTATTATATCTAAATGATATTTTAAGTTTTATAGATTTAGGGAATGTTTAACAAAACATATACTGATAAATCACATGTATTTATATAAAATTTCTAATTTTACAACTATATGGAAAATAAATTAGTTATGTGATAAGTCTTCCCTGGCTCCCATACATTCTTTCACATGTGTTATCCGTTAAAAAATTTCATGTTCTCTAATTTTCTTAATAACCAATAGATATGGAAATATAATAAGGGGTGAACTAAAATTCATGGTAATAAAAAACTTACATTTTATGTAATCATTGAATATACGTGTCATAAATGTTATGGCATCAATAGGTATGAAAAAATATTTAATTATGAAATTGAAACATAGAGTATCTGATATCAATAAAAATAAATGTAATCAAAGAAATCAATATCATTGATCTAATTTTGAAGGAATACATAATGTCTGAAATCATAAACCTATTGTAGATGCCTTCTTCCAAGACACTTTTTCATGAGACTGTAATAAGGAAATATAGATTAATTTGATAGGTATACACAAAATACTCAAAAATAATTATCATATGACCTATAGATTCATTCATGGGCCATGTTATTATTGGCCCCACTCATTAAATAATTAAGTGTAGAACATTCACCATTAGATTCAAAAACACATATTATATTATTTCCTAATGAACCACTTATAGAATATTTACTAGCTAAACATATAATCTGAAATATGAAAACCAAATTAAAATTCAACAATTATTATTTTTCAATAATAATAAAGAACTCCAATAATTTTCCTCTTGTGAATAAAGGTGACAACATGATCAAATCCCTTCCTAATAAAGTAGGTGGATGCTCAAACATTACATAATCAAATAAAAAATAATCTTCTGTATTGGGATAACTATATATCATACACCCATGAATTTTTGACATTAAATAAATATGATAACAAGATTATAACACATTTGAAAAAATATGGTGGATGTTCAATCAACACAAATTCAATATTCCAATAATCATCCATATTGCAATAATAATATATGGTTTGCCAAATTTCTTCACCATTAAAATTAAAGGGTCATCAAGATCATAACAAATCTATAGAAATAAGGTGCATGGTCAAATAACTCATAATGAACTTCCCATTAATCAAGTATATTATTATAACACCATAAAACATGCCAATACATTTAACATGTCAATAAAAGGGATAAAAAGATCATAAAAAATCTACCGAAAATGTAGATTGATAAACATTACATATTAGAGTTTCTAAGAAACATAAATATTGTAATAGTAATATAAATAATTTCAATACATTTACCAATTATAATAGAATTAAATTTTTTCAAGGTGAACATAATCAAATGAGAAATAATTACAATTTTATGTTCTCATAATAAAGGGAAATGATAATATATCTAAGTCAATACTTGAGAAAAATAATCATAATCCATTGATGGTAAGAAGGTGGATAGTATTAAAAGAACATATATATATTCTAGTAAATGAAATCAAAATATGATTAAATAGATGAAAAAATCCTTCTAAAATAATGATTGAATGATACCACCCATCAAGGGATCATGAATTATATTTTTAGGTATCATTTTTTCATTTACAGTAAATGATACCATATATATTTATATTATCGTATAAATCGTGAAACATATACCCTATTAGGGTAGTTCCATTTTTAAATGGAACGAGAAATGGATTTGAATGCTTTAAAGAGTTTTTTTTAACATATTTAATATTGATGTAAAAGAGGAAGTTACTAGAAACATCTGACATAAATTTTCAATCGGTAAAGATAAAAATCAATGAAAACCATTATTTATTAAAAAAAAATAAAAAAGATGGATCCTTTAAAATGGAATAATGTTTTCTATAGGAAATTTGGTTACAAAACATTTTTCTATGAATGGTTTATTTCTAATACTTTAAATTGATTTTGTTGGAGACCGAATTTGTAAATATATTAATAAAAGATTATTTATATTCAAACATAATTTTACAAAATATAATTATAAAATAGAATAATATATCAACTATAGAAGATAAATGTTCAAATAAAATAGTATAACTCAGTATAGGGGTTTGAGTTACCAAGAATTCTTTCTAATGCGGTGGCAATAGTATCAACAACCACTTCAATAAGGGATAAATTTTTGTCTATTAAATCCAATAATATAAAAATGTTATGATAGTAACATATCAATGGATAGTTAATAAACTATAAAAAAATAATCGTGATTCTTAATAGGTAACATTTTTTAATGAATCAATATTGAGGCCAAGAAAAATATTTTGTCTTGAGTAACTCATTAATAAAAACCCCTTAAAAGAGAGGGAATCAAATTCCACATAAAATTAAATGAATAAAAAATAATTCAAGTTATGATATATAATATTTTCTATATATATGCCAATTAAAATAAATCATGTTCAAAATTTAAAAGCAGTCTCAAAGTGAAGAATTTGAGATGAAAACTCATACATTCTCTCCTAATATAGTTAACCACATACTAAACTCATATAAAAAACATAAGATTCATAATATTATATTTCGTCACCTAAATCATAAATATTGTCCCTTTATAATACTTATTATAATTTTTTTAACATTTGTGAATTTATTAGTATTGACATATTATGATCATTGGTTGTTAATAATATTAGCTGTTTTACATATATTTAATAATTTTGAAACTATTAACCATAATTTGATAATAATAATTTTATTGATATATTATTAAATAAGATATAATATATAACATATATTTATATGATATTTTTTTATTTCATTCCAAATGTATTTATTTATGTTATGTGAAAACTAAACTAATAACGAATTATTTTTGGATATTTTAGTGAAAAAAAACATTATTCTGTAATAATAAGTTCTATAATTAATATAATATTTCAAGAACCACATTCGAATAAATATTTTCTTATTATAAAATAAAATATTATTATTCAATTTTTAATATAAATACTTATAGGGTTATATAGCAGCGTCCATGTAGGTGGTTAAAGTAATATAAAGTTGAACATAATTTATCTTGATAGTTGAGTATGGTTAAATACGTGTTTCTTTCCACATAATATAATTATAAAATAAGTAAACAAATATATTGTTTTATTTTTTTATCTATAGTTTACATTTCGTGGATATATTGTAAAAATACTTTTTAAAAATGAATAAATGATTCTCCGTTGAGGGGTAGTCCACAAACAAGCATTGTTGTATTTTCATAATTCTTATTTTAGCAATGTAAATGATTAAATAGATGTTTTAAAAATAATAGAACAAATTATAACTATAAAATGATATTGAAGTCATCATATCAATATGATAATAAGATATTTCGAGGAGTAATATCTGGAAAAAAATAAACAAGGAAATAATACTTACATTGTGGACTTGAATTTTCGTGGAAGACTCCATTTATTTGAAAGTATTAAGATAATAATGAGTGAAAATTGGATTGTGTTAATGGGATATGGTTCTATGGATTATAAAATAGAATAGTCCATAGTATGAATTAAAATTATCGGTTGGTCTAGAATTGGTGAGGATGTAACCCATTTATTATCGAAGGAATTATTTTTTGGGAGTAACCCTTTCATTTACATCAATGAAAGGTTAATATTCACGTGTAAGAGGAAAAGATGTTTAAACGTTTGTGGGAACCATGTTTTATTCTAGTGAAAAATCATTTATTCAATTGAAGGTATTTAATTAATATTTTTGATGAATTTATACTAGGGTAAACTAAATTTAACCATTTTACTTTTTCCATAATAAATAATTATAAACCATATTAACTAAATTCAATGATAGATATTAATATTTTTTTTAAATAATTTGATATATATAAGTTTGAATTTGATTATAATTTTATCAAATAAAATTTCTAAATGTTTTAAATGTTATCTTGAAAATAAATTCATGTAATAGCTTAAGAAGTATTTTTATAAAAATAATTGTTTAATTATTAAATTTATGAATAAGATAAAATTAGAAATAATACCGATATTAAAAACATAAATTTAGTTGTAAAAAAATAAAAATATGATTTGATACTTCCATTGAAATAAAAGATGGAACAATACATCCAAAATACCTTTTTTAAAGATAATACCAAAAAATTATTATAATAATGTAACATTTTTCATTAGTTCTTAAATGTTTGGAAAATGTTTTCTATATTACACGTGTATTTTGAAATTCACAATGTTAATATTTAATTACACATTTAATTAGTTTAATTGTACTTAAATATTTTAGTTGACTCTTATAAAATGAAAAATTCTGGTACATTATAATTTTTTTAGAATCCGCCATGATTTGGCTAAAAGTTAACCTTTTTAATAAATACTCAAAAATTATTATATGTAAATTTTGATATTCTGAATAAAAAAACCAATATTATATTATCTGTATAAAATTATAAAAATATATAATTTATATTCTATTGCAAAACTATAAATGATGGAAAAACCCTTTTATTCAAAGTTAACTCCTATTAACAATATACATTTCAAAGGTAGGGATTATTAACTGATTAAAAATATGTTAATTAAAAATATTATTCTAAATTTTTTTGGATCATTTATTTCTGGTGTTGATTGAATGACATGTAATCATCCACATTAACCTAATTGAATTTAATTATAATTTTTTGGTGTTACACATATCATACAATCTCATGGTGTTAAAATATATATTGAAAATTTGATTTATAATATAGAGGATTAATTATAGGAATCAATAATTTGGAATGTTGACTCTCCATTGATAATTTTTAAATTTATACCAAATAAGTATTTTCCCATTGATAACATTTCTTCATGGATCCTTTTATATATCTTTCATGTTTCGTCATGATATATATATCATGGAATATTTGATCAGTGAAGAGACAGTCATTGATAATAAATCCTGAATTGAAGGAATATAAAGATTGTTTCATGATTTTATATAGTTCATAATCATATAAATAATTTCATCTGATGATCATGATTGGTGAAAATCCTATAATTATTTTATATGGAGTCATGATTCTATTGAATAAAAATAATTAATAAGATTAATTTTCATGTTCTATGATATATAATTTATCTAATTTATATTGGTGTGACATTTATCCAAAAAATATTATAATGAACTATTCAATTATTTTATTTAATTAATTTTTGAATCAATGTGTTTGTATTTTTGTGAAAATATTTATTTATTAATTATAAATCCTTTTCATCTAATTTATAGGAAAAGTTTTTTCTAAATAAAATGTTTTTAATAGTTGTTTTTCAGTAACTTCATCTGAAGGTTAATTTCATCGTTGGTAGTTTTTCATTTTAAATCATGTTTGAATTTATGATATTTTATTTTATGGAAATATTTTATAAAATAATATTGTGATTAAATTATAATGGAATAAATTTAGACAAAAAGGGACAGTACCTATTAATGGAATTTACATAAAGATGGATGACAACATTCATGGAAAAATATAGGAGAGGGAGGATTTTTAAATATTAATTAATTATAATATACCATAGAAAATAGATGAAAACATCTTTATGAAAATAATTTTTTTTATGTTGATTCATTCCATGTGACATTATGATAATAGGAGTATTTTTATTTGAAAACGTTTACTAATGTTGACCTAATAGTTTTTCTGTAATTTTATCTATTATAATTTCTATATTTTCTTTATGATAAATTTATAATTTGGATTTTGTTATTGGAGAATAAGTTAGGGTTACACACAATTTCGAAAATTCTTGACTAGTATGATTTGAGAATAAATTTTTGCTTATATGAAATAGTTTAAAAAAAATATAGATACTTATTTTCCAAATATCTATGATTTAATAATTATGTGAAAATAATGCATTTATTTACATAGGAATGATTTTTTAAAAAAATACTAGGAAATATATTACTCGCTATAATATTCATATCTCTTTATTCATCATGAATTTTTATCATGTGACTCAAAAAAAGGAAAGACTATCTCTTTTATTATATATAAACAACAAGAGTAATGATATATTGAGGAAATTTAATTATTTTTACACATTTTTAATTGACAATTATTGAAAAAAGTTAAATATATTTTAATTGGTAATTTTATTTCTTTTTCAATTTATAGATATAATAATAAATTTGTTATACGTTGATTTATTATTAAATTGTTATCAAAGTTTGTTTTGGGTTTTAATGTGAAAATTAAATTTCATTTTATACATTAGTTGAGTTTGATTTTATTTAGGTTTAATAACACCTCATATACAAAGTCTTTATCCATTATAATAGTTACAAAACTCTGTAAAATATGTTTTTCCTTAAATACTACATATAATTTTATAATTTAATTACAAATATAGTTATATAATTCAAGTAGTTATAATATTGTATGGGAGATGGGTTTTTAACACCCTCATATTTTAGAATATATTTCTATTTAATAAATTTGTTGTTTATGATATCCTATGATGCACGCAACACTGAACTAAAATGAAAAATTCCTTTTTAAAACATAAATTGAAATATTTTATGACATATCTAAAAGAAACATAATTAGTAAAATAAGTTCTTGGATGTTATAATTTATTTATTTATATATCAATAGAATTGATTTTTTTAAACATCATTTTGATATCTGCAAAGGAATATCTTAAATATTTTTCTAATAAAAAAATATAATGTCATAAACAATTTTTTAAAAAATTATAGTATTTTCATTGACTTATTTTATAAAAATAGTTGTATCTGAAACCCTCATAAATGAATTGTTTTTTAAAAGATATATAGTTAAACTATATTTATATGATCTAGGGAGTTTTTTAATTATATATATTACAATAGTTCATTTCTAAAACTATTCTTTGTGTATTTTATTTTCAAAACCATAGGGTTGTTGAATATAAAAATTCTCCTGAATATATCCATGATGAAAATCACACTTCCACTCCATTATTATTTATTTGAAATTAAATAATGCTAAAAAGATATATTTATACAAATATATTCAAGTATCACTACCATAGAATATGTTCCATCATAATATATTCCCTCTTGTTTCTTTTATCCATTAGAAACAATTCCAGATTTATTTAAAAATATAATGAAATTTTTTATTCATTGTTTGTAAAAATTCAATTTTACACAAATTAGAGTAGTTTCTATGGCTCATTCAACTGACGTCTATACTTTTTCCCTTTCGAACTAATTGAGTATATAATAAATTACTTTAATATAATAATCATCCCTTAAAGACTTATAAGGATTATTAGGTTTAAATTGGGATATTAATGATCGATTCTTAATCTCATATCTTAACAACATTCTATTCATAATAGGTTGATATACATCACCAATGATAATTTCACTATGACAATTCTTATGAAATAATAGAATTAATGGATTTTAAAAAGCTTATTCTTCAACAATAGGTAAAAAATCATCCCCAATAATAACTTTTGAAATTAATTTTCGAGTTATTTAATATGATAAGAACTATCAAAAAATGGTTGAAAATAGGTTTCAGAAATGACATCCAAGGATATAGGTAGAGGTTGTTTGAAAAAAAATGATCAATTTCCTCAAATTTAACACAAACTCTTTTCTGAACAACATAATATATCTTATTAAAAACACTATCATCAATTGAATTACTGAAGTAACCTAAAAATATTCCTTCCTCGGATTTGGGTGAAAACATATTGAGATTATCTTTAGTATTCATAAAGAATACAATACAACATAATAATTTTAAGTAAGAAACATTTGTTTTATTTTCTTTTCCACAAATAAAAAGTGGTTTTATTAACAAAATTTTAAATCAAAACATGATTTATTGTTTAGTAGGAAATACTTACACATTCATCCCAAAAATGATTAGAAACTATGTATTAACTCTGTATAGTTCAAATAATATCCTGAATAATTATATTTATTATTTCAAAAACACTATTTTTCTAGGGAGTTCTAGTTGGTGGAAATTTATGTTCAATATCATTATTACATAAAAAGTTTCCAAAATAAAAATTTTATATTCTACATGATGATCACTAAAAATAGTTATAAAGTAGAATATTTTCTCATTTTGAACATTTGATAAGAATGTATTTGAATAACTAAACACCAATTATTTCTTTTTCAGAAAATATTCAAAAGTATATCTTGAGTAATCATCAACTAAGAGGTATACAAAGTATTTTCCACTAATAATTATAGTTTTTGTAAGATCAAATAATTCCATATGGACTAACTGTAAATAATATTAATTTTATACTTCACTAATAGATTTAAAAAATGAATTTAGTTTCATACTTTTTTGAAATGGGTCACATAATTTTGAAGTATCAAACCTATGTTCAAGTAGATCCTTAAAAAAATTCATTTCTAGTTATCTTATCTATGTTTATAAGGTTATAGTTCCCTAAAAATCTATTCCATACCCAGGATTTTTCTTTCATTTCATTTAATAAAGGTATGTCTTAGATCCAATGGTATTCCCCCTCATCCATTGAAAGGGTTTTATCAAAAATCAAAAAAAAAGAAGGCCTTGGAGCTGTTCAATATTACATTTATCAATAAAATATTTCACAAGGTATCCATCATCAAATAAATCAATTTTTGTTATATTTGTTTTTCTTATGTCCAAGAAAAGGTAAAACATTTGAAAGAAGATCTTTTCCAAGAATTGTTTTTACCTATTCGGGTAATCTCTCCTCGATAATTATAACAAAAAAGTAACATTCACACAATTAATCTTGATTATCTTCTTGATCAAATATTTTTTTCTATCCATGTGGTTGGAATAACAAATTTCCATGTTTGAAATATTATTTTACTTTGTACTTTCATTATTTTCCTAAAAAACAAAAGTTTAGTTTTTTTCGAAGCTAAAACATCTTAGGTCATGTATTACTTGAATATAGTATTATGGGTAACCATATTCTATTTCTAAAGGTATTCTTTATGAAAACAAAGTGATTGAAATTTATTTAAAGAAAAATTATTTTTCCAGTGACCATTAATTTGGCACTTCTTGAAATAATGTGTACTTTTTGAAACAAATTAATAATTACTAGAAATAGATTTTTTATTTAAAACCCCCATTTCAGTATTTTCACTATAGGTTTTAATTTTTTATACATTTTATGGTTGTTATCCCTACCAATGGTAAACATTAATAAAAGTTTCTTCAAAAAATAAATTTCATAGTTTTTGTTTAAAACATGGTTTTCATCAACATTTAATAATTTTGTTAGAACTATGAATATTGATATCATTTTGTAAATTTTTTTTGTCAAAACTAGATTCCCAAAATTATTTTGTAATACTATATTTTCTAAAATTATTTTTAAAAATATCATTATAAATATATGATATGTTCTTTGTTAAAAATTTTATTTTTCAATCTGGCTTAGCAACTCTATCTTTGAAATTATCATTTTTTACATGTATTAAAATTTTCAGTTTTGACTTATTTTTTAAATCTACATACTTCATTATAACAAGGTAAAGCATTACCTTATAATGAGGATGATTATTTATTGGTAGATAGAGAATTTTCCTCCATGGGATAATTTTATTTAAATACATATTTATTAGGGATTTAGAAATGTATTCATTTTCTATTAGACAATGATTTTCCATGCGTAAATTTGAAACAATACCAATGTTCCTTTGTCTGGAACATTCATTTTCATAAAATGTTTATAAAGGTCCTCTACCACTGACACTCCATGTGTTATATGTTCTATGAACATTCATAATTTGAAATTATAATAAATTTTGGAATTTTGGAATTAATTTATTTCTTTTTTTCCTTTCCTTTTAAACATTCGACAATCAGGTTGGATATTTACAACTTTATTACATTATTAACAAATGAAGTTAGAATTCCCATTGTCACATTTAACCACATCACTGTTTTTTGTATCTATAATGAATGTATTTCCCACTAATTATTTTTTTCATCCTTCTATTCAGATTGATTATCAAATATTTTAATGGTGGCGACGGAATTAAATCAGATTGAATGACATTCTTCATTCATGATGATTCCATTACTATCTCTACTGGGTAAACATTAGAATGTACAATACACATTTTTTGAAAAGAAACTCCACTATTTTTTTATAATATATTTTTATTCTTCCTTATTATTTCATGATATTACTAATAATATCATCAAGATTAGTATTATTAAGATTTCTAATATAATAGACATCAGTTAATTGAGATTCTCACTCATCCAACATTATTTCAATAATACTTTTTACCAAAATTTCATTATCTTGACCTTTTTTCCCATGTGATTGTAAACTATTTATAAAAGTCATAATCTTTTGGTCCATCTTAGAAACTATCTCCCCATGTATAAAATAAAAGGATTGGTAATCCACTTGAGGCATATCACTTCTTGTTTAAATGAAAAAATATTTTCCAAACTCTATTACATCTGATTTACTCTAAATACTATGGGAAGCTTCAAAAAATATAATCAACAATTGGTATTCCTTATCACAGAATACAAAAAATGTATTTTTGACTTTTCAGATCAACTTATATTCTATTTTCTCAGAATTTATGAAATTAGAAACTCATTTAAAATGATTATTTTATTATTTAGTAAAAAATAAGAATTTATCTACTCCATTTTTTATCCAAAATTATTTCATTATTTCTCTCCAATAATCATAGTCATTCCCTTCAAAGATATGTCATCAACTAGGAATCACATTGTGAATAGATACAATATTCGTAACTACCATCTTAAAATAATAGAAACTATTCACTACAAATACATGTAACTATAACAATGTATATAAAAAACGTTAATATCAAAACATAAAAACATACATTAAGTAATTAAAGTAAAAAAATCAGCAAGTATATTAGAAATAAAAATATTATTTGATACAAATTGTTGAATTATATGAGTGACATAGATGACTAAACATATTATTATGGGTTATTTTTTTTAACAATATTATAAAAATTAATACATAAAAACTATTAAATTAAATAATCAGACTCATACTTCATCTGATGATGATAGTGAAATACAATGAATTTAAGTTTATCTGATTATATCAAAGTATATTTTTATCTTAATCCCAGTTTCCCTGATAAAACAAATAGTGTATAATTATAAGTATGAATACTAACTTTCAGTTACAAGCATAGATAAATAGTCTTTTAAAAATAAGTAAAATAATAACAAGTAAAATTATAAATGGCATAAAATCTATATTAAAGGTATACACTCTTTAAAGATTAAGATTATAGG
Organism: Viscum album; assembly: GCA_963277665.1. Taxonomy (NCBI): domain Eukaryota; kingdom Viridiplantae; phylum Streptophyta; class Magnoliopsida; order Santalales; family Viscaceae; genus Viscum; species Viscum album. The sequence continues at coordinate 462,959,955 of OY728122.1, read as the reverse complement.
TAGTCAATAATGTTGAATAATGGTATTCATTGGTTTATACTTACTATAAAGTATGTATTTCATTTCTATGAAATCCCACGATATGATTATCTAAAATATCATTATCTTCATATCCAAATAATCCAATGATATGATGATCGCTATATGTCTTCCTTGCCCTGGAATCCCTTGATCTCATGGATTAGATTCACAATCTCCCTATCCCCAAAATCCCTCCAACAAAATAAAGATAGTAGATGTAACTACAAAATAAGATTCATTATAACATAATAAAATCTAACAAGGATTCCTAATAACTAAAACAATAATGCATTAGAAAGACTTTGGACTGAGATATTTGTGTTGAGAAATCATTTGATAGATTGAGTTTTGAATGTGACCAAATAATAACTCTTCAAATGACCAATTATTTATATGTGAAGCTCCAAAAATCATATTTCACAATTACTTTCAATATCCTTGTACAAATGTAACATTGAAAAATCCAAATTCTATATAATAATTGAATTTCTGGTGTTATTGTTTTCCACAATTACAATTCCTATAGAATTCCTTAAGATAGAAAAAATTCTTATGTCGTTTGATTATAGACAGAGGATTGTATGATGTAATTCCTTATCATTTCTTAATAATACAAACCTTATGTGTTTTATTGCGATTTATAGGTACCATATTCAATTCGGTAATCTTGAATTTTGTCAGCACAATTGACAATATAGTATACTAACTTCTGGTCGAAATAAAGGTATGTTTGACTGATCAGATGCATACTGAATTTGATGAATCACATTAAAGAATGTAGAGTTTATATTCTTAAAACTATAAAAAAACTATATGTAATGATAGAAGTAATTTTTTTCTATAGAAAAAATATTTAAATCCTTGAGACACAAAAATCATAGAAAACATAGTTTTAAGAAAGTGTTTTTGACTTACAAAACTATGGGAATAGAAAAGTAAGAAGTAAAACATATGAATTAGAACATTTTCAGGGATAATAATTATTTAAAAATTTTATCATTATATAATTATAAAATATAATCATTATATACCAATTTATAACCATTAATATAATTAAATTATGATGAATTATGTATATCACTATGTACATATTGTAGTCCATATGTACGCAAGAGTTGATTTCAATTTTTTTATAGGTGGAATGAAAGAAAGTAAAATATTAATTAAAATTAAAAAAATAATTATTATAAAAAATATAATATTTAATCATTCAATATATTATAATAATAAAAAATTAATGATGGTGGTGAAAACTGTGTTGTATCACAACGTGGATGTGCTAGGCTCGATCAACACAAGAGTGATAATTTCATCTTCCATTGCATTGAGAAGTGGTGGAAAATATTTTTCACATTGTAATAATAAAATCATAGTATAATGATAATAATAGAGTTAATTTGTTTTTAAGGATATAATATGTTTATTGAAATAAGATGAATATATAAAATTGGAATGGATTTGGTATGTTCAATACCTCTTAATTGAGAGTGTGTCTTTAGCATACTCTTTTATACATGAATGATTGGGCATAAGAGAATACCATAACTACTATGATTATAGTGATGATTATTTAAAGGTGTTTAATTAGGTATATTATGATCTATAAGGATCAAACGGAGTAAATGAAGAAAGAGAAAATTTTCCCTTTATATGTGAGGGGATTGGCACACAGGGAACTTCGTCAATGCTTTCAATGATATAAGGTCATGTTCCTATGAAAGTGACACCAAATGTCTAGGTTTTTTATATTATTAAAAAATATGGGTTAAATATATTCAAAAATGGATAATTTTATATTATTGGGTGGCATTTAACCCTTATCTCATGGATTTATCCCCCTAGTAAACACATTTTAACCTAAAATGTGGTAATAAAATTTTACGATTATTACTATTAATTATGTGAAATAATTAATTTTAACTTGTTAAATATATTAAAAAATTAATATTCAAAATATATAAATCATTTTACTATATTTAATTTCTGTTACTGATAAAATTTATTATTAATTATGTTCACAAATTGAAACTAAAACCTGCTTTCAAAATTTAATATTTTAAGAAAAAACCTAGTTTAATTGCATCACATTCTTTATAAAATACTAAAATGAATGTTGACATATTATATTGAATACATAGTATATATATTTAATTAAATAAAATGATCAATTAATAGTAAATTAATTTATTAAGAAAAACCAAAATACATAGTGAAAATTAGTTTTATAGAAAAGTGTGATTTTAATCCCAAAAATTAATATATACCAAAATGATGTATAATGATGATTGCTGTGTTTTAATATAGATTATTTATAATTAAATGAGACTTATGATACTGAATTATAATATTGATAAAAATAATGGTACAATTATGTGAAAATTAATAACAATTTTTTAGAAATTATTAGTTTTTACTATTCACTAAATAATAAATCTATTTAGAAAAAAAATTACAATTAACCATTAAATAATATTTAAATGCTTATTTTGAAAGTTATATTAATTTTCCATGGTTTAATTTTGAAAAAAATTTATGAAATAACTATAAATTACACAAGAAAAAACATGATTGAAATAATATTTGAGCAAAATATACTTTTAAAGTATCAAATTACATTACTGAAAATAGATTACTAATTTATTTTGTATTAATAAAAAAATTCAATCAATAAAACATTTATAAATATTTTTTCTAATTTTTTTTACTAGTTTTAAAAACTAATTTATCAGCTATGTTATAATGGTTTACTCTATCATGGTTCATGTACACTCGGGGTTGCATTTAAGGAAAGCTATCAAATATTTCATGTTTTATTTCAATGGATATACATATAAAATATTGTGGTTTTAAATTATACCCCCATGAAAAGGAATTTTATCCTATAAATTAACTCAACATTACAAAATCTAATAAGGATATATGTAAATATATTTCATCACCTCCTCGGATTCCCATGTAGCTTCCTCCAATTTCTAATTCCTCCAAATAATATTAACATGGTGAGTAGTCTTTCTCTATTGAAAATAATATCTATAATATAATATTTCTAAATGTTTTCAATCTTATGATATTTCCCTCTCTATTGGTATAACCTCTGAGTTTAGTACATGTGAATATTCATGTATTACATTTTTTATAAGATATTAATAGAGCACGTTGTTAACCGAAGAGAGTTTTGTGTGAGATCTAATTGATAAGCTATTTTCCCAACATAATCAAGAATCTCAAATCAAAATAATAATAATAATCATCATCATTCCTTTCTTTTTTAATCTCATAAAATTACTCTCTTTATAGTTTTAATATAAAAACCTCCTCACTAATATCAATTCTAGATAACACTGACATTTTTTAGTATAAAATTTATGTTGACAATTAAAATCCTTGTTGAGTAATTGAATTGTTAAAACCCTCTATAAAATTTCATCAATATTTTTTGTCAAAAGATTTTTATTTTTTAATATTCACCATAAAATTCCATAGTTCTACACCAATTTCCATATATTTCCTCTTAAATATCCATCATAATTCTCGAGTGAAAGCTATTGTGGTAAGAAAACACGATAGGAGGAAGGTGTGGATATGAACCACCAAGGAAATATTGAGAAAAAGGTATCAATATATCCTCTAGCGTTTGAATAGAACTCATATATTGAAAATTTACTATGTATTATAAAATTTATCGAAACCCAACATGTTGTCCAGAGATTTCTTAAGAATTGTCTAAAACATCAAGGATAAGATTATATATTTATAAGATAAAATAGACTATATTATACCATTTAACCTTACAACATTAATAATATATATCCTAGAAATAGGATCCAGAAAAAAAATTCTCTAATATAAATAAATTTCACATACTTAATATGGAAATTGACTACAACTAAATAGTATTATGGCCTTTAGATGTTTTGGGGTGTCCAACATCGTATTCATTAGTCATGTTTTCTCTTTTATATTTTGGTAGGGGTAATGGAAGTAACGTACCATTAAACTGATGTCCCTTAGAAATAAAATTTTGACTTTTAAATAACTGAGATACAGACTCCTTGATATCTGTTATCATGTTGTCACACTAGAAATAATCTTTCATATAACTATATATCTTAATACGTTCAGGAAGAATAGTAAAAAATTGGCTATGATGATATTCCAATAAGTTTCATCTTTAAGTAAAAATTTTTTGGGACATTAACTCCATCAATGTACTTTATTATTCAATTAGAACAATTTTTGAACTTGGGAACATTTCTAACATTCATTGGTGGATCCACATCCTACTCTTTAAGCTCATTAATTTTTTTATGATTGGATGGTTAAAAACTCATTTAAGAGATATAATATTTCTCCTCATCCTTTAGGATTTCATAGTCCATACATTATAAATCCTTAAATATTTTATATTTATATACTCACCATTGATAATCTAGTATGGTCTTTCAACTGAAAGTATCATCCACCATGTTCAATTTCTCTAGGTTGTAATGTATTTAGTTTTCATAATCTATAATGTACTCCAACCATCTTCCTTGAAACAAATTCATCTACTTATGGGTGAATAAAAAATATAAAATTTTATCTTCCAAATGTATTCCGTGCATTTATTCATAATGATAACACCATTGTATATCTATTAAAAAGATTACCACTGCTTACTCCAAACAATGGTTTGAGTAATAGATCTCATGTACCATAAATTTTTGTTACAAAATATCTATAAATGAATTAATATTCATAGAAAAACATTCCAAAACATTTTTAATGAATCACTTTAAATCAGAAACCCTTATCTACTATCGGGTAGTCTGATCACAGGTTCATTGACCTTAAATCACTTTTGTTCCTTGAAATTTTCATTACGTGCATATATCCAACGGAACCTAACACCCTTATAAGCTAAAATTGTGACATGATTAGATATCCTAGATAAACCAATCATAATAATTATTAATATAAATCCATTACCAAAAAAAACTATTGTTCAGTAATAATTTTTAGTTCTGTCCAATGTTATATAACAACCATATTTTATAGATCCACTAATACCCTTGTTTGAGATTATGTTACCCGAAAAAGAAATATCATGTATAAAAAAATTCCTAATTTGATTATTTTTCATAAATATTATTATTCCATAGAGTATTTTCTATTGTAATCAAGTGAACATCATGATCATACTTAAAAATAGAATATATAAGAATATCTTAAATAAATACATCCTCAAACTGATTAAGGAAATATCTATAGATTCTATTCATTATTTTAATAAAGATACTTGAATAATTAGATAGACCATATAGAGTCATATTAAATTCATAATTTCTATACCTTAGATGAAAGTATGTATTTGGTATTTGTTCACTATTTTACATTATTTGTTAACAACAAGGCTGAATATTAACTTTGTAAAAATATTATTATCTTTTATATTGATCAAATAAATCATCACTCTAGGATAGATGATACATATTATAGATTGTGATCTGGTTGACATCATGATAATAAATACAGAGTCACATAGAACCATATTTATTCTTAAAAAATTAACTTCTCACCTTATGAAAATGCACATGGATAAACAAATCACTTATCAAGTTTCTCTTTGATTTTCTTCTCTAACTCTTACAACTCAATCGGGCCCATTCAATATGGATTCATTTTAATATTTTAAACACCAATAATAGTTTTTATTGAAAACAAAACATCATGATTTTAGGGAATACTAGTTAACTCTTATAAAAATTCATCAAAAAACACATATACAATAGGAATATATTAAATATTGAGTTTTTAAACAACCATATGAGATAAATACATCATTTGACTTGGAATAAAGGTCTATTAAATGGAAGTAACATTCTTTGAATGTTCATTTTTTTACACAATTATACAATAAATGGACTGTTTGGAATATAAAATCTGACTTTCCTTCCATAGTAATTCATATATAATATATATAAAAAAATAAAATCTATTCCAGAAATCACAATAGATTCAAATAGAGTAAGGGAACTATGATTTATATGATTCACATTCCCACAAATTTCAATTGGGGAAGAATAAATTACTTTAGATGAAATCATCATACAATATGGAATTTTTACTAATAATTTAATATCTAATCATTGAGGATATGAATAAACATTCATTTAGATGTTTCATAAAATAAGTTAACTTAAATTACTATTATAAAATAAGATACATAAACATATTTTTATACCTATAACAACATCAAATTCATTATGTCATCATCAATCCCTTACTAAAACGAAAATTGTTAGCATGGACATTTAGCATCTTTAATTTGGGTGATTAATCTAGAAAAATTATATATAGAATTTCTGAATCATAACACATTAGTATGAATATATGGAACCTCAGGTTTAAACAAGGTCATACATGGTCAATATCTTATTAAAATTCCTGAAAAGGGTTCTAAAATTTTCATTTAAACTATTAATATCCCCCAATAGTGTAAAACTATGTGTTTATAAATGAAAAATTCACCATCCACTTAAACAATTTTTTAGATATAATTTACCCACTATTTTATTCACTGTTTCCCAAAGATGAATCTTTTGAAAAATCTTTTTTATGTATATTATCTAGAAAAAGAATGTATTTTAATATAGAAAACATATTCATTTAATTACCCAGACATAATATTTTTTTCTATACTAAGGCTTATTCTAAGGTTTCTCATTAATGTTTTGTCATCCAATTTTCCAAAAGGCACCAAAGCATGTCTTTTATGCAAACTATAGTGTCCTATACATTTATTATATGAATAATACATCATTTAAGAATAATATTTAATTTCATTGACAATATTACATGACTAAGGGCCATAGAGGTTTTTTGTAAATGGAAACATGAATATGTAAATAATTGTTACAAAATAAGACTATATCATTTCCAATTTTGTTCATTACAACTATAATCCTTATTAGAAATTTCATATATATAAAAAATCATCATAACCCAGTGAAGGGAAATGTAAGAAAGGGTTAGGTCATACTCTCAGTAAGGGTAAACATAAGTGATATATATCCATGATAATATTTGAGCATAAGATAATAATATGGGTATAATAACGCAATTATGACTTACAATAATAAAACCAAATTAGTAAAAGTCTATTAGTCATGAAAAATACAATATTCTTTTTTTAAATACATAAGGTATAAGAGTGTGGATTCCTCAATAATAAAACTTTATCCATGAAAACATATCACAATCATAAGATATTTGTTTTTGGAATTCACATATGAATAGAAAATAATTTAGATATTTATATAATTGTAATACTGATTAATAATTTGTAAATTTATTTTTCATAAATAAGCAGTAAACATTTTAGTAAAGAAATTTTATTCTCTATACATACATTTTCTTTAAAAATAGTTTTTTATTCTATTTATGAGTGAACATAATAATTAATATCAGTTAGTTTTATAAGAAAAATTTTAAAATGAATTATAGTTTTAGATTCAGAATGTCAGAATTTTCTTAAGATTATTTTTTTAAAAAAAAATTAGAAGGTTAGTCTTTATGTGAATAATGAAAAATAACAATTCTTAAAATACTGACATTTTATGTTTATTAAAAAGTATCATAATGATATTATATTTATTTAAAACTAATTTAAGTAATATTTAGTTCAATATAATACAATTAATTATATTTTAATCATCCCTATAACATATTTTTTTATAAGTACCTTTTAGGCTTAAAAACGTATTTTTCATTATAATTGTTTTATCTTTCATTTTGTGAGACTAATTTTAAATTAAATCCACTCAATTTTGTGTAATGAATTATGAAAAAATATATTAAAAATTTTGAATTTGGAGGGTAAAATTTAAAAATTATTTTCCTTTTATTTTTTCAATATGAATATTAAATGTAGAAATTTTGGTGAGCAAGGTGAAGCGTAAATCAGGTAATTATAGTCATAAATAAAATGATAAGACGGCAATTATTTCCCAAAAACTTTTATAAATGTAATTTTATGAGTATATATTGTCCATAATCACCCAAGGATCTAATTTATGGCCTCTTGGAGCCCCATGGATGTGATTATGAACTTTATAGTATTTTATTTAATGAAATTCCAAATGTGTCGCTCTGGTTTTTAATAAATGTAACAATTTTAATATAGTGTTATCCAAAAGATATATTTAATTATAAATAGTGTTTTAAAATCTAGTTAATTTATCTTCATCATAGTAATTTATATTTATTTTTTATGGAATAAATTATTACCCTAAATTCTTACACAACACTGATGGAGTAATTATACAATTATTGAAAAAAAAAATTAATGATTTTAAAAATAATAAAATTAATATAATTGGAGATAATTAATGTGATCCATGAATTTTGTATTTTAATTTAACATATTAGGGATGTATTGATATATTTTTTTTCTTATTATAATATTTATTTTAATGTCAATGTAATGAATAGTTCTAAAAATTAACTTTATGGGTATTTTAAATTAAATAAAAATTCATTAAATGAGAGAAAAGTTATGAATGTCTTAAATTAGTCCAAGTGATTATGGTGTGGTTTAAAATACCTTCCATGTTCCATTTATTATAAATTTATCATTTTATAGTATCTCTATTAAGGAATTTATCAATTTTATAATATAATATGACATGTTAAGGATGTAATGAAGAATATAACATTTTATCAATTTTATAAATTTTATAGTTTAATGTGATCCAATAATTTTATCGATCAATTAGAAATGGTAGGTATGTATTAAAGTATTATTTTCTAATTATAATATTCCTATATATTTTATTAATGTTAATGTAATTAATAGTTCTATAAATTAACTATATAGATATTTTAAAGTAAATAATAAATATTTAAATGATATACAATTAATAAATGTATTAAATTAATACATGTGATTGTGGTATGGTTTGAAATATAATCCATAGACCCTTTATGGGTCATTTTTCTTTTTATAGTATAAATATTAACACTTGATGATTAAAAATCCATGTTGACATAGTAAGCATTAAAGGGGGAAAATAGGGGTTAAAACAAATATATAAGGGTAGAACTATAGTCTAAACATATAAAATTTTAATAATATGATTTTTCCCCATAAACATCTTACATTAAGAATATATCAATTTGGAGCTTTTTGGAATTTAAAATTAATTTCTATTAATTTAATAATTATGATCATCCATATAACAACCCTTCTCTTTATTACACACTTAAGCATGATTTATTACATAAATTCCTTCACTTTATACAAATTTTAAGATTAATAGGTCAAGTTTATTTGGGTCCTAGTACCATAACATAACAACTTAGAACATAAAACAATACATCTTTATTGAATTCTTCTTTTACATGACCACTATATTCCTTCATACTTTTCATTGGATGGGATAACCTTAAAACAAGCATAGAAAAAGTGGGAGATATAAAGCCCAGTAAGGGAGTAAAAAAGGAATAATATGAAGAATACAATACATGTTAGGAAATAGTCATATCAATGGAGAAAAAAAAGAAACATGAACATAAAGTCAAGATAAAGCATGATTATCACAACATCAAAGTTACTTTTTATTGAGAAAATAACACAATCCAGACAAAAACAAAGAGAAAACATAGAAACAAGAAACCAATGGGGGTCTGAAGTATTGCAATCCGAGGGCATCCCCTATAATCAAATAGAACCCTTCAGGGTTCAAAGAGGTAATATAATGTAACCAGAATGGATCAGGACCCAGAACATCAATAGAAGAAAGTTGATCTGCCACTTGGTTACCCTCATACCACACATGACTGATTCTGGTACCATTAGAAATCATACCTTTTCACTTGTTGATTTTCACAACATGGAAATGTGGAAACAACACTTAAAGTGGTATTATAATGAGCCAAGAGTTGTTGCACATGGATCATGATTAAACCATCATATCACTTGAATTTTGATGAGTAAGACCTTATTACAGCTGATGTATCATGATACTAATATTTACCCAATACATCAGAGCGCTATCAGGGCTCACCCTTCTTAAACATTTCATTTCATGCATAAGTGTGCCACATGGATCATACAACATGGAATCATTAATCATCATTTATTCCATGATAAAGGGATGCGGAATAAATAAATGAAGCTTTATAAATTATAATTATATTGTATAAAGGTGAAAACCCTTGATAGATAAATGGGTGTGGTATTCACTACAAAATGACATTGGCTTGAAAATTGTGGTGTAATTTTGGCAGCCTAACAGCATGACATAAGTATTCATAAAAATGGTTGATGAGAGAGAAAGTGGTGTCTCTTCATATTTACATAAAATGGACAGTAATGGGGTTATATATATTTGTATCCCAACATATGTAATTAAATTAAGATTTATTATACAATATAATTTCTTGATTGTAAATGAGGAGAGAGAAATTCCTTTCTGAACTTATACATATTAATGGTTGTACATAGGATGTATTAATGAGATATAAAGAGGTATCTCTATTATTTCAAACATAAGAATGTTAATATAATTTAGGTTCAAAATCATACCCCAAAATTTGTAATTGAATGTAAAGGGGTGTTATAACAAAAAGAAACTTGGATAAAAATATGAAATGAAGGAATACCTTACAAGGAAATGTGATCCCAAAGGCTTAGGAGAGGCTTGCTAGAGGTTTCATGGGAGATTGGGGCACCTTGTAAGGATTATAGAGAGAGTATGGTAGATTTTGGATGAACACCAAATGCTTTGAGTGAAGAGAAAGTGGGAGCTTAGGTGGGGTTATATAAGAAAGGATAGGGAAATATTTGTTATTTTGGATTGGGTCACCACACATTAAACTAATCCAAACCACAAACCATCTGATGGTTTTATCAAATGTTTTTTCCAAAGTTGAGTGTAAAACAATATTTTATATTTAAAATTCTCTAAATTCTAAAAATATTATTCTTTCTTATGTGGTGATGAGTCACATTCTCAAGGAAATCATTTTAAAAATATAAAATGTTCTATAATTGTTGGAGGGTCCACTAAGGATTTGTAAAATAAATCAAACAAAACTAAAATAAAATTATTTTAATGTTAAATTTTATATTTTAAAAAATGTTTATAGTTTTTATTACATCACTATTGGGTCATTAGGATGTCATAAAACACATTATATATTCAACTTGAATTTAATTTTTACCCAAAAAATTGTTTGTCTCATAAAATTATGAAAAATTCACCATTGGATAGTTTAAACATATTAATTTAAAAAATAATATTCATTTTATCTATATAATTTTCTAAATATGTGAATTTTTACTTTTAAAAAAAACTCACATTTATCGAAAATTCTTGGGTTTTGAAAAAAATAGCATTCAAACCTTAATAAAAATCACAATAATATTAATAATAATTATATAGTAATTTATATTATATAAATAGTAATTTAGTAATAATATTTAATTAAAAATTATTTATTTAAAAAATCAATTAATTCATCAAAATAGATATCTTAATTGAATATAAACTAAAAATAGTATTTCTACTTAAAAAACTATTTACAATGAAATAATAAAAAATGAATATATTTATTTTCTGTTATATAAATAAAAAATTCACTTAATCATAGTGCTTAGGTGTTGTTACATAATCCCTTATAACACCCAAAAAAGGCCAAAGGGTATGGTGTGTGATGGTGACAGATTCTTGGGGTGGCTTGGATAACGTCACTCTGGTGGTAATCTCTATCAACTTCCACATCTCCCATAGGAGGATCCGCTCGAGCTTAATGCGTTGAATATCGGCTAGGTCTTGGTCAAGAGTGAAGAACAATGATGCCACCTCCATTTCGAGCTTTGACAAATGGGATTCGTATGGGGAAGTTCTACTGGATGAGGCCATCACTTCCTTTGTCTGGGTAAATTAGATTTGTTAAAGCCCAATATTTTAAATAATCATGTGATCACTATTCAATGTCTATATTATCAATGTTAAAAATCCTTAATGGTATTTTGAAAACAAAAAACATAAAACCAAGGAAGTGCCTATATTTTACACAACCATTTTGCATAATAATTTATTTAATTAGAATATGAGGAATTTTCATTGATTAAAGTTTGGGACATTACAATATTGCCTCCTTAAGAAATTTTTCTCTTGAAATTTCCTTTTCCCATACTAAAACAAATGTGGGTAACTCTACTTCATCACTTCCTCTGGTTCCCATGTCGCCCCTTCAGACTTCTGGTTTCACCACAACACCTTGATGAAGGTCATTGTCTTATTTCGTAGAAATTTTCCCTACGATCTAAGATCTTCACTGGCTAATCCTCGTAAGAAAGATCATTCTATAACTGTACTACCTTCGAAGATAGTACATGTGAAGGTTTTGGTATATAATTCTTTAAGAGGGTACATGAAATACATCATGTACTTTGTCTATGGTTGGTGGATGTGCTAGTTGATAGACCAAAACCCCTACACGATCAAGAATCTTGAAGGGGACGATGTACCTAAGACTTAACATCCCTTTATTTCAAAACCTCATGACCTTATACCATAGATATATTCATAGAAATACCATGTCTCCATCTTTGAACTCAAGGTCTCATTGAGGGTTATCCGTATAAATCTTCTGTCAACTTTGGGCGTCCTTGATATGAGGTTGAATAGTTTTCACCTTCTCCACCATTTCTTTGACCATTTCAAGTCCTAGATGCTTATGCTCACCCAAATCATCCCAAAACATTAGTGTTCTTCACCATTTCCAATAAGGGACTTTATATGGTGTCGTTCAGATTCTCAAGTGGAATCTGTTATTGTAGGAGAATTCAACCAATGGAAGATGTTGGTCACATCCTCCTTTGAAGTCCATCGAACATGATCTTAACATATCCTCTAGTATTTGAATAGTTCATTTAGATTAGCCATTAGTTTGAGGATGACATGCCTTAATGATGTTCAGTTTAGTGTTTAGACCATGTTGGATACTTTTGGAGAACATTAAGGTTAATCAAGGATCATGATCACATACAACTGATAGTTGTACTATATGAAGCCTTACCACTTCATTGATGTAAATCGATGCCAGTTGATCCAATGAGAAGTCTTATAAAATAGATATAAAGTGATATGTCTTCTTAAGATGATCCAAAATGACCCATATAGAATTTTCTCCTCGGGATTTTCTTAGAATTCTAATGACAAAGTCCATGGTATGGTTGTCTCACATCCATGATGGAATGGGTAGTGGTTTCATCATCCCCTTTAGACTTTTTCCTCTCAACCTTCACTTTGTGACATTCCAGGAATATTGATATATATTAAGAAATCTAATTTTTAATATTTTCACACCAAATGTTTTCTCAAAGATCTTGACACACCTTTTTTCTCCCTAGGTTAATAGAGAAGGATGAGCTATGGGCATCATTTAGAAGCTCCTTCTTTATCTCCAGACCGGATGTTACACATAATCATGACACAAATCTCACAATTCCATCCTTTTCCTCCACGAACTCTATGGACTTCCCATTTATGGTAGGTTCCACCCTATTCATAATTTCCATATCCATTCTTTGACCGTCCTATATTTTCTCCATGAGGGATGGTTGAGCAATAATTTGAGAATGGAATGAAAATATTCTTCTTTTAATGATTTCCATGTCCATCCTCTTAAAATCTGAGAAGATTGGATCCTTTTCAATTCTCATCGTTAATAAAAATACAAGATCCTTTCTACTTAGAGCATCTGCCACCTTGTTTTCTTTCCCAAGGTGGTAGTGGATTGAGCAGTCATAGTCATTGATCATCTCTAACAATATTTGTTAGAACATGTCCTACACTTTATGTGTGAATATATACTTGATGCTTTTGTGGTATGTATATATTTCACACTTCTCCCCAAAGAGGTAATGCCTTCAAATTTTTTTAGCGAATATCACTATAGCCAACTATAGATCATATGATGGATAGTTTTTCTAATGAACACTCAATTTCCTTGAATCATTGGAAATTACTTTGTAATTCTTCATCAACACACAACACATGCCCTTCTTCTAAGCATCACTAAACACCTCAAAAATCTCTCCACTTGTGGGTAATATGATCACAGGTGTAGTAATGAGCCTCCTTTTCCACTCCGTTAAGATCTCTTCTCATTCGTCATTCTAATAAAACTTTACTCCCTTATGAGTTAGTTTGGAAAGAGGGTTGGACAATCCGGAGAAATTCCTCACAAATGGGTGATAAAATCCAGCTTACCCCAAGAATCTGTATATATATATTACCAATGTTAGCCTTGTTCATCCCTCACTTATATATTTCTTGGATGGATCCCCAGATATCCCATTGCTTGTGATGATATGGCCCAGCAATGAGACATCCTTCATCCAAAATTTTCACTTGTGGTACTTCGCATAGATATTCTCCTTCCTCAAGGTCTCTAGTATAGTGCTTAGATGCTCCTCATGCTCAAACATGGTTTGGGAGTATAAAATAATATCGTATATAAATACTATCATAAATTTGTCTAGGTAATCACTAAACTATCTATTCATCCATTCCATGAATATTGTTGGGGAATTAGTGAGTCTCAAAAAGAATTCCTATGAATTTATAGTACTTGTACCTTGTACAAAAAGCATTCTTGGGGATATCCTCCTTCTCCACCCTTACATGGTAATATACAGACCACATATCCCCCATGGAGAAGTATTTTTCTTCACGCAGATGATCGAACATGTAATCAATTTGAGGTAGATGATACATGTTCTATATCGTGATTTTGTTGAGATCGCGATAACAAATGAAAAGGAGCATTGACACATCCTTATTCTGGATGAAGAGGACTAGAGCACCCCATGGTGAAGCACTTGGGCATACAAACCCTTTATCCAAATTTTCCAATAGCTGTTTCTTCAGCTCCTCAAGCTCCAAAACATCAATTCTATATAGATTCTTGGATATTGGAAATTCCCCAGGTATATGGTCAATTGATAATTCGTCATATATTCTAGAAGGAAAACCATGAAATTCCCCAGGAAACACTTCACTGAATTCCATCACAATATGCATGTCTTCATGGACAGTTGCTTCCTTATACTCAATCATCTGATCCAGATACGTGTGCTCATAGGGCAGTAATATCCATGCTTGAGAACATGGTTCAAAATAAGATTCATCTTCTTCCTTTCACTTGTGTAGAATTAGGTTTTGATTATCCATATCGAGAGTGATTTATATCTCACTGAAATTTATGTTGGATCTATATAAGGAAAGTCAATCCATGCCTAGAATTGTATAAAATTACACCAGAGGGAGTATGTTGAGGTTTGCTGGTAAATTTAATCCACTGATTATGATAGAGGAGGACTTATATTCATGGGATTCAATGATTTCCCCATTTTTTTTACTCACCAACATCTTTACATACATTATTTTTGGCGGTGTTATGATTTTTCTACTAATATCTTGGGATACAAAAGAATTTGAAGAACCATAATCATAATGTATGTTCTCTATTCTTGTATGAATAACAAGTGTACCTATCGTCGCTTCATTTTCAGGGTTAAATTCGGCAGCAGTGATGGAAAAATCTCATCCTTGATGCCTTGGAGGTTGATGGTTTCTTCCAAAAATCATTTCCTTAGGGAACAGATTTTCATGTTTCCATTGTTCTTTGTAGTTGAAGTAATGAACAACGCAATGAGGTTTGAACAGAGTGTTTCTCACCTCTGTTGTACCCATGGGTTTTTATTTTCAGAAGTTAATGGCTAGGTGCCCTTCTCTTCAAAACCTAAAGCATTTCCTCATCCCCTTTAGGTAATTTCTGGGGTGCTTTCTTCCACACCTTTGGAAAGTGGGGTGCTAGATTTTCAAATCACTGTTGGATTTATCCATCGGACAACCAGAATTGAAGTCCACCTTACGCTTCTTATCCCCATGATACCCCTGAGATTCTCCAATATGTATTTAGACTTTGCGGGAACATCATTCAATGTTCTCAAAGCTATCAATGACACGGATTTCCAGGTCATTCCATAGGGTAGGTTTCATCCCACCAAAGAAGTGGTCATCCTTGAATTCGGGGGTAACGACAAAGTTGAAGGTGTATTGTGCAAGCCTTATGAAGTTTTCTTCATATGATCTGATGGATTCATTGTCTTTTCTCTTGAGGGAAGGGAAGTAACATTCCATATTATATCATTGGGTGACCATAAAATATTTATCTAAAATAATTTTGCATAAATCCTTCCATTCCAATGCCTCAATCTCATCCTTAGGCATCATATTTTTTATCAATGTCCACCATTTATCAGCTTCACCGTCCATATGATAAGCAGCCAAAAGAACCTTCTCTTGTTCGTAACATTAAGGTATGAAGAATATCTTTTCAATGGATTTGATCCATTTCTTGGTGATTGAGGGATCATATGACCCATTAAAAGTAGGAGGCCTTTGTCTTAAGAAGCTCTCGATTGAGACTTTTTCTTTATTAGGGGGGTTGAATGTTCCTCATGACCCATGTTTTTTTCAAATCTTAAGTTAAATGACATATTATTATTATAATTTTCGTGATTATAGAGCCCATTGGATTGGTCATCTCATTAGAACAGTCATCACATTGATCTTCGCATCAGTTGTTAGCCCATGTCCTCCTATTTTTGACCATTGGCTGGAATAAAAGGAAAGTTAGGGGTAACACATAAAGGGTAATCCAAGGCCAAGAACAGATGAATTATAAATAACATTTATTTCCTTAACTTATGAATCTATAGTCTTCAATCAAGGTTATCAATGATATACTTTCTAACATATATTTCTAGGTTTGTTTTTTCAATTCCTGTAATAATAGTTCATACTAAGAATATGAATTCACCAAATCATATCCCCCGAGAGTGTTTTAACCAAGAGTGAAACAAAGCCTATTTTCATTTACAAGGATACGCCCGGTCAAGCCTGAATGACCTTGTCGAAGTTTTCACTTCTTGGTACATTTGTTCCACAGCCGCCTCTACCTACTCATATTGAGATAAGGATTTATTTTTTTGATAAATAACATACTCAATACTCTCCAAAATTTAGGCATATTCTTATTAAACACAATCTTATCCCTAATGATTTCATTTGGGATTTCAAATCCTAATCCCAAAATTAACTAAACCAATCCTTTGATATGAACTACAACAACACAACACTTTATTACACACTTGAGAATGATTTATTACATAAAATCTTTCACTTGATACAAAATTGAAGATCAAGAGGTCTAGTAACTTTGGGGGTTCGGAAAATTACATATCAAAATTGAACATAAAACAGAACATCTTTATTGAAAACTTCTTTTGCATGAACACTACATTCCCTTAAACTTAGCATTGCATGGGATAACGTGAGGACATTCATAAGAAAAGGGTGAGCTATAAATCCTAAAAAGGGAGTAGAAGATGAATAATATGAAGAATAAAATACATGTAAGGAAATAGGAATATCAATTTAGAATAAAAGAAACATGAAAATAAAGGTATGATAAATCATGATTATCACAACATGGAAATGTGGCAACAACACTTAACATGGTATTAGCAGGATCCAATTCTCATTGAACAGGGAGCATGAGTATCCTCTAATTTCAAATAAATAATCATGATTAAATTCAAATTTCACTTGATTTATCATGAAACTAATCCTCAAACAATGCATTGGAGTGCTAACCGGGTGCCCCCATCTTAAAAATTTCATTTCCCGCATAAGTGTGCCACATGGATCATACAACATGGAATCATTCATAATCATTTATTCTATGATAAATTGATGCGGAATAAATACATGAATAATTATAATAAATAATTAAATGTTCATAAAGGTGAATACCCTTGATAGATAAATGGGTATGGTATTCACTACACAATGACATTGGTTTGGAAAATAATGGAGCATATTTGATAGTGTAACGGCATGAGATAAGAATTTAAAAAAATGGTTGATGATAGAGAAAGGGGTTTCTCATCATATGTACATGAAATGGATAGTAATAGGGTTGTATAGAAACATTTCCCAACATATGTAATGGATTTTAGATTCATAATACTAAAGAATTTCCTGATTGTAAATGAAGAGAGAGAAATTCTTTACAGAATTTCGGCATAGTAACGGGTGTACATAGGATGCATTAATAAGAGAGAAAGAGGTATATAATCATTTAAAACATAATTAGGGGAATATAATGGAGGTAAAAAATCCTACCCCAACATTTTTAATTGAATGTAAAAGGGTATTATAATATAAATAAACATGGATAAAAATAAGAATGGAAGGAATCCCTTACTTTGAAGTGTGATATCAGAGGCTTGGGAGAGGCTTTAGAGAGGCTTCTTGGGAGATGGGGGAACCTTAGAAAGATTATAGAGATAGTATGGAAGAGGAGGGAAGAAATACAAATCCTTCTAGTGATGAGGATGTGGGATCTTGGGTGGGTTTATATAGGAAAGGGGAGGGAATTCTTTATTATTTAGGTTTGGGTCACCACACATTAATCTAATCCAAACAACAAACCAACCAATGGTTTTCTACTAGGAATTTTGTAGAAGGCGACTTGAAAAAAATATTTTATAAGGGAAATTTCCGAACTTCTTAACATATTACGATTTCTTATGGGGTGGTGAGTCACACTCTCAAGTAAATCATTTTAAAAAGATAAAATGTTTTATAAGTCATGGAGGGTCCAATAAGGCTTTGTAAAATAAATAAAATAAAACTATGATCATGTTATTTTAATTTTAGAACATATATTGGCCTAATATAATGTTTATAGTATTTTATTACATCATTATTGGTTCATTATGATGTCATAAAACACACTATATATTTAAACAGTCTTTAATTTTTACCCAAAAATTTAACTGTCTCGGAAAATTATGAAAAATTCACCCTTAGATAATTTTAATGTTCTATTTCCTAAAATAATATTATTTTTATATAAATAGTTTTCTATATATGTGAATTTTTACTTTTAAAATAAAAACTGACATTTATCGAAAATTCATGGGTTTTGACAAAAATAGCTTTCAAACCTTAATAAAAATTACAATCGTATTCATAATAATTATATGGTCATTTATATTATATAAAAAATAGTTTAGTAATAATTTTTAATTAAAATAATATTTAATTAACAATCCATTAATTCATCAAAATAGATTTCTTAATTGAATATTAACTCAAAATACTATTTGTGCTTTAAAAACTATTTACTACAGAACAATAATATAAAGAATTTTTATACATATATTATATATAGAAAAATAAAAATAATCATAGTTCTAATGTCTTGTTACATAATGCCTTATAACACCCACATAAAACAGAAGGATAATGTGTGTAATGGTGACAGATTCTTGGGGTGGATCGGATAACATCACCTGGGTGGTAATCTCTATCAACTTCCACTTCTCCCATCGGCAGTTCCACTCTAGCTAAAAGGGTTGAAGCTCGGCTTTATCTTGGACAAGATTGCAGCCCAATGATGCCACATCCTTTTTGAGCACCAAAAAATGGGCTTCATATGAGGAAAGTCCACTGGATGAGGTCTTCACTTCCTTTTTCTGAGAAAATTGGATTTATTATGCCCCTATAATAATACTAATCATGTGATCACTATTCAAAAGCTGTATTATCGACACTAACAATTCATAATGGTATTTGGAAATCCAAAAACATACAAATATGGAATTTCATATGTTTACATAACCATTTTTCATAATAAGGCATTTAATTAAACCAGGAGTAATTTTCCTTGATAGAAGTTTGGTTTTCGACATTTCCTGAGTCCTCTCATGTCTTATAAAAGGAAACCTCTTCTTCTCATTTAATCACACATAAAAACCATTTTAGTGTTGAAAATACCTACAAAAATACCTTAAAACAATCCCTACCCTCATTCTAATGGTCTTTTTTGGTAGATTATGAGTTTTATAAGAATAAAGAAATAAAAAATCATATGTTTTCCCATGAAAATTCACCAGTTGAAATTGTATCTATATCAATAGATTATAAAAAATATTTATATAGGTTTCTATATATAAAATATTTATAACAAATATTGTTATCTGATTATTTAATGAATTATATAATTATGGTTTCAAAAACCCATTGGTATATACTATGGTATACATATTGTTTCTTAAATCCATTGAAATGCATTTTCTATACCAGCCATTTTAATAAACTATCGGTATAGAATATCCCCTAAATTCTAGTCATATCTTAAACCTCTTCAGATACAAATCCTATTGACATTGAGCCTAATGATCATAGTCAATGTTCTTACCTTTCCATGAGAATCCATTATTTGTTTATATTTCTATTCATTTGTTCTTAAATATAAAATTGGTGAGTTATAAATCAATCATATCTTTATCCAATAATCATTTTCATTATTTATATACATATAAAAATGACCATGTATTTTGTGGTAGTATTCTTCCAGATTCACTGAACAAGGTTGACTAATTTTACTCATGGATTGTAGAAATTTATTTTTATTCAATGTTTTGTATGGTGATCATTTTTGTAATTTTAGTTTTTTATATATATGTAGTTTCATTATAATTTGAATGAGGATTTTTTCTTTGTAGTGGTAGTGGTTTGTAATGGTTAATGTAGGAATTTTTTTTGTGGCCTATGTTTCTAGGATCATTCTAATGTTCTTATGAAATCTACTAGTATTTTAGAGAAGTTTTTCTGCTTGTGTGTTATTGAAACAAGGGTTGTCAATACATCTATTCAATGTGATATTCTTTATTTTAATCATGTTCACTCAAATTATTTCCCTTTATTTCATTATTCCCAAATTCTATCAATTTAATTTTTTTCATTGTATTATTTTCATAAGTAAATATTGATAAGGGACTTATTTAATGATGTGTTTCTCAATATGATTATTGTAATTTCATTTTTGATATGTAGAACTTAATTTTATTATTATGAGATGTTTTTCACTCATCATGTTTTATATTATTCATTGAAGTGACATGTTTAGTGCAATAAAACCAGTCTTTCAAATAATTAAACAATTCTATTCTTTGTAAATAAATTTAAAATTTTTCTAATATTACACTAGTTAGTATAAGTACACTAATATTATTCGACAATATACAATTGAGTTTTAATTTTAAAATTAATAAAATTATTATTATTAGTTGGTCTTGTTTTTTGTTAAGATCTTGGAAAGTTAGTGGTTGTTTGAAAACTCTGGATGAGGATCACTAACACATTAGAAGAGGATCATTTATCCTACAACAAAAACATATGTTTTCGAAAACATTTCATGCAACACAATGGTATAATGAAAATCATTTTAACCATTATATATATATAGTGTATTTTGTTACATATATTGTATTATTTCTCATTTATATTAAAATTATAATATATAAAAGTGTGTTAGTTATGGATTTATATAATGTGAAAAAAAACTCATCTCCAAAAATATATTTTTTATTTAACTTTAATCTTATTAAATTTCAATTAAAATGTGACAAATAAAAGTTTTTTACATATTGGATAGAATATGTATGTATGAAATTGATCGGAGATCAAATGGTTTTCCAAATTTTTTGGATATATTTTTAGACTATTATGTAATAATGAATCATATAGTGGTATTATAAACATATAATTTAATAATTGTGTTTCAAGACCATGTTCAATTAAATAAAATTTTATTTACCATATAACCAAATATGGTGACACGTTCTAAATACTCTGAACATATTCCCATCAATCCACTATCCAAGACAGACCTTCACAATGAATTAAATGATAAATTTTGGGTTCCCATATGGGTAAGAATATTCTTGGAATTTAATGTTATAGTATTATAATATTTATATGAACTAATATACTGGTATCATATTTGTTTCCCTATGGTTAGGTAATAAGGACAACACAAATCATGTAATTAGGGGATCTTGTGATATGAAATAACCGTTATTTGTATAGTTAATTGGTTTATAGAGTCTATGTGGATTTAGAGACCATACATATGCTTAATTAGTGTCTATAATCGTATTTTTTGGTAATTATTTATTATTGTATGAGAAGTGAGTTTAAGGTATTAATCAAACATTAGGTTATGAATGGAAACTATAAGGAATTAGATTAATAAATTTTATAATAATTGAAAATCCTTCTGTACGAATCTTTATAAAGTAATAAAAAACATTATGTTATGAAATACCTCAACACATTGGGGTGTAGTGTTATCTCGGAATATAAGAGGAAATAACTATGACACTCGTTTATAATTTTATTAGATAACTCATTTATTAAAATAAAATTTTCTAAATTATAAATTATTTATATTCATTAGAATTTTTTGATAAAAACTATATTTATGTACATCTGATTTTGTAAAAATTAAAATATATTTATGATAATAAATAGATAAAATATTTTTATATGACTTGACTTGGTAATTGGGATTAATATTGAATTGTATTTAAAATATTACTTTTTCACTCATAGAATGAAAAACTCATTACCACCTTAATTATATTAAATAATGATCCTTTATTTTTAGTGGCAGAAAACCATACTATGGAGGATCCAAAAACCAAATCTATTCCTTTTGATGTGGTAAAATAAAAACCATTTCATAATGAAGGATTTGGAAGAAGTTGTCTCTTGATTTTTCCTATGGTTAGATTTACCATAAATATAATTTTATTATACATATAACTAGTGTGTGAGACACTTGGTAAAAAGATATATGGAAATATGGTATATTATAGTGAATGAAAAGGAAAAATAGACCCATAATAGAGGTATATTTATTAATCTTTGAAAATACCCCAAGATATGTTATAAAACAGTTATTCATTGAAAAACATTTCGCACAATTTGTTTATATAAATATTTGTGTCTATGAAATTAATCTTTTTAGGAAACCATTATAATCACAAAAAATAACTACTTTAAAATTTCAACCTTCTAGTGGTTGTGTATCATAACAGAGATTATTGGTCATAGCAGACTATGTATTATCATAATTAAAACGTTTATAAATAATTATTTATGCAATCCAAGACATAAAAAAAATTCTATAACTTACAAAACAATATCTTCTTAAAGAAATACAGTTTTAATTTACATATTCTCATATTATGATCCACCAAGAGACTTTTTCTTCTATTTTCTATAAAACATTATTCTCTATAATTTCAATAAAGAGTAATCGGTATTTTATTTTTCTATCCTACATCACTTTATCAACATGATTTCACAAATCAAAACATATATCATGAAATCGCATTAAAAATATTATTTCAATATGAAGTTGAAATAGAAATTCCCTTAATATTACATTTTTCATCTATTTTTAAACATATTCTTCTTCAAACTTCTAATTATTCTTTTCAAACTCTATTATAATTATATAATGTGGCTAAATTCTCTACATCATAGATAAGTGATTATAATGTATCTAATCTTACATCATTCCAAGTAACACACCTGTAGACCTAAAAATATTTTTACATGGATCTAAATTCCACAACATATAAAAAACATAAATATTTTATCTAAAATATTCAAAACATTCTCTAATAATCTTCAAAAAATCCAAAATTTTTTGAATGAACATAATCTTCAATGGATCATAAAATATAACTTCATTTTAAACATTTTTTTTGTGTTTAAAACAAAATAAAAAACAAGAACAAAATCCATATCAATCATCCATGAAACATTTTCTCTAGATAATTTCATCATTTAAAGTTATCGAAACAAATCTATCACATTTAAAAAATTATCAATATGAACACATTCACTTTATTTAAAGACAAGGTATCAAATTAAATTAATTATTTAATGCTTACTTAACCCCCTGAAAACACATATTTATGTCGAAAAAAGTAATCAAACATAAAAACCCAATAACAAAACACAACACTCTAGGAATCATGTCCTTTAGTTTATTAATTGATAATAAAATCATTAATTATAAAACATATAACTAGTAATTAACCATTATTAATTCCAATATATCCATTTCAATTACGATTATAATCTCCCCATGAAATATAACAACATATTTTTAACTCAAAGGTGGATATAGGGAAATTATAGATTATTATAGGATGAAATTCCTTATATTCTAGAATTGAAAATTGTAGAAATTTCCATATTAAACCATTATTTAAACCACAAATTATTCTCATTTAATAACTCTCTATATATCTCTCAAAACACACACCTGACTCAATCATCGATACAACTCTTAATCAAAATATTTAATTAAATTACAGAAACATACATAAATAATTCAACCCAAACAAGTATTTATATCTTGTAAAATATTTTTTATTTTCCACCATGCCACATGATGATTTAAATAAAAAATTTAGATCATTAATGATCACTCACAACACAAAAAAAATATTAAAATAAAACATTCACAAACATAAACATGATATAGTTTTATTAATTAAATAATTTACACATTTGTCAAATTTAAATAATATTCTGTCAATTTACTCCTTTAAATCACGTATAATAATAATTAAATATTAGATAACCAAATTTTTACTAAATAAATTCACTAAAATAAAACATAATAAAACATTTTACTCTATTTAATTTCTCTTTTAAATCACTTATTTAATTTTATTCGATAGCATACTTAATTCCCTCTAATATTCTAATCTAAACATAATCAAATTTCACATGTGTTCTAATTATTAATATATAGAAAAATTATGATTTTAAATATCTATTTTAATTATTATTAATTTTCATATCATAAATTTATAAAAAAATCAACTGATAAATTAACCATAATAAAATAAAGTAGTGAATTATAACATCATTTAATCTCACAAAAACATTCCTCAAGGTATGTTACAAATCCTCAAAAGTATTAGATGAAAAATTCCTATTCTAATTACCAAATATCAATAATTAAATTATAACTGATTGAAAAAATTATAATTAATACAATAAAGAAACTAAATGTCTTTTCTTTTTACCTAAAACATAAGGAATATAACATACACACAATCCTAATTTCAATATAATAAACATATTCTTAATATTATTATAGAATTCAATTTGAGTTTTACATACTATCATGCTCTCAAAATATTATTATGACTTAAACAGATAATGAGTAAATCAATTTATTTAATTCCTATTTTTAACAAAAATAAACCCCAATACGTTTTATCATCCTTCTAAAAAACAATTAAATATTTTATCATTAAAATAAATATTTTATCACAATCCATAGTTCCCATTATTATTTTTTTATACAAAATAAATATAAAATTCAATATAAATAAATTTTATTTGATTATTTCTAATTCCCTTTAAAACATTACTAAAAATCCATTAATCGCCTCAATTTTAAAAATAATACTTAACACACATTTTTTCACCTAACAAAACAAAAAGGGAATTAACTTTAAAAAAACTCAAAATAATCACTAAAAATTAATTTTCACAATTTATTTTTATAAATATCCATCAATGAAAAATCTACCTTGATTCTCCCTATATTAACCACTTTCAAATTAAGTCATTGAATCATAGAATCAATCAAATAGGAACACATATTTCATAAATTCCACATTTCAATTTAACCATATTATACATGTATTTAATCCTAAATAATTTTATATTCAATAAATAAAATCCATTTCTATTATTCTATAATTACATTCCCTTATAATCATTGAAATCATATATAAAACAATAATTAAATTACACTTTATCTTAATTTATAAAATAATTATTTAATCATATTCTCATAATTCCAACTTTATTATATATACTTTATTTTATTAACAGACTCATATCATACTAGAATAATGTAATAAATCATTATAAAAAATAATATTGAATCATCGAGTATGTCCATTTTATTTTAGTTAGGAAATTAATTATTGATAAAATATTATTAATAATTTTTCTCTCTATTCAATTTCATTATAGATTGTTTATTTTGTTAAAGGATGTGTGCTAGAATAAAAACTATTTTCTTTGAGTAGAAATTAAAAAATATGGATGTGCGTTAAATGTACAATCACAACCTCAGATTTTATGTTTTTATTTTTTTATTTCAATTTTTAATATCTATTTTGTAACTAAATAGATCATATATGCTTTTATAAGTGTCATTTTAATTCCCTTGATGATCAATAATTTGAAAACATTTGACCAAATGAAAATTTATATCATGTATTATGGGATAAGGACCCTGGGAGAGTACATTATCGACTAATGAAGAGTATTTTACCCACTAGATATTGGCCCACTTTTGGTGCTAGTTCTAGTAGCAGTATGTTGGAAACACCTCCTGAAGAGGTATTAAATGCTTATGCTGAGGAAGAAGATATCATAATATTTTAGATTGAATGACTATGGTCGATTGTATAAAAGTTACACAATACTATTCTTAAACAAGTAAAGAAATATAATTATATAAATGTAATCATTATAATAGAGATGTTAAATTGGTAGGTGTGAATAATAATAACTAGTTTTTGAAATTAATATGTATAT
This sequence comes from Viscum album, assembly GCA_963277665.1. Lineage (NCBI taxonomy): Eukaryota > Viridiplantae > Streptophyta > Magnoliopsida > Santalales > Viscaceae > Viscum > Viscum album. The sequence continues at coordinate 462,933,370 of OY728122.1, read as the reverse complement.
CTTATATAATGGTGTTTTTTTAATTGATTATAATGTAATAACATATTATTTTTAGTAAATTCATTTTATTCTTTAGAAATATGTTTTCCAAAAAAAATGGTTTTCTTTTTTTTATGGGTGAATATTATTTTTAATTTCAAGAAGTTATAAAAAAAATATTTCAAAAATTTAAATTCTTTTTTGAAATTATTAATTCCAAAATTATTCTAGGGATATAATTTGATATTTTTTTTAAAAGTTTATTTTTTGGTGAATAATAATAAAATAAAATATTTTTAAATACGATATATTTTTTGATATCATCAAGAAATAATTATAATATAGAATTTTATTAAACTTATGTAATGAATCATGTATTATATTATGATATAAATATCATTGAAAAATAATTCATAACATCAAAATTCATAATTATTTTAAGATAAATATGAATATCATTTTCAGCGATAACGCAGTGCTTGCACATCACTAGAAAAGTCAAATCCAGTGTCTTCTAGCATATAATTGATTTATATCAAGTATTTTAAAACCCATTTTTTAAATATCATCTATATATGATAATACTGACTGATAATTTCAACTTTTTATGTTATATGAATAGAATTTTATCCAAATGATAGAGTAATGTTTTTCAATGAGAGGAAATCCAAAAATATAAAAATTTAATAAGATTTCATAACATTAATATGAGTAAATGTATATAATTAATGAATATAATAGTTTTAATGATACAAATTAATTTACTTTTATGATAGTAATTTTTTAGAGAAATTATATGAAACAATTACCAGAAATTCATAAAAAACACTTGAACAAGGGTTGTGCAATGGGAACAAAAATCAATAAAATTATTTTAAAATATATAAAAGAATTATAATAACAATTAAATGGTCCCAAAAAATCTGAATAAATCGTATTATATAGTTATATGTTAACCATATTCATCCAAGATCTGAATTCATGAGATTTTAGTTCCACATTGATGAGATTATGGATTTTTATTATATTTTTTTAAAAAAAGACAAACATGTCTCACTCTTGTTTTTAATAAGTGTAATATTATTTTAAAGACTTGGAAATTCCGTGAAATATTTTTTCTTAAATACATGGGAATTTTATGAGTCTGTGAAAATTTACGGCGCTTAATTATTATGCCTAGTGTGCCCAGAATCAATTTCTGAATTTTTTTTGGGTACATTCAGTAAATGTACGAGAAGGTTTTTATAAATTTTGAACTGGTTCTTGGAATTGAAATCTTAGGGCACCGTTGAACTCATAGCGTCTGTGATTGCTTAGTGATACCATTACCACAGTTACGTTCTGTCAAGAATGGAAGATATTTTTGGGGTTTTAAAATAAAATTAAATAAAAATAAGGTGTGCTTATTTTTATTTGTTGGTGGTCAAAGCCACCAAGTGGAGGTTGGAGGTGGGGCCCACCTGAACATAACCTCACTTGGGAGTATAATTAATGTGAGAACCACACTAGCTTTAACCCCCTTGTAACTCTCCATAATGTGGGGGAAACCCATGAACTTCCCCCACTAATTAAATGTGCCAACCCACGTAATGAATTAATTGAACTCTCTCATTTAATTAATTATTTTGAATTCTTTTGTATTCGTTTGGCCATCAATTAAATAATAGGTTACCTTACACATTATTTTGGGTTGGCACATTCTTTTTGGGTGGAGCTTTGGAGAACCCTTGGAGAACATCATCCTCTCTAACGAAGAATGCGAAGAACGCCACCTTCGACTTCGTCACCTTCAAAGACTTTCCAATGCACGAGCTTGAGTATTGGGTGTATGTGACAAACGCTGAGAATGACGAATCGATGCCCGCCTTTTCTCGTACCTTCGTCAACGTTCATTGAAATGTGGTAGGGGGATTTGAGTTGAATGTATTCCCAATCTTTGTCGTTCATTTTATGGTTTGAAAATTGAATGATAACACCATAATGTGGTGGGATCAGACCACACGAACACGACCCAAACCTTCCCCTTTTATTATCCTTGTTTGTTGACGACGAAGGCAGAGCAACGCAACCGGCATTGGACTGGCCGCGAAGAGATAGACGGTGCCAGGTCTCCGGATCTCTAAAAGGGTGTGGAACTGTCGTGCCCTGTGGAAGGAGAGTTATAGCCTTGTCAGACCGTGGCGGTGGCGCACGGCGCTGTCGCGCCACGGTGAAGGAGCCGAGGCGTCCGGCCACCGGAGGAGCCAAATGGCTAGATGAAAGTCTAGCTGGGATGAGTGGGACCTTCATGGTCCCGAGTGACCTGGACCGGTTCCACCTGGCACTGGTTAGGGTTGCCACTCGAATAGATAAGCTGTTCGGATGCCAGGGGGTGTGCGCCTCCCCTCGGGGCGCGGCTAGGGTAGGTCGTCGGGCCACCCTCGGCCAGGCCGCCCTCAGGTCGGGCTGCCCCCTTCAGACCTTGTCGAACCCACAGACCGGGTCGAACCCACGGACCGGGTCGGACTTCAGTCCGGACCCGGTTGGCAAGTACACACCTTTTGCGCATATCCTAGTCTATGGGTGTCTGGTCGAAGAACCATCTGCGGTGATGGAAATATTAGAATGAGACGGTACTTTTTGCATACCCTACATGAGGTTTGGACACTTTTGGGGTACGGTCGGTTTGGTTTGAACCTAAAAACAAACTGGGCCCCTAGAACAGAAATGATCATAACTCACAGACCGGGCATCCGATTGACGCATCTTATGTTTTGTTGGGTTCCTTGTGATGAGACGGAACTATGGGATACATCAACTCAAGACTTTGTGGTAGTTGTTGTATCAAAAGTTGGCTTGAGTAGCGGACCCTCCCCGAATTGAGCACGGTGTGTGTGGGAACCTTATGGCTGGCTGCAACTGAGATGATAGGATCCTACGTGGACCTACTACTGTACCAGGATCCTCCTTGGGTTCGACAATGACGATACTATACCAGGATCCTCTGTGGGTTAGATAGGGATGGTACTGAACTGGGATCATCCATGGGTTCGGCATTGATAACTTCTGTATTGAGATCCTCTGCGGGTTCAACAGCACTGGTACTGTTCCAGGATCCAATGTGGGTTCAACAGAGTAGATGATTCGGTGGATACCTCTAATCATCTCTACCCATTTACATGAGTTGTATACCTGTGTGAGTTTAGTCCTGACTATTAGTTGTTATCATTGAGATGATTGACTTTACTTCCTTTGTGAAATGGGTTGTGCTTGGGCTCTACTGTTAGAGTCGGACTATGATTGGTAACTTAGATATATGTAAGGACATATACCTATGTTGGGATGGTTGTTACTTCATGATTTTATCTTAATTATGTGGTTTTTCCTTAGTGGATTCTGGGAGACCTTCGGGGGTCTTGGGGTCCCCTACTGAGTATTGTTATACTCACCCCTGCACGGGCTTCGCCTGCACCTTGTTGTGTTCTGTACAGGTGACAGTCAGTAGTGATCGAGGCTGATGGTGATGGACGGGAGGCTTCTCAGATCTGGACTAGATGGTACATACTTAGGGACAATTTCTTTGAGTTCTATACCTACCCTTCATGTAGGATTCCTTGATGGATTCTCTATGAGCTATTTTCCCTTTTTACTTGTACCTATACTTGTTGATTAGTTGGGTTTGTATAATGGCCCACTTACTTTCTACACACTTTCTTTTCTATATTAATACTTTTTTCTTCTACTGCTTGTGTTCATACTGTGTGTGTTAAAGGTTTAGAGGCAATGCCTTCCCTTTTTATCCGGGATTCACCTTTGGAGCTACTCGCTATCCCCTGGCCTATGGAAGGCGGGCTTGGGGTAGCCACGGCATGGGCCCCGAGGACGGGTGGTGACTAATTGGTATAAGAGCAGTTGGATCTACCATAGGACTTGGACTTTTATTCTTTTAATGGAAATAGAGTTATGTGTTTTGGGTGTGGTTATCAGTTTAGGGAAACTGGTGTTGGTGCGGCAGCCGACGTATCCATACAGTAGGACTCTGACTTCTGATTTCTGACTTAGTGCACGAAAACACTGATTGTGTGTGTGTTTCCTTTGAATAGTTTTCTTCATGAATATTTTGTGTCAGCTCACCAGGTATATTGATTTGGTCATGGTGCACTTGTCTCTTTTCAAGATGACCCCACATAGGCAGCCAGCGAGGGATCTGCTTTTTGTATGAGATGGTAGCCCACCGAGCGATGAGGCCTCGGTGTAGGTCCCCATCAGAGCAGAGGAACCAGTGGTACCACTACCCACTGGACCACCAATTCCATCAGCTCCAGTAGCAGAGAGTGTACGACTTATGAGTGGTTTACACAAGTTCCAGTGCCAGAGGCCACCCAGGTTTCGGGGCGAGATGGACCCATAAGAAACTGAGGATTGGTTGGAGGATGTTGTGAGATTTTTCATATTGGCAGGGATACCAGCCAACCTCATGGTGATTCCTACTACAATTCTTCTGCAGGCAGCAGCAGGAAGATGGTGGAGCCCGATGATCCAAGTGCATGATGAGGAATCACTACTCTGGACAGACTTCGAGAGCCTGTTCTAGGCAGAGGTTGTAGAAGCCACCCTTCATGCGTTGCAGATTCAGGAGCTACTTCATCTGCAATAGGGTTGCATGATGGTGACACAGTACTCAACGAGGTTCACCTAACTCTTGTTCTACTCTACAGATATGGTGTGGGACCCGTTCATCAGGGCCTAGATCCTCAAGAAGGGACTCAGGCATGAGATCAGGGCTTTGATGATCTCCCTCAGCATTCCGACGCAAGAGAGCGTGCTGGAGTGAGCCCTTCTTGTGGAGAGTTTTCTAGATGAGCAGTCACCAGCAGCAATACCCTCCACAGGCCGACACGTAGCATAGTCTTCTACTACTGGAAATAGACAGATATCGTAGAGGTCTAAGCGGACTAGGACATCATGTGGGCGACCCCAGGGTACAGGTTCATTTTTGCGTGGCACACGAGACAGAGCCATCCATATGAGGAGAAGGTAGTGCTATGCATGCGGTGGGTATGGTCACATGGATCGTGACTGCCCGACCCGCCATGCTGATGAGAATCAGATAGTAGAGGGACCTCCCAGGCAGAGGTAGAGGTTCGACCATGGTGGTCCTCTGGGAGAAGGCGGACGTGGCCAAGGATTTGTTCAAGAAACAGGTGGTGGATGACATTTCGAGGTCCTACCACCACCACCACTAGGAGGTCCACCCCAACCACAGGGAGCTGGCGGACAGGGGCGGGCTCAGCTCCAGGCAGCCAAGGCCAATGACCACGGTGCACCTGAGATGATTCAAGGTACTATCTATATCTACTCCACCCTTGCTGAAATACTGCTAGACACAGGTGCGAGTCATTATTTTATTGTCGCTACCCTCATTTATAGCTCAGAGATTCTGACAGAGCTGTTGGATTGATCCTTACGGCTAGGGACTCCTACAGAAGCAGACTCGACAATTACGCACTGGTTCCGGCAGTGTGAGATTACTCTAAGAGGTGAGAGCTTCGGCTGGGATCTACTCGTAGCAGCGCTGAGTCCCTATGACGTCATATTGAGTATGGACCGTTTATCCATAGTTCATGCTCAGATTGACTACATTAGGTGAAAAGTGTGGTGTGTCCATGAGGATGGGATGATTTTTACCTTCACCGGCGAGAAGAGAGCCTTTGCAGCATAGGATGGAATTACCCAGAGGTGGGGGTAGCAGATCACACATCAGTTGGCTAACCACATTCTCGGAGCAGTTGAAGTATGGAACCCAAGTTTTCCTATTGTGGTGGATTAGTATGTGGATATCTTTCCTGATGATGTTTCAGGACTACCTCCTCGCATAGAGGTAGACTTTTACATTGACTTGTACCCCGGTATGACACTGATATCCACTCCAGCATATCGAATGGCTCTTGAAGAGTTTCATGAGCTTCGGATACAACTGGAGGACTTGTAGGGGAAGGGATTTATCCGACCCAGTGTTTCACCCAGGGCATCTCTGATTTTGTTCGCCAAGATGGCGGATGGGAGCTTGCATGTGTGTGTCGATTATCGGCGCCTGAACCTGGTGACCATGAAGAACAAGTACCCGCTCTCGAGGATTGAATACATCTTTTATTAGATAAAGGGAGCGTGTTGGTTCTCGAAGATAGATCTTTGGTCGGGCTATCACCAGCTCAGAGTGTGGGATGAGGATGTGCAGAAGACAGCCTTCAGATGCCGGTATGGACACTATGAGTTCTTGGTTATTCAATTAGATGTTACCAACATGCTGGCAGTGTTCATGGGACTCATGAACATGATATTTCTTCCATACCTTGATTTCTTTGTGGTAGTCTTCATCGATAACATTCTGATCTACTCAGCTAGTGAGGAGGAGCACACCTACCATTTGCGGGTAGTACTAGACACAATCTGAGAGAACCATCTTTATGGTAAGCTCTCGAAGTGCCAGTTATGGATCCGAGAGGTATACATTCTAGGACATTTCATCTCAGAGGCTGGAGTTGCATTGGATCCAGCAAAGATAGAGGAAATACTTTCATTGGAACCACCTAGGAGTGTGACGGAGGTACAGAGTTTTCTGGGACTGTCTACATACTATCGGAGATTTGTGCCAGACATCTCTAGAGTTGCAGCACCAGGTTCATCATTGACGAAGAAGGGGAAACAATTCGTGTGGTCAGAGAAATGCCAGCGGAGTTTCAAGGAGATGAGGAAGAGGCTGACCAGTGTGCCCATCTTGAGGCTACCAGAGGAGGGCGTTGGGTACGTAGTATATTTTCAATGCATCAGGGACCGGACTCGAATACGTCTTGATGCAGGAGAGGGGAGTGATATAGTATGGTTCTCGCCAGCTGAGACAGCATGAGTAGAACTATGGTACCCATGACCTAGAGTTAGCAGCATAGGTCTTCTCCTTGAATATGGGGCGGAACTATTTTATGGGTGAGCATTTTATAGTCTACTCTAACCACCAGAGTCTCAGGTATATCTTCTCACAAAAGGACCTGAACATGAGACAATGGTGTTGGCTTGAGTTCCTCCAGGACAATGACTTCGAGATAGTCTATAGTCCTGGGAAGGGAAATGTTGTAGTGGATGCTCTCATCAAGAGATCAGGCATTCGACTACGAGGAGAGGCGATAGAGCAGCAAGCTACCTTGTATATATCCTTTGTGGATAGGGACGGACCATCCTATCTATAGTCTCTTATAGTCACTCCTCCACTTCTTCAACGAGTCCGGGAGGCGCAGCATGGGGATGCTAACTACGAGACACGGCGTGCTCAGATATCCATAGGGCAGGCAACTGATGGATTTTCTGAAGCTGGGGAGCACTTCATCCATTTTAGAGGACGTACCTTAGTACCAGTTGCACTTCATGAGGAAGTGTTGAGGGAGTTCCTCACATCTCCTCTAGTGGTACATCCAGGTGTGGCGAAGATGTATTAGGACCTCCAACGACAACACTGGTGGCCAGGTATGAAGAAGGAAATAGCGGAGTCTATCTCATGATGCCACAATTTTCCGCAAATGAAGGCGGAGCATCAGGTTCTAGTAGGTTTAGTTCTGCCCTTAGAGGTCCTAGAGTGGAAGTGAGATGGTATATCCATGGAATTCATGACGAGACTTCCACATACATCCAGAGGACACAACTCTATATGGGTGATCTTTGAAAAACTCACCATGTTAGCCCACTTCCTACCGATTAGAGTGCAGGGTACAGAAAAGATCTTGGGACGCCTCTATGTACAAGAGATCATACGGCTTCATGGTGTGCCATCGACGATCGTCTCTGATCGAGATGCTCATTTCACTTCCCAACTATGGAAGGGGTTGCAGGAGGCTTTCAGGACGTAGCTTCACTTAAGCACTGCCTTCCATCCTCATACAAAATGTCAGACTGAGAGGACCATTCAGACTCTCGAGGACATGATCTATGCATGCATCCTCGACTTTGGTCATAGCTGGGAGGATCACTTACCATTGGTAGAGTTTGAGTACAACAACTGCTACCACTACACCATAGATATGGGGCCTTTCGAGGCATTGTACGGCCGACCTTGCATATCCCCTCTATGTTGGATTGACCTAAGGGAGTGAGCACTCATGGGACTAGAGATGGTGGAGGCTATGACAGAGAAGGTGCAGATCATCCAGGAGCGGATGAAGACTAAACAGAGCAGGCAAAAATCCTCTGCTGATAGGAGACGGAGACCTCTGGAGTTCGAGTATGGAGACCACATCTTTCAACAGGTATCACCTCGATGAGGTCTATAGAGATTTTTCTGAGGTAGAAAGTTGTCTCCATGATTCATCGGACCTTTTTAGGTCCTCAGTAGAGTAGACGTGGTGGATTACCACATAGCTCTTCCACCTCAGTTGCACCGAGTGAACGACATCTTCCAACTATCTCAATTGAGGAGATACATGCAAGACCCTTCCCACATCATCGACAATGGAATGTTGGACATCGATGACGAGGAAACTTTCACGGAGGTTCTAGTGGAGATTGAGGATCGACAGGAGTGGGTCCTTCATCAATAGTCGATACCTCTGGTGTGCATTTTTTGGCTACACGGGAACCTCCAGGAGAGCACATGGGAGCGGGAGGCTCAGAAGCTTGCTCAGTACCACCATTTGTTCCCTTAGTTTGAGTTATAGATTACGGAGATGTAAGGCCCTGAGGTGGGGAGAATGTAAAGACGCTGAAATTATGTGAAATTTTTTTCTTAAATACAAGGGAATTTTATGAGTCTGTGAAAATTTACAGCACTTGATTCCAAGGCCCGGTGTGCCCGAAATAAATTTCTGATGTTTTTTCAGGTACGTTAAAATAACATACAAGCGGGTTTTTAAAACTATTGAACTGGTGCTCGGAATTGAAATCTGAGGGCATCGTTGAACTCGCAACATCAGTGATTTCTTAGTGAGACATTTACTGCATTTGCGTTCTATTCAGAATGGAAGATAGTTTTGGGGTTTTAAAATAAAATTAAATAAAAATAATGTGTACTTATTTTTATTTTTTGGTCGTTAAAACCTCTAAGTGGAAGTTGGAGGTGGCTCACACCCGCACATATCCTCCATTGGGAGGATAATTAATGTGGGGACTACACGAGCATTGACCCCCTTGTAACTCTCTATAAAGTGTGGGAAACCCTTGAACTTACCCCACTAATCAAATGTGCCAGCCCACTTAATGAATTAATTGAACTCTCTCATTTAATTTATTATTTTTAATTCTTTTGAATTATTTTGGACAATAATTAAATAATGGTTTAGCTTACCCATTATTTTGGGTTGGAACATTCTTTTTGGGTGGAGCTTTGGAGAACCCTTGGAGAACATCATCATCTCTAACGAAGAATGAGAAGAACACCAGATTTGACTTCGTCACCTCCGAACACTTTCCAACGCACAAGATTGGGTATTTGGAGTGTGTGACGAATGTGGTGAACGATGAATCAATTCCCACCTTTCCCACACCTTCATCAACGTTCATTCAAACGTGGTAGGAGGATTTCAGTTGAATTTATTCCCAATATTTGTCATTCATTTTATGGTTTAAGAACCAAATGATAACACCATAATGAGGATGGTTCGACCCACATGAACATGTCCCTAACCTCCCCCTTTGATTGTCCTTGTTTTTTGAAGATGAAGGCAGAGCAACGCGACTGGTGTCGGACCGAACATGAAGAGATCATCGGCGCAATGTCGCCAGATCGCCAAAAAGGGGTGGCACTGTCATGCTGAGTGGAAGGAGAGTCGCAGCCTTGCTGGGCTGCAGTGGAGGTGTGTGGCGCCATCGGGCTGCGCGGAGGGCATCAGGTGTCTGCGGCCATGCTGGGCCACGGCGGAGGGGGTGCGGCACCGTCGCGTTGCGCGGTGGTGCAGGACCGCAGCATCGTCGTGCCACGGAGGAGGAGCCGAGGTGGATGGCTCGGTAGGCCTCCAGAGGAGCTGAATGGCTAGCCGCTAGGCTAGCCTGGATTAGCGGGACCCTCAGGGTCCCGCATTACCTACATTGGCACCACCTGGTGCCATTTAGGGTTCCCACCTGAACGGCTAATCCGTTCGGGTGCCAGGGGTGCGCACCTCCCCCCTCAGTGCGACTAGGGCAGGCTATTGGGCCTCCCTCGTTCGGGCCACCCCCTTCAAACCAGGTCAGACCCACAGACTGGGACGGAACCGCGGACCGAGTCGGAACCACAGAACGGGTTGGAACCCATTCCAGACCCGATTGACTAGTTTCCACCTTTTTGCCCTTATCCTGGGCTACGGGTGTCCGATCGACAAACCGTCTACGGTGAAGGAAATATTAGAATGACACGGTACTTTTAGCATACCCTACTTGAAATTTGGACATTGTCGGGGTATGTACGGGTTGGTTTGATCCTAATAACCAACCAAGCCCTTGGAACGGAAATGCCAATAACTCACAGACCGAGAGTCCGATTGACGCGTCGTCTGTTGTGTTGGGTTTCTTATGATGAGAAAGAAAAAGAAGATACATCGACTTGAGACTTCATGGTAGTTGATGTATCAACACTTGGATCGAGGAGTGGACCCTCCAAAAATCATGAATGTTGTGTGAGAGAACCCTATGGCTGGCTGCGACTGAGATGATAGGATCCTACATGGACCTACTACTATACCAGGATCCTCCATGGGTTCGACAGCGACGATACTGTACCAGGATCCTCTGTGGGTTCAACAATGACGGCACTGGATCGGGATCCTTCGTGGGTTCGACAGTGATGACGTCTGTACTGGGATCCTCCATGGGTTCGACAGCGCTAATACTATTCCAGGATCCTACATGGGTTCGACAGAGGAGATGATTCACTGGCTACATCTAATCATCTCTACCCCTCTACATGATTTGTATACCTGTGTGAGCTGAGTCTTGACTTTTAGATGTTATCATCGAGATGAATGACTTTACTTCCTTTTTGGAATGGGTTGTTCTTGGGCTCGAGTGTTAGAGTCAGAATTTGATTGATAACTTAGATATATGTATGAGAATATACCTATGTAGGGATGGTTGATACCTCTTGATTGTATCTTACTACTGTAGTTTGTCCTTAGTGGATTCTGGGAGACCTTCGGGGGTCTCGGGGTCCCCTACTGAGTATTGTTATACTCACTCTTACACAGGCTTCACCCAACACCTTGTTGTGTTCTATGCAGAAGATGGTTGGCAGTGATCGAAGATGAGGGTCATGGACCGAAGGCTTCTCAGAGCTGGACTAGACGAGACGTACTCAGGGACGAGTTGTTCGAGTTATGTACCTACCCTTCAGGTAGGATTCCCCGGTGGATGATCCAGGAGCAGTTTTCCCTTTTTACTTTTAATAGCACTTGTTGTTTAGTTGGGTTGGTATACGGGCCCACTTACTTTTAACACACCTTTATTTTCTATATTTGTATGTGTTTCTTCTACTACTTGTGTTCAGACTGTTTGTGTTACAGGTTTAAAGGCAATTCTTTCCCTTTTTATCAGGGATTCGCCTTTGGTGCTAGTCGCCAGCCCCTGGCCTATGGAAGCCGGGCTTGGGGTAGTCACAGCACGAGCCTCGAGGATTGGTCGTGACAATTTTTATATGATATTATAAAGATAATTTAGTCTAACATAAATAAATTTTTTTATAATAAAATATTTATCTACATAATTTTTATTTATTTTTAATTTTTTGTGAAGAAATATTTACATTAACTTCATACTCAGTGTCGTGGTAGTGATTATTTAATCAATAAAAATAAAATATATATGTTATTAAAAATATTAAAAGTATTATAATTCTAGATAATTGTGGCATAAAAAGAAATTTTTATATTACAAATACATGTTTAAAATATTTTTAAATAACATATTATAATTAAAATTATGTTATGGATGTTATTAAAGTCAATGTAATGAATATAATGAATATTTAAAATAATGATATGTTATTGAAATAATATTTAATTAAATTATTTAAAACATATAATAATATTAAATAAGAAAAATATGGGATAATTTAGGGCCTAAAATATCGTTAATTGGTCATTTATGGCCCAATTGACACCTTATAAGTAAAACATTTCAACCATTTAATAATGAAAAAAATGATATCATAGTTAAAATTATAATAAGTTAACTAATGGTTTATGAAGATGATAATTTTTAAAATTAAAAAAAAACTTTACAAGAATCTATTTTTTTATTTTTTTTATAACCATATCACACATAATCATTATAACCATTCAATTTGTAGGTATTTTCAATGAGATTGAATTTATTATAGTTTAATATTTTGAGATAATTCTAAAAGTACCCCCCAAGTCAATTATAATGGTGAACCACCTTCCTCCATTAATTTCACATATACAAGACTTATATTTCAACTATTATCATCGAAATTATATTATAAACATTCTTATAAAAATTATTGTGTTACTAGATTCTTAAAAGACAAACCCTAGAGCCCTTTAAAGGAGATCTAAATGGGTTGTTTTGATGAAGTGGTATCCACTCTAACCAATCACATTTTTTCATAATATCTACTACCTCCTACAAGTATATGATTTCATTCATAATATAATAAATCCAATATCCTAAATATTATTAAATGTTTTTATGGTTATCAATACACCATTATACACCATCTTTTCCATCAAATAAGAAGTGAAAGTTTTTCTCCTTCCTACGTGTGGCTTACCATCTACACGTAGCGATTCAATTCAGTTTTCATCACCATAATTTAAAGATGGGTATTATTATGGTATTAAAAATTATATTATATTTTAATGATATAATTATTTCTCTAAAATTAAAATATCACATCTACCTTCTTACCTTCTAAACTGTTTGAAAGTGATAACATCACGGGTGCGAATGTGTGGACTTCCATCTTCCTGAAGCGATGAAATTTTTTTCATTTATATGTTATTTTTATGGTAAGGAGGATGAATTTTATAAATATATATATGATATATGTGAAATAATATTTATCATGGTAAGTGTAAATTATTATTTATCTTTCTTTCATACCATCAGTCCAAAAATAAAAATATCATTGCTGCATATGTATAGCTTACCATCTCCATGAAATGTGTAGTTCATTTTTCTATCAATAAATTTTATTATTGTTATAAATATTTATGTAATGAATATATATATAATATTTATCAATAAATTTTAATTTATATGTTATTCTTGGGACCATGATCAAGTTATATTGTCTTGGACTATCTAATTGTATCATGATGGGAGAAGAAAGTATTTATCCGCCAAAATAGCAATTTTTATAAAAACAATTAATAATTGTTTAATAATATGTTAATAATAATTAATAAATGGCATGATAGATAAATTTTTATTTAATAAAATTATAGTAAATCCAATTTTATTATATAGGATGTTTAAATGTGGACCCAGAATGTTGAGACTTAAGGTAAGGGTTTCTCACCTCACATTTACTTTTGTGAGACATATCTTGTAATGTCCCGTAAAATTCAAGGAAATTTTTTTCTCAATTTTCTTGGGAATTTTACAAGAATGTAGTTTCTAACGGCACTTGATTCTGAGGCCCGGTGTGCCCGGAATCATTTTTCCAATGTTTAGCTCAGGTAAGTTCAGTGAACGAACGAGCGGGTTTTCCTAAATTTTGAACCCGTTCTCGGAATCAAATTCCAAGGACATCGATGGAATCGCAGGGCCTGTAATTTCTTAGAAACACCTTTTCCGGAGTTACGTTTTCTAGGGTGTGGTTTTTAAATTTTGGGGTTAAGTAAAGGAATAAAATAAAAGTGGTGCAACCAATTTTATTTTATTTTTGTTTACCTAAGCGAAGTGGATGAAGTGGGTCCCACAATATCCTACCCACTAAGTAAGATATTTGTGACGTGGGACCCACATGAGCCCCATCATTTCTTTTCTTCATAAACACACTCCTTTAATAAGGTAATGCACCTGCACCCCTATTAAGTGGAATTCAACCCTTGCGTTTTTCTGTTTATGAAATTCCTCTATTAATTTGGCGGTCTAAACATTGAAATTAATTCAATTAATTGATTGTTTCGTTTTTTAATTTCAAAATTCAGGGCTTGAGAAATAAAATAAGGCAAACTCTTATTTTATTAGGGTTTTTGGGTTGTGAGAGGCTTGGGATAATTTTATCAAGTTCTTGAAGTTCTTCCTCCTCAACGAAGAACGTGAAGAACGTCAACCTCTGAAGATGGACGATGGGGAGAGATGCCTTCCTCGGAGATCGACGACCCAACGCGCATCACCTCGTTCTTTCTTTCCACATCAAAGGAAAGGAGACATCATTCCTCCGCGACGCGACGATCTGCCTTCTTTCCGTGACGTGCATTTCCGCAACAACCTCGTTGGATGACTACGCTCAAGGTAGGGGATTATTTTAATAGTTTTTTTGTGATTACATCTCTCACTTTACTCTGATACCAATTTGTCACGATCCATCCTTGGGGCCCGTTCCGTGAGACGCGACGTGCGCAGATATCCTCAGGACAGGCACCTGATGGTTTCTCTCTAGGGGAAGAGCACGACATCATTTTCAGAGGACGTACCTTGGTACCAGTTGCCTTATGGGAGGAGGTTCCGAGAGATTTTCACACTTCCCCTTTGGCGGTACATCCTGGAGTGGTGAAGATGTACCAGGATCTCAGACGACAGCACTGGTGGCCGGGCATGAAGAAGGATGTGGCAGAGTTCATTTCTCGATGCCTCACCTGCCAGCTGGTGAAGGCAGAGCACCTGGTACCAGCAGGCTTGGTACAGCCTTTGGAGGTCCCAGAGTGGAAGTGGGGCGGGATATCTATGGACTTCGTGACTGGACTTCCATGCACTTTCAGAGGTCACGAATCCATTTGGGTGATTGTCGACCAACTCACAAAGTCGGCCCACTTCTTACCCATCAGAGAGTAGGGCTCAGTGGAGATCTTGGGACATCTCTACGTTCAAGAGATTGTATGGCTTCATGGTGTGCCATCATCTATCATCTCCGATCGATATGCTCTCTTTACTTCCCGGCTTTGGAAGGGGTTGCAGGATGCATTCGGGATGCAGCTACATCTGAGCACCGCCTTTCACCCTCAGACAGATGGTCAAATGGAGAGGACCATTCAGACACTCAAGGACATGCTCCACGCATGTGTCCTCAACTTAGGTTGCACCTGGGAGGACCACCTACCGTTGGTGGAGTTCGCGTATAACAACAGCTACCACTCCACCATCGGGATGGCACCATACGAGGCGTTGTACGGCCGACCATGCAGATCACCGTTGTGCTGGACAAAACCTAGGGAGTCAGCACTTGTGGGACCAAAGATGGTCCAAGCCGTGATATAGAAGGTCCAGGTCATCTAGGAGTGGATGAGGATATCTCAGAGCTGGCATAAGTCTTATGCTGACATGAGGCGGAGGCCACTAGAGTTCGAGGATGGCGTCCACGTCTTCTTGACGGTTTCACCTCGACCTGGATTACAGAGATTTGGCTGAGGCGTCAAGTTTTCTCCATGCTTCATCGGACCATTCCAGGTCCTCATCAAGATTGGCGAGGTGGCTTATCGCCTGGCTCTACCACCACAGTTGCACCGGGTGCACGACGTCTTCCACGTATCTCAGCTGAGGAGATACGTGCACGACCTGACGCATATCATTGACCATAGGGAGTTGGACGTTGATGATGGGGCGACTTTTGCAGAGGTCCCAGTAGAGATCGAGGATCCACAGGAGTGGGTCCTATGGGGACAATCGATTCTTCTAGTGTGCATCAGATTGAAGCACGGGAAGCTCCAGGAGAGCACCTGGGAGCGGGAGGCTCAGATGCGTGCTCAGTACCCACATTTGTTTCCCTAATTTATGATGTATCTTTACGGGGATGTAAAGCCCTGAGGTGGGAGTGATGTAAAGACACATAAAATTCAAGGAAATTTTTTTCTTAATTTTCTTGAGAATTTTAAAAGAACGCAATTTCTGACAGCACCTGATTCCGAGGCCCGGTGTGCCCGGAATCATTTTTTAAAAGTTTAGCTTGGGTACGTTCAGTGAACGAACGAGCGGGTTTTCCTAATTTTTGAACCGGTGCTCGGAATCAAAATCTGAGGACAACGATGGAATCGCAACACTGGTAATTTCTTAGAAACACCTTTTCTGGAGTTGCATTTTCTCGGGTATGGTTTTTAAATTTTGGGGTTAAGTAAAGAAATAAAATAAAAGTGGTGCAGCCAATTTTATTTTATTTTTGTTTAACCTAAGCTAAGTGGATGATGTGGGACCCACATTATCCTACCCACTAGGTACGATATTTGTGAGGTGGGACCCACACAAGCCCCATCATTTCTTTTCTTCCAAAACCCCCTCCTTTAATAAGGTAACGCACCCGTACCACTATTAAGTGAAAGTCAACCCTTGCATTTTTCTGTTTATGAAACGCCTCTATTAATTTGGCGGTTTAAATGTTGCAATTAATTCACTTAATTGATTGTTTCATTTCTGAATTTCAAAACACACGGCTAGAGAAATAAAATAAGACAAACACTTATTTTATTAGGGTAGTTGGGTTATGAGAGTCTTGGGAGAATTTTCTCAAGTTCTTGAAGTTCTTCCTCCTCGACGAAGAATGTGAAGAACGCCGACCTCTGACGACGGACGACGGGGAGAGACGCCTTTTTCGGAGATCGACGACCCGACGCACATCACCTCGTTCTTTCTTTCTAAATCAAAGGAAGGGAGCCATTATTCCTCTGTGACGTGACGATCTGCCTTCTTTCAGCGATGTCCCTTTCCGCGACAACCTCGTTCGACGACTACGCTCGAGGTAGGGGATTATTTTTATAGTTTGTTCGTGATTACTTCCATTGGTTTCTTCTTTTCAATTTGAGCTGTCTGATATCGCAATAACGGGAGGAGGTCAGACCACACGAACATGGCTGACCCTCCTCCCCCTTGTTGGTTTGATTTTTTTATGGCACGTGTAAGGCGGCGCGGTGCCGAAGCACCACACGGGAAATATTAAAGGAAGGGCGGAGAAGTATGGAGCCGTTGTGACGCGCCGTTAAAGACGAACTAAACTGTGGCGCCATCGTGCCGTGCCAGAGAATCACAAAGGCACCGCGGCCGGAGAAGGTCCGAGGCAGAGGGGCGCAGCACCGTCGCTCCGTGGCGGAGGAGGGACCGGCGGCCAACTCCTGGCCGCCGGCGTCGAAGTAGGGGGACTGGCCCGCGTCGGTCCCGTGGTGTAGCAGCTGGCCTGCCGGAGCAGGCCGGCCGGTCAGGGGGATGCACCAGGGGTCGTAACCCCTGGCTGGCCAGCTGGAACGGCCCCCCACCTGGGGGCCGCGGTTTCACAACGAGGGGGGCAGCCCCCCCCCCCCCTTCACCGCTCGGCCGTTACGGCCGAGCCGCCTGGCTAGCGCCAGCACGCCAACACGCTGGGCCGAGCCGCCAGGCCGCGCCGCGCTGTGCCGGTTGGGCTGGGCCACACCCAAGGGGGCCGGACCCGGACCCGGGTCGGTTCGACCCAGTTCGTGCCGACCCAGGTGGTCTCGGGACGAATTGGTTCGGGCCCGAAACCCCCTCATCAGGACCTCTTTCGGTCTTTTGCACAAAACTAGGGCTATGGACCTCCGCTCAACGCACCGTCCACTATGATGCGATCCTTGGATCAAGACAGTCGTTTTGGTTTATTACATTCACGGTTTCGGAAACTTTGTGTTCGGCTGGGTTGGTTCGTACACGAAACCAATCGGGCCCTCGGAGCGGAAACACTTATAATTTGAGCTCCGGACGTCCGATTGACATGCCATCGACATTGATGGATTCCTCTTAGGGAGACAGACCTTTTGGCATACTCTGCTCGAGGTTTGGACGTAGTTGGTGTACGGTCGGGTTGGTTTTGACTTAAAAACCAACCGGGCCCCTAGGACGAAAAAGCCAATAACTCTCAGACCGGGCGTCTGATTGACGTGCCGTCTGTGGCGTTGAGTTCCTGTTGTCGATACGGAACATTTGCATACATAAAATTCAGACTATGTGTCAGTTGATGTATCAGCCCCTCAGCTCATTGAGAGGACCCTCCTGAACGAGCATGCTGTGTGCGGGAACCCTAGAGCTGGCTGTGACTGCGACAACAATGACGACTATACCGAAATTCCTTGTGGATTCGACGGCGAAGACTATAGCACTCAGTGATCCTACGTGGATCAATGCTACCAATCCTATGTGGGTCAGATCCTCTGTGGGTCAGCGCTCAGTGGTCCTGTGTGGGCCAGCGCCTACAGATCCTGTGTGGGTCTGATCTAGTGTGGGTCATTGCAGGGGTTAGTAGCTATCGATCCTTTGTGGGTCATTGCGGGGGTTAGTACCTATCAATCCTTTGTGAGTCATTGCGGGGGTTAGTACCTATTGATCCTGTGTGGGTTTGACGGCTTAGATGAATCAGTGGCTACATATGATCATTTCTATCATCATACGAAGAAGTATACCTGTTTGATCTGAACCTTGTTTTGCTTTCCTATGTGGATTGTGTTGTGCTATGCTGTGTGGATGTGATCGAACTTGGGAATGGATGTTGGAGCCAAAATAGAATTGATAACTTAGGTATATGTATGGGCATATACCTAAGTAGTGTCGGATGTTACTTCATGATTGTATCTTTCCTTTTTTGATTATCCTTTGTGGATTCTGGGAGACCTTCGGGGGTCTCGGCGTCCCTACTGAGTAGCTATACTCACCCCTGCACGGTCTATGCCCGCACTGCGTTGTGTTGGTTGCAGACGACAGACAACGCTGATCGTGGTTGAGGCGTGCGGAGCAGGTCTGTACCTGGATGTGGACCACTGGGCGGGACGTACACGAAGCGAATGGCTGGACCCAAGGAGATGAGGTGGTTATCTGTACCCACCCTTCAGGTGGGAGTACCAGAGGATGGCTCGATGTTGCTGCTTTACTTTCAGTTATAGTACTTTCGTTTCAGTTGTACTTTACTTTCAGTTTGGGTTTGTATTCTGGCCCATTTACTTTCTGCACTTACTTATATTCACTTTATTTAGTGTTTAATTCTGCTGGCTTAATCTGTGTTGTTTCTTTACTTTTAAAGGCAATGCCTTCCCTTTTTGTTGGGATTTACGCCTTGGTTCTAGTCGCCAACCCCTGGCCTATGGAAGGCGGGCTTGGGGTAGTCACGGCACGGGCCCTGAGGACGGGTCGTGACATATCTCATATTCAGAAATTATTTATTTTTGGTGGTGTATATAGTAGGTATTTGTTGGATTGACCAAATTGGTTTTTAACTTGGGATGAAATGAGTAGAAGAGGATCCTTTTTATAAGATAGGGGATGGTTACATTTGTTGTTTCTCGGAATATTAACTTAATATAAATTAATATAAAATTTCAAATGGATCCAAAGTGAGTTTTTTATGTGATAAGATTTTTATGGTAAAAAATCCACCATAAAATTCAAACTAGGCATGTTTTTTCTATATATATACTGTTTTATTTTGGTTTTATCCCCTATTTAACACATTTAGTTATTTCCATGATAACATGGACATTCATTCATTGAGGGCCAATATAAAAATATAAAATAACAAATGTCCCATAAATTGACCATGGTTGATATTTTAAACCTTTTCTTATTCAATTGTCTAAATTTAGTATTTTTAGTAATTTTTTACCTTTCAACAAAATATTATTTATCATAAAATTATCAATAATTTCAATTTTTAGTATTATTGATTAATTTTTATTAATAATACCCATAAAACACTTATAATTAAAACTTAATATTTTATTACATTTCTATCATGTCAAATTCATCTACAAAAATTGTGGATTATCTCAAATTATAAATATTTTTATATTTTAATATCATTTATTTTATTTTATTCAATAATTGAATAATTACTACATCAATATTATGTGAGAACATAAGATAATTATTTTTTAAGGGCAATTAAAAAATTATTACTATGTTAAAGATAAATTTATTAGCTTTCAAAAAACTATTATTAATCAAACATATTCATTGGATAACATAACATTAAAAAATATTACACTTATTAAAAACAGGAGTGTGAGACGATATACAATTCATTAATTAATATACAATAAAGGTTATAATATCATCCATGTATCCCAAAAAGGTCATAAATTTTTCCCTTGTATGTTTATGATCTAGATATACTCATCCAATTTGATTTAGGTGAGTTCGTAGGTCATTTAATAGTTCTTATCATTTTATTGTTGACATAATCTTCTAAATTTACACTTTATAGTGGAAATAACATATATACTTTTACTATAGATATTGAACCCAAATAAAAGGATCTAATTTTTATATTTATAAAAAATACCTTAAATGCTTATGAAACAGTAATGTTGGGCTTCTACAAGTAGAAGAAAAATCAATGAAAATATTTTAAAAACTCTATGAAGAAAAATATAACAAACATAAAATGACCCTAAGACATGAATAAATCTTTTTGAATATATATATATTGGATATAATTATCCAAGGGTAGAATATATTTCATTTTGGGGCCCCATGGATGGGGTTATATCCTCTATAATATTTTATTTAATGCACATTTAAACATGTCACACTCTTGTTTTTAATAAGTGTAAACTTTTTATATGGTGTTATAAAAATGATATGTTCGACTATAAATAGTCTTTAAAAATATAAATAATATAATTACATAATGATAATATATTTATAATTTTTTTGAATAAATAATTACCTTACCTGAAGACATAATGTTGACATTAACATTATTAAATTAATGGAAATATAAAATAAATGATATTTAAAATAATTTGAGTTATTCAAGGTAATAAATGACTCTTATAGATTAATATGAGTTTTTAAGGATGTATTAATATATATTTTCTATGTTTTCTTTTTTTCTTGATATTTTTTAAATTCAATGTTATTAGTAGTGTCAAAATTAAAAATATTGATATTTTATTAATATTATATTTATTTAAAATATTTTAAAATCATATGAATCTTAAATAATGACAAATGGGATAATTTTTGGTAGAATATTTCATCCCCTATAATTTCATATGTCATTTGGAAGCATTTGGATAATGATTGGTCTTATTATAGTATAATCTTTTTGGGAAATTCATAAAATACATCTCACCTGAATTATAAAAGGGTGTATCCGCCCTCAATTCTTCACAACACTTTTAACCCTATATCTTGACCATGTCCTCCTAATTACTCTAATAAATATACTTATCCATTTTCATGATGTTTTCTACCATCCAAAATAGAAACCATAGATCCCTTAAGAAAATAACTAAAGGAAGTCTACCAATAGAGATGTAATCGTCTGTACTAACTATTTCATGTTTATTTCTTCTTCTGCATCATACTTATATTTTAAAAAATAATAATTAATCTAAAGATATAAATATACTAATATTTTATTATGATTATCTTGCAACCATATTCCATCTCTTTTCTATCCTATTAAAAGAGAATAATTTATCGTGCCTACTTATAGCTTTTGTTGTCTTTAAGTAGGAGTGTAATTCATTTTTCAACACCAATTTACATTGATGGTTATAAATATGGAAATAATGGATATATATTATATATATTAGATAATAATTACCATGTAAAGGATAATTATACATTACCATTGTTTTCTTCCATTTATCAAAAAAACATCGTTCGCATATACGTACATCCTACCATCTCCATGAAAGGTGTTCTTCATTTTTCAATATCTATCGATATGGATAAATCTAGATAAATATATATATTTAATATATTAACATTAAATAATTTATTGTAAATGTTGGTACCATTATCAATGTATGTGTACCAGTAAAACCTGACCAAAACATCCTTGAAAATGAAGTAGTTCCCACTTAGAATAGTGAATTTACCTAAAAAAATATTAATAAATATTAGACAGTATGTTAAAAATAAATAATACATGTTATGATATATATATGGTTGTGAAATAAAATTATAATAAATCTATATTTACTACACATGTGGTATGTACATTAAAAAGGAATTTAAATACATTAGGTATGGTATTTTCATCACACTTTTATTCCGTGTGACACATGAATTATACAGTACTTATTTCTTTTGTGTGTTATATATAATAACCATGCATGTATTTTTTGATTAATATTAAGTTATATATATATTCAACTTGTTTTCTCTATTTCATGGGGATTAATATTCAATAGTTACTAATGTGGTAAGTGTTTCATTCACAATCTTATAATTATTTTGGTTTGCTTATGTTCAACTCTCTGATAGGGAATATTTCTCATCCTTGTTCATGTTTAATTAAAATGTATTAAAAAATTATTTTAATATTCTACTAGAAAAATTTAAAATATTTTTTTCCAATTCATAAATTTTTAGAAAAAAGGTGAAAAATATTTTATTTTTTTATAAACATTGTTCTTTGTGACCTTTCCAAGAATAATATGAAAGGAATTTTTTTAACTAATATGGAATGAGAGGAATTTTACACCATAATGATGCCATAAATCATTGAATATTCTTTTATAAAATTATAATAATATTTTGAATGTAAATTTATCTTTTGAAATAGCATGGATGTTTTTAAAAGAAATCAAAACGGAAAGGATATTTTCTTCAAGAATTATTTTATGGGATCTTTAAAAATCATTTTCATTCTAAGATATCATTATTTGATGCTACTTATGATTTAATGATGATATTATCTCATGATACCATCCATTTTATTTATATAAATGTTCTTATTTTATGATGGAATGATATTTATGAATCTCATTCATTTTCATTTTGTTAAGTTATGAAGAAATGTTTATGAGACCTGTTTCTTTTTATCAGTTCTGATATGATGAATTATTTTTTATCCTATGAACACATATTTGTATTTTTTATTGTATCATGATAGGGAGAAATATATAGCTTAAATTAATTGGGTAAATTATTATATAATATGTGATAGTTTAGGAAACCCAGTCAATGTGCTTTATATGTTGTATGAAACAAGACAAGTATCTTTAACTATTATGGAAAACACATTAATGTCATTGATCTATTAATGTAAATAGGTGTTTATTACTAATCCAATAGTCTATGTAATTAACCATGGTATGTGTAATGGTTTAAAAAATATGATGATTCACCACTTTTAAGACATGAACTTATGGTTCATGACTGATTTAGGATAATTTCTCACTCTTATGAACCATGTTTTCTGAAACAATGTTGTTCTATGACATGAGTCAATTTTATGATCAATGAAATGTTGGTTATGAAAATTTTATGTTATTTTTATGACCACATACTCTTATTATTATCGTTTTCTTCCATATTATCATAGATTGATATCTAATATGTTACACTTATTGAGCATCAGATCTACCCATTCACATGTTTTCCCTAAGGTATAAGGAAATATGATAAATTAATAATGTCTAGATGGAATATACATTGATATTTTTTTTATTATATATTAGGAAATAATAAAATACTGATATAGTGGGAGATAATTTTTATGATTACGAAACATTTTTTATAAAAAAAAGTTTTATGATTTTTTCCTAATTCTCTAAAAATATAAACCTAAAAGGTTAATGGCTAATTATGTGATCGAATATTTTCTTTTTAATGTTTTATTTTTTTGATGGAAAACATTGGTTCACATTTTTCAATATCAAATATATATATATGTAATGTTTATTTTTTATCATGGAATCAAGAATTGTGGGCCTCGAGATGGTAAATTTGTAAGAATGTGAATTTTAGCTCAAAGTCACTAGAATATATAATGTTTAAGGATGGGACCATACTATTAGTATCAGAAGGGGGTTTATATAACATTGGATGTGAGGATATTTTCATGTGAGGTTATCATAAAATTTATAGACACCATACTGGGTTTATAATTTTATATTTGTTAAAAAATTTAATGTATTAGAAACCTATTTTTAGGATTTAGGGAACAAAATTTTATGTTGAATAGTGAAATTTTTGGAAGCATTTAATTATGTGGTAATTTTGGTTTATTTAATTTTCAGATGAAAAATGAAAATTATGATATAACCATTATAGTTAAAACATTTATTTAATTTTGAATATATTAAGTTTATTTTTAGGAAGTTATCACATTTCAGGAAAGTATATAATAATAATATGAATGTAGTTTTATAAAATAAAGAAAACAAGTAGCTGAAGTGGCCACCCATCACATCTAGAATGATCCAAAATTTTCAAAGCACAACCAATTTGTGAAATGGGTTCATCACCTATAACAATATTATGTGAATTCCCAATTAGTATGAAATTTAACTTTTATCAACTTGATTTTATGGATTAATATTATTTTGATTTTTATAAAATATATATTATTGAATATATAACCATGTGATTGAAAATGAATTTGGTGACTAAAATCATATTAGAAGAACATCCCTATAATTTTTTGGAGAATTGGAGGGTTATGTTAAATAGAACACAATGATATTATATTTTAGGAATAGAGGTTGATTTTTTTTTGGAATCATATATGATTTCCTTATTATAATTGTGATATATTTTTTTAATGGAAATTTATATTATATCTTGTCAATTATGTGATATTGAAAATTATATTTTTTGTATGATACATTAAGAGAGTTTGAAGTTATTTTCAGAGATAAATATTTAATTTATCTTGGAAGCCTATGTGATCAAATTGTTATAAATTTCGAGTTTCAATTTCAATCTCGAATATGTTTGATTACATGTAAGGAGATATATTTTTTGAATGATCTAAATTGAATTTTGAGTATTACTGTTGAATTATGGGTGATTAAAAGTTGTTATCATCATTTAATGGCTCAGTAATTATTGAAATTATCTTATATTGTACTAAAAATTTTGGATTTTTTTAGTTCTTAAATATAGGAGGAATATTTTCTTATCCTTTTAAAAAAATTATATTCGTATATGTAGAATAAAATTCCTCAAGCCTGAAAATTTCATCTTGAAAACTCATCATTTTGTGAAAAACATGAGTTTGTAGTAGAAATTTATTAAAGGATGAAACTCTAATTTTCATAAAATTATTTTAATTTTGTTTATAGTCTTTGTCATAAAATAATTCCTCTAATTTTAGAAGATATTAATTAAAAAAAGTTACCCATTTAATATTCTGATCAGGAAAACAATGGTCTTTTAACCTATAATTGATTTACAATTTTTTGATGGTTAACTTTCCCATTATTGTGTTCTTTATCACACTATATCATTCTATGGGAGTTATTTTTCTATTCTATATCCATTTTTTTAATTGCCACTTATTTTTTTCCATATAAAAACATAATATTTGTTCTTATGTATCACCTTTTTACTTTCTCTCTTTTTAAGAGGGGGTTTTATTAATCCTTTTTATTACGTTGGGTTTAAAAAAAACATTTCAAAAAGTCATAAACTTTTTACCAAAACCGAGTACAAATTTATAGGAAAAAAATTTCAAAAATAGGATGTTCAATGTAACATAAAGATAATTTACAAAATAAATATTATTTTTGATAGTATACTAGATATGAAACAGTGAGCTCAAATGAACTACAAGACAGTGTTCTTTAAGTGTAACCATTATAACACATCCACTAATATGTAAGAATTAATAGTATAAACAACCTTATGAAATATATATTTGTAATAGTAATTTTTTTTTATTAATTATAAATTTTTAAATATGTACTCAAATTTTTAGTAAAGTAATTTTATTCTTCAAAAATATATTTTCTTCAAAAAGGGATTATATTTATTTTTTTGGATAATATTATAATTAATTTCTAGCTATTTTAGAAAAAATTATTTTTAAAAATTAATTTTATTTTTGGATTCGACACCTGAAATTTATTTAACGATTAATTTTTTGAGAATTTTCTGAAGTGATTAATTTTGTAGTGAATAGTTAAATATGAATTTTTATAAAACAGTCATTTTATTTATATTAAAAAGTAAATGTGGATTTTAAATTTATCTAAAAGAAAAATAATTAACAAATAATTTGATTAAATAAAATTAATTACATTTTAATCAAACATATAACTTATTTTAGTATATGTTCATTTTTATGCTTGAAACACATTTTTCAAGAAAATAGTGTTTTAATGCGTTTTGAAATATTAAATTTTAGTTAAATTTGGAATAATATTTGTTATAAAATTTGAAAAATGGATTCATTATCTGCAATAAGGTGGTATAAAATTTTTAAAAAAATACCTTTTATTTTTTTCAAATGAAATGTATCTTTATTAATTTTTTTACAACAATAAAGGGTAAATCGGGAAATTTAGGATAAAATTAAAATTATAAGAACCGTTAAATAACAAAAAAAGGTTACTTAAATCACATTTTGGGACTATATATTCATTATAATCCTAAAATGGTTAAAATTATGGCATTTTGGTTCCCATTTTATGCGATTAAGACATTTATATCATTCTTTTTCAAGAAATATCAAACATGTCAAACAATTGATTTTAATTGGTGGAATATTTTTTAATACAGTTTTATCAAGATGATATAATTGATTATAAGTATTATTTTCAAATAAAAAATATTTTTACACATCTTGGTAATTTAGTTTTGTTTTTTTGGGAATAAATTATTACCTTATATTATTTCCCAATGTTAATGCAGTAACTTTTCAATTATTAAAAAAAAATCGTATTAAAAATATAAAACCAAATAAATATGAGACAATTATTGTGATAAAATAATTTTATCATATAACTTTACATGTATGGGATGTATTAAAAAAATTAATGATAAGTGTTATCATTATTTTATCAATGTCAAAGTAATGAATTGTTTAAAAAATTGAGATTATAGATATTTTATAGAAAATAATATTACATTAAAATATATAAAATTTATAAAGATAATAAACTCATACATGTAATGATGATAAATTTAAAATTGTAAACCATTTTCTATTTATGGGTCTTTTTTCAGTCCATAGTAACAATATTGACCCTCAAAAAGTAAAAATTGATGTTGTTATGGTAACAGTTAAAGGGGTTAAAACCAAAATATAGGTGTAAACATAGTAACAAATTGCCTAATTTTTATTTTATATGTGTATTTATAAAATAATCACATTTTATTATCAGTAATTCAATTTTTTAGTTTTAAATGAAAATTAATTTCAATTAATTTAATAATTTTAGATATTACTAGAGTGATTCTCCCCTCTCTTAAAAAAGGGAACATCTTCTTTTCATTTCATCAAACATCAAAACCCTTTGGGTTAGGAAATACGTACAAAAAATACATTCATAGAAACCATTAGTTGACTTTAAATTTCTTTTTTAGCCAGAATATTAATTTAAAGGTATTAATGGATTTAGAATAAAAATCCAATGAAAATATATTGTTTATTTGTAAGCTTCAGTTTTTATTATTCATCCACATCCATGAAACTATCTTCAACTATGAAAAACAGTTACTCTAGTAATCTCTTTATAATTTTATGTTATTATATAAGTGTAAATACCTATATACATCTCCAATATCATAATGTTGTAAAATAATTCATCATTCATGTGTACGGTGGACTACTACCTCAGAAAATTATATAATTTTTTCCATTGCAGTCTTTAAATACATAATATAATAACGGAATTAATGCATATATATGATATTCATTAAAATTTTATCATTGTAAAAAAATAATATATTTTTGATCATACACTTCCATTCCCTATAAAATGATATTAACATTTTTTTTGTATGTGTGGACTACCACCTAAATGAAGCAATATGATTAATTTTTCATCACGACATAACAATTATGACATAAATAATTATATTCAAAGAAATAATATTATATATACATATATATGATATTATGATCATTATATAAATATAAAATAACAATTACATTCTTTTTATAAGGACAATTCAAAATATGGAAATATTACTCATGCATATGTAGGGCCTACATTCTCAAAGATTGAAAAAGAGTCACTTTTTCATATATATATATATATATTTAAAGGAAGAATTTATATTTATATTTCATGTATACGAAATATTCTTAATTACCAAGAAGACCTTTTATATGGATGGATATGGTCATAAAATTTATTACTAAAGTTTAAATAGATAGGATTAGGCATTACATGGGAGTTTAGAAAATGATAGTGAACCACACCTCTCATGTCATCATCTACCAATGAAGTGAAATAGTATGAAGTTTTTAAGGTCCTCGTTGTACTTACATCAATGATATGCCTATTTTACAAAGCATCCACCATCAACCTGGTTTCTATTTATGCATGTGATACAATAATATTGAGTTTAGTGACAGGATTCATAACTTCAATCCAGTGGGGAATAAGTTTCCATGGGGCATTCCTGGTTCTCACCCTTAGAGCCATGATAGTATTTTTAGAATTAGATTCAATCATAAGGGCATTACAAAAGTGATGGATTACATGATTGATGGTATATATAATGGACCATAATTCAACATCATATGAAGTTAAAATTCCAATACAATAATGAAAAAACCTTTAACAAGTCAATTATGGGTTTATAGAATAACTCCACAACCAAAATGTCTCGGCATTCCAGAGGCCTCATGGTCAACTTTTTCAATTATCCATAATCTAATCATATGAATCCACCTCATATATCTGAGAACCAGAGGCTAAATAGGTCTTTCGAAATCTCCCAATAATTTTATAATACTTCAGTCACTCATGAAATTTTACATTTCTCTCACTTTTACCATTACAATATCATGGACCTCCATATGTATATTTACTGTGATAGAATTGATAGCAGGATATTGATCATTAAACAACCTTCCATATCATGACTTCGTGATTGATTTAATGATGTATTCCATGGATGGTAGGAGGAGCTTTTATGTCTGGTCAATCTTTCTAGTATTACTATGTAAATCCACGTTCTCTTCCTTTTTCCTACATGTATTTATCTCATGGACAAAAACATAACCCAAATAATTACAATTTTCTATTTCATACTCATAGATAATGGAAATGTTTTATTTGTTTTCTTCTACTCTTAATAATACATAGATGGCTGAGACAATGCATTTCATAGGCATCCTTGTTTCATCATTGTGTTGGCAATTGTTTTTCAGATTCTCTATCGGAGAATAAATCTTGTAGTTTTTATGAAATTTTCATTTAATTTTCACATCCATAATGGGTTCATGGTGTATATCTCACTTTTTATATTATAGTAATCCTTGGAATTTAAACTGCCCTTACTAATAGGCCTTGACTCTAGTGTGTCAGTTTCTATGAATGCATGGTTATGAATATCCATTAAATCCAATATGGGAACAATGTTGTGGATACTATAATATGAAATGAATTCAGGAATGGAAATATGCATTCTATAGATAGGATTATTAGCCTATCTCTCAGATTTTAATCAATCCAATATGTGTTCGACAAATTTAGTTCATATTTCCTTCCATCTAATTATATTGTTTTTTCTCATGATATCATTTAAGCTATGTCTGATTGAGGTCCAGAATGATTACCCAAGATAGTGTGGGGACCCATCCATCCCACTTCTCTTGAACCTCAATGATTAAAAGTCATGAGAGGGGTCATTAGTGGTTAACAGGTTCCATGTGATTTTTCAAATCAAATCATCACTGAATATATTCATATCCTTGATTCCATATCCCCCCATTTTTATGGGTTTGATAAATTATTTCCATGGGATATTTATCAAAAAAAATTAATATATTAACTTAGTCTATATTATATTCCTAATCATACATTTAAACTCCTTGATGAGACCTCTTCGCTACCTATAGACATAGAATGAATAAAAACATTATTAGCAATGACTGAATAAACCAAAAAAACCCTCCCAAATTGCTACATGGACATCCCTTTCCATTTGACCAGTTTATTGATGATTCCAAATATTATTCCACTAATACATGTTCTCTCACTTCACCACAAAATATTTTAACACAAATATATATAAAAGGGAGGAATCCCCTGCTCACATTAATCCTTCTGGTGATGTTGTTCAATTTACCCATAGGTGAACCATCACAAAACCAAGTAAAACAATTTTCCCCAATTGATATCCTACAAAACTACTTCTTAAAAGATATTAAAGATTGAATAGATAGTAGATATGGTCCTCTTTGAATCCTAGAAAAATTCAATGATATTATATTCATATAATAAGTGTGAATGAATGAATAAATTCCTCCCATATTTAATTTTTTTTAAGTAAAACCTGAGAAATAATTATTATACACCTAATATCGTAATATCCAAGAATATAAAATAAAATCCATGAGAGTGGGTCTCATTTCCCTATACCTCTGGCCCATTTAAAATATCCTCTAGGGTCCTATTGATTAAAATGGAAAAACTTATTGATGAGTGAATAACATTTGTTAATCTCACAAAAGTGTTTTAGAATCCATATATCTTGAGGATAGTGAGTATAAAATTCCACTTGAGGGTGTAAAATTCCATCTATAAGTCAATGATAAGGGAATAATCCCCCGTTTTCCCCATATAAATTTTAATGTTATCACTTAATGAGGATGAGAAATATATATTATATTTTAATTTTCTAAGAAAAAACCCATACTTGTTTGAAGTAATGTCGTCATTAAGATTCACCATAATCTATACATCATTAATTTTCGGAAGACATTAGGAACAGTGTACTCAAGGGCCAATCTTCTAAAAAACCTTATAGAAACTTCATTTTCCTTCTTGGGGATCAGGGAAATGTAATTTGAATTGATTCCATAATTCAAAAAGGAGTGGAAACCAAATTACTTTACTTCACATACCAAGTCATCCTATAGAATTTCCCAAAAAACAAGAATAATTTATTTTCCAATCCATTTTGTCAAACATCACTCTCCATAATGAGAGATAATAGAGCTTTAATAATTTTATCCTTATCTAGTGTGATGAAAATACATTTGTTCTATTTCTCATCAACACAATGTGAAAAATTTCATGTCATCATTGATGTACTATCCATACCATAAACTACATATATTCTACTAAGGTACACTACCAATTCCTTTGAAACATCTTATTTAGTGTTGTATAACTATCTATTAGTGATGATGTAATTATTTCATACATTATATCTATTCTCCCTATATAATATGTGCAATAATTTTGAGTTTATATCACCTTGGATCAACTATTTCACATTCAAATGATTCATGTTTATCCTTTATCTAATAGTTATATATCATCCAATTTTTATGATCTTTCACATCATCCCTAGAAGGGGAGTCCTGGTTGTGTCATCAATTTTTTTATATGTTCAAGGTGATGTTCAGCGTTTAGGATGAAATGATAATGCATTGAGAACGAATTTTTTTCTCCATTCCATTAGGAGTCTCTTGGTGTATTTTAATTTTTCAAGAAGACACTGAATTGGGATTCCTTTTGGAACAATCTCCCAACCTCTTACATAGTTTCCCAACATCCAAGAGTGAAAACCCATAAATTGTTGAAATGAAAAGAGTGAGGTGCTTACCATGGAATGGTATATAATTCCACAATTATCGGGTTATGGTCATAGTTATGTGTGGGGAGGTTGTAACCTAATACTCCACTAGAGACACCCATGTCATCCATTTATACAAAGTATCTGTCAAGATTTATTTCTTTCCTTCCACTAAAAGTGTACCTTATCTATGTAAATTAAACTCTTGAAATTGGAACCTCAATAAGGCCACATTGATCCATAAATGATAAAAATTCAATAGTTATTGTCCTATTGAAATTGTATATATTTTTTCATCAGGTTTAAATATAGTGTCGAAGTCTCCCATCACCACACACTTTTGAACCACATTCCTAGAGGATTCTAAAACATCCCCCAAGAGATTTCATATCCACATATAAGATGGTAATGCATATAAAATATAAATATAAATATCATTAATTGAACTATTTTGAGTGCAATTTAAGAACCAAATTTTCTAATTTCTTGTCACAACTTTAATTATTTCATTCCCAAGCATTCATAAGTTATACATAACATAATTGTAATGGTTCTGTGAAATATAGTGATATCCCATGGATACCCACATGAAGTTTTTACAAATCTAGAACATCATATTTTGTTCTAAAATTCTATTAAGACTTTTTTTGATAGACAAAATTATGTGACTAATGGATTTGGACATTATGGGATTCCATGTCCTTTGTAAATTTCAATAAAAGTGATCCATTTCTCAGGGGCCTTCTCCTAGGCATAGGTCCTCCATTTGGTTCCATCATAGCATGGCATGTACACTTCTTCTTTTTTCCTTTCTTCTTCCCATCAAATGGATGTTCTTCCATTCCCAATCCTTCCATAATTCCACCTTCCCATATGTTTCTCTGATCAGAATGCATAGAGGGTTTTGGATCTTCATCCTCACCAGCCCAAAATATGCCACTCATTTGGGCGAACATATTTTTGGGGTGAATACGCATATGATTTTTGTTTTTTATATCTATATCCTAGTTGTCATGGATGTAGGAACCAATGAAAATGGCTCTACTATATTTTTGATATCATGATGCTGAGAAACTTGAGAATTAGGCTACCCAGCGTTGACTTGTGTCTCAAATTAGCATTTCAGATTTCCTCTAACATTTCTAGTTATATTCATACTTTCCAGATATTGTTAATAATATTTTATTAATTGAGTATTGTTTACCTATTGTTTTTACACTATAAATACTTTCGGTTTAGCCCATGTAATCCCCTATGTTTTGATGTGCATACATTAGTTTTGGGAATCCTACCTAGAAATAGGTGATGGGAATTTTGAAGTACTCCCTACATCAATAGGTGTGTACCCATTTAGAAAATTTTTCTCCTAATGTTCTACTTCTTAAAGACCCTTAATTACCTCAAATGGTGTTCTCGTTAAATGATTACTATGATTCCCACCTGGTTGAGAAATCTCGTAATGAGTACTTTAATTATTGAGATATGTTTATTCATTGAGTTTTGGTTGAAGACTGCATGTTTCCATCTATATATTGGGACCATTCTATTTGGGTTTTTCCTACACATTCCCTTAAATTTGTGCCATTATAGTGTTCACTACATCTTTAGATTTACTGCTAGAAATTTTATTTTCATCAGAGATCAGGTAAAGGCTCCCAAAATGGACATGATTTTTCCCATTATGGGATTTCACCATCTTGTATGCAGACTGACACAGTTGGACATCCTAAAAATCATTAGTAGACCCATTTTGGGAGTTATATGAGGAGGAAGTAGTCTTATCGGATTGATCAAAGTTTCCATTCATAGAGGTGGTCTTTAAAATTCTGTTTCCCTTCTCATCTTCAATAGAGAGGCAAGTAGTGATGTTTCTATTTAGATCAAGATATAGGATTTCATCGCTTCCATTACACCTTCTATAATTAAAAACATCATTTCCATTCATGTTATATAAATAAAAATCATTGTTCATGATAAATTATTATAAGATATGTTTAAAAAACATGAATCCTATATAGAACTCTTGTTTCCTTTCATATTAGATCAAAAAATTGATGTTATCATCCCTTGTGGTTAACTCCACTTCTTCCAAAATGGCGTTAGACATATCGACATCCACCAAGATCCTCATATAATGCCCACATATTGAATTTTATGTATTCCAATCAATCCAAATTATATTCCACATAGAATAATCTACATCCAATTGAATATGTGGATACTAATTCAATGACCTATTTGAAAATAGTCCACATATCAAAGACATTTTGACTTACTGACTGAATATCATCAAACAAATCAAAGTGATATTAATAAATTGATTAATTTATTATAAAATGGTGTTGAATAAAATAAATGAATAATGATCTTTTAAATGGTTCTTAAATAGGTTCAAATTAACCTAATTTTATTATTTTTGAAGTTAAACAACACATTTGAAAATTCAGACTCTATGTAATTGATTTGGTCTCAATCTTCTTTCACTTAGGCATATTTTGATGTTATGCACCTATAGTCTTTTATATGTAGTATATACAACCCATTTGAATGTTATATTATTTGTTTAGCTATTATCATGATATTTAATATTTTAATTAATGTTATTTATTCATGTGTCATATGATTCAAATGCTTCAAAAGTGGAAAGGGTGTTTCTCTTAAAAATCATTTTTTAAGTTTCCTCTTTTAAATATTTTTACAAAAGTAAGAAGGAAGGTATTTTTTTTAATTATAAAAAATGATTGGATTTTGCTTCTATCATGAAGACATAATTATTTGATGTTTCTGTATATGTATTTGTAGTTTTTTTCAATAATAAAAGATATTTTATTGTGTGTGATTTTTTTATTTTAAAATTTATTTTAAATGAAAAATGGTATATTAATATCAGAGAGTGATTTCTACAAGGGTTTAAAATACATTTCATGGATTTAATTCATGATAGGTTCCTTGGAAATTGCTAATGATGTTTTGATCCTCGATATAGCTCAAGGGTGATCCTGGTATAGATTATATGATAGGTGTACCCAAATAGAACTCCAATGCATTGGATTCTATGGAGGAGGAAAGTTGAATATATTGTTATTTAATTTGTAAGTAGGATTTTGGAGTGATTCGATAATGATCTCCCTATTGTCGTTGATTTACATAGAAAATATTTTTGATCATTGATTTCATGTATATTAAATTAGTTGAATATTAATAAATATTATTATTATAAATTTATCATTGTTTTACTCATCTATATATTAGTGTCCTTATGTATTCATCATATTGAAATAGTCATTTCACATCCCTGCTATGATGAGAACTTTGATGTTCTATGAATAAATTAACAAATAATATTTTATGGTTGGATAACAAATTGTGCTGGGACACATAGTACAATGACTTTCATGTTAGAGTACTAGTAAAAAATGGCCCTTATTTTAATGATTTATGCACATGGAAATCTCCAAGATGGAAAATTATAAGAATCGACCAACCAGTAGAAATTCATCATGTTTTTTATCAGATATTCTTATAAAAGATCAGGTGGGATGTTCTATAGAATTTATAATTATTATAAATGCATGTTACAACTAATGTAAATAGATATATTTTGTAAACCATAATGATATCATTTCAAGGATTATTTGGATACTTTGGGTGTTTCATGAGTGACACATAATTAATGGATATGTCGAGGAAAGATTTTTCAATTCCTTTATTATTGAATATGATAACTAATACCTTTGAATTGAATTGAAAATTAACCTTAAATTCCACGGACATGTTGTAATGATGTGTTTATTTCACATTGTCCTTGAAATACATGTAGATCCTATAGGTTGGTGACACGTATATGCAACCATCTTGGTTGGATATTAAGAAAAAGTGATTATATAATCTAGTACGAATTCGTTTGTAGTTTTCTTCTTCATGATATTATGTAATTTAACTTAGCTACCTTGATCTATTGAAAGACATCAATCTTGGAAATTATGCAAGGATTTCTAATGCCAACAAGAAATAATCCAATAGGGTCACAAACTAAGTGTTTCTGTGGATCTAAATTTAAATCAATTTGAATTTAAATATTACAAAAAATATTATTCTAAAGACTAAGGAATAATTTTATTTAGATTTTATCAATTTTTAATATCCACTAGGTAATAAATAACTAGTTTGTTATTAAAAATAATTTATTTTATTACCTGAAAATATATAAAATAATTATTTTATTGACTATGAGAGGATTATTAATTTTATTTATTGAATATTTTTTATAAATATTTATTCAATAGATGGTGGAAAAATGATTTATTTATGAATAAAATATTGAATCGGTTTTTTAATAAATACCAGATGAGTTCGAATGGACCAAACCTAAGTTTGGTGATAAATATTAACTAAGAAGTCTATAACATAATATTTGTTATTGTAAAAGTTTTTGCATTCCAAAAAAATAATAGCAATGATACAATTATTTTGTGGCATGGGGTTTATAAGATGTTTCAAATGTAATTTAATGATTGGAATGAGATTAAATAATATTTTAACCTAATATATTACTCTATAAGTATATTGTTATATATACTGTATAATTCATCCAAAAATTGAGAATGGATAATTTTTCTCTCAAATAATTCTCTCTCAAATCTACATTCTCTGTCCCTATCATGAATGAGAAGCAAATGGGTGATTTCATCAACACCAAAGAATTAGTGATTATGAATGAAAAACACATGACATTAGATTTGTTTCACTTGCACCCTGTGATCAAGTGATGTTTCTAGAAGATCGTTGGAGCATGTGTGCATCACCTCTAGATATATTATCTCCATTTAACCTCACAAAGAAACCAAGTCAATCATAAAATAGATCTTTTTAGAAGGTCCACAATCATCGTTGAAGTAAGTTCATATGCCCAGAATTTTTTTTTCAAATATTAAATAAATTAATTTAAAATTTTACATTCACGATACCCACTCTTGGTTTTGAAAATGATTATTTAATTAAATTTTAATGTATCTTCCACCACTGCATGATTCCACTATGACCAGATCCATCACGTAGTATTCGAGTGGCCACATTTAAATTTACTGTTATTTTTTTTATTGTTGATCCATATGAAATCATGGTTGAATTTTTGTTTATTATTATTTATTCATTCATCTGATATGAATTAACATGATTTGACATATTAATCATATTATTTAAGTGTTTCATTTTCAAAAATGATTAACAATAGGTAAATAAAAACCATATATTCCATTGGAAGGTTCCAAATCATTGGCTAGTAAAACTGGGTTACATGGCGTGTAGTCGGAGTACATTTTTGGTACCCATGTACATTGTACATAGATACACCAACCAGTTAATTACACAACGTAAATTTATTTCACACTATCTTTTGACTTGTCCAATTGGGCGTATATAAATAGAATACATGATACGTTGCTATAAGGTACGTGTTTTTTAGTCTGGCTGAGTTAACATGCCAAATCCTTAAGCATATGACTCAGATTAATAAAAAATGAGATAAAAATATATAGCAAGACTATAAATCCTTTGTATTCTACCATTAAATGGAAGAATTAAAAATTACATTAAATAAAAAAAATCTCATTAAAATGTTATTTTTTTAACTGGAACAAAAAATTGTCTTTGAAAATATAATAATTGTATTATAGAATATTAAATTATCAATTAATTTATTATAATTAATATGTCATTATTTGTTCTACAGTTTATTTTCCAGGAATTTCATAAATTATGGTTATCTCCAATTACGACCGAACGATATCAAAGATGAAATTGAATTACTTAAGAAATTAATTAATGCATGTGTGTTTATCTAAACAATAAATAATAAATGAATGATATCTGGTTACTTTTTCATGTTCATTGCATGTATGTTTGATCATGTT
The DNA here is from genome assembly GCA_963277665.1 of Viscum album. Lineage (NCBI taxonomy): Eukaryota > Viridiplantae > Streptophyta > Magnoliopsida > Santalales > Viscaceae > Viscum > Viscum album. The sequence continues at coordinate 462,895,931 of OY728122.1, read as the reverse complement.
CTACACCAAGAACTATGTGTGTGTTGGAATTTATTTATTTTAATTTATTTCATGAGTTTTCAATTATTTATTTTTAAATTTATGATGTCTTGGGATTTATCCCTCGCCCCATTTTTTTATAGGACCTACATGTCAAATTTTATTTATCTAATTCACTTTAACTAATACTTTGGTTACCCTCACATGAGTATGAGTAATAAATACTTTTACTTAATAGATCATCCCAATGGTTTGGAGTATAATTATTGTAGTCCTTTACACACACTATTACAATATTTTAAGAAAAATTAACCATCCAATACAAGCTATGGATTACAAAGTATAGTATATTTGTGAGATTATTTAAATAATTAGAAAGCTTATACCCAAAAAATCCTTTTTTTATATTTATAATGATATCCTAGGATTACTTTCAACTCCTACATCTACATAGGATAACCTGGGGAATATATGTATAAATGGATGTGCTAAAAAGATGAGTAAGGGAATAAACATAGGTATAAAGCATAACATGTGGGTATAAAAGAAAACCCTGATGGAACAAAATGGAATAGAATATGAATACACAAATGTAATAACACCATATAGAACATGGTATCATGTAATTACAGTAACATAGGAATGTGGAAGCAAAAAAACATGTCGTAAACATGAGTCAAGGTTAACTGCACAAACTATATCACATGGTGGACAAAGTCCCAGTAAGGAATCAAGTTTACTCCGAGTCCCAACATGACGTCTCGTGACAATAAAACATGACCCAATTAATTAGAGCGCTATCTAGATTCACCCAGCAAAACATGTTCATGATTATTTATACAACATGAAGAATCAAATATAAAGAAAAGAAATTAGGGTATCCCTTGGAAATAAATGGGTGTCGAAATCATCATATAAGGCATTAAGAAAGGGTGTATAATAATGGTGTCCATATAATAATGGATTTAAATCCTAAATGGACAATATTAGTCAGAAAATAGGAATATATAATGAATAAAACTGTCTAAATAAAGTGAATACATGTAAAATTTTGGTTTAATAAACATCATAAATGATCCACTTTTTTGTCGTTTTACGAAAAATTATAAAAGATACTTTAATGCGAACATAAGAATAATTGTTTTCAAAAAACCATAAATGAAATAATATGGATTTTGATGATAAAAATAGTTACATTATCAAAATATTGGTTGTTTAAAATATATTATGGAGTGTACTTGAAAATGGGTAAGAAATTGGGAATTTCCTTTTATTCGGGCTTGCTTATCAGGAGGAATTCAAAAGGGATACTTATAAAACATGTATCTCCCCATAAAAGAAATAAGAATATAGATAGATACAAATTTTTGGAACATGAACACATAATATTTGACGATTACATAAGAATAAAAAACAATAAAATTGGGTTAATAGAGAGAATGTGTAACCCGAAGGATGAATGGGGGTTCGGGGTGAATCCTTTACCGTTTGTATGAAACTATTCTACATTTGAAATTAATATCCTGGATAATAAATTTATATCAATTAATTAATTTAGGACCTATTTATTTATGTATTTTATTATTTATAATTTATTAAATTCTTTTTATGGTCTTTTTGATGAATTATAAGATTAATTATATTCATTCTAGGAGCATTTATTTCATGATTTTATTATTTATTTCATAGAGTTTAATTTTGGGTGTTTTAGTAAAATGGAAGAAAAAATTTAGAAGTGGAATTATATTATATTAATGAACAAATATAATTTTTAACCGTACCATATATCATATTTTCCTATATGATAATGATTCGTTAGATAAAATGTTAATGATGATCATTAGTTTATTTTGGAGAAATTTTTATTATTTCAAACTAGATTTGTTTTATTATTTAATATTTTTTATATATATTATTGTTATATCATAAAATAATTTAATACACATATTATAATAATTTTTAACCATAATTTTTTTTCACTTCCATCCATGGAGGTGGTAATAGAAAAAAATTTATTGTACCTGAAGGTGGTGAATTGACACATCTCAAACATTGTTTTTCTGATAAAAATTATATAATATGTGATTAGATATTAGATATCTCATTAACATAATAAAATTATATTATACCTATGATATTGGAGTTTTCCTGTAGACTTGGAGATGATAATTAAGGGAATGATAAGAAAATTAAGGAAATTGAATAGAAATAGAGATTGTTTAACTTCTTCAGTGTCATATCCTTAAGAACCTTCTTATAGAAATGAGAAATTGCCTTTTTATTAGAATAGAATGACCAAAAAGAGGAAAAAATGTTTGTGAGAGTAAATGGTAATAGTATAAGAAAAATATAAGGATTAGAACATGTTAGGAGAAGAGGTGGTGAGGACTGATATTTGTAGTCGGATGATATGGGTGTTTTTTATTATTCTATTCAATAGTTTTTTATTTTGCCTCAATAGAATCAATAACAATGATTATTGGGTCTATATATAGTAACCAGAGCTTATGAGTATGAACTAATGAAAAATTATGTCCTTCATACTTGAACAATGACTCAAAAAACATGTATTTGGCATAAAATGTTAAATACTATAAAGTGTCATATTACACTATTCATAAGAAAGTCAACTATTTTAGAAAAATCCTAAAAATTAAACCCAAAATTTTTTTATGTTTAGATTTCAAAAATGGACTCCATTTTATAAAAAAAATTATAAATATGATAAATCTAATTTTTCATCAATATCTTCATTTATTAAAAAAATATTAATTATTATAATTTATTTTATGATAAATTTAAAAATTAATTAAGGTCCACTAAAATTATTTTTTAACCATAAGGACAAAAAATAATTTATTAATGTATTTTATGAAAATAATGTTTTTCAATCACTATATTAATTATAAAATATTAAATAGACATTTTTATTTTACAAAAATACCAACACTCAATTTATCATTTTTAGAATAGTTATTCACTTATACCATAGTATAAATATATATTATTTTAATTTATAAGATAAACAAATTTTAATTATACTTTTATAGGTGAATTTATTGTTCTATTATATAGTTTTCTATTCCTAATGGTCACATTACTATTCAATGGTCAAGTTTATATTCTATTGGTAAAGTTCCTTAATTTCTATAAGTACACCTTATTTCATTCATAACTTATGAGAATAATGTTATTATTAGATTCTATATGTGACTTATGTAATTTATGACATAATTATAATAAGGATATTTCAATTGATAGAATTCAGGGTCGTCACATTCTTCCCCCTTATGAAATTCCATTTTACATTCTATTATGAAAACATTTGAGGGTAATTATCTTATTTCTTATAATTAAAAAGAATATAAATATAAATTTAGGGGTCTTTAATACTTATCTAATAATCATATATTCATTTAGATTTCCACATATTTGGATAAATGTATAAAATGAAAGTGTATCTTAACATGTGATTCCCTATGTTTTAATCTAGGTTATCCATGGTGATAAATTTATCAATAGGGTTCATACTAATGTTTTCTAATATTAATCCCCAAAAATAACTAGAACATACTTTTATTACAACTATAGAGACCCAATACCTTTATAGACATTATTACATGATTTAAATCATAATTAACCATCAATTACATTCCATGGATCGTAAATTATACTATCTTTGAGAGATTGGATACATAATTAGAAAGCTTGAAACAAAAAAATATTTTATTTAATATCCATAACGATCTTCTAATAATCCTTTGATATATTACATCTATATAGAAAAACCTTGGGAATTCATGGAAAATGGATTAGCTAAAATCCTTGTAAGGTAATAAATATTGGGATAAAGAATAGTTTATAGGTTAGAAGGTATAACAAGATAACATAAAAAAGGAATGTAGCCTGAATAAACATATGGAAGAATAACATATAGAACTTGGGTTTAAGTAAACATTTAAATTTACGAATTTTTTAGAAACAGACAACATGAAATAAACATGAGTTAAGACTAACTGCCAAAACTATATCACATAATGGACAAAGTCCCATAAAAAATTAGGTTTACTCCTTGTCCTAATATGATGACCAATGAGATGAAAACATAACATAATGAATTGGAGATCTATATAGTCACACCAATCATTACATATTCATTCTTATGTGTTCCACATTAAAAATAAAACATATGAAATAAACCTAACGGTGAACAATGGGAAGAAGTGTGTATCATAATCATGAAATAAGGCATAACGAATGGGCATATCATAATGGTGACCGTTAAATAATACATTTAAATAATAAATTTCAATTTACTAGGGAAAATAGTTTTAGATAATGAAAAATTATTTCTAACACAAATTGAAACATGTAGAAAAGTGTTTAGGAAACTTTTTAAATGATCCACTTTCATGATTTTTATGGTAAAATATATAAGAATATTTAAATAATACATGGGAATAATTTTTTAAATAAAACTAAATAAGTTAATATATATTCCTAGAAAAAATATATTTATTTTATTAAAATAAATTTTGTTAAAATAGAGTATGTAGTGTACTAGAAAATACATAAACATTTTGGATTTTACCTTTAATAGGGCTGGCTTGTCGAGAGGAATTGAAAAAAGAAACAATAAAAACATAGACTTACCCATAAAAGTTAGAATAATGAGATAGGTAAATATTTTTGGAACATTCAAAAATAATATATGAGGTGTCTATAATATTAATTGATAATTACACTGGTTAAATATAGAGAATGCATGACCTGAAATAATAAAATGGGGGTTCGAAGGGAATCGCTTAACTTTTGTCAGAAATTGTTCTTCACTTCCACTTCATGACCGAGATAATAAAATTACATCCATTAATTAATAAATTTAAGAAAAAATTATACATGTGTTTTAATTAATATAATTTTATTAAGTTTGTTTATGTCCTTTTAGATGATTTATAAGATTCAAATTTGTCATTCCAGGAGTGTTCCTTTCATGATTTTCTGAATGGTTCCCTTGAGTTTATTGTTGCAAGTTTTTTTCAAATGGAAGAAAATATTTATATGTAGATATATGATATTCATGAACCACCATAATTTTAAATAGTCCCGTATTTCAATTTTTTAATATTTGATAATGACGGAATAGATAAAATGTTAATGATGAATGTTAGTATATTTTGGTTAATTTTTTATTATCTCAAACTAGTTTTCTTTTATTTTGTAATATTATGTATAAATATTAATTTCAGAAGATAATAAAAGTTATCATGGGAATATTACATTATTATGTAACCATAAAAATAGTTTTATGGCCAATATTAAACGATGTAATAGAAAATGGAAAATTTACATCCATGAAGGCGGTGAATCGACACATCACCAACGATGTTTTCTTTTTTAAGAAAAAAATGAGACCATAAGGGATTCATTGATGGATATCCAATTAACATAACAAAATTCTAGTAAATGTATGACACTACAGTTATCATGTAACTTTGGATAGGATAGGTTAGGAATGTATGAGATAATATAATAAATTAAATGGTAAAGAGGGAGGGGTTTACCTCACGAGCGTCACCTCCTTGAGAACTATCTTATGGAATATGGAAATGGTCTTTTGGTGAGACCAGAAATATCATAACATGGTGAAGTGGTTTGGGAAATGAACTGGGTAGAATATAAGTAATCTCAAAGTATGATAAGGTATGTGGAGAAGAGGTTGTGAGGGGTGGTATTTATATTGGGGGAGAGGGGTGTTTCTGATTATTATATTCATTAGTTTTTTAATTTGGATCAAGACTGGAAAAAGTGTTAATTCTTATGGCCAAGTATAGTAAATGGAGAATTTGAGTTCTAAATAATTTCCACCTATATCATCTGTGACTCAACCATGACACAAAATTTTATTTTTTTCCAAAAATTTTAAATATCGTAAATTATCGTATTTCACTATTCAAAAAAATAATCTATTTTTGAAAAATCCCAAAAATTTACCCCAGAAATTTTTAGAAGTTTTGTTTTAAAAAATTAAATCCATGTTATGAAAATATTTTTATAAATATGAGAAATTTAATTTTTAATCAAAATTATCGTTTATTCAAGAAATATAAATTTAAATATTATATCTGATTTTTTAAAAAATTAAAAAATTAATTATGGTCTCCTAAAATATACTTATAATCATAAGAGAGAAAAATATTAAATAATTATTATATTTTATGACAATAAATATTATTTTATATCATTATATTAAGTATAAGACTGTAAATAATGTTAATACTTAAAGAAATACCAACACTTACTTAATTTTTCATTTTAAAAACATTTATTTACTTACACCAGGATATAAATATATTATATTTTCACTTATAGGATACATAAATTTTATTTATACTTTAATAGGTGAGGTTATAATTATATTGTCTGATTTACTATTCCTAAAGGTCACATTACTATTCCAACGATCATGTTACTATTCCATTAGTATATATTCATTAATTTATATAAATTCCAATTATTTCATACTTTATTTCTGAAAATAATGTTTTTTATTATGATATCTATCTGATTTATGTGTTTTATGATATAATTATATGAATGGAATTTCCATTGATAAATTTTTGGGTAATTACATGGGGGCGATTCAAGACAGAACGATGACGATGCCAACTTGGTGATACCCGGATATATATGTGGAATGTTGTAACTCATTCCATGGATGGAAAATGGAGTTATTATCCTAGGAAGTTGGTTGACTTTTTTTCTACAAGTTAAATAAAAACATAAATAATCTCTTGATCGGGTAATTTACTTTATTTATTTATTTCTATCTATGCATTATTTATTTTATGTATATTTGACTGCATTCACATAAATGAATGAATTAATATACAGAGATGGAAATTAAATAAATTATTTGTTTATAAATTTCTTATCTAACATTTTTAATTAATTAAGTAACATCCACATAATTATAACAAGACCTGTAAAGCATATTAGAAGATTAAATTTATGCACAAATCAATTAAAATCACCCAACATAATATTATGTAAGCATGATATTTCCATAAAATGATTTCAAATGAAACCATAGATGTATGTGTTGTACATGTCCAATGTTAGGGAACAAACTTTCAGTGGGAAAATCTCATTAGTGTTTTTGGTTGAATTAAACAAACATGAAATTATATTAATGGAAAAACAATTTAAATACAAATTTTGAGGGATGGGATGAGGAAATCCTTGTTAGGATTTCATGATTATGGAATACAATCAATGGATCAAGGAGTTTCACGACTTTAGATTGAAGGACCACATACCTGAATTACATTCTTGTGGTGTTCATGTACCAATTACATATCATTATGAAATGTAATGATGATCATTTCCTCTAGAATTTCGTAGAAACTAGACATTCTAAGTTCAATAGGGATGGATATTTGGACTTGATAAAATATTGAGATATTTAATAAAACTAATTAAATTATTTTAACATACTTTTATATAAATTGTAATCAATAAAAACTACTAATAAACTAATCTATTAATTTTATAATAAAATACCAATCTTATCATCCACACTTCCCCAATAATAAATATTTGTGGAAATAAAACCACTTAACTAGAATTAACTTCCATTAGTGGTTTACACACCTTTGGATTATGTTATACCATAAAAGAAAAACATATGTTCAAGAATCCTCAAGTCCTAATCAACCTGCTAAAAATATGAGTGATGAAGAGTTCATTTTTTATAAAAAACCTTTTACTAATGTGATTTATGTTAAATTTTTTATTCTTTCGTCGATGTCTAGTGAACAAATATGGTCTCATTAAAATATGTTTGTGTATAATATGGTAGGGAAACTTTTTGATATATACTATGAAAGAGTCATACTATAGGGTTTTGAGATTTCCATGTTTCATTTTTAGATAAATCATGGAGAGGGCGCCCCAACAGGTTCTCACTTAGTTAATCTCATTGGCTTAATTGGGTTCCTTGAGGTTCTAGGGTTTAAAATATCCAAATTTAATAGGTAATAATAATTTTCTTGATTCACTCCCTTAGATATTCTCTAGAAATTTATTGAATTTTATTATGAACATCATTGAAATGACTCTACTAGATCTTCTCACTATTCTTCATCAAGTTGATTAGGATATGAATCGTGAAAATCCTTCATTCTTTATGGTGAACAAATAGAATGGAAATAAAATATATATTTATATGTATAAATATTCTTCACAACCATCAAATAAGAAGAAAATTAAGATGAAAGAAATGGAACATGATGATCTATATTTCTCATTTGGTAAGAAGGTCTATTGGATAAAAAAATGCACCCAGCCAAAGTAGAAAGGGGAATCATTGTGAGTATTTTATTATCAAGTGTTATTTATCTCTATCTACAAATTTGGTGTTATATATTGGTTTTGGTTCTCATAGATGTATTGAAATTAAATCTCCATGTATATTTAGAAATATTGACTAAGGGGTGGTAGATCTATGATCAACCAACATATCTAAACATGTTGTTCTAAGTATCGAGGACTACCACCTCACATTACCAACGAGAACGATTGTGGATATAATGGTTTGTTATTATGTTCCTTCATATACCAAACACATTATTTATATATTGATACTAGATATAGATGAATATATTTTAAAATACTTGGAATAAATACTGCTTATTTTTTATTGATATCACTTTTTATTGTAGGGAACATTTAAATAAAAAACATTAAGTGTTTTATTACACAAACCAAGTAATGTAAATTTATAACGATGTTACTTCACATGAATCATACCAAACACAGCATTGGAATCATTAACTAGGTTATGTAAATGAAAAAAATTGACTAAATTACATCAATGTGGATATTTATATTCTTTTAACCTAAAAACATGTTTTTATGTCTCACACATTTACGATGAAAAACACAAAAATCCATATTTATTGGGAAAGGTGAAAGGGTTAAATAGCTTCTATATTTAGATCATAAATATGTGTATCAACCATTTTTAATTTATTTAAGGGTGGGTAATCATGCTTCATAACTTTTTATCTGGCTTTTAGTAGATATGTATATATATAATTTATTTGTTATAAGTCGTATTCTTCTAATAAATTCATAGAATAGAAAATTATTGTAGAGAACCAGCATGGTATGAATATTAAACAATTCATTTAAAACTATGTTGAAGAATTTCATAATCAATAAATCTTTTCTTATTTGTGGGAGTTTAACATAATATCTCAAATTAATCCTCCATATATGAATCATTGGAATTCTGTATGAAAAAAAATGAATTGAACCTTATTGGACATGGTATGTTCAATGTTGATTCATATGATTCTTCCATTTTATTTTCTATTATATGCATTATAAATAGAATCACATGTACTAAATTGAGTACTAACTAAATCAATAGAAGGTATACCATACCAATTATAGAATAGAATGAAAGCAGGGTTTCCTTACGTATGTTTTTGTGGTTGTGAAGAATTTATTAAGACCTTTTCTTGTAACGATATTTTAATTAGAGGCAAGAATTGTATTATTACTTGATATCCTAGAGAAACTAAGGGATACTTCCTATAAAATCCTTAAAAACTGATTTTTTATACAAATTTCTATGTTTCATGAAGAGGAACATATCTCTAAATGATATATTGTGATCGAGATAGACTTCAATGAAGTCCATTTTCAAGATATACAAGATTTTCCATATGAACATATTCCAAAAACCCATTTGTAAGAACAAATTGATCAAAATACACAATTACTATGATGGATTATTATAGAGGTTGGATAACTAGAACATTATTGTTTTATAGTCACCCCAGATGGTGACCCATTATTAGTAGATAATAATGACCCTATAACATATGAATTAAAAGAAACTATAATAGGTTTTTTATTGTGGTAAGAGTCAATGAATTATTAAATGGATTCCATGTTAAAAAAACCATTTTAGATTTTTGTATACCCTATACTAGATGTAAATCATGATGGATTGGAATAAGTTTTCGAGAAGAAACTAGATAGAAAAGAACAATTCATCACCTATACGGCATGGTTTGATGATAAAAGATCTTTAATAGTGTCAATTAATTAACTCTAAATAATCATTTTCCCTAGATTTAATACTGAAATCCATAATAATTCTAATTTTCATTGTGCCTTTCCTTGATTATGATATTGCAAAAATGGATATCAAAATAACCTTCACTAATGTGTCTATATGACACAAACTGAAGGGTTTGTGAATCCAAATGATGCCAATAATGTATTGAAGTTTAAAAGATATATTTTTGTATTAATGAAATAATCTTGTTCAAGGAAAATTCATTTTTATGAGTCTATAATGGAATTTGGATTCATAAATAATTAGTCTGAGATGTGTGCCTATAAATTGTTTAGTAAGAGTCCAGTGGTAATATTTATAGTATATGTTGAGGAAATTTTAATCATTTGAAAGGAAATAAAAATCATATAGTATCCTAATATATTGTTGAATAAATGCTTCTCTATGAATGACATGTGTGAGGCAGCATATATTCTTGGGATCAAGATTCGTCATGATTGATCCAAGAGGATTATTAGCCTATTCAAAGTTTACATAAATAAAAGATACTAAAAATATCTTGTATAAAAAAATACAATAGGGGATTGTAGACAGTGTTACAGGTAATTTTACTTTCTACGAAAATGTGTCATCCAACATATGTGGAATGAAATAGAATTCAAATGATTATACATCCATAAATGATTGATTTAGTCATGTATGATATTCTATGTTCTAGGATAGATGTATCTAAGAAATTATGTGTGGTGGGTATATATCAATATGATCTAGGTGACTGCTATTGGATGGTAGTTAGGACAATCCTTTACTATCAGAGGTGTAATAAGGATATGTTTCTATTGTATGGATTATATGAAGATCTAGTCATCAAAGGATATGTATATTCTTGTTTCTAAAGTGATTATGTTAATATGAACTCACAAATGGGATAAAGTTTCTATTTAAATGAAGGTATTATGATCTATAAGAGCTCAAAGTAGGTTATGGATGTAGATTCTACAACAGTGTCCACATTTGTTTCGACATCTGAGGTATCCAAGTAAGGAGCATGGATATGAAAGTTCATCCATGTTCTTGATGTAGTACCAAGTATTGATTATAATATCACTCTCTATTGTGATAATACTATAGTTTTAGCTCTTGAAAATGATCTTTGTGTTGGAACCAAGGATGTTATCTTTTGGAAATGGAGTGTGGTTTTTTTTTATTTTCAACCAGCATTGGGTTAATCAGGGAGTTTTCCAGAAATGTGCTATTGCATTTATGGCAGAAATATTTGTTGAATGTGGTGCATTTTCCCATTCCATGAAAAAATTTTAGGCCTTAAAATTGAGTCTGTTTTTGAGCAAGGAATTATTTATGCATATGAGTGAAAGAGAAGATAAATGGAAAAGGAAATAATAAAAGGATGGGAACCACATTTCATGGGACATAAACCACATAGAACAGGTCTTGAACAACGTACCATGTACTAGGAATGGTTCTTGGACGATGAAGGGTACTACACAGACCAGATGAATATGGTTCCTAGAATGGAAAATGGTTCACAGTGATGTTTTTTGGTTCATGTTGAGGCTTGTAGTTCACATGTCGTGATAAGATCATAGAATAACATTTCATTTCGTTAAAACGAGGTGGAGTTTTTGAGAAACTATAAAGGGTGTCATTTATATAAATGTGGCACTGATTTTTGCCACTACATAGGTAGAATGGATGTACGTGAGCCTCAATGGGAATACGGTTTACTGGAGATGCACGATACATGGTAAAGGTGGTTTCATTTTGAATATTGGGTAACCCTCAGTTTAGCAGTTTATGTGGATCTATTTGCCCATATAATAAGAATTAATCCCTTCATTAGAGCGCATAACTGAGATTAAAAATCTAGGGTTGAATTCGGCGAATTATAGAGTGGTATGTGGTAAGATAACCCCCAGTAGTGACTTTGATTAGAGATTTTGAAGGAATTCAGTGAATTCCATAATTGTTCATGGAAGATGGATTGTAGAAAATGTTTCATGGAATAAATTTCTCATATGATTGTTTGGGGAGAAGGAGTTGGTCCATGGAGAAGAATTAGTATACGGAAGTGGTATGTGGGTAAGGTACGTGGAAGGGGACATCAGAGGTAGTACATGGTCGTGGTTTGTGGAGATAGCATGCAATGAAATCACAGTACGTAGAGAATTGCGGTACACGGAGGAAGAAGGAAAATTCATAGAAGTAATTTGTGGACCACTTGTAGTACGTGGGGAAACGTGCTATGTAGAGGAAGAAGGATGGTTTTTAGAGGATAAGTTCACAAACAAGCAGTATGAAGAACAATAGATTACATATTCAGGGGAAAATGGGACTCCAATGTAGTATCTCTCAATATTTGAGGACGTATTATATAATTCCAACTAATTAAAGAAACCTTCAATTTGATAAACTAATTTCAGTTTCTTCAAAACAAAGTGAGCAAGGGGGATTCATCAAAACTGATTTGAGGGACATGGTGTACTATCCATAAATCCTTGAAAAGGTGGTGCACCTAGAACAAAGTGATTATACTAAAAAAAATTACTCCACAACTATTGAAGATTAGTGTTGTTTTTTATGACCGAAAACCTATTGGGGAATCCTCCTTGAACATAGCCCTTAGTGGTAAACCAATTATAATTGATGTGTATTTTCTTTGAATATGATTATTTTTCTTCACTTTCTCATCAAACATGTTTAACATATTTCTAACAATGTGGGAACAAGATCAATCATTTTAAAATAATGTTGTCACCCTGATTCACCCCTCCACTCTTAGGGTGTTCTGGGGTCTTTCAAGTGGTATTAACGGGCAAAGCTTGCTGGTGTTTAATCTTCCCTTCATTTATACAATGTTGAATACATTAAATTTCTAGGGAGTACCCATATTTTATGTAAGAAACATTAAAATATAGAATAATATGATGATATATCATCTATTATCTCTTTGAATGGATGTCCAGTTTTCCAATGCAAAAGAAATACAGGTCACCGGTCTAACTAGGATATATATAACTAATACTGATAGGAAAATTCTTGATGCAGATTCCAAATCATATAATACCATCACTATAGCACTATGTGATTAGATATATCTTAATGTTATTAACTATATGTAAGAAAATATTATATTTGAAAAACATGAGAGTATTTATGATGGTGACAGAAAAGTGATGGAGTCAAAACTATAAGTTTTGAAAAATATTTTTATAGATCTTAAGACACATCCTGATGAAAATTTAGATAACATTTTCTATTGAATTACTAAAGATATTGAAGAAATATGAGGAGTTGGTGAAGAAATCAAAGAGATTGATATTGTCAATAAAATATTGAGAAGACATCCAATTCTTCACAATTCAATGGTGTCATACCTTGAGGAAAGACATCTCTTCAAACTTTATCTAGTTGAACTTCTAAGTAACCTAGTGGAATATGAGATGAGAGTCAAACCAAAAGATGAAATGACTTGAGTAATAATGGAAAAGGATTTCTAATCCATGAAAAAACATTAAATATTAGGAGATAGAATTGATGAAGATAATTAGTAAAAAGAAATTCTTCTCACATTGCCAAGAATTTCAATAAGGGAAAAGTTAAAATCAAAGGAATGTTACCTCTGTCTTGTTTTCATTGTAGTAGAGTTGAAAATATTTTCTCTAGGGGTACAATAAAGTTCTATGATAAATAATGTAAGCTAAAGAAAATTAAAATCCTCAATAAAGGTTATTAAAAAAGGGATACTTCAAATTTGGTAAGAAAAAATTGTGAAAGTTTTTTTTGCGAAGAAGAATATGATGATAGCGAATTCTTCGATGAAGAAGAATATGAATTTAAACCTGGAACTCATGAATCTGTGATGGATTCCATTGAAAAATTAGAACCATATAGAGAAAAATATAGATATAATCAAATGATCATTAATGTCGATCTTAATTTGAAACTTAAGGATGCTTTTTTTAATCGTGATAATCAATGAAAGAGATGAAAATAGTGGAATGAAATTATCGAAGAGTCATCAGAATATGATGATATACTAGAAGCTGAAATTAATTTACTTGAGGATGTTGTAAAGGAATGTTAAACAACTATTCAAAGGTCAGAAAATATTATTGAACTAAATATCAGCATCGAAGAACACGAAAAGGTAATTAATGACCATACCTTGAGATTATAAGAGAAGACCAAAACTATTGAAGGAATTGAAGAGGAATTTATTACTCTTTGGAGTAACCATGAAAGTGAATCATGTCCAAAGGTAAAAAAGAAGAAAATTTAGTTTGGAAAATTCATAGATGTCGAACTGATAGAGGGAGCTAAGAATGGTTATGATGGAGTTGAAAATGCTATGAATGATCAAATACCATCATTACTGGGAAACATAGGAATTGGTTCTGATGCTGAAACATCAAACGTGGGAAGTAAAATAGGCTAAAATAAAGGCAATATAAAAGTTGGACATATCATAAAGACTCCATAAGTCTAAACAAATAATGTCTCAGATCAAACTGAATGTTGAACTGAAAACGGTTCTATAGTTTCTTGAGATGATATATAGTAAAATTACCCTCCTAAGGAAGTTCACATGAGTAGGAATTTATGTTACAAGAAATTTCCATTTATAAAATGTCAATTCTATGGATTTCTGGTCCATACCATGTCATACTATGAAGAGGCAATGTACTATTTGAATGGGAAAGAGCTCAAAAGTCAATAAAGGAGAAAAAAAATCATATCCTATTTATTATAGAATAAATAGTTTTTATGAATAGTTTTTTAATTATTACATCTTTTTACAAAAATATGTTGATTATAGGAAGAGTAATGGAAGGAACATTTCATACAGAACCTAGAGACAAGTCAATACACTCTAAAAAGGCAATGTTTCTATTACAAATATGGTTTCTGTACTAGACGAATAATATGAGAATAAAGAACCTACTCACATGGAAGTGATATTTTAAGGGTCATCTTTATCCGTCACTAAATCTAATATTTCATAGAAGGAAATGAAGAAAATTGAAAAATCCAACCATGGATAAGTAGTTCTGAATGTTACCAAGAAAAAAAATTTGGGATTCTTAATAGTGGATGATCATCCCATATGATGGTAAATGCATACCTATTAATGAATATTAAGAAAATGTTCTATAGAATTTTTAAATTCGTAAATGATAGTTATTTCAAGTGAAAAGGTTGTGCAAGTACTAAAATAGCTAATTGAGAGCTGAAGAAAACTGAAGTTCTATATGTGGATGGTTTTCATCACAATATCCTTTATGTGATTCAGCTCTATGTCTTCAGACATATAGTGAATTTCAACCAGAATGGCTACTCTATAAATAGAATGAAATGTAAATCTCTCATAAAAGGATGTAGAATAAATGGAAACTTTAATCAGGTTAATGGTTAAGAAAATATTTGATTTCTAACAGGTGGAGTCAAAAAAACCTGTGTAATATAAGGAGATGACAAATTAATCAACATGAAATGGAAAATATATCTACGTGAATGATAGTCATGGATATCCCCAATATGAAGCATCAATAGGAAAATACTTATGATGCATTCATAGGAGGAATGTTGGTGTGTAGTTCATATCATCCAAAGAAGAATATATCATCAAATCTTGTAGATCTCATTCATAAAAATGTTTGTTGTTAGATAAATTTTGTTGGAACTTATGGATCAAGTTAATTATTCCATTTCATTTAGGATTATAATATAATTTCTTGTGTGATGGTTATACATAAGAAGGATTTTTGAAGATTGTCTGCGTTTGAGATGGATTTTTATTTGTCAATCCCGAAATAAGTCTCCTCCAATAGCGTCGGTGAGGAGAGGAAAAAGATGAATTCTATGAAGATGACATTTCCTCGATCGTCAGTTCATTCTTCATTGGAGATCCTTCAATTAATTTTGGATAATTATTAGTTGAATGAGAAGAGTTCTTCAATAGAATTCATCGTTGGAGGATGAGTTTCTCCATGATTATCCAAAGCTTCTCCCTTTCCCCAATTCCACCAAAAATGACATCACAACATAATAGAATATGTTATCTATTTAGTCTATAGGCATAAATTCAAATAGGCTTAATTAGTTAATTGATGTGGTTGGAACCATTAAAGTGGGAGGAAACCAAAGGTAACCTCCCTCATTAAATAGGGAGTTCAAGAGGCATCTCCCTTTAAAGAAGAAGTTAGGGCGGTTTGGGTGGTCCCTACCATCAAATTCAAATTGAGCGGTTTTGGGTAGGTGGTCCCACCCCATAACCTCACATGGAAGGTTTCAACAAAAATAACAATGTGAAACTTTTTTATTTTATTTTATTATTCCATGAAAACCCCAAAATCTATCTTTCACCCTGGACCAACTACGGTCGTGGTGAAGGTCTTCTTAAGAGAATACTGGCACTGTGAGTTCAATGGTGCCCTCAGATTTCAATTCTGAGCACCAATTAAAAATTTAAAAAAAAAATAGCTCATATGTTTTCTAAATGTACCTGAAAAAAAGTTCACAAATTCATTTCAGGCACACTGGGCCACGAAATCCCGCGCCGACAATTTTCACAGACTCGTAAAATTCCCATTTAATTAAAAAAATACATTGAAATCCAGTTTCAATACAATGTAAGTATTATAAGAATTGATTTGATTGGTTTTTTGGTGATTTAGAATTCTTTAATTATGTGAATAAGGTAGGTTAAGAGGCACTCATTTATAAGTGAAGTCGTGGGACTCATATAGAATTTAACAAAAATATTTCAATTATTCTAGGTCTCCTTATAGGTAAATTTGATTCCAAAGGATAGGTATTTCAATGAATGATAATATAAAGTTAAAATAACATGAGAAAATAAAAATTTTATAGGTATGTGGGTTGAAGTTGGTTCCCTATAACCATATTTTGTGTACGTTATGATAACATGTATTCATAGTTTTCATTATTTATAAACATCATATCACGAAATGATAGTTATTCCATGTATCATAATAAGTGATAATATGATAAGATTATTTGTCTCATTAAAAGTTTATTGATGTTCTCCACTATGATGAGAACCCAAAATTTTCATTATAGTATTCTTAAATATATATTCAATAGCCGGATGAGAGCATTTCATGGACAAAAATGATTCAAGATATTAGGGGTGGAGAATCATATGACTGTGAGTCATCTTCTCATGGTGTATTCCCTTGGTAATATCTAGTAGTATATTTTAAAAAAAATCCACTAATAGGAAATCCACATTTATATATGTCATTGGACTTTTCTATATTTGGATGTGTGTGTTGATCCTTAGACATTAATTTTATTATTAATGAATATTATAAGCCATGAAATTTTATGTATTGATAATAACCATGAGGAAATATTTTTGTGGAAAGGAAGGATATGTTGGGTGTGTCATGAGTAATATTGAATTGATGAATAAATTTGAGAAACAATTTGCCCCTTATTTTTTTCAATGGATGTTTATATATTAGTACCATTGATGGAAATTATATAACATAAATAAATCCATGGTCATGGTTTTCTATAGAAAATTTCAATTTCCAGAAATTCAAAGAAAAAGATATCAAACACCTAGGTCTACGGCACCAATATGTAACCAGATTGATTATAGATATCATCATAAAGGGATTATATTACATATTATACATTTGTATGGGGTATTATATCATTATATCATTAATTTATTTCTCTATGAGAATCTTGGAATGTTTTAAGACATTATCTTTTTCTTTTAAGCTACTCTAAATAATGTCAATAAGAAAGAGTCCTAGATGGTGATACAATAATTGTGTCTAGAAACTCAGTTAAATTTTATATTGTTATTTATTATTTAACAAGTTGAATAAATATTTTCGCCACATGTGTTTTAATAATTATTCCTGTTTTTTGGATCCCAATTATTTTGTCACCAGTTACTTGAGATTGAATGTTATATGAACATAATTTTTAATAATTATTTATTTTTTAATTATTGAATGTAATATTTATTCATTTATTAGTTAATAATGGAATGATATTTATTTATTAAACAAATTGACATTATTCAAGTCTTGATAAATATTTTTAAGGAATGGAAGATTGAGTATAATGTTCAAGTGATAAATAATATATATTGAATATTATTTGAATAAATATTACCTATTTTTATGTCACAAGTTTAGTGCATGATGAGAAAATAATTTATTATTATTATTTTAAATAGAATTACATTGGGATTAAATATATAATAAATGAAACATCTGAAATTATTCAAATCTAACCCATGAAAGAGATAAATGAAATTATTTTATTGTTTTCAGTGATCTAATTTCATTTGTTTTTTTTATAAAATATTAATCTCAATAATGATTCTAAATCCTTAGAAATCTCCCATCTCCAAGAATGATCCTATGAACAAAGATACATCTTCATCCACCATCCCCTCTCAAGTCTAGAGAGATCAAGGAAAATACTTTTGAAGAAGTTCTCATGGTGATCAAATTTAATTAATGTAAGTGATAGGATTTTTCATGCTATCACTCAGATATTCCCATAACAACATTATGAGATTTGGGGAAAAATTGTGGATTGCCACTAGAGGGGATATTCTCTTGATTCCTAAAATAAAAAAATGGTACAACATAGATCTAATGTAAAATCCATCAATGAAAAAAGAATTATGGAATGGAAATTATTTAGTAAATTTAAATTAATTATAAAAACTTTTGTGATAATCCCCTCTCTAGTTCTGGAATTTTATCTATTTTCTATTTTCCATGATCTAATTACATTGATCATGGTGTTTACCATCTTATACATATCATATTGATCATAATTCATGAATATATATATATATAGGGAATGACATATCACATGATTATACTATGAATGGAACCTTCAAGTTATATCAGAGAAGTCACGTAATTATTTATAATTATTTAATGATCATTTATTTATTTACACATTTTTCATTTTGTTTTAAAATTATGTTTAATTTTACTTTAATATGATTTATTTGATCTTCCTATTTATTTAAAATTTCTCATAAATATAAAATAAATTTATTAATTTAAAAAAAAAAATTGAAGAACTCATACTGAGGTGCCATGGAATATTTCCAGATAACATAATAGAACAAACCATGTAACCTAGAGTTATACACCATGTTATAGTTTTTAGTTCTCCACAAATTCATTTGCAATTAATTTAATGTGTGTTCTTTTATTACATGCATTGAATTTAATTATACACTTTGGGTTTCCTATACTAGCCTAGAACAAGGTCAACAGTAGTACATGCTATGTGACATATGTACATGGAATGTAGTCCTTCAGTCAGAAACATGACATGTATCTTCTCACATGTACTACCAAACTGGAGACCATGTAACTCAAATACCACATTCCATAAATCCAATGTACACATCATTTTCCCCATGTCCACATTATGTACACCAATATTTTCCATCACAAGGTTTACATGTCGATTCCATCAGTTTTTTTTAAAGAGAGATTATGATAAATATAAATTATATGGTTCTTGATTAAACATTTCATGTACTTATACCAAATTTCATAGAATTAAAATAAATTTATTATATTGTGTAAACATTATCAGTATGTGATTCTATGTTGTCATTATGTTGATAGGACTTGCAATGTATTGGGTTTTAATATTTATATATAAATGTTTAATTAATTTCTAAGTAGTGTTTAGATATGAATATCATGTATGACTCATATTATAGTTATTACTCTATGAGCATTGAAGCATTGCATGTTAAAGAGAAATCATGTAATTTTTGTAACCATCAAGTTGATAGTACCTATCCTGAAAGTATGGGATATGTTGTGTATGCCAAATATCACATGAGTAAATATTATAACACTATAATAAATGTTGGGTAGTTCGAACGGGTACTCATCATGTTTCCCCCAAGGTAAATTTATGTAGATAGTTAATTTTAAATAAATTAATTGAATTCATTTAAAATTATTATGGATGAATATATCAATGAAATTCTGATGAGATTTAAGATAAATGATTTGAATAATTAAACAATACACTTAATTTATTAGAGAAATTTTAATCTTAAATAAGAATGATTATAATTGAATGATAATTTGGATAAAATTTGTAATATATTGCATTCACTTTTGTGATTATGATAATAGTCCAGACCATTGTATGTGATTAGTTTATTAATTTAATTTTAAATTAAATATATTTCATGTGTTCCATCTATCTACTTATTATGTAAGGTAGTGTGTTCTCATGGTTTCTTATATGTAAACACTTTCCCCTATCTAGTGTGTGGGTAAAATTATGTGTAATGGATGGTTCTCCCCTGATAATGGAAGTGATTCATGTTCGCAACCAAGGAAAAACCAATCAAGGAGAGATACATATGTGTATAAGTGGAATGCTATAACATTAACTCGAATTGGTTCAAGGGGTTTTCCCACGTTTCTATGGTTAGTGTATCATCACTAACATAAACTAAACATTAACAAATATCAACATCATACCACTTTATTATTTTATTATATTTCATGTTGCATGGATATCTCATTATGGATTATTTCTCGTGATCCCATTAAATAATCAATTAACAATAATGGACGATAGAACTAAAAGAAATATTCTTATGAAAAAATAATATCTAAGACATGGTTATTCACTTAATTAAATAAATTTAATATTAAATTAAATGTAATGAATATAATCATTGGACATTTATGCATAAATTATAAAATCCCGCACTTATATATATTAATTCGGTATTGTCTTCCACTACTTCATTTAGAAACAAACCGTAGTTTAATGTTCTTGAACAACCATTTTTTCAGGAGATATAAATTATTTCATAATTATAAATTGATGTTTTGGGTTGAAATAACTTAGTTCACATCCAAGGTTGAATTCCAATGTTGGAATTGGTTTTACTAAGATGCAAGTGTTGAGGAAATCATTTTTAAGGATTTCAGTATTGGGGTGCCAACTCAATAGATTGACGAACTATGAGTAAATGCATTTGGAATTTGGAATTCCTACCGAAAATCATTCATGTTGCTTGACCAACCAATGTTTGGTAATGAGAATTTGATTAGGGATCCTTTCCACAAAATTTCTAAGGAATAATAAATTATGAAACTAGTGGTGGAAGATATTGGGTTTCAATAAAATAGTGGGAGATTAATAAATATAATGTTTATTTATTTATCTATATTTTATAATCTAATGTACTAAAATTTTTCACATCATATCTATAGAAACATAAATAAAGTCACTTCAAATATAACACTTTTATTTATAAATGAAAATTAGAACCCTCTCACTAGAAAAAAAATTCCAAGAGTAGAAAAGGTAATTATACATTATTCGACACCATGAAATGAAATTATATTTGTAGGAAAACCATATTTGTGATGTTCTTGGTAATAATTATAGTGATAAATATTTAAAACTATATGATAAACATTTGAATGATTCCAACTATGTCCAATGATTCTTTTTATCACCCGTGACCAGTGAGATTTTAATGGAAGATGAGGACACGGATTCATATATCATGATATGTCACCTTCAATATCTATATCAAGATATGGTGAGAAAATATATATGAGAGACCCCCAATACTTTTTTACATTATGATTATAGATTCTATGCTAGGTAGGCATCATGTAGTCAAGATTATTGGTATAGTGAGTGCTTAGACATCTCAGGGGTTAAATTCCCTGATAAGGTCTACATAGATCTCATACTTTCATCCCATCCCAAAACCTTCTCCTATTTTACTATTAGTTATAATATGAGGGATAATGAGAATATCAGGTCAAAACATTTTACACGGATTCTCCAAGTGGGTAATGACGTAAGGAGTGAAAAAATCGTAGTCCATATAGTGAATAAGAAAAAGAAGAATAAGAAAAAGGGTCCCAATGATCCTAACAAGTCTAAAACACCCAAGAATTGTCCTTCAAAGAAGAGGAAGATTCATAGGTAGGGTAAGGAAAATGAAGTAGTCTATTTTACATGTGGGAACAAATTCCACTCTAAGAATAACTTCAACTATAATCAAGGATATGATTAATGTGCACTCATTATCAACTTGAATCTTTAAATATCTACACATTGTTTATTAGATAATTCTTATGGTTCTCATATCTATATCTAAATTATTGAACCAATTAGATCATAAAATATATCTAGAGGAGAGGTCTACTTATGAGGTGACAATGGTGTGGGGCTATATTATCTACCCATTGGTGACTACAACCATTCATTTCCATCATGAATGATATTGGTTTTAAAATATTTTAATAATGTACCATCAATTTCCAAGATCATAATTTTTATCTCATGCCTTGATATAGATGGGTTTATTTTCATGTTTTGAAATAAAAGTTTTTTTATTATAAAGTGAAAATATTATAGGGTATGGAATATTTAAATAAATGTATTTATGTATTAAATTAATAAATCCATGTATTGGTAATAGATAATGAATCACATTCACACAACTCATATAATACCCTATTATTGAATCACTATTACAGTGCTGTAAATGAGAAGAGGTTGACAAAGATCTGACAAGATGTATATTTAGACTCATATGAGATAATACCAATTGAAAGATTCCATGATTATTTATAAGGGAAAATGACTAAACCTCCATTCAATGGACATGGTAAAAGGGCCAAAAATCTTATAATATTGGTGCACATGGATTTATGTAGACTATTTCTAGAAGAAGCTAGAGTTTTCTATTCTTATTCTATAATGTTTACTGATTACTTGAGTGGATATTTCTTTGACTACATAATGAGGTAAAATTTTGAGTCCATTAAAAAATTCATATAATTCAATATTGAAGTAGATACTCAACTTAGAAAAAACACAAAGAATCATCAATCAAATCAAGGTGGTGGATATCATATCCAAGAGTTTATCGTCTATCAATGGGAGATTTAGATTCTATCTCAACACACTCCATGTTACACATCATAGTGTAATCATGTTAGTGAATGGAGGAATGTTCCTTATTAAACATGGTATGCTTGATTATGATTTATAAAAATCATCTAATATACTTTTGGAGATGCCTATTGAAAATGGTAGTATATAAATTAATTTGAGTAACAAATAATGAAGAAAATGGAATTCCCATTGAGTTATAGAGTGGAAAGAAACATTTTTTGTCACATTCATGTACATGGGGTTGAGATGAATTTTTTAAGGCCTTATCAAAAAAAATGTAACACCCCAGGAAATAGAGTGTATATTCATAGGGTATAATAATGATATAAAGTAATAATACCTATAAAACCCATGAAATAAGAAGTTTATTATCACAAGACAATCCATCTTTCTTGATAGGTAAGACATCCTAAAAAAGGATAATGAGAACATGAATAGCTTGGATGAAGTTGATGATTGAGATACACAAGATTTCGTATATGAAAAGATTCCCCAAGTCCCCATGGAAGAATTAGTTCCTAAAACAAAATTACTCTGTAGGAGAAAAAGAGTGTTATGTGAACCAGAGAGATGTGGTTTTTTTATTTCCAATGATGGTTACCCATTTTTTGAAAAGGACTAACCTCTATCATAAAAAGAGGATGTAGAGATATCATAAGCTGATATATTTTAAGGAACCGTGAATTCTAAACTAAATTCCATGTATCAGAACCATGTTTGGGTTTGAATAAATGTGCTAGTTAAGGTAAATATTGTATGGTAAAAAATGATGATAAATATAAATCTATACAAGGAACGTATGTAAATACATTAAAAACGTGTATAGTAGATAAAAATTTTAAACACCATTAAGGAATTGAATGTGATTAAACTTTTCAACATTTTACATGTTTAAATAAATCAGAATTATATTTTATGTAGTATCCTACCATGACTATGAAATTTGGAAGATGGAATTAAATAGTTCTTCACATAATGGGTACCTTTAGGATGATTTATATCTGATACAACAATAAAGGTTTGTGACTTTAGGTGATGTGAAAAATATTTTCAATTCAAATAGATCCATTTTTGGATTGAAGAAATCATTGAGGTCATGGAGCATTTAATACCAGGAATCTATAAAAGAATTTTGTTTTATTTAGAATGAATTTGAGTAATATTTTTACAATATTTTGAGTGGGAATGTGGTTTTTATCATAGTAGTATATGTTGATAACATGATACATATTTGAAAAGATATACCATTCATATAGTTTATGAAGAATTCGTTGAACAAGTGTTTCTCTAGGAATGACGTAGTTGAAGTGGCCTATATTCTAGGGATAAACAGTATTTGTGATAGATCTAAGAGGCTACTTGGACTGTGTCAAAGTATATACATTAAAAAAATACTAAAGCAATTAATTATTGAAAATTCCCAGATGCGATTGGTTTTAATATCTCATGGTATAGATATTTCTAATAAAATGTTTCCTCAAACCCAATAAGAGGAAGAGAGAATGATTAAGATCTCATATGCTTTAGTGGTAGGATCAAGAAATTAGACTTTGTTCCTTGCTTGACATGATGTTTCATATGAGTTAATAATAGTAAGAATATATCACTATGATCATGGAGAACAACATTGGTATGATGTTACATATATCCTCAAGTATATGAGAAGAAATAAGGATATATTCTTGGCATGTGGATGACATTAGGAGATAGTCATCTGGGGTTATACTGATGCCAATTTTTAAAAAAATCATAATGATTTGAATTCACAACTAGAATATGATATTTATAATAACAAAGGAACTATGAGATGGTTGAGTTCAAGTAACCCAGCTATTGTTGATTCAATATCAGATTCTGAGTCAATAAAATCTTCAGATACATCCAAGAAATCCATTTGGAAATGAATCATTTTCATAGGTCATGATGTGGTACTTAGAACTAATGAACCTATCACATTGTATTGTGGTAATATTATAGTAGTGTGTATTTAAAAATAGAGAATGTCACACCCGTAGAAGAAGAACATACTATGAAATCATCACATCTTGACAGATTTATATTAAAGTTGGGATGTCATAATAATAATACTAACCACTCAGGAAAACAAGTTGTACCCATTGACTAAAGGCATATCTCATCAGAATCATGAGTATCATGTGAGTTATAGAAAACTAAAGGTTCTTACTGTTTTCCTCTAGTTCAAGTGAGGGTATTTGGTAGTTGGTGCCCTACAACAAAATAATATCTACTTTATGATAATATGTCTTCATATTTTTGACTATTAATAAAATTCTTATTATATCATGAGTCTTATTCTTCATAACATAGTACGCGCTAATGTCCTTAGAGTAGTTTTTTGTACAAAATGATTATAGTAGTTCCCCACTATGATGATAACCCAAAAGTGCCATGATAGTATTCTCAAATACATGTTCAATAAATAGATGAAATAATTTTATGGGAATAAATATTCAAACTATCAGTGGTGGAGACTCATATGTCTTTGAAAAACCTTCGCATGGTATACTCCCTTGGTAATATTTAATAGGATATTATAAGAACAAGACCCTCCAGTTGAAAATCCCTATTTATAGGTGTCATTGTATATTCAAATATGTGGATGTGTGTATTGATTATAAGAAAATATGATTATTATTGAATAATATTATAATTCATGTATATAGATGTATTAATGAAAACCCTGACGACCTAAGTTCATGTTGAGGTATGATACATTTGGTGTGTCATGAGTAATATTGATTTAAAAAATAAAAGATATTATGTATCCCTTATTTTCCTTAATGAAATTCGATATCTCATTCCCTTTGATTGAAAAAATATAGCTGAAATAAATCAGTGTCCATGGTGTTCTATTTGAATGTTTAGTTTCTGAAAATTCAAATGAAGAGATATATAAAATGTCAGTTTATTTATCCGGTGTGTCAACCATTTGATTATAGATATTAGGATAAATGGACTATATTACACATTAGGAATATGTATGATGTATTTTGTCATTGCAGCATTACATTCATTGTAAATGGGTTCCTTGTAATTAAATTCATTGTTAATTGGATCATTGGAATTGTTAATGGGTTCATTGGAATGTTTTTAAATGGTTCTATAATTATTCATGTCTTATTGATGGAATATATTATGTCACTGGTTTTTCATGAAATAATATTATGTGATAATAAAGGTTAATAAATATTTATTTACTATTTAGTGAATATAATTTTTAATTATTTACTAGAGGATAAAGTAGTGATATTTTTATGATAAATTAATAGACAATATTTGAGGCCCCATAAATATTTAGTGGAATGGCCGACTGAGTTTAATGGTCCTATGATAAATAATATTATATGAATAAATAATATTTAATTTTAATTTTATTTTTAAGTCCATGTTAAGAAAATATTATTATTATCATTTGACATGGGGTTCCATGTGAATTTAATATATAATAAATTAAATTTGTGAAATTATTTATTGTTAACCTGATAAAAACATAAACCAACTTATATTATTTCTCCTAAATAACCAATTTCATTTTTTTTGTGAGAAATGAATCAGTATAATCCTCTAGAATCTCTAAACAACTCCTTCATATAAGAACGATCCTAAGAATGAAGATATATCATCACCCACCTTCCACTCTCAAGTGTATATATATCATCGATAGTGATTGGGAATTTTTTCACATGGATATCAATGGAAAATTAAACAATCAATGATACATTACATGATTGTAGTTTGTCGATTACTATGTAAA
Organism: Viscum album; assembly: GCA_963277665.1. NCBI lineage: Eukaryota > Viridiplantae > Streptophyta > Magnoliopsida > Santalales > Viscaceae > Viscum > Viscum album. The sequence continues at coordinate 462,869,088 of OY728122.1, read as the reverse complement.
TGTTCGGTGATTTTTTGGAAAGTGTGTGGATAAGCGATAGAGGCAATCTTCTATTTATTCTTACAATGCAACGAAATTACAATGTAGATGTGTTTCAAGTTACATCAACAAAAATTAATTATGAAAAGTTAATTATTTGATTGATTAAATTATTTATAAATAATATTTCATGATCCCATATATAGTTATAGAGTTTTTTCCATTTTTTATTTTCATTGACTCAATTCTATTAATCATGACATTTATTGTCTTGTTGATTTTGGATTTATCATTGATGAGGACAAAAATAAATGTTTGGAATGAACCATTTCACACTTCTACTATACCCAAAACCTATGGTGGGTGGAAATACGACACATACATCATGGTTTAACACCCCCCCCCCCCTTAAAAACCTGTTTTTACTTTAACTGTGTTAATTTTTTTTTCTATTTTTACTATTCTTAATGACAACAAATTTTAGCCTATTAAATTATAAAAAAAATTGATTCCAAATATAAAATTCCTTGTACTACATTCAATTTCTACAATTTGAAAATTTTCATTTTAATTATTTCCGGAATCCATAATGAAAAATAATTTTTGAAAAATGGATTATTAAATGAAAAAAAATTATATTGATTTCATGCTTTTTAAAACCCATAATATAATTTTTAAAATATGATATTAAATATGAAATTTGAAAATTACTGAAAAACCATTAATAAATTTTGATTATGTTAATTTATCAAGATAAAACATTTTAACAACATAAAAATAGTTTTTTTCAAGAATGATGGTTTTTAAGATAAAAAGTTAACTTCAACCAAAATTAAGTACAATGATTAATCTTATTTAGTTACTTATATTATTTCTAATTAACGGTTCCTTGGTTTACTCTAATGTTAATATCAATACATATTGGGGAATTTTAATGAATATGAAATAAATGTTTTAAAATAATCGGTATTTATAAGTATTAACTAAATTTTAAATATTTTTTTGTTAATCTTAAAAATTCACCCAAAACTAATATTTCCCTTTTTATTTTATGAATTTGGATCATTTCCTCAAAAAAAAGTTCTTAAAATGGTATAAATTAATTAACAATTCCATAATGAAAAAATGAGATAAAACTCATTTTTGAAAAATGTATATTTTTGAAGCATAAAATGGCTATATAAAATTAAATAATTGTTTACTCTTCATTAAACAATATGTTTGATTTAATAAAACATGTATATATAATTTTTTATAAATAGGTTCTTATTATTCATACCTACCAATTTAATGTCCAGGTTATAAGAGTATATTATATCATGGCTCATATAGACATAGGGTTTCCTATAAGAAAATATATCAAATAAATCATGTTTTATTTCAAATAAAAAACATATAAAATCTTTGGGTGTTACCATAAATTTGAATATATTGGAACTACATAATAGAAACACTCATTGGAAATGTAATGGTTAACACCTAGATTTTTTATTTTAATTAAGAATTGTTGATAAATGGTTAATTTTGAAATTATCAAGTTATGTAATATTTTAATATAATTATTAATATGTTTTTGGAATATATTTATAAAAAATATAAATTATTTTATATGATTTCAAGATAATAAATATGGAATTTATAGATCTCAGGTATGGTGTTATCTGGAAATATCATTTTTAATTGGGATTGTTCATGTATAAATTTCTATTTTGGAGATATTGTTATCTCTATATATCTTAATCCCCATAAATTCTATTTCCAAAATTATTTTAGGGGATTTTCATGTTTTTTTTTCATTATTCTCTCTTTTTTCATTAAAATTACGACAAAAATGTTTTTTAAAGAAGCCTTATTACCCATTTTTGGTGAGGAATATTTCTGTCACATAACCTAGAACATAAAAAAATTATACAATTTTTTAGTAGTAAATACAAGTTTTAAAAGGTTGATTTTAAAAACCATTTACATTTTTATCATATATTTAAAAATATTCATTTTAATTTTTTTGGTACCACTCAAATTTTAAATATTAATAATGTGTGAAATGATTTCTCTCTTTTATCATATATGATATTGATAAATATTCCCACCATATATCATTAAATTTTTATAGTGATTCCTTTGTAAATTAAATTGGTTTCTAAGTAGAATTATAATCCAAAATTTTGGGACCTTTATTTATTAAAAGTTACCTTAATATAACTGATATTTTCTATTGATTTTAAAAACGTATTATAAATTATTTTATAAAATATATTTTCCATCGATGTATTCATAATTTTAGAATTGTTATAATTCAACTCTGATATTCAATTATGATACCATCTAGTTCATTTTTATGTATTCCATATGATAATGATTTTTAATTGATATTTTCTTATTACTTATTTATTTCAAATTGGTTAATTATGTTATGAGGAAATGATTAATGTTTTTATAATTTTATGAAATACATACATTTTATTTTCATTATTTTATGGGTATATCTTAGAGTAATACATCTCTCTAATGTATTGGGAAATGATTTTTCTATCATGATATAATATGAAGTAGAATGTGGATTGAACCCAATCATGTATGGAACTCTATCTACTATGAAAGCCTATGTCATGATCATTAACTAAGGAAATGATGGTAAGGGGTATTGAAGCCAATACACAATAGGGATTTTTATACTATGATAGTCTTGAAAGTCATCCTTTATTATGGAAAATATTTTCTGTTTTTATATGTATTCAAGAAACCAATGACCAGTTATTATGATATTTTATCTTAAGTCATGATTAATTATTGATTATTATGCATTCATATGAGTCATGTATTTTTTAATTCAAAATTATTATTCCATGACATAGGTTATTTGTTATGTGAAAATTTGGATATGTTTCCATAAGTTATGATCATGTTCTTATACATTAATTATAATCTTAGGCTCGTTTATAAACATTGGTGGATATCTTCTATGTTACCCCTTAATGAGTTTCTAAGATCACTACTATTAATATTCCTTTCACCTATATTATAATGAATGATATTGTGAACAATATGTCAATTAATGGTAATATGTGATCATAAATATTTGGTATATGTTGATGATTTGTGATGATTATGAATTTAGTCGATGAATAAAAAAATACTTTTTGGTTCATTGGGGTGTATTATTGATAGTTCTATTTGATATGAATCTACAATGATTTAACATTTATGTATGTAATTATTGGGTTTCTTCATTGGTATATTATCAAAGTAATGTTATTTCTGGATATTAGGTTATGAAAAACATGAGGATATAAAATAATACAACATTTGTTAAACTAAAAGTGATATATAATGAACCTAAACTATCATAGGTAAATAATAAGGTTTCATATTTTAAGATATTTTTGAATGAATTTTAAGATTATTAGATTTTTCACATTGGTTAATGATGTTTTATGCACAAACATAACCTTTTGGTTTATGTCAATGGTTGGAAAAAGGGGGAATCAGGTGTATGATAAGAAGATGTTTCCTCTACATATGTATGTAGACTATATAAGGAAAATCATTTCTGTAATATTAAGATTCATCAGATCAATGTAGTTGAAGTGTTAGTGTGGATTTCTTACTTATCTGAGGAAGAAGTCATTTTAATTATTGAAGGTAACATTAATTACCATATCAATTATAGTTTTAGGACTTCAGTAAATAATTTTCTCCCAGATGAGGAATACCTTGAATAAACAAATTTTTTAATTAAATTAGGGGAAATATTAATTCAGGATCTTGTTGATTCCAGCTCTCAGTATAAGCATGCCAAGCATAGTGAGGGATATGCCTACTCTGGATAAAATTTGGGTATTCCTTTAAAAGAAAATTTTGATTTTATGAGTGATATCCTTGGTAAAATGGTGATGAAGGTGGTTGGAAAATAGTAATGTCTAAGAAGAATAAAATACTAAAAATCAGTATATGTGAAAGAGAATAAAGAACCTTAGTCATCTTTGATACCCTATTATAAGAGGAAGTCCCATGAACCTCACTAGCTGAGGGATTATAAGGTATGTATGACACTAATATAGAGTAGGGTGGATACCACTCAGATTTATCTAGATATTATGGTGAAAATACAATTGATTAGTACATAACGTAATTTCTCATTTTCTTCAATGATGATAGTTAAACACAAAATTGATTAATCATTTTTTCCTTATATGTATATTAAATGGTCTGCATAAAATTGGGTTCAGAGAAATGTTTCTAGCCTTAATTTCACAATTATTAAGCCTTATGATTACCATGGACTCAACACTTCAAAATAGGGTCAATTTAATGCCAATGAGGCTAATTATCATCAAAATAACAATAAGGGAAATGAAATGTAAGTATAGACTCTTGGGGACTTTTTCATACCAAATAAAATAAATTAAATGATTAAATAAATATATGATATCTTTGTAGGGGATTATGTTTAATAATATACTACAGAATAGTGAACTATTATATAGTTGATAATATATCAGTATCTTAAATTTAAGAATGAAATTTTTCCTTATAGTATCATTGGTGGAATCGATCTATGGTTTGACATGAAACCACATTCCTTTTTTTAGTATTTAGAGATGAAAGAATATCCATTTATGATTAACATAAAGTTATATAATTAATAAAATTTATGACTATATAAAACCTTGAAATATGACAAATAATAAATTTATATGATCTATCTTGTAAATTTGGAAATGTTCCTAACAGATCATAATCTGGATGTGTATGTGTGGGTTTTTATTTGTATGTTTTGTTATCATTGTATTTGTGTCGACATTTTTTTTTGTTTATGGGTGGGTTCCCAATTAACCTAAATATATTTTGTTTACAATCTAAAAAATATAGTTTGATAAAATGAAATTAAAATAAAATTACTATCCTTGGAAAAAATGTATAATAAAAGATAAAATGAAAAATATTATTACAATTCTCATTCAACATTATCAATAAATAAATCAAAATTATCTTCTAAATGAACAAATGAATGATTAATTAAATATTGATTCATTCATATAGAAACATTAAAATTCCATTAGTGGTTCCACCAATATACTAATATCTGAGTAATTGTTGAGTAACATTAAAAAAATTGTTCTCCATTGTATAGAGAATTATTAAAATTTCTTTGTTGTATATCATTTGGTAAGTGAGCTTAATGATTGTTGGACACTTAAGATAATGCAAAGAAAGTGGGAGATATTGAAGCCATAACATGGGAATAATTCATGGTGGAATTTACTTATAACTATTTTCCCTAAACTCTTCAAATAGTACAGGAGAGGTAATTCCATAAGATTAAGTAAAAGAGATGATTAATCCATTACTATATATAATAAAGATTTCACTATGCATGCATGCAACACTTTTATTTTCATCATAGACCCTAAAAATAAATAATATTGATTATTTTTTACCTTAAAATAAATTCCCTAAAATGTGATATCCAAAAGGGTTTTTAGTGTCTATAAATAATATTTTTTATTTGTTTTCGTGGTAGAAATGGAGAGGAGAGACTCAAATTATTCTATTTATTTACTATAAAATTTAAGAAATATGGATACTTGATAAGACTAAAATAATAAAACCCATGGAAGAACTAAAATTAATATTTTATTATGTATAATTTTTAGAATGAATTATGGGGTAAATTTCCTTAATGGTGCTAGTACATTTTTTATGTTCCATAAAGATGGTCGTCATGAAAATGCATTTAATGTAATATGAAGAGGTCAACCAATAAAATGAATAGAGATAATTCTAAACATAATGAACCACCAACACTCCAATAATATTATTCAAACGAGTGTGGAAATTATTTTAATCATTGTATGGATCTAAGAGTAAATGAAAAACGTTGATGGAAGTAACATCTTAATCCAAAATACAAAGGGAAATATCTTTTTTTAAAACTATCAGTGTGGGAGAGAAGAATTATCTGGTGAAAGGCATGCCTGCCATTCACTCTATAACATAAAATGTTTTATTTTATTCCATTTACACATAGAATTTTTTATCTAAAGTATTTTATAAGTATATCACATCTCCATATCAATGATTAGATGTATAATTTTCAGTAAAAAATTCTAAGGTTACAATAATCACATCTCAATTATATAGATACTCTCTAATTGAATTTTTTGAGAATGTGCATCCTATAAAAAATATGAATCTCCCTATAGTTTAATTTGATGTTATATTTAGTATAGATTAACTATATTTATATAGAGAACATTTATGTTACCATGGAATAAAAGTTATGTAATGTATTCAGAATCAATATATGATCATCTATAGGTGATAGAATGAACATTAACTGACAATATAAATTACTTACATTATACGGGTCTTACTTCCTATTCATAAGGGGTATTTATCTCAAATGTTTGGGATGATACTCACAAATAATGATATACCTATATTTCTGTAATATGGTTATATATTACCAAATTATTTTCTGAGACCTACCTTTTATAGTGAGTTAGAGTTTTTAATAAAAATTATACCTTGGGATATAAAAACATCAAATATAACCTACTAAATGTCCTGAACAAAGTTGAAATAATTAAAAAATAAACACTTGGAAAATACAAATAAGGGATTCATATACTCGAGTAAATCACCATGGGTTACACTTATACATTTTATTAATAATAATGATGAGTCATTATGTCTTTCCATGGATTATCAGGAACATAACTAGATGGATACCTATAAAAAGTATAATTTACCCCATATTGATGTCTTTTTACGTCAATTTCATGATGTTCCATACATTTAAAATATTAACCTTAATTATGGATACCATAAATTCATTTTTATGAAGGGTTATATACCCAATACATTCTTCCATATAAGGTATAGACATTATGAATTTATAGTGATATTTTTTGGACATACCAATTCTACCACTAACTTCATGTATCTAATGATTGGTGTAATTTGATAAAAACTTGATCAATTTCTTATAGTGTTTTCAATTACATTTATATATATTAAAAGATCAAGGGAAATCCGGAATTAAATTTGAGATTTTTATTTAATACAGTTAGAAATGATAAAAAATATATTAAAGTGATAATTCAATATATATATATATATATATTGTATCATTCCTCATCAATGTAGTTACAATAGAGGTGATATCTATGGATACATCAATTTAATATGTTATTGAAAAATGTAACAGACCAACCATTCTGACAGAGATCCTTAGTATCATTAGCTAGCGTAAATACTGCTGATTCATTATAGGAAATTTTTCATAAGTATCAAATCCAATATCCAAGTTTAAATTTAAGGGTTCCAAGATACTTTGGATAGATGAAAAAAATATAATTTCAAAAAACCAAAGAAAATGTTTCTCAATTAACCAATGATTACATGACCCTAATGTAGTTATGGTTTTGTGAGTTATAGTGATGCTTCATATACAGTATTTTGAAGTGTTATCATATAGAATAACATGGTATTATTACATGCCTCACACCGATTAATGATCAATGAGAAAAAATTATGACTCCTGAATTATAAAGATTTCATATAATTTTGTCCTTGAAAATACAAAAGAATTATCTATATTATAAATGGTGTGATATATATACATATCATAAATTCATGAAGTATATATTCAATAAAATGGTTGTATATGGGCCAAATAATATTTCATGTTTTCATTACATATTATTACATCCCAATACATTAAAATAATTGGAGTGAAAAAATAGTGGTTGGTACTTTGATTCGTATGGTCCATGCTAGATTTTCCTACATGAGGATTGAAAGATGTGTGATACTTACATATTTAAAGTGTGTGGACCATAAAATCATTAATAATGGGTAAATATCCTATAATTTTTGTTGAATTTTACACCATCGATTCATGTGATAATTAAATATGTGTAGAGGGAAGATATTAAGATAAAAATAAATACAGGGATTGTTTTTGAGAATAACCTTGAAAATAAAAAAATGATCAAATTCGATAATAGTGATCATGTCCAAAAAATAGTAGAATTAGTGAAGGAGTTGTTAGATGAAGAACATTTCTCATCATCCTAAATTAATATTCCAATAATAAAGATCTATATGGTTATAACAGTGTATTTCTGGTGTGAAACATGAAAAGGGATATTGTGGAGTACATATCGCAATGCCTATTAAGTAATTAACTCATGGATGAATGTCAAAAGTATAATGGGATGTCAAAACCATTTCCCACACCATAATGAAAATATGAAAACCTCAAAATGAAATTTTTTATAGGTTACCCATGATATATATGGTAAATGACCCAATTAGGGTTATATCCAATTATCATATGATGTATTCTAACATCACTACTAACAATGAAGGTTTATATCCTTATCTTATCTTTAGGATAAATATTAAATACGTTTAATAATTTCATAGATAACCAAATTCAAATATTATTGGTTTATATCTAATGGTTACTTCAAATATTTTGAGAATTATTCATCACGTATTGAATAAAAATTAAAACATAAAACTAAAGATCCTCTTCAGATCGATGTTCAGTTTGAGTGGACCACTAAAACCCAAGAATATGTGTTTCTAAAATTAAAACTGTATTTCAAAGGTTGTTTGGATCAATAAATTACACTAGTTTAATTTTACTATAATAAAATATTTCAATCAAGAATTTAGATTCCTACAAATGTATCCTAGTTTTTAAAAAACAAAAAGACTCTATAATAATGGGATTATTTAAGTTGTGGAATGAAATTCGGACCTAAACTAGTTGATTTAATAGCAAAGACAGTCAAATCCATTCACCAAAAAATCAAGTAAACATTTAGTAGGGAAAAGTGTTGTTATGAAAATATTTTGTCAGTTAAAGATTTTTCATTTGGTGATAAGGTTCCCCTTAGAATATATCATTGGATTAATGTTATGAAATTTAAAAGTAATGAGTTGTTGAACCTTAGATATATTCATCTCAATGATATTCTTGATTGAGTAGGGATAGTTTCTTATTACATAGTATTTACAAAAAAAACATCCAGTTTCATGATGTGTTCCATGTATCTATTTTTAGGAATTAAATACATGATCATTAACATATAATTATCTCAAAGGTTATATCAATGGATCATGATCTTCCATATTGGGAACAACGAGGAGATATTTTGGATAGAATATATAAAATGTTACAAAACAAGACCACTGGCGTAGTAAAGGTTTTGTGGAGAGACTATAACTTTGGAGAACATTAGTGGTTACCTAAGGATGTGATGAAATATATAAATCCTTATTTATTTGTATCGGAGTGTTTTAATTTTCAGAGGTAAATTCTTATGGGGGTAGAATGTAATAGCCTGAAATTTTAGAATATAATTATCTAAAATAAATTTGATGTTTTTATAACTTATGATACAGACAACAATATACTGGAGTTAATAATTACTTTTTATAATAAAAATTGAAATATAATATTTTATAAATAAATTAAATATAATTTTTAAAATAAATTATAATATTTAGTATTTTAATTATAAACATCTAAATAGAAGTATTTTATAAAAACATTGTTTTTTTATATATTATATTGGTTTGAATAGAAAATAAATGGATTAATATTAAAACTTCATCCTAAAAAATTTCATTCATTTTTTAAGTATCCTTTTCAATTTTATATTTTGTGTAATGTTTTTATATTTTTATGAAAAGTATTATTTTTTGGTCAATAGTGAAAAAATTTCTTTTATGAATACCATCACATGGATAAAATAATTATTATATGGGTATAAATTAAAAATATGTGAATCGTTTGACTCAATAAAATATATGTTATTTTAGTAAAATAAATCATTTTAAACAATTGTTTTTAATTTTGAAACCCATTATTTACTTTTTTGAACTCATGTTATATTTTATTTTATTAAAAAATATTTTTTGACTCATTAAACTTCATTAAGTGGTTTAATTATGATATTCATTTATGTCCTATTTCTAATGTAAAGAAACAATAATTTACTAAATAATAAGCCAATAAATTCATGGGAAGTACCACTGTACAATATTATTAAGATAAAATAAATATAAATTAATTATACTAATAAAAATTTCTTTTTTATGAATATGGTTTTTATTTTCTTTTATTAGAATTAATTTAAGACAGTTCTATGAATTGAAACACCTAGCATGACTTCCATGAAGTGATGTGATTTTTTTATTTCTGGTTAACAAGACTAGTAATAAATATGGATTAAATATATACATATGAGATATATCATACTATTATGATTTTGAAAAAATATATTATTATTTATATTTATTAATTCAATTAATTATAAAATTAAAACATTAATTATGTGTGGGTATTTACTATCGTCTCTATAAATGTATGTAATTAAATTTTCATAACCACATTATATGAATTATTATAAAAGTATATATAATGATGATATATGATACATACAAATTGATAATTATTATTTATATGATGAAACCAGGACTAAGGTGAAATGACAAATATCATCAAACTGAATCATTCATGGGAAATAAAATATTTAAAAACCTAAATATTAATTTTAATGATGAATGTTTTTTAAATGGGTTTATAAAAGTTATAAGGTAATGATATATTGTGTTATAAGAATTAATAGTGATTTATAATAGATATATATATAATTTAGTTTTATTATATTGTTGATTGAGAGGATATAAGAAGCAATTATGAATCCAAGGTATGGGTTTGTGTTGCAATCTCATTTTTAATAAAGATTTTTTAGTTCTAAAATTTTATTTGGGAAAACATATTTTATCTCCCTCAGAAAGTCCAAAAATTTTATTTTACTCTGGTTATTTATTTTATTTTATTATTTTCCTACCATTATCCTATATTTTATACTGAAAATAATTGAGAAAATTTTCTTTATAAAATTCAACCTTGATTCCTCTTTTAAATTTGAAATATTTTTCTTCCATATCCATGATCTGAAAATTGTTTAATATATTTCATTAATTATGAATAAATATTTAATAATGATTATTTTCAATTCAAATAAATTTATTTTCAAATGATTAAAAGGATTCATTATAATTTCTTTTCATTTGATCACATGAATTTTTAATGAAATTGGAGAAGAATATTTTCATTAAATATATTCAACAGGAATTGGTTTTCCAACCATCATGGACTTCCTTCATCATAAATTTTACATTAAATATTTAAAAATAATTAAAAATAAATACATATTCCAATTTTATAGGAATTATATAATTTAAATGTTTCTAATAGACAGGTTGTATTTTCTCTCGATTTTAAAAGAATATTTTAAATGCCTTTATAATTGAGTTATTTCATAAATGCTAACATCCTTTGAGGGTTATTATACATCACCATAAATATTCTATTATGGTACCATCCAATTTGTTTCTCTTCATGTCTTATGATGTTTTTTAAAAAAAATTATTTCATGAAACTCTTTTCATTCCCATATGTTTTTACCCTATGATAAAATAATGATTCTTTATGTTACTATGGAACATATATGTATTATTTTCATTATATTATGGTTATCCTAGAATTATATTCCACACCATTCCATTTAATAATGATTTATATCTCATTATATAATATTATCTAGAATGGGGAGTAATACATTTCCTTTAAGGGACTATGTCTACTATAATAGTCTAGGTAGTTAGCCTTAACTAATTAAATTATGAGATTAGGGATTGACAAAAATATACTATGGGACTCCTTCCATTATGATATTATTTTAAGTGACATGTGACTATGTAAATTATTTTCTATGAATATTTGTATTCCATAATATTGTGTCTTATTCTTATGTATATTCTCATGGATCAGGATTATCTATAGATAAATATTCACTCTTATGAATCTTGTAATTTGTTATGAAAAATTCTTTTGACATAAATCGTGATATTTTTCTATGATATAATATATATGTTTTTATAATTTAATATTTTTTTCTTATATTTTTATTCTTATCTTATGATAACTTGTGATCGTAGATTTATCTCCCTTATATTCCCTTACTGAGAAACTATGCTCACTTTCTTGTGATCCATTTTCCCCATGTTATAATGAAAGGTATTAAGTATGGTTTTTCTAAGAATCATTTTTTGTTGGATGATATTTCTAGATGATATTGATGATCTAGGTTGATTATGTATCTAGCCTATAGAGACCCTAAAACATTACAGTTCTGGGACATGTATTATTATGTCATGATTTGAAAATTTATCTAAAATGATGTAATATTTATATATGTAATTATTTTTCCATATTACGTATTATATAATTCTTAGGAACTTTTATGGAAGTGGAGTGGATAATATTGATGATAATAAATTTTTATTTATAAAATTTTGTAATAAACATCTTCATAGAGAAACTTGGTTTTCATGAGAGTCTAGGTATGAGAAGGGAAAATGTATCTTTTTGGATATCGAGTTTAATTTTTCATAAAGGATAAAATTACCATAATGGGTATAGAAAGTAATTTCCTTATATAATAATTATAAATATTCACATATATGATATACATGATTATATATTTACTAAATGATATCATTACCTATGATTGGTTTTTAAAAAATTTTCCAGTGAACACCAATTCTTAATATAGTAATTGAAATATTTTAGGAAATATTTAGTCAAAAATCATTCATGAGTTTTTTTTATAAATTTAATATCGTAAAATATATATGAGAAATAATAGTTCCACATAATCAAATATTTATAATGTAACAGTTTTAATGAGATTTTATTTGAGTCTTAATAACTCTTCAACAATATATTATAGTAAAAATAGTTTTAATAAAATTTTCAATACTAATTGGTGAATTCATTTTTTCATATTATAAATCTCTCTAAAAAGATTAAATTTTTATCCTAATGGATCTAGTAATATTGGAAATATATTATAGTTCCTGAATTCATGGGGGTTTTAATTATTGAAATTATAATGAAGGAGAATATAAATTGTAAAAATGATGTGGTCTGAGACATAGAGTTATATAGGATGAATCATCTTGTGTTTGGAGGGGGTGGAGAGGTTTTTAAAGATAATTATATTTTAAATTAAATCAATATAGTCTTTTAGTTCCACAATTAAAAAACATATCTTAATATGGACGATATTACTTAAGTGAAGAAGGGACCAGAAAATAGGCATTTGGACGCTAGAGGTGCGAGAAGATGTGGTACACACATTACTATGATGACCATGACAAGATCCCTACGTAAATGAAATGATTTTTTAGGTGTAAATTATTTGATGAAAAATACATTAAGGGGATACCAATTTGTCAGATGATTTTTTATAAACTGAGGAATATATATTTATAAAGAACATTACTCAATCCAGTTTCACAATGGAGAGAATACCCTCCTAAAATTAGTCAATGAACTCCATAATTTGATGAAATAAATGATAAATAATATTCATATGGAATTTTTATTTAATTATAGACATCTTATGGGAAAAATCAATTTTATGGGTATACCACTTACCTATTATATTTGGATTGATTTATTTGGATATAAAATAGGATAAGCCATCCATATATATTACAATTCTATAAAGAAAATATTTTTTAATGAATTATAATGGGTTAAGGTACCATTTATATAACACTCCAAACTTTATCACAAATTAAACTATTTGTGCACCTAAATCAATAAGATTCAGGGGAATCACCACTTCAAAAACCCTTTTTGAAACCATATGAAGAGGTTGAGAATAAGTCTCTATGTGAAAAGTTCAATTCCTAATTCAATCTAGTGGTGTGTCAAAGATCACCATGCACCAAAACAATTCCCCACTTTTATCTAAATATTAAATGAATTTTTTTAAGGTAAAATCCAAAATAATTTAACATCCATGCAACTCTTTTAGCCATGTGTCCTTGGGATTCAAATGTGTTAAGTATACAGATAGATATAACTCCCCCGCCCACCCCAATACCGTGAATAAGTATGGTTTCCCCACCTAGAGAAAGAGATAAATTATCTAAAACCTTAAAGATCTATATATTCATTGAATTAACACGAATATCATTACTCAAAATTGAAACAAAACAACCATAACTTCATTGGTCATCAAAAAAGTAAAATTCACCAAGTATTCCCTTTGCATGTCCCCAAAATGAGACATCCACTCAATTCACCATATGGGTATGTTTAAATTTCAGACTTATATGTGGGGTGAAAATTCTATTTTAAATATAGTATTTATGAAAAAATGAAATTATTGAATACCTATTTCATGAGGACACAAAAGTATGAGTTCTAAAAAACTAAGCATGTCCCATGATTTGAGGAAACCCCCACTTTTTGTGTAATGTAACCATCATAGTTGAGTGAAATATATATAAATTAGGATAAAAAGGGGATGTAAATGTATAATCCTCAAGTTTTGTGTTATGATTTTTAAATTATTCACTTTAACACGTTATCCTTTATAAATGATTACTTTCACCTACAGGGTGTTTCTTTTACCCATGTTCATCTCATATAGACCAAGGTATATTATATATTTCCATAGGGGAGGAAATATACATCTATTATATCCATCAATACTAATAAACCCATATGTGTTTCCTTTATGTTCCCAAAACATATTATATGTTATCCTCATCTATATAGTTACCAACTATTCCATGGCACTCGAACAACAACACACATCGGGATGATTCAAAGTTGTTATAAGTTATATTTAATGGGATTAATGTATTTACACATCTTGGTTGAAACCCCATCCATTCTAGTGATTCCATTGAATATATTTAAATTCTTATCATTTTTTCCCTATTATCCCCAGCTTAAATGTATACTATATTCAAGGATTCTCTAGGGTAATTCCATCCTCACTCTTATATGTCTCAATCTATCATGGTCTAATTTTTGAGTCTCATTTTAATATTCAATAGGACATGGATGCTACCAATGGTATTCCTTCTTGGTGTTAACCCCACAAAAACCCCTAGTTCATTTGAGAATATAAACATCATAAGATTCCAATATATCGTATTGGTTATGACTCATAAAATTCACCTATAAATTTAAACTATCAAAGTGGTTCAACCATAAGTCCTACAATAAATCAATTTTAATGAATATTTCACCCTTTAGTCATACAACTATAAAATTATACAAAATGACTCATTGAAATGAGTTACATTCCATAAAAATATAAATCACATTGGTTGTAGTCATATAACTATAAACAACAAGACACAGTTTGTCTATGTCATTGAAACAGACTTTACATGATATGTTGTTTATTGAAAATTGATCTTAAATTAAAAAAACAAATTATTCAAAGTTATAAGACCTAAAAAATTCAATATATTGGTCTATATACCATGATCATAAAATTAACAAAAATTATTCCTCATCATAAGGAATTACTATGATAATAATTTCCAATTCCACTTTACACAAAACTATATAGTATGCCTTGCTCATATGACATTAAATATAAATATTTACCCTTATTTCATTAAAACAATTCATCCTCAATTACAAATAACCATCCTAAATTCATATTATACAACAATACAATGTGATAACAAAACATAGGGTTTTTGGTTCCACCATTAGTGATATATAAAAATTAACTCTATATGATAAATCCCATCACTCTGAGATCGTTTTCACCTTATAAAACCAATTTTCTTCCCATGATTAAAAAACTCATGGGTAACCATTAATTATTCATAGGATACCATAAATCCCAATATAACCATTTACCTTCTTAAAAAGAAAAAATATATAGTGTAACCATGATGTATTATAGAGATTTCTTAAATCCTTGTTTAACAATCCACCTTAATCTATAAAAAATACTCTAGATTAAACTTTAAGTATAAATGGGGCATATAAATCCTTGTATAACAACTAGTTTTCATATATATTAAAAAAACTCTAGTTCAATCCTTTTGTATTCCTAGGGGGCCTTAAAACCAAGTGTTAGCATTAACCTTCAAATATGGAATAAAACTATAGTATAACACTTATGTGTTAATAGTGGTCTTAAAACAATATGATAACAATTAATATCCATGGATGACACTAAACTATATAATAAATATTATTTATTCTTATGGGATAATAAATCCTAATTTAATAATTAACCTTCAAGGATTAAATAAATCATTGATTCATCCCTTTTTTATTCCTAGAAAACCTCAATTCCCAATATATATATTTTCCCTCCAGGATTAAAAATACTCACCCTTATGTCATACAGTGGAAACATAAATCCCTACATAACCTTCCACCTCCTTGTATAGAGAAAAACTCAATTATAACCCGTAAGACATATCTGGGGAATGTAAACTCCATTTTAAACCAATTCTCCTTCCTAAATTGTGAAATACACTAGAAAAACCCATATGTAGCCTCATGGGACCCCAACACCAAGAAACATTCAATCAACCTTCATAGAAGTAATAAAATTCTATGTTAACCTTCAATTATTCCTTAATAAACATAAATCTAAGAATAACCCATTCATATTTTCTGATGAAACAAAAATTCTTTTTTCACATGTAGATATTCCAAGGGGACCATAAATCCCAATGTAAACATATATTTCCGTAGTAAACACAAGTTGAAAAATTAGCACATAACCCTTACAAATATGGTAAAATCCAAAATGTATGGTTGGTAAAATATGCCATATAGGGTTGATCTATTTAATATTTAGGGTGGAATACAGAACGCATTTGTTAAATTCGTTATCGTGTCGATAATAAAGTTAAAAAAATTATATATTTAATTATAAAATTAAACTATTTTTATATAACTTAATAAAAATTAAAAAAAATCAATAGCTACAATTATTCTTAGACTAATACTAATAAATGACATATATGATATTTAGTTACATGTACATAAATATATTTATATATATTAAATTTGTAAAAAATAAATATTTTTAATTCAATAATATATAAATAAATATTAAATCATATAATAATTAAATTTTTCCTGTTGTTGTGTCATTAAAACTAAGAACTAACATATCTTATTTATTAATCATGTAATAGGTTCAATTATTGTTCATTATATGTTATCATTTCCAGTCAAAAAATTTCCATCCCTACACCAATATAACCTAATTCAAATTCATAAATTACATAAAACAATATCATATCCTCTATGTATTCTTAGGGTGCCTTAAATCATAGAAAAAATCACTCCTCTTATTATATGGTTGGAAACCCAATATTATTCTAATGACTTCATATAAGAACCAAAAATTTTATCATAACCCAAGTCTTCATCGTGGATGGCCCAAAAATACAATAATAATTTGGTCTTTCTATTAGATAATAATAGTTAATGTAATATTCTAACTCTCTAGTTATTAATTATTGATCTGTAAATTTATGTTTTTATATAAGATCGCTTACATGCTATATAATGGAGAACAACATAAGGAATGATATTTTAGTAAACACTCAGGCCCAAGGACTTGACCATATGACTTACCCCTCACCCCAATGCCCTTACCAACCATCACCAATGGTGGGGAAAAATATATGCTTTTTTATGAGTGTAGTAATGTTTATTTATGATGATCTAGTAGATTATTTCACTAGTAATGAAATAGTGAATCAATGATATATGTCTATGATAAAAAAATCACACTAAATGAACTCAGGACAACATTTCTAGAATTAAACTAAAAAAACCATATCTACATCATCATGGATGATAATAAATTCTATGATACCTTCCTTTTTAGATTTAAAATATCATGTCAACATATATGAACATCCTCGCATAATAAGAATGATATTCACTATTCATTGAGAATAATATGATTTAATTTATATATTTTTCTCCCAAATGTTTAAGAGTAATTTTATACATTTCATGATCATTTTTAACCCTTAAATTGTGATAATAAATTTCAATAAAACTTTCACTCTTATAATTATTAATTTAAAAAACATGACTTATATCGATATAAGAGTACAGAAAATAAAAAAAAAGATTTTTTGGAAGATTTGACATTCATCCTCTTAGGTATTCAATTTAAACCCCAGTATTCTTATTTTATGCATTTATTATTTTAATTTAATTAATATTTAATCATAATTTGTGTAGACATAAATATAAAAAAACAATGTTGAAAACTAAATTAATTTCATTACCTTTGAATGATATTGACTAATCGTGAATGTTTATTTATGATATAGATTTCATACATTCATGTTTATTATGGAAAAAAAACTAATAAATGGTATTCTATTAAGGGATGTTGAACTTCTATAGATTCCAACCATTATAGAGTAGCTTTATTGTTATTAGTGCTTTTGATACTTCTAATCACCATTATACAATGACAAATACATATGATCTAGTTTCAATAACTTCTTTAGATTCAATGGACCAATTCATTATGTACACTACCAATTTTCATTATCAACAGATGTCCAATGCACTATTACAAGATTTATGAAGGATACTATGATCCCAATATTCACAATGGTGATAAAAACATTTTATTCTATGATGTTCTGTACAAAAATATATATTTATAGTAAAATAGAGTGTTGGAAGACCCCACAATCACATAAATTAGTTTTGGGATCCTATCATCCAAAAAAATTATCATTATAAATATCTATCTAAATGTGTTCAATTAGAACTTTATTCATAAAAATGACTAACTATGAGTCATTTAGCAGGTCTCTAAATGATTACCAAGAAAAAAGGGGAATATCACATTAAAGAAAATCCATTATGGTCAAACTTATAGTATTCAATCCACTCATTAATGCCAAAACGTCTAATTTTATTCACTTATTAGAGTGTTATATTTTAGGATAATTTAGGGTAATAATTGTATAGGGGACCTTGGTAACCACCATATATACATTGGAAATTCCACCTGGTGACCCACTTCCCCAAAAGAAAAATACTCATTATGGTATTCCAAACCATGGTTTTATAAAAAACCCTATTATAGACTCTTCTCATGATTATTTTGAAAATCCCTAACTAGGGGAAAATTTCATAGATACATTGATTATCTCACAAAAGACACAAACAATAGGTTTTCACTACTCCCCTAACACCCTAATGAAGCATGAGGAATGGAAATGTTTTTTATACCACTATATCACAAATTCTATAGTAGATCCCATGATTCATGAGAATAATCAATCTGAAATAAATACTAGAATCCATCCTATAGTCCCTTCCTATAATCATTTTCACATGCCTTGGGATTCGAATTTCTAACCTATTCTAATCAATTCCTATGTAATCCATATTTGAAAAATTATAACCATGTATCTATATATTAAAAAATATTCAAGATATAGATAATTTAATCTTCTAGGGATAGGATCTCATAAAACCAAGTCTAACCCTTCTATGAACATCACAATTAAATAAAAATATCCCATTTAAATTAATACATGCAGTAATATAGCACTTTTTATCAAATTAACACCAAGATCTTTTTAATTAATGAAATGATAAAAATGTCCATTGTGAATCACTCAACATCGACAAGGTGGTTGGAATAAGATTCTTGGTATCTACAAAAATCATTGATCATCTCATTCATGGTAAATGTTATTTGGTGACATGTGGAAAGGATTATTTTATGATAAAATATAAATTATGTACGACCCTCTATCTACAAACCAACATATCAATCCTAAATTTATTAGGGAGGAACACATTCCTTTTATATGTCAAAACTTATGGGTAACACTCAAACTTTTATGTTATTAGCATATATTGTATCTTTAATATTGATTATATCAATATAATAGATGAGTGATGAATGACAGTTTACTAAAATACTCTTCATGTTTCAGGGGAATATAGAGTACTTCAAGAAATAATTTTGTCTCTAATATTTCTTTAGGTGTAGCCTCAAAGAATCCAAATACATTATAAGTAATTCATCCACTCAAGTGTTCATTAGAGGATGTGGAGATAAACCACTTCATTTCACCCCACTTGAACATAAATGGTAGTATCATTATAGTTTAATCATGAATCCACCTCAAGATTATTAGTAGAGAAGAAATGGGTTGTTTTATCCAATGTTGGTACCGCAAACACATCTTAAAATAATAACAATTGGATACCACAATACAAAATTACCATACCTCGTATTTAAAATAGAAAATATAATAGATATCAAGTAATTTTCCTCCTCATTTTGATGTTCTCCAAGCAGTTTGTGGAGCCCATCCTAATACCTTTGAGGCTCACCATGGAATGGATGCCCTCTATAGTGGTTATCCCTCAACTAATACTATTTGGATTAGAGGTACTTAAAATTCAATTCACCCTGCATTTGTATATTTCCATTATGTGATCTTGGGAGAGGAAAGGATTCATAGTTATCAAGGTGGTATACCAAAGATAAACCCATCTGATTGAAATAAGGGTATATTTGTCGTAATGAAATATCTAGATCAAAACTAGATATATCAATGGTGATGAATCAATAAATAAAATCAAATCTCACAAGTTGGGGAATCCCCCATAGATAGTATGAAATATTATATTACCACTTGGAACATTCTTAGTAGAGATTAATTATCATTACATCAAAATAACTTCTCATAGATTATAAATCATTTCACTATTGAGAATTCCATTATACATTATGGAAAAACTATATTTGGGTAACAATATCATAAAACCCTTTTATTAATCTTCCTTATATAACTAATACTGATGAGAATAATGATGAGTAAATTCAACTTGATGAAGCCTCTTAGTTTATAGTTGAATACAAACATGTAGTCCTCATAGAATATACCTTAATAAATGTCGTTATAGATAAAATAGTTGATTCTCTATAAACTGAGGAATACGATGAACCATGAATGGAAGAATACAAACTAGAAAACATAACTCATTAAAAAATACTTGAAGAATGTAAAACAACATGAAAATATGTGAACGACCATGAAATTAGAAACACTCTAAACCAACATATAATACATTCATTGAAGGTTGTTAATAAAGATAGGGATAAAATTGTTTTGATTCATTTAACCTACCCATTACCTAAAAAAATAGGGAAATTGTTCATGGTGGAATAGATCACTATGTTAAGTGAAGTAAATGAAAAATTGAGGTGACTAAACATTTATCTCTACTGAGGGAATATTCAAGGATGTGATCTTGCCATAGAAAGAAATTCCCGAACACCGTTTGATCCACAATGGTAGTAAGGAACACATAATATAATATGATACACCTGACCACTAGATGGGTACTAAAAAGTATCAACTTATTCAAATAAACATTTTCTATCTGGGGAACTAATAATTCACCCATCATAAACCTTAAATATTTAATTTTTTCTATCTATCAGACATATACCTCTGTATTTGAAGTTTCATTTATAAGAGATATTCTAATTACCATTTTGACTCAACCAAAATTCCTGGAATCCATGAATATACTCATATATTATGAAAATAATTTTTATCATAAATTGATTTAAATGTCTCTACCACCAATAATATTTAGAAAATCAATCATCACATCCATCAACATCATGGGAGACTTTGACAAGTCTATCACATATTTCACCACTTAGTGGGGTTAGAAACTAAAAAACCATGAAAAATATGAAGATAAAAAACATCCCTACATATTCCATAATGTTTTTTTCCTTTCAATTATCTAGTAATTTAATGTGTTCAATGAGTCCATTTATATTTTTGATGGTCTCAATTGAAAATTCCATAACCAGTTCAGTTTATCAATGAGAAATAAAAGAATCATCAACATTTCTAGTTACAATTTTGTACACAAATATGTTGTATCTAACATTTATTCATGGTTTTATGGATTAACATATTCCATTAAGAAATAACATACCTAAGAGTATATTTCAAAAATAAATATATAGAAAACAAAAAACATGTTTTATACTATTAAAAACCCCTTTTCAAAAAATTTATTAAAAATATAACGAAATTACCGCATGATTGCAAAAAATGAAAATGGAATGAAAGGATCCATGTCACCTTGGTTGAGAAATGTGATCCACCTATATGGTATGGAATCTCTCACAAGTGTAGGGAGCACAATCGGCCTACATAGTATTCCTATGCACGTCAAACCTTTGTATAAGGATAGTGTGATATATCTAGAAGATAGACAACTGAAAAAATACATCATTACCCATTTTTTTATGTTTTCCTATTAATTGGACACTAGGGTTGCCCATTTGACATGATAAGAAGATGAGAAGAAGCCTCAAATATTTTATCACCAAAGTCATTTTCCCAGGTCCTCGTAACATTATAGGTAGATCATCATGTCTCAATAGAAGAGGAAATTAATGGGGGTTATTGGATTAGAGTTCCTCTTTTTTTGAAACACAAAAGACTTATACAGGGAGACACATCCTTATTGTCTAAGAGCACTAGGAATAAGTCCCCTTATCGAGCCCAAGAAAAGAACAAGACCCATCCAAATTCAAATAAAGAGACATGTGGATCCTTGATTAAGGCTTTTAACAAGTGTTATTTTCTGATTTTAGAATCACCCAAGAGTCATTTTCATCTCACTCAAGTATACCATGTGTGAAAAACTATTAGTTTTCCCAGGTTTACTCTATGAGAAGAAGATTCATGTCATCTAGGCCCACCCTACTAGAGACTCTATTCCTCTCTCCTAGGTCCACCTTTATTAATACTCTCTTTGTCCCACCCAATTCTCACCTATGTGAGGCACCTTTTGGTTTTTATTTTGTTTTATCAATGTAATGGAACCTCTTTTCATAGAATCCCCATCTGAGGGGACCAAGTCATTAATTCCTATAGAGCATAAAAATATGTGTAATGAGAGGAAAAATCACATCTCCACGTCCTCTAGATTATAAAATCATGTGGTAATAGATTTCACAGATTTATCCTACCTAATAGGCGGGATCATTAGATTGTTCTCAATTATAAATTCCCATTGTAACTAGTATTCAATCCATAGTCATAATGATGGGACCCCATTGAGGAAATGAAGGGGGACATGGTAACATAAAATACCTATCTCAATACTTAAGTCCAATGATTGACTCTACCATCATCAAATAGTGGAAGAGTAAATATTACACTAGAGAATCCCTCCTGATATAAGACCTTATTATTTCATGTGGTGTATTCCTCTACATTCTATATCCCCAATATCATCCACCAGTGGTGATGAAGATTGTGTAGTTTTTCAAATCATTCAAATCCTTTTTTCATACAACGAGTATGCCTCTTGTGGGATTAGAGATTATTGAGGATTATGAAATCCACACGATCAAATACCTATCATGGAGGAAGATCTTCTAATGTTCCATATACTAACATATGGAAAACTTGAGTCTTCCTAGATGTTGATAAATTATTTAGCACCCCACTATGTGTATTAAAACTAGTAATATTATATCAAGAAACATTAAAATCTCAAATCTATATTTAAATGGTACCTTTCATTAGGGACATTGAATACATACAGATAACCCAATTGATGGATAATATCGGATAAATATAGATGATTCTAAACATAATACATGATAATTATTTATTTTTAATATAAGGGAGACCCATTCTATTTTGGGGATTTAATAAATTATTAACAAATTTGTATTAAATCTATATGATAGTTCTGGAGTATGAAATAATTCACCCCCCACCCCAAGGTGAAATAAGATCAAAATTCCATCCTCTCGACCAATGTAACACCCCAATAATTGTGGGATCCATTGAACAATGACATCTACCTTTAGAATGTAGGTTCTTGAACCATCTTAAAAAAGATAATAGGTTGGTGTTTCTAGTTCAAAAAATATGACCAGTTTGAATCCATCTACCAAATATATTAAAATATGTGTCTAATGTAATGTTTTGTTCCAGAACTACCACAATATTCCATTCAATCCCTAGGTGAATTTTGGTAATGGAAAATAGTGCTGAAATCAACATTAATCCTTAGCCAATTTGATTGTTTCACAAACATGTTAGTGCCCTATCATGATCTCATAAAATGAAAGTAGGACACACATGGAACTAAAGTAGTTGATTTTTCATGTATTCATTTAATGGAATTATTTACTAACTGGTATTTTTTATTTTTTGTGTATATCCATGATCTTTCCAAAATAACTCCATTAAGTAAAATGGTGTCTTACCGTCATACCAGAATGTACACATTGACTAATATAATATTTGTGTCCTCAACTTACCCATGGTAACTGTTTCCAACCTAGAATCTTAATACCTAGATTTCAAATACACTGATTTGATAGTACCACCACAATCCTACATTCCTGACTCTGGAGGTCACATGATAGGACCTTTATCACATGAATCCCCTCCAACTATCCACTCAGTGATATCTTGTGAAATAAAAGTAGATTAAACTAGTGTCCATTTCAAAAATAATTCAGTGCCTTTCCATAGAAGACATCAATAGATTCATCCATTATCTTAATTATTTTGGTCGATAGTTCACCAATACCTTATCCAAAAATAATAGGTTCAAAAAAAAGGAATCCTTCTTGAAGCCGCCATTGTAAATGTATCATGGAAAAAAGTCCTCATCATGATGAGGAAAACACACCATAGAGTCCAACTTAGGTCATTCAAACATGGGAAGATAGAGTAGCCTGTTAAGGTAAGTAATCAAACAATTGGGCATCTTCCCACAACCCTATTAGTGTGTAAGAAGCATGTCAATAAAACATGGTGGAAACTTTTGAGAAGATGAAAATTATTTCCCATGCCCATCAAACCGTCCAACATTGTTTTCCAGAAGCCAAATGAACCCACCAACAAAATATGGCCGAAGTCAACAAGAAAATGAAAATCTTTTTTCTTGTCTATCAATCCTACAAACATGATCTAGAATCACTCATAAAAACAATTCAGAAAATTATATCAGTAATTCGAGGTTAAAACCATATCTATACCCCAAAAACTATAATATTATTAGAAACTAATTAAATGAAATAGATAATATGAGAAATCCTACACCCCTAATCCAAGAGAATAATGGGAATATATCATTATTCTTGGTGATGACTCCACTTAACATATCTTGAAAATGATGAAAGGGATGTAAAAAATTATTTCCAACATCTTAGAAACATTTTAAAATATAATAATAGTAGTAGTAGTGTTGAAATGTTGAATTAAAACTCCATCTCATAAAATGGGGCCACTCATCCGTGTAATTATAGGGTAACTATATAGAATATGAATATCATTTTTCTCATATTGGAGGGTCATTAGAAAAATCCCATGATAAATGGATAATAATATTAGGTGCATATCCCATTTCAAATAGGATGTCACTGGTCTATCCTAGTGGAAACTCTAGGACATGCATATATCCCTCAAAAAGTTCAATAAATATGCCAAAATTTTCCAGAAACCACAACAGATCCCCAATAAAACTCACTGAAATAGACCCCCATATCTGAAAGTCATTATCGGAAGAAAACATCCCCAATAACCCATAATATAGAATCCTAAAATAAGGCTCACCAAAGGAGATTGTAAAATTAAGATCTTGTTTAAAAACATACACTTATCAATGCTTGTGTTCTTGAATCCCACATATGTTTATCTATAGCATCTCGGGATCTCACTCATCTTTAAAAACATATTATATATAATAGTTTCAATTGAAAAGTCCCTACCAATAAATCTTTATACAAAAAATTATGGAGGTCCACCCTTGGCATCTTAAAAGAAAGGCTTACTTAATATCCCTAATCCAATTGATCACGAGAACCCACATCCTAGTGATATTTGTTTAAACCCTACTCATTTCTTGATGATAATATGTAAACTAGTCTTTACCATGTTATTATATTCCCTAAAGTTCCACCCCATGTAATACACTACTATAATTTCCATTTTAATCGGACTTTAAGAAGTGATGGTTTTCCTCCCCATGATGGAATTCTCTTCAAAGGATTTCTCCACCGCAATAGTTCAATTCATCCTGAAGGTCCTACCCATAATGACTCAATATTGAGAAAGAAGTCATGTCAAGTGGAACATGGAAAAATAAGTCCATTCATGCCCGATTCCTCTTCATTGTTAAGTGACATCCATTTTCATTGGAAAAATTTCCCAAGGAAATAGTTATTCTCTAAACAATCCTTTTATCTCTTTCCATACAATACAAAAACAGATATAACTACTAACCCCACTGTCTACAATAACGAAATCAGTAAATCCCCACTTTTGGATGATCATGTGGATGAATCTCTAGATTAATAATAGGTGAATATCTTAATTATGATAATACAATTAGGTAAGTATAATATACCCATCAGGTTATGTCCATCTTCTAAATGTCAATTTTAAACTTCAAATGTACAATTAAAAGAATGCATGAATGATATCTGTTCTAACCTTTATACCACTCTTCATAATCTAAAAATGATGGTCTTAACATAGGAAGCGTATAAAGAAATTGTTAATGTAATAAAATAAATTCCTCACAGAATCTACAAGAAGGACCTTCCAGCCACACGATGTCAAAAATTTCGAAACAATATAATCATATTCAACTTGTATGCCTCATTTAATTTGAAAAATTATGCATGTTGATCATGAATGCACCATATACCATCTAAATTATGGGATTGGGTGAACATGGACATTTTAATTTTACCTCTCCCTCGGATCAGTAAATTCCACTAGAATTCAAGTCATATTATTTTATTTCATCATATATGTTATAGGATGCAAGACACATTTAACAAATATGTTTTGATAAAAATGAATTGGGCCAAAACATGTCTTATATAAATTAGTCATAATGAGAGAATGCTATAAAAATCAATCACCAGGAATTGGGAAATCTTCTCACTTAATGTAATCCAATCACCAGATACCACTAATTCCCTGGGAAAAATGTGGCTAGTGTGTAGACCTAATATTCCACCCATATCATGCTCAAATAAGGATGCACAAGATCAATAATGTATTCATGGTAGAGAAATCCCCCAAAGTATAGTAATATCCCTAGATGTATATATGGGTTATATTTAAACATCACATATTCCTTTAAGGAAAACAAATTAGGCCTAAGTCATGACAACATTCAAATGGGAGAAACCCCAACCTATAGGGATGGAAGATTTTTTACCTCAAATTCTGCAATTGATTTTAGTAATTTCCCAATAAGGAGTAACATCATAAAATGAATACCCCCAATTTTTATGTTTATATAACCTATTTCCCTCAACATAAGTTCATATAATGAAGTTATTTGGTTTTTACCTTTCATTTATCCTTTTATAAGAAACTCAAAAGGAATCCAAGATGAAAGGGAAGAGGATAGAGAATAATAACAGAATAAATCAATTTTTATGGTTTAACTACCCTTAGAGATCACTGTACCTTCAGCACATATCCTAGGCTAGTCATCCATCATATCATTCAACTACCATTACAACACCTACAATGCATTATACATTAAAGAAAATTGTTAAGGAAACTCATATAGATTTCATAGAAGATGATTCCATTGAAAAGGAGTGAGACAAGAATGACTCCATTTGGAACACATTGTATAGTAAAATAAACAACGAATTCATGTGTACCAGGAATCAAAATATCTCTAAATACAAGGGGGGGTTTCCATTAATGCTCCATCGCCACTGCCTCAATGATGTTCGGAAATGGAAAAGAGTAAGGGCGCAATAATGTTTGATAATATTTCATACATAGTTGAATAAATCATGATAGAAGATAGGTTTTCACAATATGAGATAGAAATGTAGTAGTTCATGAAGTTAAATGTAGAAAAACTCAATGGAATTGTTCTGAATGGTTGTTTCCTACAATTGGATCCTTACCTCTCCGTCCTAGATGATACCCCTCAAACCGAAGGGCTCATTTTTTCAATGAGAGTGGAGTTATATCACCTTATCAATCTTAGGACCAGATAACCTATTTATTTTGTCCCAATTGAAGTAATGGATCAAAAATTTCTTCCATTAGGGAAACAAATAAAACTGAACCATTTAAACCATAAAAGGTTAACTATTATCAGGTGTCTTCCACTGGTATTAGCGAAGCCAGAACATCAATACTGACCTATTACTTCCATTTTTTAAAATCCTTTTAATCCAAACATCCCCCATATACTTATCACTAAAATTAAGTCATTGGCATCCATAATAGAATGTGCAGAGGAATGGAACACACTAGTATAGTATAAAAGAAAGAATTACCCTAATTGGGTGGATATAACCCTTCCCCCACTAAAATTTTGGAGACCTAAATCTCTAATATTTAATGGTTTAGGGGACCCCGGGAAACTTTTAACTCGTTTTTTTTTTCATTACGATCCCATTATTATAAACCATACAAAATAAGATGTAGTTAAACATAGGCTCTTCGTAATAACATTTTATGGGATATCAATCATATGGTATACCAACATTATTGATCTGTTAATCCTAGAATGGGAATAACTCTATCTATATTTACCCTTTCAATTAATCTATAAAAAATGGAAGACAAAACACTTTAATACTAAATTTTAAAATAGTGAGAGAATTTTAGGGTCTCGTATTTCTTTTCTAGGTGGAAGGGATAGACTTAATCTAAAAAACCTATAACTCCCATAAGAATAATTTTCTTCCTCCGTATGAAAAATATTTTAGATGAGTTTAAAACACTAGTCACCATTTTTAATATTCAAGAGGGTTTTAGGAACTAGGTGTATTTTATCTGATACTAAAAGAATCCATCTGATGAACTATGGGAATTTCCTGATTAATTCGATCAAAATGAGGGAATACTATAGGGAAATATGAGGTTTCCACTGTTATACATAAGTAAGCCCCTATTCCAACTCTATCTCTAAGGCCCACACCATATCGTGTGGAACCCCCTCTTGAGCATTAGCAACAACACCCTCCTCATAGTGATGAGAAAATGGGATAGATGATTAATAAATTTAAGGGAAATATGAATATATGTATATCATTTAGATATGAGGAATTATTCAAAAACTTCATGGTGGATTTGGTGAATTATTTAATCAACTTTCCAAAACCTAAGAGAAGTGATGAAGTAAAATTTTAAGATGTCAATAACTATTTCTTCTTCCAACATAAATTGGGGAACACCATCTAAGAATGAATTTTTTTCAAATATATCCAATAAAAATGGTGGACTCTGGAAAAGTGAAATTTGGGAGACTTCCATAAAAGTGGCATGTGTTTCCATGGCTACCCTAGAGAAAAATGGTGAGTGGAAAAAAATTCATATAATATATTTGGAGGTTTTACATATTTTGATAAAAAGGAAAAAAATCAATTGACCTCCTATTACCCTCAAGGAAAATTTGAATCAGCCAAATATTTTCCTAGTTTATCCTTATGCGTCACACCAGCCTCATTAGTGATGTTGTCCTCTAGTAACCATTTTTCCAAGATGAATTAGAATTATAGAAAGAAAATTCTTGTATATAAATATGATTTTGTATGAATTCTGACACCATCACTAATTCTCTAATAATTTTTTCATAGTTCCTAGAAGGAATGGGTACCATTCAACCAAATGGAACAACAATACTTGACCTATGAGATGGAATCATAATTAGATTAATAATTGATCATTCATTCCATTAATTTCATTCACATAATGGATACATTCACCAATGATATATATGAACCTGTGTTCCATGCACCCTATTTGATATCCAAATGAAGGATCCACTAGATCTATGGGTACAGGTGTGATGCAGTTATGAAAGAACTCAATACTTCAACTACATCCCTTCTTGGACTATCTATACTACTGAAAATCATGAGAGAGCCCTCTAGAATTCCCAAAAAGTTTATGAATGTTCCCCCAAATATTCTATGGTTTTAAAAGACTTGGTTATCCAAGAATATAGATTATAGGGGATGAAATTTCCATAATGACATCGATGAGTAGGTAGGCCTATTCGGCCTAACCCTATGAGGGCAGAAGAACCATCAAATTCTCTTAAGAGGGTTGATTTGAATGCATCAATTACATCATCCCCCAGTCTTCTTATGAATGAGGATCATCATACTAGGAAGAACAGACTATTATCACACATGTATGAAATTTAAAATAAATGACCATTGGTTATGTCCTGTTTTTCAATCCCATATGCTCTATGTTTATCAAAATTCCTATATAAATCACTCATAATGTCTTTTCTAATCCCTTTGGAGATTGTAGTTAAGGCTTTTGCTGCTGAAATATAACATGTAGTGAATGATCCATTATAAAACAACATGATCATATCATTCATGAAATAAGAAAAATATTTTGTCATATGGGGACACATCATACCCTTGTATGTGTGTGGTATGATAAATTAAATTGATATCCAAAGGGAATTCATTGGTAATGGATGAGTATTAACCCTCATTATAGTTCAAAGAATCATCAAAATGGCTACAACGAGGACCACCTATCCCATAACCCTATAATTATATATATTTATGATGAAAGAAAAAAAAGACTTGCCAGAATAAATATTAGATCACAATTTTTCAAACTCATATGTAACTCATAATACCATGTTTTTTTGAATGATATGTCCTTTAATTTTCTTCTTATAATGACTTGGTTACATCAACATGTGGTTGTATTCTCATCATACCAACAATTCCCCAAGTACTACATTAATGGGAAAAATTTTACACTTCACGATGATAAATCCCTTTTGAATCTTGTGAATTGAAATATATTGATTTTGGAATATACAATAGTAAAGTGAAAACCACATGGATGATGGTGTCATTGGGTACGGTTCACCCAATGATCTCGAATTGACCGTGACCAATCCATTAAAACGAATTATTGAATAATATGTGTTGTTGATCAACCATATTGAATATATGACTCATAATTGGGCAACATATTTAACAAAATTCTTGATATGAATCATGATGACTGATCCCATTAGTGTTTAAAATACCATCAAACCTCCAAATAGTAAAAAATATCAGGTGAAAATTACCTCTTTCTACCCCATGAGATTCAATAGATCCTCACCTCATAAAATGATCATAAAATGTTGTTATACCACTAGGAGAGAGGGGAGATAATTCTTATCTATCCCACATCTCCCCTCCATATATTTAAATAAACCCTATGTTATCAGTTGAGTCAGTAGAAGCTATGTCATCTTTTGGATGTAAAAATTTTGGATCCACATCGATATCCAACAAATTTCTGTCAACATGTACTTCCACAGAGAGTGAATAAAATGAAAAGTAATATGAGGAGGAACATAAATAATTCGCCTTTAACATTCTAGGAAGGGGTATCTACCCTAATTTAAAAATTAAAAAAATAATCCTAGGTTTATTGGAGGACCCACAACCCACATTAATTAGTATATCCAAGTATCATGAAGAACAAGAGGCATATAAATCCTGTATAAAGACACATTGAGGCATTGTTTCCTATAATTACATAAAATTTCCATCCAATGATCCCAAATTATCCACTAACCACCTCATATTTCTAGAAAACCATCATGGTTACAATGAGGTGGCCAGAATGATTCACTAGACTCAAGCCACCGATATTGAGGCTAAAGATGATAATAGTATCAAGGAAAATTTTATTTTAGAAGTACACTATCCAAACATTTTATCCAAATATACTGTTAATAGATAAGTATAATTGGAAACTCTAGTTTTACATCCACCCTAGTGATCTCAACTGACATTTTTTGAAAGATAATTTCCTAGTTTCAAATAGAGAACAACTGATTGAGATATGGTTCCATATCAGGCCGTTTCCTTCGAGGATGGCTACTCATGGTGGAAACAAATCAAGATGAACCTTGAAGACGAGGACTCCACCACATTCAGATCAGCCCATGGGGTATATTTGTATCGGTTAATTCCCATTCAATTTATGAATGTTTATTCCACATACCAATGTTCCTCGCATATTGTTTTAAACCATTTTTTGGGAGGTCTTTTGATTGTTATGTTATTGATCAAGTTATTAAATATCATCAAATTTTTTAACACATTTCTAATCATGATACCATTTTCAACAAACTTTGACAACATATCCTAAAGATGAACCTATAGATATGTGATTTCAGGGTTACTTCACTCATGTTTCTCGACCTCATGGTATTCCATCGTGGCATCAAAGATGATCCTCAAAAGTAAAATGATATCCTTGACTTGTCCCATACTTCAATACTTATTCATTTTATGGTATTATGAGGAAGTGTTGATTATATTTATTGTTTTATAAAAAAATCATAGGAATTCCTTTTTCCTTCACTAGGTTAATGGAAAATGGGGTTAAATATTAGTAGATTGAAAAATATCTTGAAGGATTGAATAGTATTAAGAAATATATTTTTATTCCACCATGGTTGATTCCATCTATTGAGGGGAATCCACTCTTTTTTTTTTGATATTCCGGAAAAAATATTGGGATATATCCCCACACAAAATAATTATGATTATAATGAAACTAGTCTCTATTATCTCAATTAGACCACGATCGATAACGAGACCCATTATTTAAATATTGAGATGATATTTCTTCCATGAATCTTCAGGGTTTGGAAGTTAATGAACTACCTAAATACCATGACATCTACGTGATATCTTTTAATAACCCACTTAAATACATCCTTGGTCTTCTAATGTTTATTGGATGTTTGGAACAGTGATTGTTTATCATGTAGCACTTTGAAATTTAGTTTGGGACACATAAATTAATAAAAGGATATTAATTTTTATAATTTATTTTATAATTTCATTTGGATATACAACATAATTTATTGATGATTTTCTAGATGAATCGATCTTCACTATCTAAGATGGAATATATATATATATATATATATATATGATATTTATGTTTAAGTTTTTTCCGGAATGATAACAAGGAAGAGAGTATAGGACCATAATCTCAATAAATTCATTTTTGGAGTTGTGATCATCTTCCCACCAATGGAAATATTCCCTTAATAATTCTTGTTGTTAGAAGGATTTCCAAACAATAAGTAAAAAATATTAGGTTCTCATTGTTGTTCTAGAACCGCCACTTCGAACTCTAGTGGACTACTTGATAGAAAATTAAAATTCGGATTTGGTAATCAAGAAGATCAATTGTTATTACACTATTAGGAAAGAATATATGACCCCCACCCCAACTTGACTATGTCTTAGAATGAAATGATTTATTCCAATCAAATCTTATTTTGACTCCCATTATCACAGGATTACCAATTAGTTGTATTAAAAACTATGATGCTATGGATTTGGAAGATCCAAACCTTCATGAAATAGTCATCTGATTTTTGAATCGTTAAATGGTATCATGTTTTGTACATATTGAAATAGATGAAATAAAATTATTTAATTCCATCCCAGGAAGAGACTGTCTTGAAACTGGTTGGATGATTTCCAATGTGTATTACCATAAAAATAGAGTGTTTTCATCAAAGAAATATTGAAAAAAGAACACCCAATGTGACAACCGGGTTCCGGTGACAGCACAGCCACCCCGCCTTAACATGGTCGTCAGGTCCTGGCCTACCAGGTACCACCAGTTTCCCCCGCAGACACGTGGGGCCCACCTCATGGTCCACCCATGTGCCCGAACGGGTCATCTGACTAATGATAGTCCCCACATGCCAACACATATCCTTTCCAGTGTGTTTTGTCCTCTCACACACACCCTGATAAACTTCCCAGGAGGTCACCCATCCTGATCACTACTCTAGGCCAAGCACGCTTAACTGTGGAGTTCTAATCAGGTAGGCTCCCGAAAAGGAAGGTGCACCTTGTTGACATGAGTCATATCATTTAGTCATTTAACCCTTTATCATTTGGGGATGTTACAATCACCCCCCCTTTAGAGCACAACGCCCTCGTTGTGGGCCCTACATCACATCTCATCCCAGGCAGTGCACTGCACTTAAGGCTGGGTACCACCTCTGATACCAAATGTGACAACCAGGCCCCGGTGACAGCACAGCCACCCCGCCTTAACATGGCCGTCGGGTCCTGGCCTACCAGGTACCACCAGTTGCCCCCGCAGACACGTGGGGCCCACCCCAGGGTCCACCCACTTGCCCAAACAGGTCATCTGACTAATGATAGTCCCCACAGGCCAACACATGTCCTTTCCAGTGTGTTTTGTCCTCACTCACACACACCCTGATAAACTTCCCAGGAGGTCACCCATCCTGATCACTACTCCAGGCCAAGCACGCTTAACTGTGGTGTTCTAATCAGGTAGGCTCCTGAAAAGGAAGGTGCACCTTGTTGACATGAGTCATATGATTTAGTCATTTAACCCTTTATCATTTGGGGATGTTACACCCAATGATGAGAATCTAACATTAAATGGTATGAAATCCCAAATCACCATAAATTTCACTATTATTTTTGATTCTATGGAGTTATTCCTAAGTCTATTCAAGGAGAATCTGTTATTTTTTTTATGGAATAAGTGCATATCAGAACGTATGGGGCCCACCATGTAGATTTCATGATTTCCTATCTAATCTATAGGTTGGATATTTCTATCCTTCAATGGTACATGACTGCATCAAATTCACCAAAAAGTTTCATTCGTTCAAGGTGAAAACCACCTTCATCCATCAACTCCCACAGTTATTATACACTACCAAATACTAGTGGACATTTACCATATGAGGAATGGATATTCATGGGTCGTATCCCCCAGCTATAGACAATATATTCAATAACATGATCACTACTAAAAAATTATTCTTTATATATTTTGTTGTTGTTCCCCTCAAATAATTCAATACCAAAAGCATTATCAGCTTCATGAAAGCCAAAATCATTACTAGATTGGGTATCCCTCGTATGAGTATATGGAAAATAGAACCAATTTTTTTTTTAAGTTGGAAAATATTTATTGGGAGCATAATATCAAGTCTTACCATTCATCTCAATATCATAAAATGGATAATCGATATATGGAGTCCTTTATAAGTACCTTATCAAACATCTTATAGAAGATAGTGGATAAAGATAAAATCACTTGGTATGAAAATCTCTTGAATGCCTTGAGTGATTGTCGGACTAAGAACTACAATTCCACACTTTAATTCTGATATTCAATGGAAAATGTTATAGATGAAATCCTTCCTATTGAGGTCTAATATCCATCTCTTCATGTTTCCATATGAGATCAACTATCTTCGGATGAAAAATCCCAAAAAATGGTTAGATGAATTGGAGTGAATCAATGGGAAAATATTTATTACTTTTCATTACATATAGGTCCACTAAATTCGAATAATATAGAATTTTAACAAGAATTTTTTCCACCTCTCATTTTTATAAGGATAACTAGTAAATGTCCTCAAGACCGAGAAGATAACAAGGAAGAAACCCTTAAATCACAAGAAATTTTTGGAAGGACCTTATTCCACACACATGTTCCACTAAATAATAGATTATTCCATGATCTTTATGGATCTAGATCTTATTACAGGCCATACCAATTCATGTTTTCCCATGAAATACTTTGTGTAATAATTTCATGGTCTTTATCAGAAGACCTTAAAAGGCATTACATGGGGTCCAAGTCATACCACATAAAACTATAATTCACTATATTTCAAGAAGTAAGAATCTAAAATACATAACCATACTTACTAGTAATAAGATGTCAAACTATACTATAATTGTGGTTCTATGTGACATAAAACTACATGGTTTATATCCTTATCGCAAGATGTAAAAATATATGACATTTCTGTCTTTTCATGAAATGATCAAAATCATTGTTTCTATAATCCCACCACACCCTCATTCCAAATATATTTGTGGATGGATTTTTATATTAATGGGATACATTGTTATTCCTAGACCTTATTCCCTTATCCCATTCACAAATAATGGGAAATGATCCTTCTCCTACATGAAAAAACAAATATATGCAGGGAACAACACAATCCATGACCAATGATGGTAGAAAAATATTCCTTTATTCTTGGAAATATTTCATCGACACTTCATACTCCTTGTACATAGAAATTTTGGAAGTCGTTAATATTTCATTGTCTATCGGTGATAGATTGTTTGATAACATATGACTCCTTTTCTTGATCATGCATTGATATGCCTTGGTCTGAATTTCAATAAGTGTTCCCCAAAAGTAATGTCAACCATACAAACCTTTATCCTAATGAGAAACATCCTTCATCTACATAACTACTAAAAATATAATCTAGGAAAATGATTTTCAAATGTGCTTGGTGGTCACTCCTTTCATACTTTTCCCATACCACTTATCCTAATAAAAGAACCCCAAAACTCATGGTTTAAAATTTCCTTCCATATTTCTGAAGTATGTGATAAAATCCTTGGAACTATAATCTCTATGTCACTTAAATTTTTCAAATTTATGATCCAGGTAACATGACATAAAATTTAATGGCACCATTCATCTTTACCTCACTATGTAAAGCTTCATGGAAAATTTCCCTCTCATTCAAAGTTATACAGTTCCTGAGAACTTTGTACGATGTAAATATTATTCAATGATATACATAGGGACTCCAAGATATAATATCATAGTTTATAACAAATATAAAAATATTCTCATTATGCTATCAATGACCAAGATCTTTATGGTAGAGAGTCCAATGTGGGGTTTCACCCAACTCTACAATCTTTATTTTAAAAAATTCCCCCACTCAGCATGTCGGTCAAACCCATCCATGGAATGTTCAATCTAGGAATCATGTTGGTTTTGATTCTAATCCTATTAGGATACGTAATGGCTCTAATATTCTACAACTTGACCCAGACACAATGTTTAAAAAAAATCACCCTCCATGCATATGGGATAGAACTACATAGCATTTATTTTCCCCATTATTGGTTGATTTCAATATAAAATCTCCCTTCCAGACTCAGGCTCCACCCTAACACAAATCAAAATTTGTGTCTATAGAAATAAATATCTCCCTGATATTTCCTTAGAAAATGATAACAGAATTAGTAATACCATAGGAAACCTATGTTTTGACTATAAATTGATACTCCTCAGTCTAGAATAACATAACTCTCCCCCAAATGGAATGTCAAACAGAAAAACCTTAATCATTAGGAAAAACCTATTAAATCTATGTAATCCCTAACAACATGATGATGGAAAATTATTTCAAAATATAATCCATGGTCATTAGCTGCATATATATCCCATATTAATTTATGGATCTAGATTCCCCCATATTTTAGTCTACACCATTCCCTCATCATGCCAAAGAAAATATGGAACATTTTTTTTAGATCACCACGAAATGTAAAATCACTAATTCATTATTAAAATGTAAATAACATTAAATTTTATCCCTCAAAATCCTTTTTAAAAAATGATAAACTACATTGTTTATGTTCTTGTCTCATGATATTAAATGACATGATGGTTCAACCCTCATCTGGGAGGATCCTTCTCTTCTGGTGTCGATCATCCACCGCATCACTCTAAAGAGATGTGTACAACTTATTTCTCAGGTCATCAAGCCACATAGTGATTTATAGGATCCTCCATTTGTTCCCAGCCATATATAAATAAAAATTACCCCCATATTTGAGTTAGATAAATATGTAGACATGGTCACCAAGAATCACATGTGGATTGATTCTCACCCCATTGAGGTACATAGTGATTACTATAATATCCATAAGCATTCCCCAACCATTTGTAGTAGAATTTATCATACTAGGGGACACATTTTCTATACTATGAATGATACAACTTAGTCAGGATCTACATAAGTCCCCCAAACTTCTTGTCATTCGTATGCACCTTCATCCTCTGGGGAAAACACTTATATCTCTATACACCCTAAAAGTACGTGCTAGAAACCTTTTTTAAAATAGGATATATGGTCACTCTTTGCACACTTTTCCCATATCAATTATCCTTTATTTTTTCAAAAAGTGGTGACATGAATTGGTCGCCCAATTCAAGCCCTGATGAAATTTATTAAAAGCACAAGTAGCATTACAAGAACACGCTTTAAAAAACATACACCAGTAGGGATCGAGAGAGAAACAAGCCAAGATGCTCAAGGGAGAAAACAAGCCACAGAAATAATGGCACACATGATCGAAATGACTTGATATCTAGTCCATTATCTCCATGAGCAGTTTTATTGAAGAATTTGTCCAAGAAACCTGAAAGTATCCATCATAACTGGTGATAAGAATAATAAATATACTTTGATTTAATGATCTTAGCAGAAATATCTTCACTATAATCTAGATGAAACAATAATTTATGCAGTGTTCAAAGTCCTCAACTCCAGTAGATGAAATCAGTGCAGTCTCAAACATCAAAATTAATTTGATAAAAAATATAAACATTAGGCCCACCAAGATATACCCTTCAAAATTCTGATCCTACCTCAACATCTTTACTTTACTATCATCATGTGTTTTTCCTTTTGTGCAACAAAATTTTTTTTTATTTAATGTAAAAGGCTAAGTAGTAACCTGAGAAAGACCTTGGAACTCAGAAACTAAAAAATTGAAATGAAAACTTGTGCAAGATTGTAATAAAAATCTGTCGAGTAAGAAGACCAATGTTGCATTCAACATTTGAGGATCCATAATCTGTAAATCATCAAGTATTCTATTCTAGGAGACAAATTATCATAGCTAGATTCCACCTCTACTAATTCCACATAGTGAT
Organism: Viscum album; assembly: GCA_963277665.1. Classification (NCBI taxonomy): domain Eukaryota; kingdom Viridiplantae; phylum Streptophyta; class Magnoliopsida; order Santalales; family Viscaceae; genus Viscum; species Viscum album. Next base: position 462,830,358 of record OY728122.1, on the reverse strand, counting down.
GAGGACTTTCTACATATACTGAATCAAACAACCATGATCACAGAAAGATTTATCAGTGAAATACTTCACTTTAGGATTCATATTCAGGCCAAACCTTCAATCAATAAATAGTAAAAAATCATTGGGAGCACTAGGGAAAACACAAGCAGCCCATCCAAAATCAGTAGACTGAAGGAATCCAATGAAGATCGGTCAAAGAAAATGGCAGGAGAACCATCTCCTCACCAAAAAAACACTCCACTTCTCGACCTCAACCAGCCCCAAATTCATGATCCTAATAACATAATCATTAAAGTCGAAATAGAACAAAAAATAGGATGCCACAGAAGAAAACAGCAACAAGCCCAAATCTCCACATGTTTTAGAGACCTATAGAAATTACAAAACCAATTCCACATATGTATAATAGTATCATGTAGGAACAATCCAAAAAATAGCTTCTTGCAAAAAATATAAAATCCACTAGACAACTACAACCAAATAAGATCCAAGGAATCCAACTATTAATAACAAGAAAGAACCATTGCCACGGATTGTCCCTGAAGTTAAAATTATGATTTTTTTATATTCCTCCACCATTGTAGCAAACAATCATTTTCTAATTTGAAGGTATGTATCTTTAGTAATTTCATCAGCTTCGTATCTATAGTAAACAATTGTATATTGTTCATCTAACCATGAATCCAATAATGGGAAACCTAGTAAAATTTCATGTCTCAACTCAATAGACTTTCATTCTTCATTGTGTAGAAAAAAATTTATGCAATTGAAATTAAAAAGACAGAGACATAAAATTAGTTAGGTATAAAACCTTAAAAGGGTAGACTAAACAAAATACCCAACAAGATAACTATGTTACATTTATATCATTCTTTGGAGAAAATTTATTGTGGTGATGTAAAAGAAAAAAACATTCATATGATCTATTATTCGATTCTATAAATAGTGGAACTATTCTCACTTTGTATAAAGACCTACAAAAAATTAGAGAACTCTCCCATTACTATGATTTTATTTACAATAAATTAACACAATGGAATTCAATCAAATGAGAAAGTATCTTTGTTATGTTATAGTTTCAATGAGGGATGGAACATAGAAATTGATAATTCTAAATGAAATGATTTTAATTTACGGATACAAATTCAGAAATCATCCATAAGTTGAAGAAATTATATCTTGGGATATATATGTTCCTTGACATAATACTTGATCTGTCAATGCATATTCTGATCTATTCCAACCATTCTTCAAATCCCAATCAATTGTGTGGAAATGGAATCCCCAGTTTTATTGAGTTTCTTATTTTCTATATTAATAGAATCCTTTCCATGGATCTATACCCCATTTGAGGATTGTCTTATTTAGACAACCTATCCATTTACAGTATCTAACTATTAATGAATGCATTTCACTAGATGGGAAATCTCTTTAATTTGACACTACCTCTATAATACTTAATGGTTGATTTATTCTTAGTATTAGGACACTTTATGGTTTTCAAAATGGATAATAAATTTTACCTTTTCCTTTCATGAATTTTTCTCTTCCTCACGATGCCAGATAATTTTCTTCATAGCACGATGGATTAATATGTAGTCAAATGTACAATATCTAGAAGTTGTAATAATGGTTTAGAGTTCATGAAGTCATGAGGTAATGTTTTAAATAGATGTCTTTGAAAATAGATTCCAAATGCCTCTCCAAAAAATGATAGGTGAAATGAAAAATGGATATTGAGCCTCTAGGATCATCTTGGAAATGCTATAAAAGGAGGGCACATACCCCATAATTAACTATCTTATGGAAGTTCCTTCCATCATTCCTTAGAGCGAATCCCTGAAAATTACTTATACGATCAGTTTAATTTAAATGGGAATTCCCCCTACTTGTTCAAACATCATATTTAATAGTGCTGATCGATAAATTAATTAGCCTCAATCATTTAGAGATATAATATAGTGAGGAAAATTGATTATAAAAGTATTTAATAACACACAACTATTTATGGATCAACTAATGTGATTGATGCCACCCTAACACCCTAGAAAACAATCATTTGATTAAGGATTTACTAATGAGGAACATCATCTTGAGTTTTCTTAGATCCCAGGATTGAAGGTTCTTGAAAATATCCTACATTTAGAAACTCAAATATTTTCTTATTAGTAATTAGAGCATGATGAACTTTGATTCCCAGATCACTAAATTACTTGGTTATGTTTTCATTGGAAAAGTTAAAAATTAAAAAACTTAGATTTATGTTATCAAGAGTAAGGACATCAGACGTGTTTGAAAATATATATTTGGAAAACTCACATCCATCAAATTCTTTATAAATATAATCAATCATCTTTAAGGAGGAATAAAAATAAAAATCATGAGGAAATTAATTTTGTTGTCCATATTTCATTATATAGCACTTCAAGTCTCATATTGTCTTCAGTAGTAGGGATATCTGAGGAATTTATTTTAGAAACCAAGTTGGATCCACTATCATCTCTATCTTCCAACTACTAGACATATACGACCCTTTCAATCCCCATTGAGTGAACAATTTCACTAAAAAATTCATCATATGGTTTAGTGTCCCTTTTAACCATTTCTAAGTTGGTGAAAGGGCCACTACAGGTTGTTTCATTTTCATCAAGTTTTTATATCATATCTAAAATATAATAATGAAGAGATTTCAATAATCTGCATACGACCCTTATAAGGTGAATATGACATTTCCATGACACTCCTTCCTCTAAAAACTAATAAGAATAAATGTAGCATCATTTCATGAAACTTGTCCTCTCAAAGGGAAGGATTTTCTAATAAATGTCTATGTGTCATCTAGAATGTCCCCCTCTATCCTCAAAGGATTAGTTTTGGACACTTTAAGGTAGAAAAGAAAAGAATATCATACAATTTGAAAGAATGGTAAAATAGGCACATCAAGAAATGAATATGATTGAATAAAATTAATAAGACATATTATGGAACATATATGAGGGGAATATCTTTTCCCACTACTATATATTCCCCTATGATGGTAAGGGGTCTGTGTTAGTCCTATCAAATAAAGGAATTGGAAGGAGAATTCGAGAAGACCCACATGACATCTCTTTATCCATCATCCTCTGGCCTAAGGAAATCTTAAAGGACTCATGACTATCACACCCCCCCATAACCCCAATGGGGGTACCCATCATCCTTTATTTTACGGACCTAGGCACCACCCTTACTTCCCCTTTTATCTACCTAATTGTAAATTAAATCCCTAAAAATAAATGATAATGGATAAGGTAGATAAATGATAAGGGAATATAGAAAGATACAACACTAAAATTGATTTAGTCATCCCATTTATTGGTTTCCTCATTATCCATCCTGGGGTTATTATCTGCTAGACTCAGACCACCATAGTATGCACATAGTTAAATATTCTCACATCTAGTTACAAAGAGGACCTAACATTTTTTACTTTTTTAGATTCCTTCATCCCTAATCCTTAGTGGTGGTATTAGTAGTTGTACCCCTAATCCCCTACATATGGTGATGATTAGATATCCTTAGATCAGATCCACCCAAGTCAATATTTCTTCTTTGGACTTGTTGGGTGCACCATGACTCAAGCTATAGAGGATCCTTATCACTGTCACTTTCATAGTGAAATTGTCTACCCCTGTGGAATTGTTTGAATGTAGTTGTGGAAATATTATTTTTAGGATAATTATATAATAAAACTCCCAAATTTTAGGATGATATCTATGAGGGACCAAATTCTAGAGTTTACATGATAAATTCATATGAGGAAGTTAACTAAATGACCACCTCAGGTACTTCCTGAGCCATGGGAACGGAAAGATTCCTATCCACCATTGGATTTTTCTCTAATCAACCATGTTTTGTAGGAGATAAGGTGGTATTTTTTTCATAGATTTGAACTAATGTTAAAATATATAGGGGACATAATCCTCATAGATAATTCCATTGTCAAATCTGGATTCCAATACACGATATCTGATGGCCATCATGTATGATCTAAGATCATAGTTATTTTGGTAAAAATTATTGATATTTGTGGTAAGTGGACCACTATACAGGAATAATTTAATGTCATTAAAACATTCTTAGAGTCTTCAAGTCTACCAAATGATTTATGACTAGAGGTATAAGTTAAGTGACATCTTGGACAAAGGGATGAAATATATACTCCATAATGTTGACCCCCTATTCCCCTATATAGACCTAAAATTCATTTTTTTCAACCCATATTATACTTTTAAAGGCCCCAAAATTTGTAAGGTCTCCTTCCCTATGTACATGTATATTATGAACTAGTATATCATCACCAAGGTAGGGGATGCCATCCCTAAGTGTTCTAGTTAGGTCAGCGTGGTTTTTAGGAAAAATTTCCTCGAATGAACACCGCCATTGGATTCATAGATCAATAGAATATTGTTTATTAGCCACATATACCAAAATTTTAATGGTATTATCTCAATAAAAATTGAATACCTGATGTAATACACCCATTACGTGTGTTAACCCTACTCTATCAAGTGGTAGTATCTACCTAGGATTCCTCACTTAAGAATTTCAATCCTCCTATGGACATTTACACATTGGCATAGAACCCTAGCCTCTAATTAATCATTCATCCATGTTATGGATGAAAATAACCCTTATTTATAAGGACATTCTTTCTAATCTTCTTAGGAAATTTAAATTATTAAATCTTCCATCATGGGTTTCAAGGTCACCCCATGTCATCTTTGGTGGGAGGAATTGATAATACATTTCCCTAAGAATACGTAATCCTTAGATTTTTAAAACTAACCCCGAAACGGATGCCAAATTATCTATGTTTTATATGGAATGAATTATCCCATAGGTTTAAATATCTTAAGAAATCCATGAATATATCAACAGGCTTATAAAAAAATGTTTGTGCTGCAAAAACAAGTTCATAAATTCAGATGTTTTGCATTACAATGTTGAATTAAGATAAGGTTTTTTGTACCTAGTAATCCCACATCACTTCATGATTGACCCATTCCCCAACACATAATTCCCATTATTCCTTCCATCCATTTATTTGGAATGTTAGTTATTCATAAAAAATAGACACGCAAAAATTGGTTACAATTTAGGAGTGTGAAGTTGCAAGTTTGTAGTGTTTTAATTATGATTCCTCATATACCCATGGGGAATCAATTATTTTTTGATGTATGAACCCTATCAAGAGATTTTTGAAATGGTAATATTTTTATATTACTTTAACCAGTATCTTTTAATAATGTCTATAGGCCTTAGTATGGGCATGTATCATATCTATAAAGTGGAAATTATTCTCTCTCGAGGAATTATAGATAATTCTTCTTCATGTATTTTGATTATTTTGAAGTATGAATACATATAAAATTTTATTTTCCTCAGGAAAATCTCCAGCATATCTTAAATACATGCAGAAAATTGTGCATCATAAATCTGAACAACCTAAGTGGCCATTTGGTCAAAACAATATTGATATACCAAGGATTTCATAAAATTTAAAATTTTAACCATTAATATAAGAATATTCGTTGAAGGAGTTACCTTGGGTAGGTTACTCACCCAAGTGACCTCTCGCAGGTCACTCAACCTTGTGACCAGGCATCGGTTACTCACCCAAGTGAAATTTTTTAGTTCACTCTCACATGGGACCTCACACATATCACTCTCCCATGTGACATCATGCATGTTACTTGATTTGGTAATAAGGTTACACAAACTGTGTGCTACAAAAAGGAAAATCATGAAAGAAGATTCGCATATGACTATCATGAATCACTATTGTGGTGAGAAAATTTAGATAATATAGGAACATGAACATTGATGAAATGGGTGACCCTATATATAAATCTGCTCGATCATTACAATCAACATGTGTGGCCGACCTGTGTGGTCACCACCCATGGGTAACATGTGAAGCAGACCCGGGAATCTGAACTATGCGTCTAACATGAGCGGAAGACCTGCATGAATAACTTCTACATACGACATGCACGTAGTCAACCTTCACAAATTTCTGGTTCAATTTACATGTTTGGATGACCTATGCAAATGATTGGAATGACCTAACTTTACACTGGGTATCTAGGATCTATCCTCCAGCTCCCCTTTTTGTACAAAGGAAAATTAGTGAATTTTTTAAAACCAAAACATGGAGAAACTCAAATAAATGAATAAAAATATGTAGATAATATATTGGTACTCAGGTTTTACTCTACATTAGAATTTTACCCCCTTCTTCTCATCAGATCCAATCCTTGGGGGGGGGGGGGTTGACACTCCATCATTCACAAAAAATGATGAAAATACTAAAATGAATGTACCTCAGTAATGAAAAAAGGTATGAAGGTATAAATTTATTCTATAGTGAGTAGTGAGATCCACTTATGTAGTTTAGAATCTCATGTAGGTCTAGGTTTTACAAGCAACCTCCTTAGAAAACCTTTAAACTTCCAACTTTCACAAAAGACATCCATGATATATTTTCAAGATAGAATTTCATAGAGAAACTCCATTATCAAATGTCATGAGTTTTACTATAAATAGGACCCTTAGGCTCTTAATTTTACATAATGGGAAGATGAAAAAAAAATCAATGATTATCTTTCCCTAGTCATTTTTAAAGGTCCTTAAAACATTCCTAGTAGATCTCCAATATTGATTAAGAAGAATAAATTAATTAGTGTAGTGGGATTCCAGTTCCACTATACTATGAATCATAAAATACTTGTGTGATGTTCTATCTCCCCATATTTCAATAAAACTAGGGTTAAGTACCCATATCAAGCTCGGAACTTGTGCGAGACACAGTTGATGCCACTTTAAGAGACCCTTGGATCCTAGAAGGATGCCTCACATAATTTTTGTTTCCTACGCTGGCCATTAACCAAGATTCATTTCAATCATTCCCAGGTCTACCCTACATGAATCACACTTATTACACCTAGTTAATATATGTGAGAATCATATTTAGCATGCCCATGTACACCCTTTGTGAGACTCTCTTCAGCTCACCCCACTACACCGTATGTGATAATCTCTTCAACTCGCCCATTACTAACTTGTACCAGCATCTATTCGAGCCCCATTTCATGTCATATATAAAAAAACCGTTTTCCTTGGATCCCCCACATAATGGTAACCAAACTAAGGCCTCCTCCAAAGCCTCTAGATAAATATGATCATAGCAATAGGAACCTCAATGTGTCCCCTCTATAATACATTCTAGTGGAAATGGAGGTCTCTTATTTATCCTACATAATATGTGGGTTCCTCAGAGTTTCCTTGATTATAAATTCCCAAGGTAATGGGATTCCAAGACATAGGTATAATGATGGGAAATAGGTGTTGAAAACAAGATAAGAGGCAGGTACATTAGATCCATGACACTCTCCCTAACTCCCCTAAATGACTCCACCTTCATCTACTAGAAAAAAAAGGATAATATATCATACTAGGGAATCTGTCATGGATTATTCCCCTACTATTTCTTATGCGGTATTCTTATACCTTCCATATCCCCATCCTTTTCCATGAGAAGATGAAGGAGAGTGTAATGTTTTACAAATCACCAACTTCCTCTTATTTCTCACACAGAGCATCACCCATGTGGGTTTAGATTTTAGTGTCAATAAGAATGTCCACATGATCACATATCTATCAAAATATATAGTCCTTTTCTAGAACATCCTGTTTTCATAACATTTTAATCCTCCATATGTATAATCGGAATCACTTTGAACCACGTGGTCTTTCATTCATGTCCATGCTAGATATGTATGACGCCTCCCTGAGGAACAAACCCAACACCCCAAACTCACACTAATATTCTCTAAGAAATATCCCCATTAGGGTTATATATTACATAGATGTTAAATTTCATTCCATGTCTTTTTTAACACTCTCCTTGTAGGTTTAAATTCCTAGTAAGATCATTCCCCTTACTAGGTGGCCACATCCCTTCCATGTCCCTTGGGAGACTTCGGAATAATTCCAACATCATCCATGGTCTAAAACATTACACTAATATGACCTTTCTATATGAAGTTAAAATGAACATTTGGGCCCTTATAACAATGCCATAAAAGGTAGTATTTTTCCTATTAATATGCACCAAAAATATGTTGTTTCACATAACTTTCCAAATAATATGTTGTAAGATCCTCTCATGGTCCTAGTCTCAACACCAAGGCAACTCGTGTCTTACCAATTGACAATAAATTCCAAATGACCCCATTGTATGGATTGAAAATAGAATCATGATAATAAACAATATAAAAACCATGAATCTATATATAATTGGTACCATTTATAGGGAAAATTTAATACATACTAATATCCCTTGCAATGTAAACCCACATATACATATAGATGATTATAAATCAAATATATGTGAATAATTGAATGTAAATATAAGGGTTACACATTATATATTTTTTATTTAGTAAGGGATTCATGAATATATCTTAAATCTATAAGAGTGTGTTAGGGTTGAAAATAATTCCCCTTAAAAAGGATTGTGGATCCCGACATCCCATCATCTCAAAAAATGTGAGTCCCTAAGCGTTGTGGGATCCATTTTTCAATAAACAACTACTTTTGGAAAGTAAGATTATAAAGCATCTCAAATACAGGAAAAATTGGGTGATTCTATTTATAAGAATAAAACTCATTGGAAACCAACTTAAATGGATATGGAAATATGTTTCTGGTGTTAAGGTTCATTCCTCCTCCACCACCAAACACTATTCATTCTGCATGTGATATTCAGGAATGAAACATCTACCATGATTATTCTATAAAAGAATCCCGATAATTTTTTGGAATTCATTGATATAATTTTGGGAATAAATAATATTGTATATCTGACCATGATGATATATATACAATAATAAATTTCATAAAATCAGAGGTCTATAAATGAGTAAATGATTATTTTCATACTCATGTAAATGGAAATATTTTCCAAAGCTCATAAACCAATTTTCTTAAAGTGACACCTCCACCTCACCCTCATACTCAATATCAAAAAATCAAATAGCCAAATATAGAAATAAATAATGTTTTTGTGGAAAAAATAATCCTAAAATTTAAATCAAGAAGTAAAGTAATTTAAAAATTCAATTAATAAGATCTGAGATATTTATATAAAACATATTGTGTAACATGATCATGTTTTCATATATCATAAAAAATAATTAATTAAGTCTTAATGAATACTATCCAAAATGAATTTACCTATCATATAATTCTATGGGAAATACCTATAGATTTCATTATATATTTCTATTTAGTATAAAATAATTAAATGAGGGTCTAGTGTAATTGGATAATTACATGAAATATTTGAATAATGTCCCTACCAAACATCCCAAAGAAGATTTACAATTGAAGGAAGTGATAAAAAAGTTAATATATTGAATAATATATTACATAAGAGATATAAAATCAGGAATATTTCATCAGTACCCATGACTAAGATACCCAATTATGAACACAATTCATTTTATTTATCTAATGATGAAAAATTCAACTTCAAAAACGTGAATAAAATATCATAATTGATGATGAAACACCAATGAGAAACTAAACTAACCAAATAAAGATCCCACACTGTTATAGTCTCCCATTAAATTTGTCCTAATAGTGAGTAGATTAAAATATACATACCAAAAATACCATATTCAAAAAAAATGTTAAATTTTTCATTATGAATGTGATAAAACTGGAAGATCAATATATCAATGAAGAGGTGTTTTATTAAATATAATTACTATATAAATCACACAAGATAGACATTAATGGAATAGAAAATAACACCAAATGATCAAATTTATGGTAGGATATTATTTTCCTCTGATCACCCATGTTGTTATCAATAACATAAAGTTGAATATATAGGATAAGTAATATAAATGGATTGAATTAGGTCATGCAAACTCTCACACATCAATAATATTATATTGGGATAGATTATTTGTACTATTATCACCTGATGAGTCCATGAATTCAATAAGATCTTGATCACTATCCTTTAAGAGACAAACTCACTACAACATATCACTCCATTTGGAATCATCTTATGGGTCACATTAACCCTCTATGTCTCAACTCAAGGGAAGATTTATAATACATGATCTAATCCCTATGCTAGGAAATGTGTTATATTGAACCACCTATATTCCATATTATTATATCACAAGTTTATATTTTTCCTTCACCTATTAAATGATCAGGGATAATCCCATAACAAATATTTGAAGAATAATTAAAAGTTTGAGAAAAAGTATTCCACTATAGATGAAAAGTGTATTATAAATAAGATCATAGAATACCACTTGTTCATATTCTTTATTGTGAGAAACTAATGGGAAATGATTTGAGATAAACATTCCATATTAGTTGTCTATACAACTCAATTATTTGGGAATAATTCCAAAATTTGTGATAAATGTTTTAGGGTTGACTCTAATCCTTGTTGAACGCTCTCCAATGTATAGATCGATGAGGCGGATATAGACTTATTATAAATGACAATACCAACTATGAAAAAAATGAATTTAATCCCTTAGTAAAGATTAGACTAAATAGATAGTTCAAAATCATTTTATAAGAAATTGAATTATTGTTTTCTTGAAATTATTATTCATTAATATTAATTTTTGGTTGGTTCTAGTTACTTTTAAAATTCCATACCCACCGCCTACTATAAATTCTAGAAACACTCTATCATGGATAGTGTGGGAGTAAATCATAATGATAGTACTCTATTATTATAATGAAAACCAAAATATTAAGGAGTATTACAATTAAACTATTTAAATGATGCTTAAAAAATAAATCTATATAGATGGTCACCCAAAATGGATCAGAAACTACAACCATAGGACCCATAAATAATGGGAATTGAATATTTTTACTTGTAATCCCTAACATTGAAGAAATAATTTCAATCTTGGTATGTCATATTATTCTCAAAGATAAAGGAAAATACCACGTGAACACTTTTGTATCATATAATATGTTGATAAATTTAAACATCAACCCACCACAATTCATAGAGGAGAAAAAGTATTAGTTTGAATGCCCCATGTGAGTAAATCTATACATGATGTGCATCTACAAGAATATTGTTTTAATTGGATCTGAGATATGATAGATAGATAATTTTCATAATACAGAGTAACTTCTTAATATATATATATATATATAGTTTATAAGCATTCTCCATTATGCATGTAATATCTATAGATCTCAAAGCCCATACATAAATTTCTAACAATACTTCCCACAAATAAGGGATTATGATTATTCATACATTTGAAAAACCATATAGTGAGATAAATAAAATATATCCCTTGACCTTGATGAAGATGTTATTTATGACTCTCCACCAACTTTTCAATATTTCGTTTCAACCACAGTTTATAGGGATTGACACGTCAATTTTCTAATCAATATATATTTTTAGTCTATTATAGATAGTGAAAATATTTCCTCTATTAAAGAAGATTTTTATACCACATTCTATAAGAAAAGTCTTAAAACATTTTCTTTAAATAACATAGATAATCTAGGATTGGAACCCTCAGGCCAACATTCAATATATTTACCATCTAACTAACCACTATGGCTACAAATAGACAAAAATTATGATGAATCCATCCCATTGAACAATGATAGTGGATGATGTGGATAAACTCACCAAGTCCCATTTAATATATGATTTTCAATATCTAAAAATGTTTTCCAGTTGGAATAGGAATAAAAAATATATTTTTTGATGACTAATAGGATATAAACCATTATTTCCAAATTGACTAATTAAAATTTCGAAACGAAAAGTACTAACCCATGTGAACACTAGCTATAAAGACCTCATCCTCAGAGACAGGGACTATATAAACAAAAAATAAATATCCCCATATGATAAAGAATCCCTAAATTTTTTGTAATCATAAGGATTATATTATTATTATTGGTTGATTCCCTTTAGTTTAATGAATGACGTATCTAACTACTTATAGGTGATGCGTAAAATTTTGAAAAAAGATTTAAGGAAAACAATAAAGTGTATTTGATTATGACCTAGTAATCACATAACATATTCATTGTTATCACATCTCTATACATTATATAGTATTAACTACATTATTTTAATATATGTTGATGATGAACCCATCAAAATGTGACTTCAGGGACACTTTAGAGAGATTATTTCAATTTACAGTGCATTATTAAGGAAATTAGGTGGTACATGAAAATATCATCATTGATATTCCCCTTACATGGAATTTATAAGAATTTGAAAGATATAAAATATTCCCTAATTAAATAATAGTCATCATGAAAAACCCTAGAAAAAATTGTGCAGCCTCTAAGAATGAAGTGATGAATGTTGTATCCTACAAGTGCACTAACGATTTCCAAAACACATTTCACAGTCTCAAGTAATATCTATCATAACCTCTATGATTAATATATTCCTTATATGGAGGGCCTAACTTTCTCAATATTAAATATATTTTAAGATCTACTATTTTCCTCCTTTACTTTAAAAATTAAATGGGATAGGAAATGGTCTATATTTCTCAAAAATAATAATTATTTGAGTTGAGATTAGTTAAATCCCTATAATAGCTGAGAAATTCTAGTAATGAATAAGAATATTTTATTACAATTTAATACAAGGAAAATAAAAGATAAATTTTTTTTAATACCACTATAAATAATAATGAATAATAATGAGAAATAAATAATCCAGTTATAATGTAGATTTCCCCCTAGCATATACACCCAAATAAACATCGTGGTAATAATAAGAAGAAAAAAATAAAAAAGCATACAAGCCATGAATATATTTAATGAAATATTAAAGATGAGAGGATTGTTTCAAGGGATTATTTAAATGATTTTTTATGAGTAATAATAAATATTTCAATTTAACTATGACAATAAATAATTATGATTTTTCAAAATTAGGAAAATTAGGAATTTTAATCATTGTGAGTTATTATGGTTAGTAATTACCATTAAAAGTTATTGTGGGTATTATTTTAAATTATGGATAATAATAAGAGTAAATTAGTAAATATAGGAGGAATCATGGAAATTGTACATGGGGAAATCCCACATGAGTAACATTTATTCGATAATGGGAAAGAGGTATTATCAATGGGGTTTTCACTTGACCATTTCCAAGAAAAACATAAACAACTAAGGAGTGAGTAGAATCATTTGTGAGAGATGTTCCTGTTAGTGGAAATAACCTCTATGTCAATGTTGGTAGAACCAAACCATGAATGTACCACCATTACACATCTTACCCTTAGAAAATATGCTATTGTGATGAGGTGTTATATATCTAAGGGTTAAGTAGTATTAAAAGTTTCAATTCCTTTTAATATAAATTTATTCTTACTCATATAAAAAATATCTTATGTATCATCCCAATATAAATGGTAAAACATGGATAATTAGAAGAATAATTTTATAAAAAGATTAAATATTTAGAATCAAGGAATCCAAATTATAATCTGTTTAATTTTTCATTATTTTTTTAGACTATCGTATTTTTAACAATGTTGTAAATTATGATAACCATGTATTGTAAATATTATAACATGATTATGATGTAGAAATTATTTGATAATTTGTATAATATAATTCATCACCAAAATAAACTTATTTTATAAATATTTTTCTTCAATTATTTATCATCATTTTTGAAGCCTATAAATTAATTTAAAATGGATAAAATGAAAATTAATGTTTTTAAAAAAAATTTATGGAAAAAATCAAATTCCCGTGGAAAATGTATTATATTTTAAAGATATAAATTTTAAAAAATTATAATAATAATTCCCTGTATATTTTGATAAAAAACATAATACAAAATCATGGGAAAGATAATGGTTTTACAGTTTCCACATCCTATTGTTCAAAGGCCAATCTTTAGAAATAAATAATTAATTATCCTTAATTTTCTATATATACGAACTCATTATCCAATTTATCTCCACTCCAAACCCATTTAGTAAAAATTTTCTGTAAATTTTTCTCTCAATAATTAATCCCAGGATTCTATAATTATCTAACATTATCTTCTCAATATTTAATTGTTCATCATGCAAGGTATGGGTTCTTATCCAATTCTTTACCTTTATTTTTTTATTCATTCCATTTCATTTTATTTTTATTGGAAAATATTTTGATGGTTCATTTTTTAAATTATTAATTATATTTTCTATGATATATCCTAATTCCCCATCTTAAAATACATTCTTATGCCATTATAATGCTCAAACTACCCATAGTTCAAAAACCATCATAAAATTATAGTAAAATAAATTTTGTGTGGTTTTCATAGCAATAGAGTAAATGATTAGATGCAAATAAGTGTATAATTTTTGTAGCACATGTGCACCTATTGGTAATGGCCCTAAAAATTATGGTTAGGTAACTACTCAATATTAACTTATTGCACAATAAGTTCTCCTAATTACACAACTAATTTTATAGTCCTAAGGAATCTTCTTGGAATTATTTACAAACTATTTACAATCCCAAATGAAGAATTTGTATATATTGTATCTAGATTATATAATATATATCTTTAAAGTAGTATCCTACCATATCAAATACATTTATTTGAGTACTTAAACACATGTATCATCTTAATCATTTTGAGTACACAATAATCTCTATTATTTATTATTTACTTCTTATAGGTGATTATTTGAAAATTATGAATCTTGAGTTACTATATATATGATTTGTGGTTATTCACCTAAATATTATAAATTCACTAACTATATGAAACTATTTCCACAATAGTATAATCATTTATTCTAATCGAAAATATTGTCAGATTATTATATTTAGGAATTTATTTTAATTATTCTTAATTTTTTCATTCTCTAACATTATTCTACTTCAACTAAATGGTTGATGCAATGTATTCTAAATTTATTTAATGGATGGGTCTTAGAGTTATATATCCCCTCAATAAACTAATATCTCTCATGATAGAACTAAGATAGAGCAATTATGGGTTCCTAACTATTTCTAAATAATTTCTTCAGAAAATACTATTGTGGTATGTTAATGATGTCTAGAATTATCCATTTATAATATTTACATAATTTGGAAGTAATTTATTCATTCATATACTTTTCAATAAATAAATTATTTTATGTATATAAAATCATGAATATGGACTAATTTTTTTATATTCTCCAATTATTTATCTCGTGTCATATTAGCATTTATTGTATTTAATCCCTTCTTAAGTATTTAAGATCACCCATTACATTTGTTTAATATTTCAGTAGGTAATGAAGTGGAATAAAATGTATGATCACCCCTAGGAATAAAACTAGTGAATAATAATTTTTAATCAAATCACATAATGTATCCTTATAAAATGTAATATTTATGTATCTGGACTCCTTCTAAATATTGAACCTTTATCTTTGAAATGAAAGATCAGATATTTCAATTAAAATGTAATGAATAAACCACTCGATCTTGGTGACCAGTGTTGAGAGTATTAATGTCAGCAAAAAATAATGTTTCGTTGATACCTTATGAGGAATAGTTAAGAGATCATAGGAACTGAAAATTTACCCTGCCTTTACAAAATCATCAATATTATTCCAAAATGGTTTTTATATGTGTTCTATGCAAATAAAATTATTTTTGGGAAACATAATATATAATTATTGGTTTATAAATTTTGTTTTTGTAATATTACTAAGATGTGAAATTTAGTATAATATACCACATTCTGGATGAAATTTTAGTTATTCCAATAATCAAGGACACTCAAGTGATTCTATAAATCAATAAGATAATGGACTTAATTTTGGTGATGAAAAAAATATTACTATTCTAGGAAAATTGAGTACGGTTCTAACAAATGACATGGCCTACATTAAAAAACCTATTTCAACTTAATATGGATCATATTCTTATATACTTTCATGAGGAAAAACCTCCATAATTTAATGAATACACTAATACCATGGTGGTAGATGAGTTTATTATGTCCTAAGAGATAGACATTATTGAGTTGAGGTGTACTTAGAAGGAAAATATACTCATGGTAGTATATCATTTAAGGGGAGATGATAATCAATGGTGGTCCGTAATTTAATACTCTTAGAAGGTGTATGAGATAAAATATATGGAATGGAATATAAATAATTTTATTTTTCTCAGAAAATATTTTCCATTGGAGAAAATTCATATGATTGAATGGAAATTATAAAAGTTATGACAAAGTAAATAAATAATATTGGATAAGTATTATGATAATTTCATAAGATTATTTAAGTATTTTGCAGATTATCTATGCATCCTACAAAGTCTTATTGATCTTTTCATTGATGGTCTGAATCCACTTATTTGAAGATCATTGTCCACAAAAACATTTTTACAATATGATGAGACTGTAACAACTGATACAAATATATATATATATATATATATATATGGACTTTTCAAAATCAATCATTTAATAAAAAACTATAAGAAAAAGAGTATGGCTTATCAAAAAGTGGGAAGAACAACAAGAAAGTAAAAAAATGAATATTAGAATTCCCTAAATTCAATAAAGGTTGAATGAATCATTGAGGGTCTTAATTGAAGGGGATTAGTGTTTTATTTAAATATGAATATAATAGTATTTCATATCATGAGTAAAAATAAAACCGATATGTAGTCAATGTATAATCGATCAACTACAAGGAAATAGGGTATTAAAATAAATAATTCTACAAGTTATAAGGTAATCATCCTTAGAATAAGAATGTATATCATTGATGAGAATATATAGAAATAAATGATTAAGTTAAAGAAATAAATGAATTTATTAATATTTATTTAATTATTTATGCAAAGATAACTAAAATTTTATTACATTCTAGATCTATAAAAATGTTTATATAATGCGTGATTTATATGAATATTCAATCATATCCTAATTCATTATGGAATTATTTATATGTTTGAACACTAAGTGGTTCCTTAATTTCAATGAAGTATTATCAAAAAATTGAAATTATAATTCAAGGTTTTTGTCTAGTTTTGAATATTATCATCATGTCGATCATAGATTTTGGAGTAATCCTGGGGATAGACTGGATCTCAAATTAAAAAATAAATAATCTATTATAGGAAGAAAGATGTTGGAATCAATGATTCCTAGATAGAATTAATTGTTTCTCTATTTAATATTTTGATATTTAATGATTTTCTAGAACCACCCACAATTACTCAGATTAATGAAATTCTTGGGGAAGATATGGATGAAATTAAATATATGATGGGTAAAGAGTTTTTTAGAAAATAATACAAACACATTGTGCAGGAATATAGTGATTTATTTCATGATGAATTACTTATCTTTCCCCCTAATCATAATCTTCAATTATATGTTGACCTTATCCTTGATGAAAAACATATATCTAAGCCTCATTATAGAATGAATTTTGTGGGGTTAGTTATGTTTCAGAAGTAATTATGAGGATAATATGATATGGGTTTCAATCCCTGTAATGACCCATAATTTTATTAATTTAATTTCCATTATAAATTTATAATGGTATAATATTTAGTAATGTAATATTATATAATGCAAAAATACCACATGGTAAAACCCACTATATATTATTATAATAAGTTTAACATTACATTTATGGAAATGAATGGCCATAATAATTTAATATATTATAGTAAGAAATAAAATATAAAATAAAAAAAATAAGAAAATTTGGATATGCTCGATCCACTAGAATAATCAACCTAAGGAATAACACTATTGAAATGAAGAAAAAGATTTAAAATACTATGTAAAATTGAAAAATGATAATATATTTAACCTTAAAAGAATATATATATATATATATATATAATAAACAAATTAAATATGAGGTATTTAGAGGAAGTATCATACTCATATGGTCGTTACAAATTTGACCATTGGAATAATAATCTAACTGTTGGAATAGTAACATAACTGTTGGAATATTACTGACTGTTAATAATAGTAACATGACCATTATAATATTTTCCTCACCTATGGAATTGTAAAATAATATTTAGAAACCTTATAAAATTAAAATCTGACATATTTATATAATAATAAAAGTAAATAAATTTTTTACAAATTATAAAATAAGTGTTTGTATTTTTTTAATCATATATTTTTTATTTAAGTTTTATTAAAAAATAATTGTTTAAGATAAATTTCAATCCCATAAAATTAGGTTATAAATAAATTATATGTTTTATTATAATGATAATATAATTTTATTACACCATAATAAAATTTTCAAAGCGCCGGAAAATTGATTGTAATATTAAAATTGGTATATCAATAAACATCAATATTTTTTAAAAAAATAAATATTTCATATATAGATAATAGTATTAATAAAATTTATTTTATTTTTGGAACATACATATCATACAAAATTTTGTTTAATTTTTTTTTATTTTTCATATATATTTGAATTTTGGTGAATAGTGAAATACTTTAAAATGTGGCATTTAACATTATAAGATAAATACATTATTTTTTTATTAATAAATAATATAATAACCTATTCATTAAAAATAAAATTTACAATTGACTATATATAATCCCATAAATCAATACCATTCATTGTCTTGAGCCAAAATAATACACAAATGAATATTATATTCAAAAACACACCTCTTCTCCATTATAAATACCACACCTCACAACCCCTTATCCTCACACCATATAACTCTTGTACCATTCCAAATTTCATTCCAATTCCCTCCCATAACCTATCTCAAATTTCCTAGATTTATTGGTCTCACCGAAAAGACCAATACTATTTTCTTAAGGAGATTATCAAGTAAATGACATTCAAATGGTAATGTTATCAAACTACTTATTTGAAATTCTTTTCTTCATCTACTATATCATCACCTCACACAAAAAAACAAGGAATAATAACTAAAGTATCATATATATTATTTAATATAGTATTTCTAATTGAATTTCTTCCATCCAACCACCTATTTTCTCCACTTATATGAAAAAAATTGTTATCCATTGTATGTCAGTTCACCGCCTCCGTGGATGAAGAGTTTTTGTTTTCCATTTTTTATGTCGATGATAATAATAAGAATATTATTATGGTTTAATAAGTTGATAATAAATATATTATAATTTATTTCTTATTCTAGAATTAACATATAGATGAAATAATAAAAAAGATGAAACTTGTCTATGAAGGTTGATAAAACAACAAAATTGAACAAACAGTATAACATTAACATTTTTACTAAATGAATCATTACAATATTTGAACACAAAATTATATTTTGGACCATTTAAATTTATTTATTTACATGAATTCCATTTTATTTAAATTTTATAGTTATATTTCCATTTTAGAAGGACAAAAATAATTATCCACAATGGATCCAACAATGGATCCTTGAAACAAACTCTCATAGAAAAGTGAATATAAACATTGAATTTAATTAAAAAATTATAAATGAACATAATAAATTTTTAATTAATAAAATAAATCTATAAATTTATTTGAATTATAAAATTGATGAATTCAATTTGAATATTCAGGACATTTATTTCAAGTTCATAGTTATTCTAGAACATGAGTTAAGATATCTCCCTTAAGAAAACATTTTCATTATGTTATGACCTTTATCTCTATAAATCACATTATCTCTCAAATTTATGTTATGTAATTATAATAAATTAATTTTTCAAATATATTACATATATACCTAGAATATACTTCCTTCCATGGATGAAGTAATACATTCTTTAATTTAATTTATGGAATGCCTTCTTAAAAATCAAATCTGATTAAGGGGAACTTTTTTATCCCTTAATACTTTTATGTAGTTCTGATTTAACATATTTATCCCCATTCAAGATTTCATTAAATAATATAATATTTTTTGTATATACATTTTATTTTACCTATGGTTAACAAATAAAATTTCATATATATTCTTTCCCCAAAATTATTTAACTGATTCCACAAAACACTAATATAAAAATTTATTTCTATAACCAATTACCAACACTTTCAAATTATTTTATCCTAAATTAAAACTTTATTTTGAGACATATTCTTATGTATTTATATATGAACATCCAAAATATCTAATTCCATATTCCCTTTGTAATCTTTATGAGATCCCCTTCCATTAAAATTTGTGTGAAGATTATGAAACCCATTTCATTACATGGGTTTTTCATATGTTTATTTCTTATTATGAGTTTCCTTTTGTGGAAAAAATAACTTAAATAATTTTTGATGGACGTTCCCACATATAAATACAATGCATTTGGTAATATTTTTGTCTCAGGAAATGGTGTGTATGGGATTATCTAGTTTACCAAATCTATTATGGGACTATGCACACCATAGTATGTTATCTCGACTGTTAGAATTGACTTATTCTTATTCTATGTTTTATATTTGTACCACATATCTATTTTCAATATTTAATTATAACATTTACATTATTTTATACTCCTATGAGATTATTCCTGAGCATTGTATTTTATGATACATATTATTACATTTTACTCAAATATTATTCTTCATTATCATGTTTGTTCCCTTACATAGATTGTTAGATCACACCTTTGTTTATGTATTTCCTAGGATATCTTATTATAATTTAGGAGATCAATAACATATATGAGCACATTATGGAGAAATAAATAATAATGATTTATATTAGTTTAGTTTTGATATATAATTAACCAATTATTCTAAAGACACTAGTCATAATGATCCTTAGGTTCAGATTATTATATTTTAATTTTAAAACAATGTAAAAATATATGTAAAAAGAATAGGTCTCTATAGTTCATATAAGAAAATGTTTTAGTTATTGATAAGTTTATTTATATTATAGTATTCTAAAATATTGGTGAACTATAGAGAAAGTGGTTTTCAATAAATTCCATTGTTTCTTAGATACTAAAAGTGGATGTGCATTGGTATAGTTGTAAAAAGGGGTAGTAAACTATAAAATTGTAGATTTGGTCTTAACTCAATCATAAATTAGTGAAATACATTTTTTCCTTATAGCATACATGATTTAACACTCCTGTGGGATATTTTTAGGGAATTCAAAAACTCATTAAGAACCATTTTGATGGACTTGAATAGAATTTTTAGTGAGAAAAACTAGAATAAAAAATTAATATATGTTACCAATATTAAAACATAAATACTAATAAGTTAGGATGTACATTTAAATTATAAATTATTACATATATGTTTAGTGTTTCTCTTTTTCCATATTTTTTTGTTTGATTATTGTATTAGTTTTTATTTTAGTTAATTGTTAAAAATTGGAGGAAATATTCCTACAGCCAACATGATAGTTAATGTTATCATTTCCATAATGACATGCCAATCCAAATGTGATTAGTATCTAGGAACATCATGGCAGTACTATCTTAAGTGAATCATACTATGAACAATAACATGATTCATTTGGAATACCATCCTTCTCTAAATAATGTGAACTTTGTGTTTGATTCCTTTATATGATAATGGTCCCCAACCTATATGGGGCCTTTTAATAACCTCATCATGGAAAAATGTATTATCTATATTGAGAATATAATAACTCTCCTCATATTATTAGAAAATATTAATGTTGTGGTGTATGTCTATCATCTTGTAGGGGAAGTTGATTAGTGGTTGATAGTGATCAAGAATGTGAATTCAAAAGAGTAAATAAGTTTTGTGGTATGGGAAGGATTCATGAAAATAATATATAATAAATATTTTCCCCAAAATCTCAATCATTAAATAAAGATTGATATTCTCATAAATAATAAAATAAAGATAATCCTATAAGAGAATATGAGAAAAACAACACATGGCTTTTATATAATATCAATATATTTTTCATCAACACAAAAAATTATTGTATAAGGATTATTTATTGGATAAAATAAATCTATATGAAAATTTTTAACATTTTGTGACTTTTATAGTTATGAATATATTTTATATTGTTCCCTCAAATATGGGATAGTGATTAGATACTCTTAGTGTTATTCTAGTCTTGGAGATAAAAAAATTGAAAGGAGTTTTATTCAGTAGAATAAATAGATAAATATCATGGAGGAAAGAAAACCCAACTTCCTCAAGTCAAAAAAATGGAAAAAGCATCCTAAAAACTATCTTAAAGGAACCCAGAGATGTTTCAAATGTATAAGAGAAGGGTATCAAGCTAATCACTATATAAGTTATATGAACAATCCCACTAAATTTATAGAGTAAAATAACTTTAAAATACACACCCCACCTATTGTATGGTGTGTAAACTACACATAACATGATAATTATGAAAACCAATTCCTTAAGACAATGGTTGTTGAAGAAAATCAATGATAAAAACCTTTAATACCATGAATATGTTTTTTGGTTATCTTTATAAATATTCATTAATTTAATGCATCTTAATTATAACTATTAAATATACATCTTAGAAATTAGGTGTTGAACTATCTGTGAGAATAGAAAATAGAGATATTATTGCATCAAAAGGATAGATATCTTCCCAATTGAATGTTTCTTCACTAATGTCTTATAAAATTTTGTTTTAATTTTTATTTAAGGATTTATAATTTATTCATTATTGATTGGAAACATTATACAAAGACAACCTCAAATAGTGGGAGAGGGATATCACACATCACATCCTGTGTTATCCTCTAATTGTATACAACTATAAAGATAATAATGAATCTCTTATAGAATATTAATATCATGTGTGGTTATGATATACTTATGATAAATCATATATATTGAAAATGATTATGAAAAAAGATATAATCATTCATGAACAAATTCCCATTTGGGGGATTATATTGAGGTATTCCCCAAATAATTGCATGTTCTTCCTCAAAACTGAGAGGTTGAGTTATAAATTGAACTTATACTAAGACCTAAACCCATATCAAATACTTCATATAGAATTTCCTCCAATTATCTAGAATAAATAAAAAAACAATTATAAGAAAAAATCTAAAATGGTTTAATATCCCTGAGATCATCACTCTAGGGTGTGGTTGTCCTCTTAATCATGAAGAATGATGGGTCAGTGTGCCTCTAGGTTGATTTTCAGAAGCTAAATATAATCATGATAAAGTATTATTATCCCCTAAAATGGATGGCTAATTTTTTTTATCAATTACAAGGAATCCAATATTTCTTCAAGTGGACCTTTGGTTTTTATATCACCAATTAATGGTGAAAGGGAAATATCATCATAATACTTCATTTGGAAAATGTTAAAGACACTATGTGTTTATAGTGTTTCCCCAAAAATTCAATTTGGACCCAAAAATATTTATAGATTTAATTAATAAATTAATTTTTTATTACCAATAAAAAGGTTTGGTTGTATTCATAAATTATATTTTAAAATGAATTAAAATAATAGATGAGCCTAAGAAATATTTGAGTACTACGAAAAAGACTTTTGGGAAGTTGAATTTATATATAAAGTACATTAAATATGAGTTATGCATAGAAGAAGTATAATTATTTGTATCTAACAGCCTAGGTGCCATGTTGAACCGATAACCAAGTTGGCCCTGGCATGACCTGAAGGGCATTCCCAATCCCCACGAGTTGGATACTAGAACCTCACATCATAAAAATTACTAGTTGGAATAAATTTTTCATAAGAATATGGAATAAAAAAGATAAAATACAATATTCATATCAATAGGAAAACTCAACAGGGAGTAAAAGTTCCAGAATACAATGAGGAATAAAATCCAATGTAAAAAAACCTAAATTAATAAATTGTAAAAACATCTTTAAGGTCCCTAAATATATAAATCACTAATTCGAAATCTCAAGTGCTGGATCAACCACCAAGATACCCCTACCCTTTACTCGAGCCTGGAAGAATAAATTCAATAAACAACTGAAGGAAAAAGTATGGGGTGAGACTAAGCCCAGTAGTATACCACCAGCGATTCCATAACATATGGAAAATATATATTATCCAAATGAAATCATTCAAATTTCAAAAAAAATAGGTTTTAAAATTCAAAAGAATATTTAAACAAACAAGCTATATATTTTCAAAATGATGGAAAAAACATTCAAAGCATAGGCTTTACATTACATGATATAGAATATTTCTAAAACAATGGATCTTGTAAATCATTTATATAAAATAGTTTATTTAAATTCAATAGGATTGTATTGTAACTAAAAAAACATTAGCATACATTTATATCTCAAATATAAATAAACAAGTAAGGAATATTTTCATCTACCAAAATGTACGATAGTATTAACTACCTATAGGATTTTGTACTCTCTGCGTGAACTCAGAAAAAAAAAATTATACACACTTCCCTATGACACTGTTCAAAGGAGGCTCATCACTAACCTATTGGGGATGTGAACCACTACATGTATTTTTAGAACTTTGTAAGAATGTAGAGTGTATCCAAATAACTCACTGACCACCTAAGGCTTGCATGAGCTCTTATATGATGGGAAAACTATTTTAATACTGCATAAAATACCATTAATACCATTCTTCCCTTTAAGAAATTCCAATTTCTTTACATTTAAAACAAAAATATGTTTTATTCAAAAAAACGTGACTTTTCCTTAAAATAAAACCATTGGGTTTCTATCAAATAATTTTATACCTTTTTCATGATTTTGAAATCCATTCAAAACCAATTCCATCCTTTTTACAATATATTTTCAAAATTAAACTCAACAATTAAATTGGAAACATTTCTATAAAAATACACCATTTCAATTCAACAAATTATATAGACCAATTTCCATAAACTCGTCCAAGTTCAATAGAATGGGGGGTTTTCAAAATTTTCATTCCATTACCATCTCAAATCTCACAATTCACTAGAATTGGGTTTTATCAAAGTAGATGAAATCTGGTTTAAAAATAGAATTTAAATCAACGATTGAAATAATCCAAGAAAATAAAAGTTAACCAATTTGGAAAATTGGTACGGAACCACCTACCTCATTCCCGAAGAACAACACTTGAAATGGAACATGTACACAAGAATGAAGGAGAATGAGATCTTAAAACTCAACCTAGAATAAATTTCCATCACCAAATTTTATAGATACATTAATCCCATGATGATCCCTTGAAAAAACAAGAGGAGAGAAGTAGATAATATTAAATAAAAAGGAGGATAACATACTCAGGAATCTAACTATAAGAAAAAAGGATGATTTAAATATGATATGATTGATCTAGATGGTGGGAAACTTTAACTTTATCCTATAGAGAGTCTATGACTGGGAGATAAGAATTCTGGGAATAATGGATCAAGCGGTACTGCCAAACGCATTACTTTAGGCTAGGTGTGGGCCGAGTCTTGATGTTTTCTCAGGGGTCATGATGTTTAGGCTATGTCGGATATGTACGCCAAAAAACCTATCCCCTTGGGTTTAAAAACATCTATTTAACCCCTACATGATATGTACCTCAGGTACACGACATGTACCATCTCATAGCATGATCTCCCCATTGACAACATGAAAATAGAACCAAGTACACGACATGTACATCAGGTATGCAGTGTGTACCTATTCTACAGTTTTCATTAAACCCCAAAAAACAAATAAAAAGGATTTTTAATCAAAATGGAACTAAGAAAAGGTGGAAAAATTACCTGATAATGGTTATTGGATGTTACAACCTTCTAACCATTAAAACTTTATGCCCCCATAAATCTTAAGAAAAATCTTCCATTCCAAAGAGATGAGGCCAATAATCTCTCAACAGTGCCTCATGCTCCCATGCCTCATGACTATCAGATCCATTTTTTCAAATTACAGAAACCAAAGGTATTTTTTTCCCACAAAGAACCTTGGTCTCATAATCAACTATTCGGATTAGTTTATCAGTCAAAGATAAATCGGGTTCGATCTCAAGATCACTCTAACTCAAAATGCGAGATATATCAAATAGATACTTTCTCATATATGATACATGGAACACGTTATGCAGTGATGTCAACTGGGGTGGAAGGGACAGATGGTACACAACCTTCCCTACCTGCTCAGAAACCTTGAAATGCCCCAAAAATTTAGGAGAAAGGTTCCCTTTCATCCAAAGCTTTTGATGGCCCATCTGGGGTGAAACCATTAAAAACTCTTGATCACCAACTGAAAAATCCAAGGTTCTATGGTGTTGATCAGTATAAGACTTATATCAAAATTGTGATATCAAAATATTCTGATGTATCGGCTAAATCTTTGATGTCGTATCTAGCACCAAGCTTGGTCCAACCAAAGAATGTTCACTTACCTCTGACCAACATAATTAATATTTACAATTTCAGCCATAAAATACATCAAAGGATTCCATTCTGGTCTCAGACTGGTAACATGTGTTGTAAGAAAACTCAACCAGCCCTAATAACATAGGCGCAAATAATATCCTCAATAATTTTTATAGATCTTTATTTCTAGCCATACGACTACGGATGGTGGGATGTTCTCAAATAAACTTGAATTCTCAGTGCCTCCAAAAGGCCTCTCCAAAAGTGAGAAGTGAACTGAGGATCCCTATTGGATACTATAGAAAATAAAACTCTCTGCAAGTGAACAATCTCTTTCACATAGAGATTTCCCAACTCCTCAAATTTGTTCATATCACGAATGGGTATAAAGTGGCCCAACTTGGTCAGCCTATCGATCACAACCCATATTTCATTCTTCTTTCTCAAGTTATAAGGCAACCCAACCATGAAGTCCTTATAGATCTCATCCCTCTACCAAGTAGGGAATGGAAGTGGTTGAAGCAAACCAGATGGTTTCTCATGCCTGTCTTTCACCTGTTGGCATGTACAGAAAAGAGCGACAATCTAAGAAATGTCCCATCTCATTCATGGCCACCATAACTGTCGCCTCATGTCATTGAACATTTTTTGTGGTTCTTGGGTGCAAAGCACATTGAGAATTATGGAAATCTCCCAACACTACATTTCTTACCACTAGCGAAACAACTAAGTGGTTCTGATAGCATATAACACCCTCTTTGGAGAACAACAATTAGACAACTATCTCACCACCATAATGGGAATCTCAATGCTACATAACATGTCATTAATCTCTTGATCTTGAATAATTATCTCAAGAGGAGTATACATCAACACCACACTGGATAAAGAAACATCAGCCTCTTCCTCCTGAACTCCATTATGATACTTTTCAATGAGATCCATAAAATTACATTCTTTTGAAGATTCTTTCACTACCTGGGATGGATGTTTCCTACTCAATGCATCAATAACAAATTTCCCTTTTCCTAGGGTATAGGAAATGTTAAAATCGAAAGATTGTAGGTACTCCACCCAATTCCACTACTAAAGATCCAAATATTTTTTATAGAAGATATAGCTCAGGATTTTATGGTCTGAATACACTATAAACCTTTCTCCAAAAATGTAGTGTCGCTGTCTTTAAAGCACATGCATCATAGATGCAAGTTCTAGATCATGGGTATGATAATTCTTCTCATGTGTCCTAAGTTGAAGAGATCCATACACTACTACATGATCACCCTACATAAGAGTGTAGCACTAGCCGGAACCAGATACATCACAAAAGACCACATAGCCCTACCTAGCTTCTGGAAGATTCAATATTGGGATAGTAGTCAACCTATGTTTCAACTCAACATAATAAATCTTACATTTATCATCCCATGAAAACTTCACCCCCTTCAGAGTTAGAGCAGTCATCAGAGAATCCAACTTCGAGAATTATTTAGTTAACATGTTGTAATATCCAGATAAGCCCCAGAAACTCTAGATCTAGAAGGCATTTAGTGGTTCTTCCCAAGTCATTATAGCCTCCAACATCTCGGGATCAACTAATACAACATGTTCAGACACCACGGGTCCTAATAATTTCAATTCCTATATTCAAAAATCACACTTTTAATGCTTGTCATAAAGATGGTGATTTCTTAGTAGACTTAGAACTATTCTCAAATGTTACACATGATACTCCTCGGACTTGGAGTAGAAAAGAATTCCTTCCATAAAGATAACTACAAAGGTAT
Organism: Viscum album; assembly: GCA_963277665.1. Lineage (NCBI taxonomy): Eukaryota > Viridiplantae > Streptophyta > Magnoliopsida > Santalales > Viscaceae > Viscum > Viscum album. Next base: position 462,802,191 of record OY728122.1, on the reverse strand, counting down.
CCAGATATTCATGGAATATATTGTTTATTAAGGCCATCAAAACTAAGGACTATTTGTTAAAACAAATAGTATAAAAATGTACTCATAGTGGCCATACCTTCTCTGAAAAGAGATTTTATGAATAATAGATTCATTTATCTTCAACTGATGGTAACCAGATCAACAGTCCAACATTGAAAACAACTTTTCCCCTTTCATATGATCTAAAAAATAATCAATCTGTGGAAAAAATATGTTTTCTTTATCGAGACTCGATTGAGCTTTCAATAATAAACGCATAGGCGAAGAAAACCATCATATTTCTTCGTGAAGGGAACCAGTGTTTCCCAAGGTGACACACTCAGGTGAATAAATCCTTTCCCAAAGAGATCATCCAACTGAGACTTCAGATCATTTGGCTTTTTTGGTTCCATACCATAAGAGTGGACAATGACCGGTTGATTTTCAGGCAGTATGTAAATAGAAAACTCAACCTCTCTCACTAGTGGAAGACAAGATAAATCCAAAGTAAAAAACTTTTTATAACTCAACAATGATAGGAGGAACATCACCACACACGTAATCTCACTCCAGATCAAATGAAAAAAATGATACCCCTTTTCCCAACTCTAGATAAGAAGGTCTGGCTATACTTCACCTTGGGTACCATTCTCCATGAAATATGAGAGGCACACCATTGGGTGTAGTAAATTAGACCTGGGGAATATTAAAAAAACTCAGACATTGTTGAAAATGAGCTAATGCATTGAAAATATAATTTTCAGAGATTTCTTATCAAGGATAAAAAATATCCAAGATAGCTCGACATTCAATAGAGATAAGACACAAGTAGGACTACAGATACCCTTCTCTCTTTTTAAACCAAAGGATGCAGTAATATCCATTTCACAAGATAGTTTCTCCAAAAAAGATTAAATAGGTTAACAATAAAAATTGAAATAAAAGAATGATATTCACCAGTATCAAAAAATAAAAATCACTAATAATGAATAAATGTTAATTGTACCTCTCACAATCGTTGGACACATGTATGCTTCTTCTAGAGACTCTTTCACTGTGTGAAGTAGCATCGTTCCAGATTCCTATGGCTAGAAACCTTTTATAATTGAATCATTTGATTGCCTTATAGTTTTAGGAGGTTCTGATGATCTTATCCTACTAGGCTGAGTTTAGAAGTAATGTAAGAACCTTTAAAAGTTCCTTGAACATTCGTAGGATCTACAGTTCTTGGGTGCCATAGTGAAAAAACTACTTCAATTACCAGGCTTTCCACACTGATAGCAAGTTAAAGAACTTCCTCCTAGATATGTTGGAGGTCTAGAGTAACTCTTCCACTGAGAACTATCGTGAGGATCATCACTCCTCTGTTATTATTTGAATGGACCAACACTACCCCTGAGAGAAAAAGGAACTCACATAATCCCTGAAATGCCTACCTAGTCTATCTCAACCATCATATCCCTATCCAAAACATCAGCATAAGTGGGTAGATTCATAAATAAAACTTGATAATGTATATATGATCAAAGTCCCAACTCCAACCATTGAGTATTAATCCAATCATTAGATACTACCTCAGGTAAAAACGACACCAGCTTAGTAAAGTGATTTGAATACTCATTCGTGGTTTTTTCATCTTGTTCAATCTTGAAAAACTCTATAGTGTTGGCCAACACCATTGAATATGGATAGAACTAGTTAGTGAAAATAACCTTTAAGTCCTAATACTCTGAACCCTCATGCTTCCTTGTTATCACCATCATGCCCCGCTATACCCTGATCGGTCCCTCCAGCACAAAGGGGGAACACTTCACCCTGATCACTTTCTGTGTCTCTATGTACTCAAGTAGACATTATATCTATCCCAACCATTCCTCAGCCTATTGAGGATCATTATATAATTTGAGTACTGGAGGATCCTAGTGAATGAACTCCTAAGAATAATTCTAAAGAACACCCTTATTAGGATCCACACTTGGAGGCTGAGCGGGAATGTGTGGTGGTGTCTGTCTCAGAGCTTAGACAATGCCCAAAATCACCTCAACTAGATTCAGATCAAAAATAAGAATTTCTTGATGAGGTTTAGTAGTATCATTTTTTTCAATTTCTGATTCAGAAATTGATTCAGAGGCACGATGCTACAAAATAATAGAAGACATCAAAATAATTTATTAGATTAATACTCAAACTGAGTAACAAGAAAAAATTATTCTCTATAGAAGGAACAACGTGATTTGGATTTCAACATATCCAAATATATATAGGGGAAATACTATAACTAATCTATAATTTTTCATTCCCAAACCACCCCTAGAGACATAAGGTTCATTATGGTGAGATTGTCCACCCACTCAATCATAACTACCTCTTATGTTAAGACCAGATTTTAAAAATGAATAATGACATCAAGACAAAAGCCCAACAACCTTGATCTGATACCAATTTGTCACCAACCAACCCAGGTACCCTAGTAAGTCTATAACCGAGCTATCCCTAAAATTAACTGAAGGGAGTTATCAATCAGCATGGGTTGGTGACTAGCACTTGTAATCATACAATATATATGTGGGAATAATTATTTCACAAGAATGTAAAAGAAAAATATAAAAGAAAATATGAATATCAATAAGAAAAATCCCCTATGAGTAAAAGTAACCAAATAAAATGAGGAATAAAATCCAATGTACTACAACCCAAAGTACTAAATAGGAAAAACAGCCATAAGGTCCCTAAGGATGGAACTCACCAAGTCCAAATCTCAATAGCTGGATCTATATCCAAGAGATTCCTTCCATTTTATCAAGCCTGAAAGAGGAAATTATACAAACACATGTGAGACTAAGTCCAGTATGATACCACTAGATATTCCATGACAAATTTCAAATTAGATTATCTAAAGAAAAGATCTCAATTTTCAAAATAAATAGGTTTGGAAATTCAAAAAAAAATATTTAAAAAAATATGCTTTTCATTTTCAAAATTATCAAAAATATATTGAAATCGTATTCTTTACTTTAAAAGAAATAGAATATTTATCAATAATGGATTATGTAAAAAATTTATCTAAATTAATTTATATAAATTTATAAGCCATGTAAAGAAGTTAAAACAAAATTGGCATACATTTACATCTCAAATAGAAATCAACAAGCAAGTAACAAAGTCATCTTCCAAAAGGTCTGATAGTATTAACCAGTTATAGGATTTTTCACTATCTAAGTGAAATCAGAAAACTTTGTATACACACGCCCCTATGACACTGGCAATGGAGACTTGTCACCAACCCATCGGGGATGTGACCCACAGAATTTATGTTTTCGAATATTGTAATAGCGTATAGGGTATCTAAATAACTCACTAACTACCTAAGTCTTGTATACACTCTTACAAGATGGGAGAACTATTTTAAGACTACTTAAAATATAATCAATCACATTCTTCCATTTAAAAAATTCCAATTTCTTTCCATTTAAAAGAAATGCTTATTTTATTCAAAAACATTCCTTTTTTCATAAGATAAAACCACAAGGTTTCTATCAAATAATTTTAATCCATTTTCATGAGTTTTAGATCCATTAAAAACCAAATCCATTATTTTCACAATAACTTTTCACAATTAAATTCAAAAAAATTAATTGAAAACATTTCCTTAAAAATCCACCATTTAAATTCAATAATTTAAATAGACTAATTTCAATAAACATCCCCCAATTCAATAAACTTTGGGGTTTTCCAAATTTATATTCCATTACCATCTCAAATATCCCAATTAATTGGAATTGGGTTTTTTCAATTTAATTGAAACATCGTTTAGGAAATAGAATTCAAATTTATGATTGAAATAAACCATGAAAAACAATGTTAAACAATTTGGAAAATCAAAAGAGAACAATCTACCTCTTTTCCAAAGAACGACACTCGCAACGACACCCATCAATGGGAACAAAGGTGAAAGAGATATTCAAATTCATCCTAGAAGTAAGATTAATCAACACATGGAATAAATAAATCAATAATTATATGATCCATTGAAAAATAAGAGGATAGAATGAGGGGAACTTGGGGAACAAGGGAGAGAACTTACTCAGGAATCACACCGTAAGAAAAAGGATGATTGAAAGCAGATCCGATCGATCTGGAAGGTGGGGTGGCTCTAAAAATCACCTATGGATAGTCTAGGTTTGAGAGCCAAGAAGAATAGGAATAATATACAAAGTGTTACTAATAAACACATTACATTATGCTAGACATGAGCTGAGTCACGATGTGTACCTAGGGGTCATGACGTGTAGGACATATTGGAAAAGTATGACAAAAAACCCGCAACCTCAGGTTGAAAAACTGTTATTTAGCCCCTAAATGGCATGTACCTCAGGTACACAACATGTACCAACTCACACTATGATCTCCCCATTCACGATCTGAAACCAACTCCATGCACACAAAATGTACTTCAAGTATACGGTGTGTACCTGTTATGATTTCTGCAGTAAACCCAGAAAAAACACCTAAAAAGGGTTTTTAAATGAAATAGAACATAGAAATGGTGTAAAACATACAATATCAAGGTAATGTGATGTTACATTATCAGGGAATGTTATCAAAAATTATGGAATATATATGGACCCTTCTAAGATAATAGAGATTGAGGAGTTTACCATAACAACAATTGAAATGGAGATTTATTGTTTCATTGGATATTCTAGGTATTGCTGATGAGTTTTGGGGAACGTCTCATGATTGTAAAAAATTTGAACAAGGATCACCAAAAATAGGTAATTTTTTATTTGAGTGATTAATATGATAATATATTTATGGAATTGAAAAGTTTTATTAACACTTAACTAGTACTCATTATTCTGTCAATTGATGAAATTTTTATATTATACAGGGATTCATCAAAGAATGTATTTGGTTGTGTACTATTTTAGATTGATATTGTGATACCCCAGTACTCAAGGTTGAAAACATATTAATGAGTATAACTATACAACACTTTTCCATGGGTTCATTTTATTAATATTCCCATTTAAAATCTAGTGGAACTATCATTATAGAGAGAACTATTAAATATATACGGATCAAAAGAGGATCAAATATATATATATATATATATGAATGGATATTAATATACACTAGTGAAGATGGTTATTGATTATCAAAGACTATGATTTTGAAATATAGTATCATCATAAGAGTGAAAATAATTTTTAATATGTTCCAAGTAAAATGGATCATGTTACCTTATCAATGTTTATAATTGAGAGGGATTTAGTCTTCTTTGAGTTTCAAAAGATGGACATAGGAATCAAAAAAATAGGAACATCATCAATCCTTCCAAAAATTATTTCTCAACTAACCCTTATAATAAACATAAAGTATTTTCAAATAGATTATGTATAAATTTAGAAGTAATTGGAGGATATAAGATATGGAAAATCCATATAGTTAAAAATTTATGGGGTAGGAGTTATGGTATTTTGGTAATCACTTTATATGATATCAAATCATATGATAAAGAATGAGTTTTTGAATGATGAATATTGGTCAAATTTATACATTAACACAGGGAGCTTGAAGATGTATTGATATCACTAAGAGAATTATTAGAGGTAAAATATTAATATGGAGGTCATATAATATACATGAAATTGTTTGGTAAGTTGGTATGTGTAGGCTAAAGAACAAAAGTCCCTAGATATGATGCAAATATTACCCATACCTATATGAAAATTTGAAAATCACCAAAGGCATTATCACAAATCATAAAAATATATATTTAGAGGATATAATTCTATATAATTTGTAGAGGAACATCATATAAAGACTTCACATTTCATTTCAATTCAACATGAATTATCACTTAATCAACTTCCAATGATATAAATTATAAAAGTGGTGTAAGTTCAGGGAATACCTTTGTTATTTGTATCTGATCAAGATTTCAGATTTAACTATAATATTATAAAGACTATGAAATATGATCTAAATACTGAGTTGGACTTTAGTATGTCTTATCTCCCACAATCAAATAGAAAACTAATAGGATTATCCATATAATTGAGGAAATGTTGTTAGTATGTTCGACGGTCTTTAAAATGGGATGGGATAAACATATTCTTGTTCAATTTCTCATAAAATAATTTTTATCACTCAATCATAAAAATTGATCTATATGAAGCCCTTTATAGAAATATATTTATAAAACATGTGTTTTGGGATGAATATGGTGAACTCAAATAATTGGATCTTAAAATCATTAAGGAAAATGTATAAAAGTTCAAGACCATTCACTGAACATCGGGGCTACTCAAAGTTGACAGAAGATAAATTCTAATAATCATTTATGAGACATGGGGTTTCATATTAGAGAAAAATTATTCCTCCACATATCTTCGATGAATATATTCATGAGATTTGGGATGAACTGTAAACAAATCTATAGGTATATCTACACCCCATTGAGATTCTGGATCGAATTAGGGCTACAAATCATTGACTAGAACTCCCACCATACATGTTTCATTTACACAATGTATTCCACATGTTGATCTTGATAAAGTAAATACCATATGCATTATATGATCTAAATTTAGAGCATAAAAATATCAAAATGAATTATAATGTGAGGATCAGTTGGTGAAGATCATGGACTATAGTGATATTGTTTTTTTGAACAAAAAAACTCATCTTGTTAAAGTACTATATTGATTCCCTAATAAGATGATATGTCATAGGAAACATAGGAATCTATTATGAAGAAACAATGTCACCTATTTTTATCTTATAATGTAAAATGAAAATTTGATGGAAAAATTTCTTAAGGGGGGAGAATAAAACAACATATAATTTTTTCAATGGTATTTCCCTTCTGATTATAAAACTATATTATATTAAATATTATAATATTATATATTTAAAACAAATCACATGATAATACATACCACGTTTTATTATAATATTTTTCAGATTATATTTCATGAATAAAAATGGACATAAAAATTGATATTATCAAAATGGTAAAAAAATTGAAAATAATGTAAGAATAATAATAAAATTTGGAATTACTCAATACCAAAATAATTATAGCACTCATTAATAACATTATAGAAATGAAGAAGAACATTAGTATCATAATATTTATTTTGAAAAATAAAATAGATATAACATTAGAGAAATATATTTTAATAAATAATAAATTAAATATAAGGTATTTATTGGAATTTGAGAACCCATATAACCCTTAAAAATCTAACTGTTTGAATAGTAATCTGACTATTCAAACAGTAATTTGACCATTATGAATAGTTTCCTGATAGTTAAAATAGTATTCTCACCTATAAATTTGTAAAACAAAATATGGGTATCTTATAAAATGAAAATATGACATAATTTTCATTATGATAAAAGTAAAAAAAAGTTTTAAAATTCATAAAATAATTGTGTATATATTTTTAAAATATATATTTTTTTAAAATATAAAAAATAATTGATTTACAAGGATTTGTTTCTAAATTTTTTTTATAAATTAAAATTATGTTTCATTGTATTTATAATATAATTTTATGATACTTTAATAAATTTTTGAAATTGTCAAAAAATCTTATAATATTAAAATTTTTATTTTCAAATAAATTGGGATTTTAATAAAAATTTAATATATCATATTTTGAAAATTATTTTCATAAAGTTGATTAAATTATGGGATCTAAACATCATGAAATTTTTATGGGAATTTTTTTTATTTTTTTAAAATATTTAAATTAATTGTGAAAACTAAAATATAGAAAAATAAGGTATTTAATATTCTAAAGAAATACATATATTTTTGAGTCATGGATGATATTAGACCCTATCAATCAAAAATCGCATTAAATATTTACTATATATAATCACAATAATAAATAATTTTATTATTCTATATAAAAACCAATAAACTAGTAAATATCATATTCAAAACACTTATCTTCTCCCCTTATAAATACCACCCTCATAACACTTTATATTTACACATTCTAAGAATTGTATCCTACCAAATTTATCTCCAATTACATTCTCATCCTATCCTCTAGATCCTATTAATTTTTTTCTAACTAAAATAAATATTATAAATTCCAAACGTTGTTTTTTGTGGATATAACATTCAAGAGGTAATATTCTCAAACTACCATATTTGAATAAATTTATTCACCTACATTGTACACACCTCTCTCATAAAACCTGGGATAATTATATCAGTATCACATAAATAATATAATTTTATATTGGAAATGGAATATGTATCATATGTACTCTTCTCTTCTCTAATTATTATAAAAATGAAACCATCGTTCATATTATGTCGATTCACCACCTTTGTGGATGATGATTTTCTTCATCAATTTTCTCCAGGAATGATGGTCATAAAAATTTTATTATGGTTCAATAATATGATATTAAGTATATTATAACCAGTTTAATATTCAATAATGAATATATATATACAAAATATTCAATAAAATTATGGTATTTCATGATGGTCTGGGGAACCACATAAATAAACTACGTGAACAACATTAAAAGTTTTAATAAATTAATTATCCCTTTAATAGAAAATTTTATATTTGGGTCCATTTTTTAAATTAAGAAAATCTATACAACTTAATTTCACTTCATTAGTGTTATTCCCATTTTATAATAACATTAATAATTATCAAAAATTTATCTGACCTTGAAACCATGAATGAATTCCCCTGGAAAAGAGAAATTAAAAATTATATACCATTCAATAAGTTATAAATGAACATAATAAAATTATTATAAATCCAATATAAATTAAAAATATTCTGGATTAAGTAATTAATTTATTTATATTTAATATTATATACATTAAGTGAAAGTGTTTAATGATTCTGGAACATAAGTTATGGGATCTCTTTGAACAACCCTTTTTAATTGGGTTTTGAACTTTTTCTACGAAACACATTATCACACTTTATTTGATGTGGTGTAATTATAATATTATATATATATATATATATTAAATATATAAGAAAATTATTCTCTCATACTTTGATGAGTTGATATATTCTATATGTTCAATTGTGAAATTCCTTCTTTAAAATCACGCATGATTATGGGGAATATTTTAATCCCTTAAGACTATAATGTAATGTTCAATTAAATACATTATCCAAAATAATGTTATAATTAAATAAAAGAATATTTTATGTTAAATATTCTAGTTTAGATTTTTCTTTTCAAATAATATTTCATACGTATTCCTTATCCAAAATCCTTTAACAGATTCCTCAAAACACTATTTTAAAAGTAAATTTATATAACAAATTGTCTACCCATTCTCATGATGGTTTTTCAAATGAACACAATATTTTTGAGACCTATGATTATTTACTCAAATAATAAATTTCAAAAATATGAACTTCCATTTTTTCTTGGGAATATTTTTTAAATCTCCTTTGATTATGATATGAGGAATTATTATGTAATTCATTTCATTGCATGGGAAATTATTTTGTTTGGGTCATATGATTGAATTAATTTTGTGGAACACAAAGGCATGTACATGTAAGGATAAGTGTTCCTATTTTTCACTCTAGTGAATTAGGTAAAATAATTTATAAGAGATGGTATTTATGGGGCTATTAATTAAAACTGATCCACTAGGGGAATTAATCCCCCATGTCATGTTGTATTGGGGCTTATCCTTTACTTATTGTTATTCCATGTTTGATGTTTCTTCCACTATCCAATTTTTCTATGATTTAATGATACCATGTTCTTTATATTAATCCCCCATGTGATTATTCTTGAGCCTTATATTTTATGTTATAATGTTATTTTTTGGAATCACATATAATTCATTGTTATCATGTTCATTACCTTATGGGGTTTTTTTCTCACCACTTTGTTTATATATTCCCCAATATACCCAATTATTTTGTAGGAGATTAAAATTATATAGGATCTCATTACGAATAAAAATATAATGGATATTTATTTTAGTTCCATTTTTATGTTTTATGAACCTATTCTTCCAAATATATTAGGCCTCAGTACCATTAGGTTGTGTTTACTGAATGTTTTCGTGAAAAATAATGTAATAATATGTATAAAGAAATTTTGTTACTATAATTTCACCAAGTGTTTCACCGTGGAGTTCAAAGATATTATTCCTAAATAAAATTATTTTTTTAATATGATAATTCCTTGATTATAGGTAAATCAATTGAATTCCTATAATGCATGAATATTTAGGGCCCCATATTCATGATCTCATTAAAAAACATCATTGAGATCAAAACTTATCAAAGATTAATCATTGTTTTGGATACCATTATTTTATGACTAAGATGATTATTATCCCAAATAATATTTTTTTTGGGTTATGTTCATTATGTATTCATAGTAATTCCTTTTGGGTAACCCAATATACCTTATATGATTGTGGAAATGAGGAATAAAGTATTCAAGGATTGAATTGATATGTTTTTAATGAAATTTATTAAGGAAATTAATATACACTGAAATAGTTATAAGGAGAATGATACTCACTTTTGATTTGTTTTTGAGGATCTAAGTGAAGATGAGTTATATGGGAAATTAATTAAATGTAAATTTTAGCTTCACTGCAAATATATTCAATAACATATTAAACTCAAGGATGGTATATCTGTTAACCCCCTAAAAACATTATTATCATAGATTTTTCAAGACTAATAACTAAATGTAAAATATGTACTTTTAATAATATAACAAGTTATTATTGATAGTTTCTTGAGAACATTATTTGAATAGAAAATATGTTAACAAATTTAACATGTAAGGGGGTAAATTTAAAATCTATAAAAGAATGTGAAGATTGATTTGAGAAATTAAATAGGAGGTTGGGAAATTAATATTTATTGAATCATTATTCTATTATAGAATGATTTTTAATTTATAGTGATGCATGATGGAATAATCATTGATTTCTTATAATGAAAAATGGTATGGTGGTGGATTATGCATCATGATAGTTGATTCCCAATGTGTTTAGTTATCAGAAAGATGATTTGTAGTTATAAGTGAAGATCTTTTGTCTTCTAATATGAAAAATTACTAATATTTAGAGAGATATAATATATACATAAATCATAAGAGTTATAAATATATCACTATCTAGAAGTATTTTAATATGAGGATAAGGAGATTGTTGTAAGTACCCATATATTATTCTTCTGATATACATTATCTTCTTGAGAAAAAAATTTTAAAAGATTAATTTAGTTGAAAATAATGTATCCAATCATTAATATTGGTATAAAATGATCCAATTATCATGGAATTATAAATGTTGGAATTGGGTGACACAATGTAATTGGGAACATAATTCTTATTACATATAATCACTTGGCCTTAATTATTTAAGAGGATTAAGAAACCATTATGTAATCATGAGTCCTTACAAAAGAACATAGTAGATGTAAAAAATGGAAAATTACCATAAATTAATATTTTTTATGATGGGACATTGTAGTTTAGTTAGTTTTCTTGTGTTCCATATATAACAAAGATCCAAAAAATCTTAGATAATTATCACAGTTCAAATTTCTCTATACATCTGTTATTGAACCATCATAGTGTCCCATCTAAACAGGTATCTAAACTGGTTATCCACTTACCTGAAGGGAATTAGAAATCCTCATGGGTTCGATAAAAAACCTAGGCATTTAGAAACAAACTTTATGTAAGATTTTTTGCGAAATATATGATAAAAATAATCAAAGGTATGCTATGGAAATATCATCGAATAAATAAATTAGTAAAAACATATGAGGTACCATGAGATGCTACCAAAACTGAAAACAAAACATAACTTTCAATACCTATATCCTAGTGATCCTTGACCTCCCACCATGTCCTAAACTATCTTCCCTCATCCAACTAGTAACAAAATCACCAAATAAGTTGAGTAAAAGATTATAACTTGCAATAAGAACAAAAAGGGTGAAAATACCAAATGGTACAAGAATTGTGTGATCTACAAATCCCAAATGGAGTTAAGTAATATCTATATTTAGTAACTTCCAATGCTATTACACATATTAAAAATTCAGTATAATAAGATAGGGAAAGGATTTGAATTTCATTAGAGGAAACTAAATACATAAAGATCAAAATACAATATGATTGAGTTTTAGAAATGTATATTTCAGCATTTCAAAATAATTTTTCAAAATAAATTTGGAAACATTCCATTTCATCATTTAAAACCTAAACCATATCATGAAAATACTATCAAACCATTTAATTAGATAAATATAGATGAATAAAGAAAATGTTTCAATATGAACCATATAATAACATATATTACATTATTCAATACTATAGATTCAATATGTATAATCTCAAAAATAAGATCAATCAACAATTTTAATAAATATATCAAAAAAACTATAGTTCCCATTAATGATAAAAAAAATGTCATGGATATAAAGCGTATGACCTATATATGATAGTGACTAAATCATAGAAAATTTATTCAATAAATAATTACTTTTCATTTGTCTTACATAATGTCTATTAGGGTTTTAAAATACCAATTCAATGCACACCCACATTCTTAGACACAAGTCTAGAGCCAAAATACGTTATATTCTCTTGAGATCTATTGGAGATGGTGTAAGTATTCTAGAAAATAATAAATGTAGTCAACCTCATCAAACTAACTCAGATACCATGACTAATAAAAATTATAGATTTAGATTACTATGTTACAGGGATTAAAAATGATACCCCCATCAATATGAACATTGTCCCAGTCCATTATCAATTTTAAAATTCTAGATTTCCATCATAAAAACTCCTCTAAACTCCATCAATGTGAATAATCACTTTTTCAACACCCATAAATTTGATGTTCCAAAACCAAGTTAGTCACATAAAGGGATTATCACAAGTGAGGGTCATCATAATATTTGAACTAGTCCATAACAAACCATCATTTTCAAATCAATACATAATTTTTAAATTAACATTCAAGATCAAAAAAATACCCTCTTCCATTCACAATTCATTATCAAAATCCCAAGAATGACTTCAAACAAAGAGTTTCATTCAAAAATAACCCCTATGATTTTAATGGATGTTTTACAATTTAAAATATTGAAGTCATTTCAATGTGTGGTTCAATACCCTTTAATTTAAATCAATGTATTTCACATTATAAATAAAAACTCGACCTAAGTTATAACTTTTATCAAATTATTATTTAAAATATCTTTGATAATAAATCAAATAAAACATGGAAATTCATCAATTCATGAAATAGTGAAAGGGTTCATAATAAATTATTTCCATTCCAAGTAAAATTGATATTTAAGAGTATCAAAGATGAATCCATAAGGTATTTCATGGTAAATATTCACAGAAAATATGTTCAGAAATATGAAACATGCATTTATGAATTATTAAGAAACATATAATTATATAATAGAGGAATATCATAGAAGTTACTACCTCATAATTTCATGTATACTAAAAAAACAAAATATGTGTACCAAATCGGGAGAAAAAACATAGTGGAATGAAATGAGACAAAGGGACTAGTTCATATTCTATTATAGATGAAAAAAAGAATTATTATCATTATGACACCATAAAACGAGGGTCCAAAAGGATCGAGTGTTTTGCAATTAATACTCCATGCATAATACCATTAAAACTCCAAATTAAAACAACCATTTATTCTTCTACTTTATTGAAATATTGAATACATAAAATTTAATAATACTTAAAATTTTAGTTACAACATTTAAAAATGATAAATAATTGATTTTTAATATTTATTACAATGAAAATGTCTTGGAAAGAATTCTGTTGTCGAGCTAGGGAAAATGAAATGAAAAATGGATTTTTTTCATTATTTCTTCCTCTAAAAAATAGAACTATATATGGATATTATTGTATTACAATTACAAGTTTCTTAGGTCTCACATAATGGTGTTGGGTTTCACTTATGTATCTTATGAATCTTAGGGAGTACCCTTATATAAATCACTTTTTATATACACGATAGTCTGGTTACCCTTAAGTTACCTTTCAAAATCCATTTTTACCTTAAGAAATTTCTCAAGTAATATTATGAAACTCATGAAAATGTGGGATGACTATTATTAAAGTTAAGAGATTACCATTATGAATATCAGCAGCATTTCCTAAGATACCCATTACTCTTAAGAAATAATGTAAAATATGTACGTACACTTACAAAACTAAGAAAAAATTGGTTAACCTTATATAATGTGAGTATTAACCTCACACAACACATATAAATAGGGTTTTACCATTACATTGGTCCATCTCTACCCTTACACGGTGTATAGAATCTTCAACCTAACATTACACAACATCTAGTTTATCCTTACATAACCATTATAATTTCATGGTTACATTTAGGAAATAACTACTATATATGGGTAAAGGGTCCTTACCTTTACACAACCCATAAATACTCCACCCTACCCGTAAAAACACATGAAAATAGGGGTTTGCCCCTAGAAAACTTCTGAAATCCAATCATAGGATATACTTACCCTTATGTAGACCATATGTCATGCATAAGGGTCAAAATTAAGTTAAAAATAATTCAATTTCCATTTAAAATATTAATAAAATAAAATCAAAAGTGACATTAAATATTATAATAATGAGGTTGATACAATTATCCTCACCATAGGTTTTTTATCCAAGAAAGATTCTAGTCTCAAAGATAGAAAAATAGGACACTGAATGAAATATCACACTAAACCATAAAAGCATAATTTACACAAAACATAATTAGACTCACCCCAAAGCAGCCACTTGACATAACTCCATGTCAAAAAAACCACCAAGTGTTCTATAGGTACCACTACGTGGAACCACCAAGATCATCACATGTATCAAAAAAATAAACAACACCAAGGGGAATAATAAAATACCAAAAAAAGAGTTTTGGAGAAGTATCCATATCATAAAATATTCAACAAAAGATACAACTCTCAGAAGATAAATTAATGATCCAAACAATTACAAGGATGGCCCATAATTGAAAATAATTTCATCCTAGAAAAATTAAATTATGTTAAACACATATTTTAAACATTGATAAATATCCCTAGGTGGGATTATCCAATCATCCACCCACACCATTTGGTGAATGGTTCATAAAAATATATGTCATCCATTATACTCAATATATTCCCAAGGGATATCTAAGTATAACTAAAATGATCTTTAAAAAACAAGTAAAGTACATAGTTTTGGAACTACACACTCAAATGGGATATTTTATATCACATCATTCTTGAGCTCTAACCCCCACGTAAAAAACAAGTGGTTTTCAAGGAAGAGAAACCAACCTGAATGGATTCAAACACCAACCATTGGGAGAAACTAATATAAGGAAGAAACAAGAAGGATTTCTAAAAAAAATTGAAAAACCATATGGTTTCTTAGTAAAATATTAAATTATATACCTTAGAATAAAAAATCCTCAAGAAATGTAGAAAAATTTATATGAATTCTATCCATTCACAAGTGAACATATAAAAGTCACAAAAACAGTGATGTTAAGAAAACAAAAACATCATCCCGATCAAATCCAAGGTCCAAAAGATTGAATCAATAGATGACTCAAATAAATCCACATTAGATCCCCAAAATAAGAAGGCCACCATAACTAATAAGATAAAATAAGGAAAAATCAAAATTATTTCAAAATAATGATGGAAATAATGAGATGGATCAATATCAACTACAATTTAAATCTTCTCTACCATGTGAAAATCATTACCCTGATGCCTATGGATATATCATTATTTTCATAAAGCATGTGTTTTCACATTTTCAGGAAACAGTGATCCTAGAAAAACATTTTCATATATAAGATTAACTTATATGACATCTTCAGATTACCCACACTAATAATACATAGGATGAATCATAAATTTACACCATTCTTGTATAGGTCACGCAAACAAGGATTTTATAAACATTACTTTTAATGATTTAGGATCCTTTCTAGAATCAATGAACCCATCATCTTCTATAATCCTATTTAATTACATATTAAAACATCATTCAACACTATATAGAGGAGTAAATGGCTCAAAAATAATTGTTTGGCATCCACAAGCTAGAAATTCTTCAGATCCGCTACACAATTCAATGTCAATATAGAGTCATTGATTGGGGACACTACCTATAAAAATGTGAAGGAAAACATCAATGAATGGTTCGATGGACAGACATTATGTCTTTTCTGAAGGACTATTTGGGAAACATTTATAGAAATCACAAGGCATTTTCTCATCAAAATATGCACAAATAAACTTCAGAAAAAAAATTATAAACAAACAAAAAAAATTCAAATTGCACATGATTTCATAATTTATAGAACAACACTATTTTCATGAAAATGTGAGATCTTGGTATAATCCCATCAAAATTTATAAAATTTATTGACATCCCATGGATCTTATTCAATAGTATCAAAAAAATAATCCCTTATTAAAATTCCAAACCCATTTCATCTTTCAACCCATCAAAAAAATATCTTCTTTAAAAATCCTTCTATCACATCACATAAGGTTCCTTAAAAATGAGTTTTATAAAGAAATATTTCCATCAGAAAACTTTTGGAAAAAAATTATTTTCAAGGAACTCAATTAATTTTTTTAAAATTAAAAATATTGTTTTTTCAGTGGATTAAAAATAATAATCCAAGGGGTTAATTTAGAAACAACAAAACAGGAGCATGAATCAATCCACATCAAAATTTAACATTTAATAAGGATAAACCTGTAAAATATCCTCACATGAGTGATATAAGTTTGAAAAAATGGACATGATGTAAATTTTATGTTATAGATAAACTTTTTTAGGGATTGGTTGTATGGGATTTTAAAACACAAGCCAACATGAAAATATTTGCTTAATTGACTTTTATATTAGCCACACCAAGTCCTTATAGTTTTCTAAAACATTAAGGCATAGTGTTGCTCTAGCTATCATTGTATTCAAATATCAAATCTCATTAGAGACTCCCAAAATTAAATATAATCCATCAAGATTCTAAATATCATTTAACATTATTAAATATATATTTCGATAGAAAGACTCAATTCCACAAATTCCCTAGTAACTCCATTACCATCTAAAAGAGGTAGTAATCAAGAACCCTCTCACAAACTACCTATTGAGTCCTGACATGTCCATAATCCTCATTTTACCATGAATCGCCCATAAAACATAAGGTCATGCATGCGAAAGTACTTCCCTTTATGGAGAAAACCTCCTATTGATATAATTTGTAATGATCCAACCAATAGTACCTTCTGAACTAGTACCTAAGATGATTCACCACTTACACAAAGGGCATTCAAAATCCACATGGGATGGCTAAAATAAACTGGGAATCTATAAATAACACATTGGATGATTTTTCCAAAATAAAAGATAAAAATAATCAAATATAAAATATGGAGTCATCATTATATAAATTAAAAAATACAAATATATTAGATATAATGTGACGATCCAAAATCTAAAATCATAACATAACTACCAAAACAAAAATCCCAATGATCTAATACCACCCCCCATGTCTAAAAAACCAAATCTAATCCAACCAATCATGAACACATAATAGAATTCAAGGGGAACATTAGAACCTTCAATAATAATATAATTGTTGGAAACCCCAAATGGAATACGTAGGTTGTGAGTTATAAATCCTAGTAGGATTCTACCAAAGAGTATATTTAGTTACTAAGGTAGTCCAAAAATTGAAAAATGAGTAAAAAACATAGGATAAGGTTTTTAGTTTTATAATAGGAAATTAAAACCATCAAGGCCAGATTATGAGAGGATTTGGTTTTAGAAATACAACATTAAACATTTCAAAATAATTTATGAGACTAAAGAAGGAAACATAAAATTATATAAATTAAAAATACAAATCATTTCTTTAAAATCATTGAAAATAATTTCATCATATATATTCATATAATCCATCAAAAGGTTTTAATATTCACTAGATTAATAAATTTTATATAATATTAATACAATAGGGACAAGTTTCATTATATTAATATGTAGTTCAATAGAAAATAATATTCCAACAAGAAAGGAATCTATAGTTCAAGTAGTACCAATTAATACTGACATGTATTTAGTATAAAGTATAATTATGGTAGGGGTATTACCTAGATTCGATAGTGATCCCACCCTAGACAAGAAAGTTAAAAAATCATGGATGATCATTAGGCATAAATCATGTCTAAAAGGGTCTCATGAAAAACAATTCCACACACAACTACTTTCATGGACACACATCTAGTTCATGTATCTATCATATTATCCATAGATCCTCAAGATGGGGTGTGAGTATTCTATAAAATCATAAATCATCACAATCACTTATAACTACTTAGGTTCCCATGGCCAATAAAAAGAGGGGATTGTCATGATCATGTTATGATTATTATAATGTAATAATCAATTAGTATCAACATGGTATTGGTCCCTAAAAATATTAAGCATTCTCATTTCACATCTCACTCTCACCCCAAAACTCCCTTGAATTGAATAATCTATTTTTTAACCCCCATAAATAGGATTTAATAAATTAATTAATCCTCACAAAGGTATTATAAAAAAAGAGGGTCATTACAAAGTTCTAGTTGAGCCTTTAGTCATTATAATTTTTAAATAGATCCTTTATTTCCAAATCATAATTCAAAAGATTAATAATACCCTATTCCTTTTGAAATTAATTATCAATATGTTAAATTTTTCTTTAAACCAATAATATCATTCAAAAATTTCCCCTAGTCATTAAAATAATGTTTTAAAATTTAAAAGTGTATAATTAATTTCAAATTATGGTTGATTAATATTTATTTTAATTATGTTATTTCACTTTTTCAATAAAAAAATGTCCTAAACCATTAATTTGATCGAAAAATCATTAAAATGTCTTTGAAAATAGAAAAAAAAAGAAATCCTTGAATTTTATCAATTCATAATATAGTGAAAGGGATTACAATTTATTCTTTCCATTACATGTTAAATTCAATTATAAGGGGGGAAAACAATATTTCACAAGGAATTTATTGGTCAATATTCACAAAATATGTGTTCAAAAATAATAAACACATTTCTATTAATTTCCATGAAACAATGAATTTAAATACGAATTAGAATTATAGAAACACCTACCATATAATTTAATGGATTATAGAAACACTTCAAAACATAAATAGGGTAAATAGGAACAATGTTTAGAAAAAAACTACCCAAAGGTATTGGATCTTCTTCTATAGTAGTATAACACCGTGAATTTATCCCAAGAGAATACCATAAATCAGGTTAGTAGTAATTTATATATTTTTAAATAAATACACTAGACATATCATCTTCAAAACATAAAATTAAAACAACCATTTAATTTTTTCTTTAAAAAAATACTTAATGAGGTGGATTTTAATAAAAAAATTAAATAAAAATTAAAACCTTTTAAAAGGATATAGAATAACTTTTCACTATTGAAATCATCTAAAATGCATTAAAAGGTATTATATATCGATCTAGGGAATAAGAAATCTATAATCTATTTTATATTTATTTTTTACACAAAAAGATTTGTGAGTAAGGATGACAGGATATTACCCTTACATAACAATTTTGTGCCATCTAAGGGTAAAATGCAACCCTCTCACATCCATTAAAACTAATAGACTTCCCTTATGAATCTCAATTTACCAATATGTGGATACTTGATTACCCAAATCTCACCTTTTGAAAAGCATGGGTATCTTAATTTAGTTCCATAAGTACCCTTGTGTAACTAATAATGTCATGGGATAACCCTTATATAGTTTAAGACATGATCCTTATATGTGTTCATACCCATATGTGATATACACATTTTCCTTACAAAAAAAAGGAAAACATGATATGAACCTCACACAACCCATATACACAAGGAATTTTCCTTATTAATTTCCTATATTGAAATTACATAGTTCATAAACATAGGGTCTTTCCCATACATATCTCCATGGCTACCCTTGGGAATCGTATAAAATTGTCACCATTCCATTACACTACAGATGATTTACCCTTACGTAGCCCTTATAATATCAAGGAAACCTTTACAAAAAACCTTTTCTATATGTGTAGAGGGCCCTTAACCATTTAAAACTAATAGAAACAACACCCTATCATTATAAAACTCATGAGAATAGTGTTATTCCTTTAAATGAATAGTAAATCCAATATGTGAAAAGTTAAGAGACACTTACCATAAAGAAAAATATATAGCATGGAAATGTATAAATATTAATGTAAAAATTAATTTATTTCGTTTAAAATGATTTATACTGTAAAAAATTGGCCTTTAAATATAAATAATAAGATAATTTTACTCATCCTAGGGGAATGAAGATGTATAGTGTTTTCTGAAAACATTTTGGGTAGGAAAATATAAAACAATATGTTGTAGATTATACTACAGGATGATTAGTATGCCAATAATTAAATCATGAAAGACATATTCCTAGGGAAATTATACAACCTTTCCCATTATTTTAGTGGAATGTTTATGACATTGATGTGTATTTTTTCATTTTTATTCCTAATACATCCAAGGGGAATAATGCAATATGGGTTATTATAGATTATCATACAAAGTTTATTCATTCATTTTCAATTGGATAATATTTCCTCTGGTCCATCTTGAAAGGTTGTATATAAATTATGTTATGTTACTACATGGAACACAATTATTTGTGGTATATAATTATAAAACATGGTTTAAAAAGAAAATTTTTATAAGACACTAGAATATTTTAAATACAATGATTAATCTTATCACATCCTTTTACCCTAAAAAAGATGGGCTGTCAAAATGGACTATAGAAACATTTTTGAACATGTTACGGTAATTATCCCTTGATTTAAAATGATGTTAGGATCATTGTTAACCTATATAAATATTTTCATACATTTTCATTTACCATTCCAATATAAAAATAAAACCAAACCGTGTCTTGTATGGATAGAAATTTCAAACTCCAAGATGTTTGGATAAAGTATGGGTGATGAATTTATTGGGTCTAGTAAGTGTGGACGAAACATTTCAAAAAGAAATATCCATCTATTATAATATCAATTTTGACCAAATTATACAAAAATATTATGATAAAAACTAATGTATGGATCTTTAATTACAAGTAAATGAATATGGATTCGTGAGGATATATCTATAGAAAGTTTATTGGATTTTCAAATGAAACGAAGCTATTCCAACGGTATTTTGGGTCATTATAGATATTAGGGAGGGTAGTATTTGTGGAATATCATTTTCCATACCACCAAACATATCAAAAGTGAATGACATGTTCCATATATAACTCATAGGAATGTATATTCCAAACCCTTCCCATATCCTGGTTGTAGATCAACAGTAGCTGGAACAAGAAATTTTATTTAATGATGATATGATTCACATTCTTTATATGATGAAGAATTATATTTTAAATAAATAAACTAAGGTCATAAATATAATTTATAGGAATTTTATTTTCAAAGAGGAAACATAGTAACTAGTGCATAAAATGATAAGACTTATCAACATTTTGTGTGGGTTTAATAATAATTTTGTGGAATTATCCTTTCTAGAAGGAAAATGTAATACCCAAGAAATTATTGTAATGAATAATCATATTTTATTAAAATATAATACATTATAAATGAAATAAAAAATATTTTGAGAAAGATAAATATATTAATATATAACACATAAAAATAAATAATACATGCTCTAATATTATTTCACCTCGGCAATATTCCCCAATAAACATCTTGGATCTGATAACAATATTGAAAAGTAAAATTAATACAAGACCCAAGATTGATATATTGAAAGATATAAAAATGAATGGTATGATTAAAGGTGTTTATATAGAGTAATTTATTAGATATGAGATTATATATGGAAATTAATTTAAAAACATTATAAATCATGTTCATTGGGCATTACAACTATTTTTCATTTTTGTTATAGGAATTTGAGATATTTGGGAATTATAATTAAAAGCATCCACTATGAAGAGTTCATTTTAAAAGTAATTATGATATTTAATTAGTGTATAATGGAGATAGAAGGACTTGAAATAGTAGCAGAATCCCCTATAAAATTCATTTATCCTAGTATTATATTGAAGTATAATCACGAGGATTTACCCTTGGTAGTATCCAATCATAAATTTAATAACATAGGATTGAATGTAATTATAAAGAGAAGATGTTTCAGAATGTGGTTATCACAACAAAGTAAATACTTTCTAAACCACCCCTTGAACACATCACCATTTCACACCTAACTATTGGGTATTATGATGGAGTGATAAGGGGTTATGTACTTTGGGATTACGTTTCATTAAGAATGTAAATTACTTTCAAAATGAAATGGTTCTTACTCTGATATAACATTTTTAACATCTTTATCATGCCTCCATAAATGGTATAATATTTGAAATAAAAGGATGAATTTTAAATAACTGATTATGTATTTGGAATCAGTTCATCATAATTATCCTATTGTGAATTTCCTATAATTTTTTAATAGAAGAAATTTTTTGGATTGGTAATAAAATATAGTAGTCATACATGATAAATTTCATAATATTATTACGATGTAAAATTGATATAATAATTAATATAAAGAATAAATAACCAATAAAATGGTTAATTTAAAAAATATAATCTATTTTAGTGAAATATAATGATTATCTAAACCTCTAAATATCATTCTAATTCCTATACTGGAAATCATGTTTTTTAAAACAATATATTGTTGATAAATTATATTCTCATTTCCAAAGTAATATTTAATCAATTAAATAAGTTCTAAAACCTTAAAATTTAATAAACCAAGACTTAAATGCATATAAATATGAAAAAAAAAATTGATTAGTTAATGTTTTTACTCTTTTACAAACTAAGATTTCAAAGGACTTGGATATGAAAATAAAAAAAATGTCCCAAATTTGATAAAAATATGCAGAAATTCCCTAATTTTTCACCACTCCAAATATATTTTCTATAAAATTTATATGATTTTCTTTCTCAATAATATATATATTGTGTTTATGAGTTACTTAGGTTCTCTTATCATGCTTTAAGAACCTGCCTTGAAAAGTAAGGGTTTCTTGCCTCCTCTCAACCATTATTTTTTAAATCATTTAGTTTCCTTTTATTTTTAATGGAAAATTTTATTATTATTCATTATTATATATTTCTAATTACATTTTCAGTAATTAATTACTATTCCCTATAATTATAATACATTTAAAATTTGTTATAATGCTCAAAACATTCCCATAGTTATAAAACCATAAAAAAAATTTCGGTAATGTGGGTGTGATTTTCTTATTAATTAGATCCTTGATTGAATATAGAAATATAGACATACACAATGAAAAAGACACACCTAGAGGTAAAAGACCTTAAAAATATTGGTTTGGTGGTAAATTCCCATTTACTGAATGCAAAACTGTGGTCCTATCTAGATACATAGTCTGACTCTACCAAGGGATATGATTTTGATGGTTCATATTCTCTTAACAACCCATAATGGATAATTTGAATTAATATTTTTAAAGAATATATGTTTTATCTTAACAGTGATATCATACCATTTACAATATATGATTTAAATTTTTTAATCATCTTTGTCATCTTAGTCTTTGTATATACCCAATAACTACAATTCAGTATTTCCCCTTGTGAAGGATTATTATTTGAACACAATGAATCCTTTATTACTCTTTATATGATTCAAGTGCATTCATCTAGATATCCTTATTTATTCTTTTTCTAGGGATACCAATTTTAGTGACTATATAATCCATTATTATATATGAAAATGTCTTATAATATAGTCCTTATTAAAAAAAATTCTAATTTTTCTTATTTATATCATTCTTGAAAATTAATTTATAGGAATTAAGTACGTGGAAGAATTCATTAGACTTTTTATTAAATCGTTATTCCAAAAATTATATAGCACTTTATTTAATCATAAACACTTGTTATATAACAATAATAGGGGAATATGACATTCTATGATATTTAGGTATTATGTCAAGGAAACTGGACTTGATGTTACATTTATGATATCTATAATTATGCATCCCTAAAATACCCTTAATTATGGGACCATTTACTAATTTATTTTCTATTCCATCCATTAATTGTTTTATGTAAATTTAATCATTAATATTTAATCAGTTGTTCATATATTCCAATTATATTGATTTTCTTAGGTTATATTCCACTGTACAATATCCATTACTGGGTATTTGAGATCATATTTTACTTTTTTCCCATTTTCCTAGGTAATAAAGTGGAATAAAATGATTTATCATCCATATGAATATTACTATGGAATAATGATTTATTATAAAATGATATAATTTTCCTTGATGTATTGTGGTATTTTTATATCTAATCTCTATAAGAATACTGAACCATGAACATCAGAATGTAATCTCATCTATTTTGATTACAATTTAATGAGTATACCATTATTTATGGGTTACCAATGTTTGGGGAGTTAAATTACTAAAAAGGATAAATAGTTTTGATTTGAACATTCCATTGAAAAATAATAATCACTATTCACATCATCAAATTGTGCATTCAATATAATCTATTGATCCCTATAATTACTTCGATAGTCTCCCCCATGGTGAGAGGGTGATTATAAAATAATATATTAATTTTTAAGGAATATTATATCTATTTTATCTCTGATATATGAACAAATGGAATGGTTCATGATGACTTCCTAGAAACCAATCTTACACTAAAATATTTTTTACTATATATAAAGATTCATAATTATGAGTTATTTCCTTATAAAAAATTCTCAATAACTTATGATATGTATTTTTTCTATATATCCTATATATAAATGTGAAAAAATTAAAAAGGGAACTTATATTTAATATGTAATTTATGGAATGAATTTGTATCTCCCATACAGAGGAAATCATTATAATGTTATTCATTAAATGGCATGTATGAAGTAATACTGGGGTAGAGTATAGGGATCTAATCATTGGATTAGTATTGGACAAAAAATATTTAATATATAATTGTAACATCTATAATTATTTATAAATTTGTAATTAAGAAAATAGGTTTAAAATATACAATAATTAGGGATTTTTTCATTCCTCTACATGACTTTTCTATTGAAATTTTGTCCCATTTTCCAATTGATCTAGTCATCTCTTATGCCATGTAGCCATAAAACATCTAGGGAGAAATTAAATATTATTTTTTTTGTTATGTCTAACCCAAATCATGATTAAATAATCTTCAATGTGGTGTATTAGATATGGTATCCCTTTTTATCAATATTGAGGGAGAGGTAGTGGATGATATTGATACCACCCTACCATAGAAGACACTCACACACCCTAAAGTAGATGAAATAATCCATTAGATGTCCCCCATGAAAAAATATCTACAAAAAATTAATCTTGAGGGAATATATTATATTTGAAAAATTAAATAGTTGATAAATAAATTTTTTCATTTAGGATAGTCATAATTTTATAAAAATACTTTTCATGAATGGATTTGATCATGTTATTCTTGGGACTATTTAATTATGAGAGATCATTGATTTTATAAATGATATGCATGTCAGAACATGTTATACCCTTCAATTTATATCCATTTTTATATTGACCCATAATTTTCATAAATATATATCAAATTTTAGAGGATTAATATTCATTACATTACATAATAATCCATGCCAAAATCATTTTGGTATAGAATCTTTGGAAACACAGAAATGTAATAAACTTGTTCATTGGAGAACTACATCTTCTTCCAATATGTTCTTCATAAAAATAACCCTTAAACATATCATAAATAATACATTTCTTAATAACCTGGGGAAAGGAAAGATAATAAAGAGTTAGCTCAAATGCTCAGTAAGGGTAAAGAATGGATATATAAATGATCACATAATCATAAAAAGGGAATAAAGGTTTAAGGAAATGATAACATCATTTTAAAAACATACCATGCATAAAATTGATCATAAAATTGGGTCATATATTAAATCTGGATAGTTCATATGACATGAATCATAAATTAATCGAAGTACTTAATCCATTAGATAACGACATTGGAATAAGGCATAAATTATTTGCATAAACGCATGAATTGAAATTGATTGACATTGTATTGAATGATCATTTACAAAACTACCATAGTAAAATGGGTACAATCCCCAATCCATCATAGTAGTAAAGGTTCACTTATATGACTATCATAGTGTAAAAAGTTTCTTATTGATCTGTGTTCACTACCCATTCCAATCATGTTTATCTAATGAGATATCAATATTATCCCAATGATTTTGAGGGAGATATAGGTCACTCCCATTACATAATATATATATGTGTGTGTGTGTGTGCCAAAAATAAATAAAAAACTCATCATATCATAAACCATGAAAATAAAATGGGATTGTACACATTTCATTATAGCATAACCTATGGGAAAGAAACTGGTTTCACAAAAATATTATCATATTAGAAATGATTGGAATGAAACTAATTTTGTAAAAATATTTTCATCCTGATAATAAAACATTTATATAACTAATAGTGATGGTACCATTTGATCACATATAGAGTAAAACATATGAAAAATTCGATTTTATTTTCGTTAATGTGTAGAAATACCATAAAAATATCATAAAATCATTCTTGAGGAAATTAACAATTCAATTCTTGAAATCAAATAATAAAAATATAAAAAATTTAACAATTATTAAGTATAAATTTAATTTTGAAAATATCCTTGGAAGGTTATAAGGGATTATTTAAGTCTTTGACCGGTCATGAAGACAAGGAATACCATCCATTCCATAAATGATAAAATTTTGATTCCTTTCAAATTTTCAGTCAAAAGTAAAGAGGCAATTGTTCATAAAATGAAAATATGATTCATTTTAACCCATATTTTAAAAATTATAATGTGGATTAAATTTTCACTACGAAAGTTTTTTAGAATTGTAAAATATTTCTTTAAAAAAATTAGAAAACATGGACATTGTAGACAATTTATTTTCTACCCAAGAGGAAAATAAATTTTATTTTTATTAAAAAAAATATGTTAATATAATTAGTTATGAAAGAGATTAAAATTAATGGAAACTATTTATTCTCTATAAATAGAAAGATTATATGAAAATTTAAGAGTTTAATTAGAGATATATCATAATATTTCTTAATCAAGAATATAATTATAATAAATCCTAAAGAAACATGATATTGTGAAATAAGACTTCTTCCACTTTGGTAAAATTTGAATCAAAATCCTAGTTAAATAAATAACCTTATATGGATAATTATATATTTTAACCATCATGATAATAATCACAAAATACATTTAGGTTAATTATATACACCACATAAAATAAATAGGTGGTGAATATGGAATGTGTCCCATGAAAATAAAATTTAGATTAAAATCCCCTACCGCTTTGTTAAATTTTGAAACATAAGACCAATGAAATAATAAACATAAACAAAACAAAAATATCATGAAAAAAGATATGTTCTCGAAATAAAATTTCAAATTTTCAGTATAAATGACACAAAATAAACAAGTGATGAATGTGGAACGAGTCCCATAGAAGTAAAATTGAGACCAGAATCTCTTAGCTCATGTCTCGACTCTCTTCATAAAAGTTCAAACTATATGTATAATAAAAATATTTTTATAATAAATATATTATATAACCATAATAATATTTATACAATCATATATTACACAGTTATTACCTCTTATCCCCAATTTATTAACTATTCTTTATCAAAATCACTGTTCTTGGTGATAATTGCTTCATTTTTCATTTATGTTTCGGTTTGGTAGTTTTGGTCCTCATACTTTGATCATAGTTCAACTATCTCAGGAACATAACTAATTATATAAATATCATATATATTAGTATTTTATATGTATTAATATTAATCCATTAATGTTACAGATACAAAATAAGTTACATTATTCATGGAGATAGCATGTCATACGTTTTGATGAACGTTGTTTCCATTTTCTCAAGGAATGGGATGAAAGAACGATAATTGTTAATTCACATTTAAAAAATAATTTTTATTCAACATATAAAATATATATTCATTAAATATATCCCAATTATGATCCTTGTTAGAATCAAATGAAAAATATATCATGTTGCTTCGTGGATGGGGTAGTCCAGACATACGTACAAGCGATCTTATCATATTCATATGGAGTGAAAGGTAAGAATATAGATGTGATATTGTAATTAAATGAGTATAATTATGTCATAAATAAAAAATATAAACATTAAATACACCTTTATATACATCTATGATAGGCGGTGATGGAAAACAAATGACATCAGTTTGCGAGGTGGTAGTCCTTTGTACACATGATCAACAAATTCATTTCCCATTTCATAAAAGAGAATATAGATACAAGTAATTCCATTAACATAATAAAAAATCATTATATGGGATATAATAATTTTAAAATTATTATGATTTAATAAAATTTTAAATAGGTGCAAGAATAAATAAAATGAAAATTAATGGCTAATGACTATACATCTTTTTTAGATAACCCATTTAGGTTTACACATAAATCCTTTTTAGGATGGTTTATAATAAAAATAAGGAATTTATGATGTGATTAGATATTTAATTAATGTATTAGGGATATTACATTCTAAACTAAAAGGATCTTCGTGAGTGGGGAGGGTAGAAAATGATATTTCCATTTATATGCGGGGAGAGGAACCAACTTTGATCCTACATGGAAATTTCCATAAAGAATCCAAAAGGATAAATTCATTCATAAGAAAAATGATTTAAAATTGAAATAGATTAGAATTGGGTATAGAATAATTTATAAATATGGTCATAAATATGATTGATACATGTTTTCTTGGAATACAGACTTGTAACCTTTGGTTTAACACCCAGTAAACCCATTTTAACCTTTACTGCAGTAATTAATTTCAACTATTTTCACTATTAATTCTGAACAGAAAATTATTTCACTATATTATATAATATTTATTATTATAATTCCAAAAAATGGTATCCATTGTTTAAAATTAAATTCTTATAATTTGAATAAATTAATTTAAAACTAAACATGTAAACTCGACTAAAAATATATTTTCCAATGAAAAATATATCTCAAGTATAAAATGTTTTTGTAAAACATTAACCTTGAAATTGAATCAGATGACATAAATTGGATTAATGATAATATAAATGAACATATTTTCAGTTTAAAACCATTTTATAAAAAACTGTAACTTATTAAAAACATTAATGAAAATATATTTTTAACAAAAATCTTTATTTTAACTATTCATTAAAAAATTAATATTTTTGGATAGTACTCTAATATTTTTTTGAATGGTTGATTTCAAAAAATTAATTTTCTTTTCTCTGAAAACTTTTTCTTTTGGAAAATGTAAATTTTATTATTTTCTCACATAAAGTAATGATAATAATTTGTTGAGAAGAAACGTTTTTCTAATATTATAATGACTTTACCAAAATTTTATAACATATTTATCTACATATTTTCATTATCCAATTCCATTATACATAATTTTAAAATTTTGGTTATTTCTACTTATACTACTATGATTAATGTCTAGTTTCTAACAATCATAATTAAACAATAATATTAATAGAATATGGTGTTTTATTAAAACATAGTGTTGTATGTAACAAAAGATATCAAAGAAATTAAATTTATTGTGATGAAAAAAATTATTTCATAATGTCTCAAGGTGATACATTCGACCTCTATTAAAAGGAATTCCATCCTCAAAATTTTTCACTCTGATAAAAAAACTAAGGACAAGTCTTCTTCAAAATATCCTTAGGTTACCTTGTAGCTTCTTGAATTTTTTGGTTTTTCCATTAAACATTGACCATATGAGTAATCATGTTTAATATAATTTTCCCTCTATGATAAAACATTTCCATTAGTTTTCAACATAGTAAATATCATGCTCCAATAGTATGACCTACGAATTAAATACATGTGAAGGATCAAATATGTACTTGGGAGAGATATATAGAACACATTGTGAACTTGAGAGAGGATCACTAGAAGTATCATGTGATATTACACAATCTCTAATCAATCAATAATATTGAAGGGTCCAATAAATATTAGGATGATTTTTTCTTTTATCTTAAATATCATAACCTCTTTCCATGGAAAATTTCACTGAAGCACCTTGTCAACAACATCAAATTATATATCACATCAATGATTATCAATGCAATATATCTATTGACTGTAAGATTTATTTTTTTGGTGATGAATGAACATAACATTATCTATAATTACCTTATCTATATTAGTCCCTAATATATTTATTTATATGAATCTATCCCAAAATGTTGGGGTTTTACACTTCTTTCTATATGGGGATTCATAAGCATAAATCTAAATTCTTTTGTGAATTATATTGTTGTAGGAAAACTCATCTAAATGTTGGTATTGATCCTACCCACCATTGAACTCCATATAAAAAGTATCCAACAAATCCTTTAGGGTTTGGATTATTTTCTCTGACTGACTATGTATCTAAAAAATCTGATTTGTACTAAAACTGAACTCTATTTCAATAGCTTATTGATGACTTCACCAGAATATTGAGCTAAACCTTAGATCCTAATAACATTTAATAGAATTTTGTGCTCCCTGAAGCCTTAGAAATTACTTTTTATATATTCAAGAAATATTATCAAGATAGAAATATTGTATGGTTAGAATGAAGTATGATGACTATTTAAAGTGATCGATTAAAACCCATATAACATTATACCCTTTAGATGTTTTGGGGAGACTGATGATAAAATACATGCATATATTTTTCCATTTCCATTATTGTATGGGTAATTCTTATAACAACCCATTAGAATTTTATATCTTTTTCTTTAACTTTATGATATACCAAGAACCGAGATATATTCTCAATAATATTCCTCACTATTCTATCACTCTAGAAATACTCTTTTAGATCACTACTTATCTTTTTAATTCTAGGATGAATAGACAATGGAGAATAATGAGGTTCCATTAATATATATTTCTTCAAATCTAATATAGATGGAACGCATACAATTTTTTTGAACATTTTTATTTCATCATAATCATGGTTAAACTCAATAATATTTCTCACCTTATTCTAAATTCATATATCTTCCTTTCAAGCCTCTTTAATTTTCACATAGATAAATGGTTGAATACACATTTTAAAAAGATAATATTTTCCTCCTTCCATCAAATTTTTCATATCAATCCTTTGAAAATAATGTTATATTGGTTATTTTGGGATTCTCATCATATATAAGCTATAATAATCCTTCTAAATCAAATAAATATTCAAGTTAATAATGTTCTAATAGTGGAAATGTATTAAGAAGTTGTAGTCTTAAATTTTCTAAACCCATCTTTTGTTGTGCATTTTCAACTCTTTCTATGTGAATATATACTTTAAACTATTAAGATCAGTAAATATATCTAATAATTCTAAATAATGATAACTCCTCTATATACTTAATGAAATATTTACCACAACTAACTCTAAATCCTTAGTTTGGTAATTTACCTCATGAACATTCAATTGTCATTATTTATGAGTTATCAACATTTAATTTTTCATGAGATTTCATCATAGTACCTTATTTAGTGCATCATTATAGATTAAAAACCTTATCTAAGATAGTTTAATGTATGTGTATGTTCACTTACTAACCTTTAAATTAGTTCCATGAAATTTTCCTCTAATTTATCTTCCCAAAGTAACATGGATACATTGTAAGTTAACTTGGTGATTTTATTGGAAAACTATTAGAAAGTATCCAAAAATTGATGATAATATCCTGAAAAACAAAGAATGTTATGGATTTCAGTTATTTTCATTGGTTTGGTTCAATGATCAATAACATTTTACTTTTATTGATACAAATATATACCCTCTCATGATATTATATGAAACATTTTGTAACCAAATTCCCACTTTTTAAATTTCTCATACAGTTACTCCTTCCTTTGGGTCTTAAATAAAATTCTAAAGTGATCTCCATTATCTTCCTTAATCATTAAATATATATTAATATCATATATAAACACTACAAAAAAACCAATAAAGTTACTCTCTGAATAATCTATTCATTAAATCCTTGACGATAAAGGGGTACTAGTAAGGAATAATGTCACCACATTAAACTCAATGTGTTTATTACTTGTATGGAAATTTTTCATGGGTATATCATATCTATAATGAAGTTCTATCTTGGAAAATTATTTATCTCTATAAAATTAATAAAACAAGTCATAATTATACCATATAGGGGACTTATTCTTTACTATTATCTTGTTTAGCACCTGAAAACTATGTAGAGTCACATCGATACATCATTATTTATTAGAAAAAATAGGTTCATCCCAAGGTGACACACATGGATGACTAAATCCCTTTCTATGATACTCATATAGCTTTTTCTTGAATTATTGAAACTCAATCAATGCCATTATCTAGGGAGTAATTGAAATATGTATATCACCTAATATGAGTTATGTTGAGATTCAAACATCTCGATTCAGTTGAAAACTAGAAAAATCTTCTGAAAAGACATCAACAAACTCTCACACAATAGGTATATCATTGATGTTTATTTTCTCCCAACCCACTTAACATAATCAACACTTTGGAATACACAAAATCATAAGAAATAATTTCTTTAGTAGTCAATGATTATTTCAAAGACTATCATAGTTATCTAGGTTTACTCCCCAAACCATCATAGTATTGAGGGTCTACATCCAAGACTATTGTAGTGGATAAATTCCCTTACTGAACTGATCACTCCACATTCTAGTCTTCTTTATATAATGAGATAATAATCATTACCCAATTATTTAAAGGGACAAAATCAAAAATGTATCGTCTCATACCTGGCCCCCAGAACTACTGTCTCATGTCATTCAACATTTTTGTGGTTCCTCTATGGGAAGACCACTGAGTGTTATGGCAAGGCCCCATCACTGCCTTTCTTACCGCTAATGGAACAATGAAGTGGTTTGGAAATAATAGAACTCCCTATTTGGAGAACGAACTCTAGGTAACTATCTCCCCACCATATAGGTATTATCTAATGCTATAGAACTCACCATCAAGATCTTTATGATAAAGAATCATATTGAGAGGAGTAGTCATCAACTACACACTAGATAAAGAAACATCAGCCCTTCCTCATGAACTCCAATATGCTAATTTGAAAATAGAGCCTTCAAATTCCACTATTCTGAAGACTCTTTCACTTCCTAGGTTTGATGTTTCCTACTCAAAGAATCATCAACAAAATTCCATTTACCCAGGGTATAGGTGATGTTAAATTCAAAAAATTATTCATACTCCACCCAAAACATATTCCAAAGATTCAAATATTTTTTAGAGAAGATATAACTCAGGATTTTGATGTATGAATACACTATAAACCTTTAGAAAACAAGGTATTTCCGCCAACTTTTAAGAATGTGAATCGCAACTGAAAATTCCAGATTGTGGGTAGGATAATTCTTCTCATGTGACATATGTTGACAAGATCCATATGCTACTACATGATCACCCTATATAAGAATGCAGCCCAAGCTAGAACATGATGCATCACAAAACACCACATTGCACTTCCTAGATTCTAGAAGAGTCAACACTGGTGCAGTATTCCAAATATTTTCAACTCGACCAAAGAACTCTAAAATTTATCATACCACTCAAACTTCACCCCCTTCTGAGTCAGATCATTCATCAGATAATCCAAATTCAAGAATTCATTCACTAACCTATGGTAATATCTAACTAATACCAAGAATCTTTGGATCACAAAGAAATTTTGTGGTTACTTCCAAGTCATGACAGCCATCTCCATCTAAGGATCAACTGATACACCCTGTTCAGACACCACATTTCCCAATAATTTCAATCTTAAATCCAGAAATCACACATTTAATGCTTGGAAAAATGGTGGTGATTTCCCAGCAGACTAAGAATTATTCCTAGATATTTCACATGATCCTCCTTGGACTAGGAGTAGACCAAAATTTCATCCACAAAGAATAAAAAAAATGTATCCAGATACTCCTGGAAAATCATGTTCATTAAGGCCATTAAAACGAAAAGACCATTTTTTAAACCAAATGGGATAACAAGGTACTCATAGTGGCCATACCTACTCCTAAAGGTGGTTTTCTAAATGTCGGATTCTTTTATCCTCAACTTATGGACACCAGATTAATGTTAGATCTTTGGAAACCACTTCTACCCTCTCAACTGATGGAATCGATCATCAATCCGTGGAAACATAAATTTTTTCTTTTTTGTGATTGGATTGATCTTTCTATAATAAATGCATAGGTGAAATGAACCAGCATCTTTCTTACTGAAGATAACTGACACTTCCCAAGATGGACCACTCTGGAAAATAAATACTTCCTCAAAGAGATCATCTAACTGAGACTTTAACTCTTTCATCTTAGATGGTTTCATGCAGTAAGAAGGGATAGAGACCATTTGATTTATAGGAATTAAGTCGATATAAATCTAAACCTCTCTCACCGGTGGTAGACTTGAGAAATCCAAAGGAAAAAATATCAGGAGACTCAATGATGGATAGAGGAAGATAACCACCCATTGATTCTCACTCCAGATAAAAAGAGAAAATAGATATCCCTTTTCCCAAGTCTAGATAAAAAGGTCTGGATCTACTGGACCTTGGGTCCCATTCTCCTTGAAAGAAAATAGGCACACCATTGGATGTAGTAAAGTATCCCCATAAAAGATAAAAATTAATTCAATATTTTTTGGAAATGATCCAATCCATCCAAAACATGATGTCAAGATATTTCATATAAAGGACTAGAAAGATCCAAGCTAGCTTGACATTTGATAAAGAGAAGATAAAAGCAGTACTACAGAGAACCTACTCTCTTTTCATACTAAGGGTTATAGAAATATCCATTGAACAAGATAGTCTCTCCATAGGAATATTAAGATAGCTAAAAATATAGGTAGAAATAAATGAGTGAGATTCAACAGTATCAAAAAGAGCATTCACTAATTATGAAGAAATGGTAATGGTAACACTCACAATTGTTGGACATGTGTCTACTTCCTCTAGAGACTCTTCCACTACGTGAAGCTTTATTCTGCATACATATGGTTGGAACCCTTTTATCATCTATGTATTTGATTGCCTCTCTATTTAGGAGGAGCTAATGATCCTTTCCCACTACACAGAGTAGAGAGGTGATGGAAAACCCTCTTTAAGTTCCCAAAACGTTCACAAGAGATACAGTTCTTGGGTGTATTTATGAAAACCCTCCTAGAATATCCTAGATTTCCATACTGATAGAGTCAACAAATATCCTCCTAAAGCTATAGGGGGTTTGGAATGACTTCTCTTTTGAGAACTTCCATGAGGATCATCACGCTTCTATTTTTCATTGAAGTACCCAATGCTCCCACTTGGAGAAAAATGAACTCCCACTAACCCTAACTTTCCAACCAATTCCATCACAACAATCATCTCCTTATCCATGACATCAGCATACAAGGGTATCATCATCAAGAAAACCTAAGAATGGATATCTTATCAATGTCCCAAATCGAATCATAGAGCCTTCATCCTCTTATTAGATACTATCTAAGGTGATAACTACACAATCTCCGCATTGTGATTTGAATACTCGGTCACAGTTTTATCGGTCATCTCAAGCTCAAAAAACTCCACATCCTTTTCAAACACCATTGACTCTGGATAGAACTCTTTAGTGAAATGACCTTAAATTACTTTCACTCTAACCCCTAATTCAACCCTAATATCACCATCATGTCCTACTATCTCCTTCTTAGTCCCTCCATCATGAAGGTGACACACTTCATTGTGATCACTTTCAATGTCCCAAAGAACTCAAACATACATTCTATCTTTCAAAACCATTCATCAGCATGTTGAGGTTTAGTGGAGCCTTTGAAGATTGGTTTATTATGGAAAATTGACTCTTGAGAACAATTATGAAGAACATCCCCCTGGGGATCCATAGTTGGTACCTGAGTGGGAACAAATGGTTGTGCCTTTCCCAAAGCCTAGACAGTGCCCACACTAACCTCAACCAGATTCTGGTCAACAATAGGATTTGAATGCGGAGGCTCAGAAGCATCCTTTTACTATATCTGTTTTTCAGGTCTATTCGGAGGAATGATGGAACACAACATTAGGAGACAACAAAAGAAGACATTATATTAACACCAAAACTAAGTACCAAGTTGAAAATATTCTCTATATAAGGAACAACAAGATTTATATTTCAACTTATCCAAATCTCTATAGAGAAAGGACTAAAACTAATCCACAACACACCTTTCCCTAACCACCCATGGAGACTTATAGTTCATTGCGGTGAGATATGTACAATCACTCAATCGCAACTACCTCCTAAGTCCGGAAATGATTTCAAAAATGCATACTGACTTCAAGACAAAAGTCGAAAACCCTCTCTCTGATACCAATTTGTCATTAACCATCATCGGTACCTTGGTAACCTAAAAACGGATACATCCCTAAAATTACCTAAAGGGAGGTCATAATCCCCATGGGTTTGAAACTAGAACCTATCATCATACCACATACATGTGGGAACAATGTTTCTACAAGAATGTGGAAGGTATAGATAAAATACACAATGAATATCAACAGGAAAACCCCACTAGGAGTAAAAGTACCACAATACAATGAGGAATAAAATCCAAAGTACTAAAAGATATTGTACCAAATAGGAAATATATCCCCATGGCCTCTAAGGACACAACTCACCACGTCCAAATCTCAACAGCTGGATCTACCTATAAGAGATCCCTCCCCTTTTCTTAGGATTATAAGTGGAATGTCTACAAACATGTGTGAGCCATAGCCCAATAGGATACCACCAGAGATTCTAAAATAGATTCCAAATATATATTTTCCAAAGAAAATATTTCAACTTCAGAAATAAATAGGTTTCTTAATTCAATAGAATATTTTAAAAAATATGCTATGCATTTTCAAAATGATGGAAAATACATTCAAAGAATAGGATTTACATTAAAAGAGATAGAATATTTCTAAAAAATGGATTATTTATAACATTTATATAAAATAGTTTTTATAAATTTAGTACGCATGTAAAGTATTTCAAAAAACACTGGCATACATTTATATCTCAAATATAAATGAACAAGTGGGCAACATGGTCATATTTCAGAAAGTACAATAGCACTAACCAGCTATAGGATTTTAGACTCACTAAGTGAACTCAGAAAAATGTGTATACACACATCCCCATAATACTAGCCAATGGATACTCATCACCAACCTATTTTGGATGTGACATACTGCATGTATGTTTTAGAATGTTGTAATTGTGTAGAGTGTATCCAAATCAATCACTAACTCCTTGAGGATTGAATACACTCTTACATGATGGGAAAACTATTTTAAGACAACACAAAATATGGTCAATCCCATTATTCCATTTCAAAAATTCCAATTTCATTCCATTTAAAACAAAAATAGGTTTTATTCAAAAATATACCTTTTTCACAAGATAAAACCACTGGGTTTCTCTCAAATCATTTTATTCAATGTTCATGAGATTTAAATTCTGTAAAGACTCATAAATTTCATGGAAAATTTTTTCTTAATTTCTTTCGGCTTTTCCAAATACGCAGTTTCTGACGGCACCTGATTTCGAGGCCCGGTGTGCCCTGAATCAATTTCCAATGTTTAGCTCGGGTACGTTCAGTGAACGAAGGAGCGGGTTTTCCTAACATTTGAACTGGTGCTCAGAATCAAAATCTGAGGGCACCGATGAAACCGCAGCACCGGTAATTTCTTAAGAATATCCTTCCTGGAGTTGCGTTTTCTTGGGAGGTGTTGTTAAATAAATGGGTTAACTGAAGAGTGAAATAAAACTTAGTGCTACAATTTTTATTTCTATTCTATGTAGTTATAACCTATGCATGGAAGTTGGGTGGAGCTAACCACCCATGAGGGAGTTGTGTGGGACCCACTAAAATATTAACTCTTGGTAGGATATTAGTGAGGTGGGGCCCACACGAGCCCCAACCCTTCAAATTCCACAAACTCCTTCTTTATGTTGGCAACCCCCCATAAATGTGTAACACACCCACCTCCCCCTTTTTATGACATGTCAACTCTTACAATTAAATTAATTGTTTAATTCCATTCAATTAATTTAATTTTGATTTTGAATTTTGATGTTTTGAAAATGCATGGCATGTGTTAATAAAATAATCATTCCTTATTTTATTCAGGTTGGAGGTTGTGTGTTGATTTTTTGGGAAGAAAATACTCCAAGGTTGAAGAACTTCATCTCTTTCACGAAGAACGCCTAGTTTACGATGAATAATTTCGTCACCGCAAGGGGAGATCGTTGTGTCGTCTCCTCTCCTCTCCACAGCCGGTGAGTGACGCCTTTTCCAGAGAATGACGACGTACCCACCTTTGATCCTCTCCCCGCGTTAAAGAAAGTGGGACGCTGCATCCTTCATCGGGCGAGCACCGACGACGTTTACGGAGCCTCGTTCTGCGATGACCGTCTTTCATGATGTCAATTTCCCGCAACGATCCTCGTACGACGACTTCTTCGAGGTAGGGGTTTGAATTTAAGTTCGTGTTTATTTTGGTGTTCAATGGTAAAAATTAAGCCACCAGTTATCAAGATAACGGGAGGAGGTCGGACCGCACGAACATGACCAAAACTCCTCCCCTTTTTGTTGTTGAATATTGTGTGGGTTGGAATAAAGGCAACATGGGGTCATTGCACCATGAGGGAACAAGGGAACAGTGGCCGGAGTAGGCCGCAGTGAAGAAGCACGGTGCCGTCATGTGGCACTGAAGCTGAAGAACCTGCATCCAAGGTCGGGCCATGGCAGAGGGGTGCGGTGCCGTCGCGTCGCGCCGGACGAACAAGGGTCGCGGCCTAAGGCTGCAGCGGTCACCACCAGGGGCAGCCGGACTCTCCGACCGCCAGAGCACCAAGAGTCGTTGCCTTTTGGTCATGGCGGAAGACCAGGAGGGCGGCTGGAACCACCGGTTGCCGGCGCAGGGAAGGAGGGACCGCGGGGTCCCGCGCGGCACAACTAGCCGGCTGTTACGACCGGCCAGATCCAGAAAAACCGGGTGTTTGAACCCCCAGTCAGCATAGAATGGAAGACCCCGTGGGGTCCTCTATTCAGTTCGAAGGGTGTGGCGACTCCCCCCCTTCTTCGCTCGTGTGTTGCACGGTGCCCGCACCGGGCCGGACCGGCTGTGCCGCGCTGGGCCACCCGCACTGGGTCGGGCCACCCGCGCGGGGCCGGGTCTTCGCGCCGGGTCGGGCCGCGCCGGCTGGGTTGGGCTGCGCCAGCGGGGCTGGGCCACGCCCTAGTGGGCCGGACCCGTACCCGGGTCAGGTCGACCTGGTTCGGGCCGACTCAGGGGGTCTCGGGCCAGGTCAGTTCGGGCCCAAAACCCCCCTAAAATCGGACAGCTTCGTACAAAGGCCCATAACATGGGCTATGGACTTCCAATTGATGCACCGTCAGTTGCGATGCGATCCTTGGATCGAGACGGTCGTTTTAGTATATTACACTCAAGGTTTCAGAGAACATTTGGTATGACCGGGTTGGCTCGAACACGAAACCAATCGGGTCCTCGGAGCGGAAACGCTTATAACTTGAACTTCGGACGTCTGATTGACGTGCCGTCGACTTTGTTGGATAACTCTAAGTGAGACAGTTCTTTTGGGTTACTCCACTCAAGGTTTTTACATAGTTGGAGTATGGTCAGGTTGGTTTTGACTTAAATACCAACCGGGCCCCTGGGATGAAAAAGCCAATAACTCTCAGACCGGGCGTCCGATTGATGCACCGTTTGTCACGTTGAGTTCATATTGTCGAGACGGAACTTTGGGATACATCAACTCAAG
Organism: Viscum album; assembly: GCA_963277665.1. NCBI lineage: Eukaryota > Viridiplantae > Streptophyta > Magnoliopsida > Santalales > Viscaceae > Viscum > Viscum album. Next base: position 462,762,018 of record OY728122.1, on the reverse strand, counting down.
ACTACGTGTCAGTTGATGTATCGACCGCCTTGGCTCGTGGAGTAGACACTCCCGGAATCGAGCATACTGTGTGCGATAACCCTAGAGCTGGTTGCGGCTGCGACGACGATGATGACTCTACTGGGATCCTCCATGGGTTCGGCAGCGAAGAGGACCATACCGGAATCCTACATGAGTTCGATGGCGATGACTACTGTTCTTCTATCCTATGTGGGTCTAGAAGTACGTGACTACTGTTCTTTTATCCTATGTGGGTCCGGCAGTATTTGACTATGTACATGTATCCTACGTGGGTCCGGCAGAGTGGCTTCTCTTATATCCTTTGTGGGTCTGACAGCTTAGCTAGTCTTGCATCCTACGTGGGTCCGACAGCTTAGATGAATCAGTAGCTACATCTGATCATCTCTATCATCTTACGAAAAGAATACTTGTGTGAGCTGAGTCTTGACTTTCAATCGTTATCTTTAATATGTTTGTTTTGATATCCTGTGTGGATTGGGTTGTGTAATCCTATGTGGATTGGTTGTACTATCTTGTGTGGACTAGATCAAACATGGGCTCGGATGTTGGTGCAAAACTGGAATTGATGACTTAGGTATATGTATGGTTATATACCTAAGAAAAGTTTTTTGTTACTTCGTTATTGTATCTTTCCTTTGTGGATTATCCTTCATGGATTCTGGGAGACCTTCAGGGGTCTCGGGGTCCCTACTGAGTAGCATATACTCACCCCGGCACGGGCTATCCCCGCACTACGTTGTGTTGGATGCAGATGAAGGACAGCACTGATCTAGGTAGGAGCTCGTGGAGCTAGACGGTACATGGAGGTGGATCACTGGATGAGACATACACGGAGCGGACGACTAGAGCCGAGGAGCTGTGGAGACTATCTGTACCCACCCTTCAGGTGGGATTTCCAGTGGACGGCTCGGTGTTACTACTTTACTTTTCAGTTGTTGTACTTTCTTTTCAGTTGTACATTACTTTCAGTTGGGTTTGTATTCTGGCCCATTTACATTCCAGCACTTACAGTTGTACCCATTTTACTTAGTGTTTACTTCATCTTGCTTACTCTATGGTGATTGTTTCCTTTATAAAGGAAATTCCTTCCCTTTTGTTATCGGGATTTACGCCTTTGGTGCTAGTCGCTATCCCCTGGCCTATGGAAGGCGGGCTTGGGGTAGTCACAGCACGGGCCCCAAGGACGGGTCCTGAAAAATTGGTATCAGAGGAGTTCGGTTCTACCGTAGAACTCCGGACTCTGATCTTCCTTATATGTGAAGAAATAGTGTTAGGGGAATTGAGTGTGATTATCAGTTCAGGGATTCCAGTGTTGGTGCGGCGACTGACTTATCTATACACCAAGACCCTAACTTCCAATTTCTGACTTAGTGCACAAAAACATTGATTGCATGTGTGTTTCAAAAAATTTATTTGTGATTACTTTGTGTCATCTCACTAGGTATACTGTATTGACCGTGGTGCACCTTTTTATTTTCAAGATGGCCCCACGATGGCAGCCAGCTAGGGTTCCGAGCTTTGTACGATATGACAGCCCACTGAGCGAAGAGGCCTCGGTGCAGGGCCCTATTACAGCGGGGGCACCGGCGGTACCTCTACCCGCCGAGCCACCGATGTCACCAGCCCCAGCTGCTGAGAGTGCACGTCGCCTTACTAGACTGCACGAGTTTCAGCATCAGAGACTGCCCAGGTTCCGTGTGGAGATGGACCATCAGGCAGCCGAAGATTAGCTGGAGGCTGTTGTATGAGTTTTCAGTTTAGTGGGGACACCAGCTGACCTCATGGTGATCCTTGCAGTGAGTCTCCTGCACGCGGCAGCAGGAAGATGGTGGAGCCTGATGCTCCAGGTGAACCACGAGGCATATCTTCTTTGGACGGATATTGATAGCCTCTTCCACTCAGAGTTCGTTCCAGCCACCCTCCGTGCGGTGCACATTAAGGAGATACTACAGCTGCGGCAGGGCAGCATGACGGTAGCAGAGTACTCTGCAAGATTTTCTGATCTCTCACGTTATTCCACGGACATGGTACGGGACCCATTCTTCTGAGCCCAGACCTTCGAGCATGGACTGATGAATCAGATCAAGGAATCGATGATCTCCCTCAGCATTCCGATGCAGGTAGAAGTACTGGAGAGAGCCCTTCTCATTGAGAGATTTCTTGCTGAGCCTACACCTGCAGTGAGACCTACCGTCGGGAGGTAGGTAACAAAGTCTTTTGCAGCTGGCAGTCGACGGATGTCACAGGGGTCCAGGCAGACCAGACCATCAGGCGGACGACTTCATGACATTGTCTCAGAGGTGCGGGGCACACAACATAGAGCCAGTCTTGCGAGGAGCACACTGTGCTATGCATGCGGCGGGCAGGGCCACATGGCTCGTGACTGCCCGACCAGCCATGCAGAGGAGCAGAAAATGGTTGAGGGACCACCCAAGCAGAGGCAGAGGGTCGACCGTGGTGGTCTGCAAGGACCAGGAGGATGGGAAAGAAGAGTTGGCCAAGTATTAGGTGGTGGGAAATGCTTTTGAGTCTTTACCACCACCACCACTAGGAGGTCCACCCCAACCACAGGGAGCTGGTAGACAGAAGCAGGCTCAGCATCAAGTAGCGGATGCCTATGACCACGGCACACCAGAGATGATTCAAGGTACTATCTATTTCTACTCCACCCTTGCTACAATTCTTATAGACACAGGACCAAGTCATTCTTTCATTGTCGCTGCCCTTGTTCGGAGCTCGGAGATTCCGACAGAGTCGTTGGCTCGATCGTTATGGATAGAGACTCCTACGAGAGTAGACTCGATGATTGCGCACTGGTGCCGGTACTGTGAGCTTACACTAGGAGGTGATAGATTCGACTGGGATCTTCATGTAGCGTCATCGATGCCTTATGACGTCATCTTTGGCATGGATTAGTTATCTACAGTTCATGCTTAGATCGACTATATTAGGCTCAAGGTGCAGTGTGTCTGCACTGATGGGAGTAGCTTCACCTTCACCAGTGAGAAGGGAGCCTTTGCAGTGCAGGATGGAATCAAGCAGTGGAGAGGATATCTGATCACCCATTAGTTGGCTAGCCTCATCCTAGGAGTAGCGGACATGCGGATTCAGAGTTTTCCTGTAGTGGTGGATCAGTATGCGGACGATTTTCCGAACGACGTTCCAGGACTACCTCCTCGCAGAGAGGTAGACTTTAATATTGACTTGTACCTCGGGATAGCCCCGATATCCACCCCAGCATATCGGATGGCTCCCTCTGAGCTGTGAGAGCTACAGTTATAGCTGGAGGACTTGCAGGGCAAGGGATTCATCCGACCAAGTGTTTCACCCTGGGCTTCCCCAATTTTGTTCGCTAAGAAGGAATACGGAAGCTTGTGACTGTGTGTCGATTTCTGTCGCCTGAACCAGGTGACTGTGAGGAACAAGTATCCACTTCCGAGGATTGACAACCTATTCGATCAGCTCAAGGGAGCATGGTGGTTCTTGAAGATAAACCTCAGGTCAGGCTATCATTAGCACAGAGTTCGAGATGAGGATGTGCAGAAGACGGCCTTCAGATGTCGGTATAGCCACTATGAGTTCTTGGTTATGCCTTTCGGTGTAACCAATACTCCAGCGGTGTTCCGGAGTCTCATGAACAGGATATTCCAGCCTTACCTCGATCGATTTGTCATGGTATTCATCGACGACATATTGATATACTCGACCACTGAGGAGGAGCACACCTACCACTTGCAGGTTGTGCTGGACACACTCTAAGAGCACCAGCTTTATGGTAACCTCTCAAAGTGTCGGTTTTGGATACATGAGGTCCACTTCTTGGGACACATCATCTCTAAGGCAGGATTTGCAGTGGATCCTATGAAGATCGAGGTAGTTCTAGCTTGGGAGCCACCCAGGAGTATGACGGAGGTGCGGAGTTTCCTTGGTTTGGTTGGGTACTACCAGAGATTTGTGCCAGACTTCTCTAGAGTTGCGGAACCGCTTTCAGCTTTGATGAAGAAGGGGTAACCCTTCATGTGGTCATATAGATGTCAGCAAAGCTTCCAGGAGATGAGACAGAGATTGACCAGTGCACCTATCTTGAGGCTACTGGAGGAGGGAGTAGAGTACGTAGTATACTGCGATGCATCAGGGACCGGACTCGGGTGTGTCCGGATGCAAGAGCGGGCAGTGATCGCCTATGGATCATGACAGGTGAGGCAGCATGAGCAGAACTATGCTACCCATGACCTGGAGTTAGCACTAATGGTCTTCGCTCAGAAGATGTGGCAGCACTATCTGATGGGTGAGCGTTGTACAGTCTTTTCTGACCACCAGAGCCTCAGGTACATCTTCTCGTAGAAGGACCTGAACCTAAGACACTGGTGATAGCTCAAGTTACTCTAGGACTATGACTTTGAGATAGTATATACTCCTAGAAGGGGGAACGTAATAGCTGATGCTCTCAGTAGGAGGACCGGCATTCAGCTACTTGGAGAGGTGACAGAATAGCTAGCCGCTTTGCAGATATCCTTCATGGTTAGAGATAGGGTAGCCTTCCTTTAGTCTCTCACAGTCACACCTCCACTTCTTTAACAGGTCAGAGAGGCACAGCATCGGGACGTTGACTGTGAGACACGACGTACACTGATATCCTCAAGACAGGCAGCTGATGGTTTCTTTATAGGACGAAAGCATGACATCCTTTTCAGAGGACGTACCATGGTACCAGCTGCTTTACAGGAGGAGGTGTTGAGAGAGTTTCACACTTCCCCTTTAGCGTTACATACAAGGGTAGTGAATATGTACCAGGATCTCAGACAACAACACTGATGGCCAGGTATGAAGAAGGTTGTGGCGGAGTTCGTTTCTCGATGCCTCACCTGCCTGTAGGTGATGGTGGAGCACCAGGTACCAGCAGGCTTGGTACAGCCCATGAAGTTTCCAGAGTGGAAGTGGGATGACATATCTATGGATTTCGTGACTGAACGTACACGTACTTCTAGAGGCCACGACTCCATTTTGGTGATCGTCCACTGACTCACAAAGTCGGCTCACTTCTTCCCTATCAGAGAGAAGGGCTCAGTGGAGAGCTTGGGATGCCTCTACGTTCAGGATATTGTAGGAATTCATGGTGTGCCATCATTTATCGTCTCTAATCGAGATTCTCGCTTTACTTCTCGGCATTGGAAGGGTTTTCAGGAGGCATTTTGGACGTAGCTATGTCGGAGCACCGCCTTTCACCCTCAGATGGATGGTCAGATGGAGAGGGCCATTCAGACACTCAAGTACATGCTTCGTGCATGTGTCCTCGAATTTGGTCGTAGCTGGGAGGATCACCTACCTTTAGTGGAGTTTTCATACAACAACAGCTACCACTCCACCATCGGGATGGCACCATACGAGGAATTGTACCGCCGACCTTGTAGGTCAACTCTGTGCTGGACAGACCCTGGGGAGTCAGCACTTGTGGGATAGGAGATGGTTCAGGCCACGACAGAGAAGGTCCAAGTCATCTAGTAGTGGATGAGGACAGCTTAGAGCCGACAGAATTCATATGATGACAGGAGGCAGAGACCACTGGAGTTCGAGGATGGCGACCACATTTTCTTGCGGGTCTCACCTCGACGTGGATTACGGAGATTTGGCCGGGGCGGAAATTTATCTCCGCGCTTCATCGGACCATTCCTGGTTCTCAGCAGGATAGGCGATGTGGCTTATCGCCTAGCTCTACCACCTCAGTTGCACCGGGTGCACGATGTCTTCCATGTATCTCAGCTGAGAAGATACGTGCACGACCCGACGCATATCATCGACCATGGGGATATGGACATTGATGACGGGGTGACTTTTGCGGAGGTCTCGGTGGAGATCGAGGATCGACAGGAGAAGGTCCTACATGGGTGGTCGATTCCTCTTGTGTGCATCAAGTGTCAACACAGGAACCTCTCGGAGAGCACTTGGGAGCGGGAGGCTCAGAAGCATGCTCAATATCCTCATGTGTTCCCCTATTTAGTGATGTATCTTTATGGGGACGTAAAGCCCTAAGGTGGGAGTATTGTAAAGACGAGTAAATTTAAGGAAATTTTTTTCATAATATCTTTGGGATTTTCCGAGTACGTAGTTTCTGACGGCACATGATTCTGAGGTCCGGTGTTCCCGGAATCAATTTCCAAAGTTTAGCTCGGATACGTTTAGTGAACGAATGAGCCGGTTCTCCTAACTTTTGAACCGGTGCTCGGAATCGAAATCTGAGGGCACCGATGAAACCGCAGCGCCAAAAATTTCTTAAGAAGACCCTTCCTAGAGTTGTGTTTGCTTGGGAGGTGTTGTTAAATAAATGGGTTAACTGAAGAGTGAAATAAAAATTTGTGCTATAATTTTTATTTCTATTCTAAGTATTTATAACCTATGCATGGAAGTTGGGAGGAGCTAACCACCCAGGAGGGAGTTATGTGGGACCCACTAAAATCTTAACTCTTGGTAGTATATTAGTGAGGTGGGGCCCACAAGAGCCCCACACCTTCAAATTCCCTAAAATCCCTCTTTATGTTGGAAACCCCTCATAAATGTGTAACACACCCACCTCCCCCTCTTTATGAAATGTCAACTCTCACAATTAAATTGATTGTTTAATTCCATTCAATTAATTTAATTTTGAGTTTGAATTTTGAAGTTTTGAAAATGCATGGCATGTGTTAATAAAATAATCATTCCTTACTTCATTCGGGTTGGAGGTTGTGTGTTGAGTTTTTGGGAAGAAAATACTCTAAGGTTGAAAAACTTCATCTCTTTCATGAAGAAAACCGAGTCTATGACGAAGAATTCTGTCACCACAAGTGGAGATCGTTGTGCTGTCTCCTCTCCTCTCCGCAGCTGGTGAGTGACGCCTTTTTCTATAGAATGACAACGCACCCACCTTCGATCCTCTTCCCACGTCAAAGAAAGGGGGACACCACATCCTTCATCGGGCGAGCACCGATGACGTTTATGGAGCCTCGTTCCACGACGACTGTCTTTCGGGATGTCAATTTCCCACAACGATCCTCGTTCGACAAATTATTCAAGGTAGGGGTTTGAATTTAAGTCTGTGTTTATTTTGGCGTTCAACATTAAAAATTATGCCACCGGTTATCAAGATAACGGGAGGAGGTCGAACCACACGAACATGGCCGAACCTTATCGCCTTTTTGTTGTTGAATATTGTGTGGTTTGGAATGAAGGCAACGTGGTGCTATTGCACCACGAGGGAACGAGGGAACCGCAGCCGGAGCAGGTCGCGGCGAAGAAACACGGTGCCGTCGCGCCACGCCGAAGCCGAATAACCCGCGGCCAAGGTCGGGTCGTGGCAGAGGGGCACAGCGCCATCGCATTGCGCCAGACAAACAAGGGATGCGGCCTAAGGCCGTAGCGGTCACCAGTAGGGGCAGCCGGACTCCCCGGCCGCCAGAGCACCAACAGCCGCAACCTTTTGGCTACGGTGGAAGACCAGGAGGGCGGCCGGAACCGCAAGCCACCGGCGCATGGAGGGCGGGACCATGGGGTCTCGCGTGGCACAACTGGTCGGCTGTTACAGCCGGCCAGATCTGGAAAAACCGGGGGTTTGAACCCCCGGTCAGCACAGTAAGGCGAACACCGTGGTGTCCGCCGTTCGGTTCGAAGGTAATGGCGGCTCCCCCCCTTCCGCGCTCACATGGCGTGCGGTGCCCACGCCGGGCCGACTGGCCGCACTGGGCCGTAATGGTTGTTCCAGGCCGACTGGTCGCGCCAGGCCGGACCGGTCGTGCCGGGCCGGGCCGCCCGCGCTGGGCCGGGCCACCCGCGCCGGGCCGGGTTGCGCTGGCTGGGCTGGGCCCCGCCAGCCAGGGTGGGTTGCTCCCTAGTGGGCTTGACCCGGACCCGAGTTGGGTCGACCCGGTTCGGGCCGACCCAGGGGGTCTCGGGCCGGGTTGGTTTGGGCCCTAAACCCCCTAAAATCGGACAGCTTCGTACAAAGGCCCATAACTTAGGCTATGGACCACCGATTGATAAAATGTCAGTTGTGATGCAATCCGTGGATCGAGACGGTCATTTTTGTATATTACACTCATGGTTTCGGAGAGCTTTGGGTATGACCAGGTTGTTAGAACATGAAACCAACCAGGCCCTCGGAGCGGAAACGCTTATAACTTGAACTCCGGACGTCCGATTGACATGTCGTCGACTTGGTTAAATACCTCTCAGTGAGACTATTCATTTGGCTTACTCTTCTCGAGGTTTGGACGCAGTTGGAGTACGGTCGGGTTGGTTTTGACTTAAAAACCAACCGGGCCCCTGGGACGAAAAAGCCAATAACTCTCAGACCGGGCGTTCGATTGATGCGCCGTCTGTCGCATTGAGTTCCTATTGTCGAGACGGAACTTTGGGATACATCAACTCCGGACTATGTGTCAGTTGATGTATCAACCCCCTTGGCTCGTGCAGTGGACCCTCCCGGAATTGAGCATACTGTTTGTGGGAACCCTAGAGCTGGTTGCGACTGTGACGATGATGACGACTGTAATGGGATCCTCCGTGGGTTCGGCAGCGATGATGATCGTATTGGAATCCTCCGTGGGATCGACAGCGATGACTTCTATTCTTGTATCCTATGTGGTTCCGGCAGTACGTGACTATTGTTCTTGTATCCTACGTGGGTCCGGCAGTATTTGACTCTGTACTTGTATCCTACGTGGGTCCGGCAGAGTGGCTAGTCTTGTAACCTTTGTGGGTCCGACAACTTAGCTGGTCTTGTATCCTACGTGGGTATGATAGCTTAGATGAATCAGTAGCTACATCTGATCATCTCTATCATCTTATGAAGAAGAATACCTATGTGAGCTGAGTCTTCACTTTCAATCATTATCTTCAATGTGTTTTTTTCTATCCTGTTTGGATTGGGTTGTGTAATCCTGTGTGGATTGGTTATACTATCCTGTGTGGACTAGATCGAACTTGGGCTCGAATATTGGCGTCAAACTGGAATTGATGACTTAGGTATATGTATGGTCATATACCTAAGTAGAGTTGGTTGTTACTTCGTGATTGTATCTTTCCTTTGTGGATTATCTTTCATGGATTCTAGGAGACCTTCGGGGGTCTCGGTGTCCCTACTGAGTAGCGTATACTCACCCCTGCCCAGGCTATGCCCGCACTACGTTGTGTTGGATGCAGACGACGGACAGTGCTGATTGAGGTAGGAGCTTGTGGAGATGGATGGTACTTGGAGGTGGATCACTGGACGAGACGCACACGGAGCGGACGGCTGGAGCCGAGGAGCTGTGGATACTATCTGTACCCACCCTTCAGGTGGGATTTCCAGTGGACGGCTCGGCGTTGCTACTTTAGTTTTCAGTTTCTGTAATTTCTTTTCAGTTGTACTTTACTTTCAGTTGGGTTTGTATTCTGGCCCATTTACTTTACAACACTTACAGTTGTACCCAGTTTACTTAGTTTTTACTTCATCTTGATTACTCTGTGGTGATTGTTTACTTTATAGAGGCAATGCCTTCCCTTTTTTATCAGGATTTACACCTTTGGTGATAGTCGCTTGCCCCTGGCCTATGCAAGGTGGGCTTGGGGTAGTCACGGCACAGGTCCCGAGGACAGGTCGTGAAAAATTCATTCAAAATCAATTCCAACCTTTTCAAAATTCATTTTCAAAATTAAACACAAAAATTTTATTGAAAATATTTCCATAAAAATACACCATTTAATTTCAACAATTTAAATAGACTAATTTCCATAAAAATTCCCCAATTCAATAGAATTGGGGGTTTTCCAAATTTCTAAGCCATTACCATCGCAAATTTCCAAATTACCTGAATGTGGGTTTTATCAATTAAATTTAAATCGTGTTTAAGAAATTGAGTTTAAATTTGAGATTTATATAAATGAAGATAAAAAACGTAAACCAATTAGGAAAATTGGAACAGAACTACCTGCCTCTTTCACAAAGAATGACACTAACAACGGCACACGTCAATGAGAACGAATGCGGAGGAGATCTTAAAACTCAACCTAGAAGTAGGATCCAACACCACATGGAATAGATCCATCAATCCCTATGTGATACATTGAAAACCCAATAGTATAGAATGGTGAAAACTCGAAGATTAACGGAGGGAACATACCTGGGAATCAAAATGTAAGAAAAAATATTATCAAAAGCCAATCAGGTCGATTTGGAAGGTGGGGTGCCTCTAAAAATAACCTATGGACAGTATAGGGTTGAGAGAAAAGTGTTCTGGGAATAAAAGACTGAGCGGTACTACCAAATGCATTACATTAGGCTGGGTGTGGGCTGAGTCACGACGTGTTCCCATGGTTCATGTTCTGTAGGCCACGTTGGATAATTATGCCAAAAAACATGTCTCCTTGGGTTGAAAACCTGCTATTTAACCCATACACGACATGTACCTCAGGTACATGATGTGTACCAACTCACAGAAAGATCTCCCCATTCATGACCGAAAACAAGAACCAAGTACAGGACATGTACATTAGGTACATGTCGTGTACCTATTTTGCAGTCTACAGTAAACCCATAAGAAACACATAAAAAAAATTAACTGAAATGGAACTTAAAAGTGTGGAAAACTTACCCGATCATGGTAATGGGATGTTCCATTATCAAGGCATGGTATCACAAGTAATGTAATATATATGGACCCTTATAAGATAAGGGATACTGAGGAGTTTACCTGAACAACATTTTAAATGGAGATTTGTAGTTTCCTTAGATAATCTGGGTATTAATAATGAGTTTTGGGGAACTTCTCATGATTTTAAAACATTCAAACAAGGATCACCTATAATGAACCAAACTTTTATCAATGAAAATTCCTCTTGATCTATTTAAATGTTTCATTATATAAAATGGTCATATAAAATATGCACTACCTTGGTTTTATGTTTTTGGATTTCAAAATACCATTAAGAATTGTTATCATTGATAATATAGTCATTGAACAGTGATCACATGATTAGTATAAATATAGGGTTTTAAAAAATCCAATTCACTCAGATAAAGGAAGAGATGGCCTCATCCAGTATACTTCCACCATATGAAGCTCATTTTTTGAAGCTCAGAAAGGAGGTGGTACCATTGGGCTTTGCTCTTGACCAAGCCCAAGCCAAGCTTCAACACGCTAAGCTCGAGCGGAACCACCTACGGGAGTAGTCGAAGTTGATAGAGATTACCACCCGAGCAATGTTACCTGAGTCACCCCAATAGTCTTTCAGCATCACACACCTTATCCTTTGGTCTTATACAGGTGTTATAAATGGTTATGTAACAAGACCTTATCAGTATGATTATGTGCATTATTTTTGAATAGAATAAAGAGTATACATTCACAATTTTTAAATGAGAAATAGAATTTTTAGTTAATATCCAATTATGAAATATATTTTGATGAATTAATGGATTTTTTAATTAAATAATTTTTTAATAAAATATTATTTCTTAATTACATTTTAATAAAAATAAATTGTTATATAATTTTTATGAATATGGTAGTTATATTTATTATGTTTTGAAAGCCATTTTTATCAAAACCCAAGATTTTTTTATAAATGTCAGGTTTTATTTTAAAATAAAAAATTCACATATTTATAAAAAATTAGATAAAATTACTATAATATTTGTAATTAGGGTGTCGAAATTATCCAACGGTGAATTTGTCATAATTTTCTAAGACAGTCGAATTTTTGGGTAAAAATTAAAAACTGTTTACGAATATAATGTGTTTTATGACATCATAATGACCCAATATGGATGTAATAAAATACTATAAACATATTTTCATCCAATATATGTTTTATAATTAAAATAATGTGATATTAGTTTTGTTCTTCTTTATTTTACAATGCCTTAGTGGACCATCCAATACTTATAAAACATTTTATCATTTTAAAATGATTTTCTGGATAGTGGGACTCACCACCACAAAAGAAAAACTAATATTTTAAGAATTTAGGTCATTTTCCCTATAAAATATTTTTTTTCAATCTCCTTTATACAAAATCATCAGCAAAAACCATGTTCTGTTTTGTGGTTTGGATTAGTTTAAGGTGTGGTGACCAAAACCTAAATAATAAAGTATTCCCTCTCCTTTCTTATATAAACCCACCCAATATCCCATTTCCTCTTCACTAAAAGCCATTGGTGTTCATCCAACCCCTTCCCCCTATCACTAGGATCCTCCCAAGGTTCACCAATCTCACAATAAGCCTTTCTTAAGCCTCTTTAATGCCTTTGGGATCACACTTCCAAGTAAGGGGTTCCTTCCTTTCTTATTTTTATCCAAGTTTATTCATGTTGTAATACCCTTTTACTATCAATGAAAAATGTTGGGGTATGATTTTCCTCCTCCCTTATATTCCCCTCCTTATGTCTGAAATGATGAGCGACCTCTTTCTCTCTCATCAATGCCTCCCATGTACACTCGTTACTATGTTAAAATTCCATAGGGAATTTCTCTCTCCTCATTTACATTCAAGAAATTATTTTTTATTATGAATATAAATTCCATTATATATGTCGGGACATGTATCTATATGACCCCATTACTTTCCATTTCATGTAAATATGATTATAAACCCATTTCTCTCTCATCAACCAGTTTTATAAATTCTTATTTCATGTTGTTAAGCTATCGAAATTGCGCTGATTTTCCAAGTCAAAGTCATTGTGTAGGGAATACCATGCCCATTTCTCTATCAAGGGAATTCTACTTTATGAAAAATTACCTTTTGATTATAAATCTTCATGTATGTATTCAAAATCCATTTATCATGGAATAAATTATGGTGAATGATTCCATGTTGTATGATTTATGTGGCGCACTTATGCATGAAATGAAATTTTTAAGAAGGGTGTGCCCTGATAATGCTCCAATACATTGGGTAAATATTAGTATCATGATAAGTCAAGTGCTATGAGTATTTACTCATGCTAATTAAAGTTTAATGAGGATTTAATGACAATAATTCATGTTAAATGAGGTTTTACTCATGCCCCATGTGCAATGAACCTTGGCTCATGCTAAAACCATGTTAAGTGTTGTTGACACATTTCTATGTTATGATAATTATTCTATATCATGCCTTTATGTTAATGTTTATTTTATGCTCTATTTATATGCATTTTTCCTAATAGGTATTTTATTCTTAATTTTATTCCTTTTTTACTCCCCAATTATGATTTATAGCTCACCCTTTTCTTATGCATGTCCTCGTGTTATCCCAAGCAATTCTATGATTGAGGAAATGTAGTGGTCACGTAAAGGAATTTTTCAATAAGGATTTTGTGTTTCATGTTTTAATTCATTATTTAATGTTCCTAATCCCCATAGAACTAGAACTCTCTATATTATTTGTTTTATCAAGTGAAGATTTTATGTAATAAATCATGTTTAAGTGTGTGATAAAGAGAAGAGTTGTTATAGTTGGTATCATAGGATAGAATTAGTTATTTTTGGGATTAGGATTATAAATACCTAGTGAAAGCCTCAAGGTTAAGACTATGTATAATAATAATATACCTAAATTTTGGTGAGTATTGAGTAAGTGGTTTATCAATAAAATATATCCATGTCTGGATACGATCTGGTAGAGGCGGCTCTAGCACAGATATACCTTGGAGTGAAAACTCTGACGAGGAGTTTTGGGCCTGACCTGGGGTATCATGGTACATGACAACGGGCCTTCTTGCACTCTTGGTTATGACACTCCTGGGGGATATTATTTTTTAAATTCACAAGGTTAGTATGAACCATTATTAATGGAATTAAAAAAATACCGTAAGAATATATGTTACAAAGTAGATCATGGATAACATAGATTGAAGCCTATAGATTCATATGTTAAGGAAAAAAAATTTATTTATAAGTCATTAATTTTTTCCATGGGTTACCCTTTATGTGTCACCCCTATCATTCCTTTTATTCCAGCTGATGGCTGGTAATAGGAGGACTCGAGATAACAATTGATGTGAAGATCAATGTGATGACTATTCTAATGAGATTCCCAATCTGATGGGAGTAGGAATCGTGAAATATTTCCTGATACTCTCTCAGTTAACTCAAGCATTGAATAGAAACATGGGTCTAGAGAAATGTTCAACCTCCCCTAAGAAAGAACAAGTCACAATTGAGAACTTAAGAAGACAATGACCTCCTACATTTAATTGATCGCCTGATCCATTAATTTCCAAACATTGGACCAACTCCATTGAAAATATCATCTCCATCCTTCAATGTTTCGAACAAGAGAAGGTCCATTTCGCTACTTATCGTATGTAGGGTGAAGCTAATCAATGGTGGACATTGATAAAAAATACGAAGCCTGATAAGGGGATCAAGGTGTTGGAATAGAAGGATTTTAGGAAAATGTTTTTTGGAAAATATTTTACACGCACCCTCCAACTTAATATGGAAAGGGACTTCCTTTCCCTCAAGAAAAAAGACGACGAATCCATCAGAGCGTATGAGGAAAACATCACAAGGCATGAACGATATGACTCTGGCTTTGTATTTAACCAAGAATGCAAGGTTGACCGCTTCTTTGTTGGGCTAAAACCTAGCCTATGAAAATCCCTAGAGATCTATGACTTTGACAGGTATGAGGAAATTTTCTGATCTTCCCTCAAGGTCTAAATGGAGATCTGATAATCTTAGGGGTATCAAAGAGATAATAAGTGTAACGTAGACTTCAATTCTGGTGGTCTGAAGGATAAATCCAATAGTTCTTTGAAAACCCAGCATCCCACTGGCCAAAGGTGCAGAAAGAAGCATCCTGGAAATTACATGAAGGGGATGGGGAAATTCTTTCGGTGTAGAAGAGAAGGGAACCTATCCATTGACTACCAACAAGAAAAACCCACAGCTAAGACTGAGGAGAGGAATGCTTCATTCGACTCTCAACACATTGTTCATTGCTTCAACTACAAAGAACCAGGGTTATAAGAAAATGAGTGCCCTAGGACAAGGGTTTTCAGAGGCAACCAAAAACCTCCAAGGCAAGAAGTGGGAGATTTATCCATCACTACCACTGAAGTGAATATCTAAAACTAATTGGTGACAGGTACACTTGTTATTCATTCAAGAATAGCAGACTTACATTTTTTATTCTGGCTCTACGTATTCTTTTATTTCTTGGACGTTTAGTAGAAAAATCCCAACTCCAACACAAATCCTAGAAGTAAATAAGTCAGTGAGTATGGTAAATGAGGAAATCATTACATACCATTAATATAACTCCACCCCTATCATAATTTTTAGATTGAGCTTTCCAATGAACCTCTTCATACTCCATCTGGTGGAATTTGATTCAATTTTCGGTATTGATTGGATTTCCTTAAATAGAGCCAACATAAATTCCCATGAGAGGGAAATCACTCTCCATGTTGAGAATCGACTCCTGATTCTATTCAAGTTCCAGGAGGAATATAAATCTTTTCTAGCACCATCATCTCAAGTGTGGATATTACTTCCTTATGAGTATGCGTATCTAGATCAGATGATTGAGTCTAAGGAAGCAACCATCCTTGAAGTCATACCAATTGTGAAGGAACTCTCTGAATTGTTTCCTAGGAATTTCCTAGTCTTCTTCCTAGAAGAAATGTTGAATTTTCAATTGACCTTATAATTGGGGCATTTCCAATATCCAAGACTTCATATAGAATGGATGTTTTGGAGCTTGCGGAGCTGAAGAAACAACTATTGGAGAGTCTGGATAAAGGGTCTATACACCCAAGTGCTTCACTATGGGGTACTCCAGTCCTCTTCATCAAAAAGAAGTATGGGTCAATGTACCTTTGAATTGATTATCATGAGCTCAACAAAATCATGATAAAGAAAAAGTATCCTCTGCCTTGAATGGATGACTTGTTAAATCACCTATGTAGAGCACAATACTTCTCTTTTGTGGATCTGCGGTCAGGATATTACCAAGGCTGAAGAATGAATATATCCCCAAGATAGCTTTTCATACAAGGTAGGGGCACTATGAATTCATATAATGCATTTTGGGCTCACCAATGCTCCAAAAATCTACATAGACATGATGAATAGTGTATTTAGAGATTACCGTGAAATATTTGTGGTATTCTTTATAGAAGATATTCTTATATACTGTAAAACCAAGGCGGAGCATGAGGAGTATTTAAGCACTGTACTAGAGACATTGAGAAAGGACAAGCTTTATGTAAAGTGCAGAAAGTGTGAGTTCTTTTTGAAGGAGGTCACATTCTTTGGCCATATAATCACAAGCAATGGGATACTTGTGGATCCCTCTAAGACATCTACAATTGAGGGATGGTTGAGGCCAACATCGGTAATGGATATCCGTAGCTTCCTAGTGTTAGCTAGATTTTATCACCGATTTATAAGGAATTTCTCATGATTGTCCAACCCATATACTAAGCTAACTCAGAAGGGAGTAATGTTTTCTCGGAGTGATGAGTGTGAAGAGAGCTTAAAGGAGTTAAAAAGGAGGCTTATTACTGTGCCCGTTCTCACATTACCCTCAAGTGGAGAACTTTTGTGTTATTTAGTGATGCTTCGAAGAAGGGTCTGTGTTGTGTGTTGATTCAGAATGGAAAATTCATAGCCTATGCTTCAAGGAAATTGAAAGTTCATGATCCAAACTATCCAACACATGATCTAGAGTTGGATATAGGGATATTTTCTTTAAAATTTGTCCGGCTTTACCACTTTTGGGAAAAGAGTGAAATGTATACATATAAAGACCCAAAAATTCCATTTAATTTTTTTTATTATATGGGAATTTTATGAGTTTGCAAAAATTGACGGCGCGTGATTCTGAGGCCCTGTGAGCCTGGAATGAATGTCTGAACATTTTTTTTATGTACGTTCAGTAAGTGTGTGGGCAAGTTTTTGTTACTTTTTAACCAGTGCTTGGAATTGAAATCTAAGAACAGCATTGAACTCGCAGCACCGTTGTTCTCTTAAAGAGACATTCACCTCAACCGCAGTAGGTCAAGAGTGAATTTTATTTTTCATGTTTTTCATGGAAATAAAATAAATAAAATAAATAACAACTTTTATTTAATTTTTATAAACTCTATTTTTAAATAATGGAGGTGGGGACCACCCAATATACAAAACCCCCAATTTAAATTCTTGGTGGTGGGGACCACCCAAACCCCTCTTAATGGGGGAAAACCTCTCAACTCTCTAATTAATAATTTGATCCAACTACAATTAATTAAATGTGTCAACTTTAATTAATTATTAGACTTGTTTTTAATAAGTGGGATCTTCATTTTTTGGGGGGGTTGGAGGATTTCGTTGGCAAAGGAACTTGGTAGAATTGTGGAGAAAAATTCTCTCCAACGAAGAAATTTTCCTCCCCAATGAAGAACGAGGAACGGACTGAGAGCTCAGATCAGAATTGCTTTGCAGAAGCAACAAACTCTGACATTATTCAAGGACTTCATATTTTACCTCTCGACTCCTCCAATGAACGACAAAGTAGGGTTTGTTATTTTGAATACCACTTACCCATTCTTGACATTATCCATGATTCAAGCATAAATAAGCCGCTTGTTACCATTCTAATGCAGAGGGCTCGGGCCAAATGAACACGACCCGACCTCTCTAAAATGTTTGTGGATTTTGGTGGTTTTAAATCAATGGTGGCATCCCAAGACGAGTTCGTAACTATAATGAATGAATAATGGGCCACTGTGGCACGCTCGGTGACCCGAGGAACGTTTCCGGCAACTTATGCCAGCGACCGGAACTAGTGGGGCACGGGATGGCGGCCGACACTTTGGCCGGCCATGAAGATGGCGGTGATGCAATCTCGCCACTGGAGGAGTTCCACGGCCCATCGGTCATGGAGTATTAGGGGCGGGGGCTTGCGTACATCCAGCCTCATGAAGGGGAGTGGTGGCGCGCGTCTGCACCACCTGGCATGCAGGGGTGGTGGTTGGAGGCTGCGGTAGCGAAGACAGCCGACCGACTCGCCGCTGGCCGCCGCTGGCGGCGCGGTGCATGGCCATGTCGCATTGGTGGTGTAGTCATCCTACCAGTCAGGGATCCGAGTGGGACCGGGGGTCCTGCGTGCCAACTGCCAACTCCACGTGGTGTCGGCTGTTCGGGTACCCAAGGGGCGCCTCCCCCTTGGCTGGCGGCTAGGGCGTACCCCACTGTGGGGCCACCCAGCCGCAGGCCAGCATGGGCTGGGCCGTGCCAACGGTCCGAGCTGGACCCAGCGGGTCAGGTCAGACCTAGGGCTAGACCCATGTTGGGCTAGGTCAACCCAAACAAGTTCGTGTCGGCCCACACCGGGCCGGGCCAGGTTGGACCAACTTTGACCCTTTTCCACTCATTTGTCCATAACATAAGATATGGGCGTCTATTTGAAGAACTGTCTATGGCACCATAAACCTTGGATTGAGAAGACCATTTTGATATACCCCACATTAGTTTTGGATGAAGTTGGGGTATGGCTGGGATGGATCGAACATGAATCCAACGCGGCTCTCAGGACTAAAAGGTCAATAACTTACAGACCGGGTGTCCGATTGACGCACCATCTATTGCGTTGAGACCCTTATTAGGTGTCAGCCATTTGGGATACTTCTTATTGGGACTTCGTGGTAGTTTGAGTATTGAACTATGGATTGAGGAGCAGATCCTCTCGGAATAAAGCGACCTTAGTGTGGGAACCCTATAGCTGGAAGTAACATGAGAGAGGGATCCTATGAGGGTTTCTGTTTTGGGATCCTACGTGGGTCTGTGTTCCAGACTCCCACTTGGATCTGCTCTAAAAATCCACATGGTGTTACTCTAGGATGTTATGTGGGTTTTCTGTACTAGGATCCTACATGGGTATGATGATTTAAGATCCTACGTGGTTTTTCCTCTTAACAGAGTAAAATGATTTAGTAGTTACATCTAATCATCTTTAATTCCATTTCTAGGTTATACCTGATGCAAGATGAGTCTTTAACTATGTGCTAGTCATCTGTGTGGTGTACCTTTGTGATGCATAACTTCATGGTGATACCTTTGTGGTATTCTTCTATGTGGCGTTACCTATGTGGTAATTACGTTCATGGTGACACATTGTGGTATTCTTCTATGTGGAATTACCTTTGTGTTACATACATTCTTAGTGTTACCTTCATGGTATTCTTTCCTTCGTGGGACAGTTGAACTTTGGGATTTCGGGTTGGGCCTTGTGTTTCCTCATGATTGATATGGGTTTACTCGACATCTTTGGTATATGTATGCGCATATACCTTAGTAGGGTTGTCAGTTGTTTTCATGCTTTGGTGGTTTATCCTTTGTGGATTTTTTGAGACCTTCAAGGGTCTCAAGGTCTCTACTGAGTATTGTTATACTCACCCCTTCATGGGATATGGCTACACCTTGTTGTGTTTTGTGCAGATGATAGACAACATTAATCGAGGCTGAGGGTACCAGGACTGGAGGTACCTTAGAGGTGTACATTAGACGAGTCGTACCATAGTAACGACCATTCGTGGGTTGTACATACCTTTCATGTAGTATCCTTGGAAAGTGTTCATAGGAGATATTCCAGTTTACTTAAACTTCCCAGTTTTCTTGTACATTCCAATTAGAATTTTATTCCGACCCCTTTTTCTTTCTGTACACACCCAGTTTACTCTATTGTTTTACTTAGTGCTTGTATCCTTCTTTTAGCTTAGTTGTGTGAGTTTACAGGTTATAAAGGAAATTCCTTCCTAGTTTTTGGGAATACTCCCTTTGGTGCCAGTCGCCAACCCCTGTCCTATGGAAGGTGGGATTTGGGTAGCCATGGAATGACCCCCGGGGACCTGGTCATGAAAAATTGGTATCAGAGGAGTTGGTTCTACCATAGATCATTGGACTCTGATCTTTTTAAAGACAATAGTGTTAAGTGTAGTGTGTGTGGTTATCAATTTAGGGAATCCAGTGTTCATGTGGTGTCTGACGTATCCATACACTAGGACCCTAAATTCTTATTTCTAAATCAGTGTATGAAAATTCTAATTGCGTGTGTGTTTTAAAAAGTTTTCTTTGTGAACTATTTGAATCAACTCACATGGTATAACTTATTAACCATGGCGCACTAGTTTCTTTTTAGGATGCCACCACGTAGACAGCCAGCTAGGGTTCTGGGTATGGTACGTGAGGATGGCCCATCGAGCAACGAGGCCTCATTGTAGGGCCATTTATCAGTAGAGGCACTAGTGGGGGCACCAGTGATACCAATACCTGTTGGGCCAACGATGCCACCAACCCCAACAGTAGAGGGTGCACGCCGCTTGAGCACATTTCAAAACTTCTAGAACCAGAGGCCACCCAGGTTCAGGGCTAAGACAGACCCACGTATGGTTGTGGATTGGTTAGAGGTCGTGGTGAGAGTCTTCCGACTGGTAGGGACACCAGCTGATATCATGGTGATACTTGCTGCTAGTCCTATACAGGAAGCACCAGGATGATGGTGGTACTTGATCCTCCAAGTTCATTACAAAGTTACACTTCTCTATGAAAACTTTGAGAGCCTATTTTGGGAAGAGTTTTTTCCCAGAAACCCTTCACACAGTGCGCATTCAGGAGCTTTTTCATCTGCAGTAGGGTAGCATTACTGTGGCTCAATACTTAGTGAGGTTCACATACCTCTCACGCTACTCCACTGATATGGTGCGGGACCCATTATTCAGGGATTGGACCTTCGAATAGGGACTCAGGTGGGAGATTAGTTCTTTGATAATTTCTCTCAACATCCGAACGCAGGTGGGGGTGTTAGAGCGAGCCCTCTTAGTAGAGAGTTTTTTTGATGAGCAGTCGCCAGTAGTAAGACCCACCACCAGGCATCACGTAGTGGAGTCTTCTATAGCTGGAAGTAGAAACATGTAATAGTGGTCCAAGAGGACCATACCTATAGGTTGATAACCGCAAGATTCAGGGTCGGTTGTGCGGGGAACCGGATATAGAGCCAGTCATGCGAGGAGCAGATAGTGTTACGCATTCAGCGGGAAGGGTCACATGGCTCGTGACTACTCAACCCGTCGAACGAATGATCCGTAGATGGTTGAAGGACCACCCAGGCATAAATAGAGGTTTGACCAAGGAGGTCCATAGGGAGCAGTCATACATGGCAGAGAAGCTGGTCATGCATCTGGTGGTGGACAATGATTCGATATATTACTCCGACCACAACCTGGTGGTCCACCCCAACCGTAGTGATCAGGTGGATAGGGCCGAGCTCAGCTCTTGAAAGCTGAGGCCTATGACCATGGTGCTCTAGAGATTATATAAGTTATGATCTGTGTCTACTCTACCTTAGCTACAGTACTTATAGACACAGGTGTCAGTCATTCTTTTATTTCCACAGCCCTCGTCCAGAGCTTGGAGATTCCGGTAGAGCTTTTGGCTCGATCCTTACAGGTAGAGACTCTTAAGGGAGAGGATTCGATGATTAGAAACTAGTTCTAGAAATGTGAGATTACTCTAGGAGGCGAGAGCTTCTATTGGGATCTTTTAGTAGTGGCGTCGAGGCCTTATGACATCATCTTGGGTATGGATTGGTTATCTATAGTCCATGCCTAGATCAATTGTATTAGGTACAATGTGGGGTGTGTCTGCACTGATGGGACTAGGTTTACCTTCACCGGCGAGAAGAGAGCCTTTGCAGCACAGGATGGACTTAACCGGAGAAAAGTGTAGCCGATCACTCATCAGTTGGCTAGCCTTACCCTCAGAGTGGTTGATGTGAAGAGTTTGGGCTATCCTATAGTGGTGGACCAGTACGCGGATCTCTTCCCAGATGATGTTCAACGTCTACCTCCTCCCATATAGGTGGAATTTTACATTACCTCATAACCTAGGACAGCACTGATATCTACACTAGCATATAGGATGGCTCCCGTAGAGTATCGTGAGGTGCTGGTATAGCTGGAGGACTTACTAGGGAAGGGGTTCATCCAGCCCAATGATTCTCCTTGGCCAGCCTCGATTTTATTCTCCAAGAAGGTGGATGGGAGATTGAGACTTTTTGTTGACTATTGGTGCCTGCACCAGGTGATCATGATAAACAAATACCCACTTTTGAGGATTGACGACCTCTTTTTCAGTTGAAGGTATCACGGTGGTTCTCAAAGATAGACCTCAAGTCAGGTTATCACCAGCTCAGATTACGAGATGAGGATGTGCAGAAGATGACTTTCAGATGTCAGTATGGCCACTAAAAGTTCTTGGTTATGTCATTCGGTGTGACCATTGCACTATAAGTGTTCATGGGACTCGTGAATAGTATCTTGCAGCCATACCTTGATTTCTCTGTAGTAGTCTTCATCAATGAAATTCTGATCTACTCTACTAGTGAGGAAGAGCATGCCTATCATTTGTAGACAGTTCTGGACACATTCAGAGAGAGCCTACTTAATGTTAATCTCTCTAAGTTCCAGTTTTGGATCCAGGAGGTTCACTTTCTGGTACATGTCATCTCAAAGGCTGGAGTTGTGGTGGATCCAGTGAAGATTGAGGTGGTACTTGCTTGGGAGCCACCCAGGAGTGTCATGGAGGTATGGAGTTTCCTGGGTTTGGCCGGATACTACCAGAGATTTGTGCTAGATTTCTCTAGAGTTGCATCACCTTTATAAACATTGATGAAGAAGGTGCAACCCATTGTGTGGTCATAGAAATGCCAGTGGATCTTTCAGGAGATGAGGCAGAGGCTGACTAGTGCAGCCATCTTGAGGCTTCTGGAAGATGGCTTTGGGTATGTAGCCTACTGCGACACATCTGAGACCGGGCTCAGAGGCGTCTTGATGCAGGAGTGAGCAGTTATCACTTATGGTTCTCGATATATAAGACAAAAATGAGCAAAACTATACTACCCATGACCTCGAGTTATCATCAGTGGTCATTGTTTTGAAGATGTGGTGACACTATCTAATAGGGGAAAACCTCTCAACTAAATTCCTGGGGGTGGGGAACACTAGAACCCCTCTTAATGGGGGAAAACCTCTCAACTATCCAATTAATAAATTAGACATCTATAATTAATTAAATTATTCAACTTTAATTAATTGTTATAATTACTTTTAGGAAGTTGGATCTTCATTTTTTGTTAGGTTGGAAGATTTAGCTGGCAAAGGTGAATGGGAGAACTGTAGAGAAACATTCTCTCTAACGAAGAAATTTTCCTCCCCAACGAAGAACGAGGCATCGACCGTGAGCATGGATTATAAGCGCTTTGTAGAAGCAACAAATGCCGAAGTTCTTCAATAACTTCATCTTCTACCTCTCGACTCCTCCAATTAACAATAAGGCAGGGTTTGTTATTTTGAATACCCATTACCCATTCTTGAAGTATTTTATGATTCAAGAAAAAATAAGTCTCTTGTTACCATTCTAACACGGAGGGTTCAGGCCAAACGAACAAGGCCCAACCTCTCCACAACCTTTGAAGATTGTGGTGTTTTTAAATCAATAGTGGCATCCTGATTTGAGTGTGGAAGTCTACAAAATGAAGAACAGGCAATCGGGGCTTTCCTGGTGACCCAAGGAACGTCATCAGCGACCCGTGTCGGTGATCGGCACTGGTGGGGCTAGGGAGTGGCAGTCATCACTCCAAATAGACATGAAGATGGCAGTGGTGCAACGACGCTGCTGGAGGAGGGTCGTGGGCCATCTTTAGCGGTGGAGGAGGGGCGGCAGCCGACGCACGACAGGCTGCGTGAAGGGGAGTGGCACCCCGCGTCCGTGTCGCCCGGCGTGCAGGGGCTGCGACACGAGGCTGCGGTGGCGAAGAAGGGTGGACAGATCGCCGCCACCCACTGGTTTTGGTATTGTGTGTGACGGCGTTGCACGAGTGGGCTGGACATCTGGCCATCTAGGGAGCCGAGCGGGACCCGGGGTCCCACATGCCAACTATCAGCCCCACGTGGCACCAACTGGTCAGCCACCCAACCCAAACAACTGAGTCATTCGGGTACCCATGGGGCGCCTCCCCCTTGGGTGGAAGCTAGGGCGGACCCCACTGTAGGGCCACAAAACTACTGGCCAACATGGGCCAAAAGGCCTCCCATCGAGCTGCCTAGCATGGGGCGCCCAACGCGGGCCACCCAGCGCAGGTCGCCCAATGTGGTCTGGCCAGCGGGCCGCACTGCGGGCCGAGTCCCGCCAGTGGGTTGTGCTAGACCAAGTAGGTCGGGCCGGACCCAATGTGCCAGGTCGGACCCAAGGATGGACCCGAGTCGGGCCAGGTTGGACCCAAGGCTGGACCCAAGTCGGGCCAGGTCGACCCAAACCGGGTCAAGTCGGCCTAGGTCGGGTCGGACCAGACCCAGATCATCTTCAACCCTTCTCCACTCATTCAACCATATCATGAGCTACTGGAGTCCGTTTGAAAACCCGTCTATGGCTCCAGAAACCGTGGATGAAGCCAGGTCTTTTGATATACCCCACATGTGTTTTGGATAAATATGGGGATGGTCGGGATTGATTTAACATGAATCCAACTGGACCCTCGGGATTAAAAGGCCAATAACTTACAGACCGGGCGTTCGATTGACGCACCGTCTGCTGTGTTGTGACTCCTATTACATGGAGTTACTTTGGGATACTTCTTCTTGGGACTTTGTGTAAATTGGAGTATCGACCTATGGGTTGAGGAGCGGATCCTTCCAGAGTCAAGCAATCTTAGTGTAGTAACCCTCTAGGTGGATATAACATGAGAAAGGGATCATATGTGGGTCTATGTGTTGGGATCCTATGTGGGATTGTGTTCCAGTATCCCACTTGGATCTGCTCTACGAATCCACCTAGGATTACTCTAGGATCCTACATGGGTCTATTGTACTAGGATCCAAAGTGGGTCTGACGATTTAGGATCCTACGGGGGTCTGCCTCTTAATAGAGTAAAATGATTCATTAGTTACATCTAATAATCTTTACTTTTGTTTCTAAGTTATACATGATGTGATCTGAGTCTTTTCCTATTTAGTAATCATCTGTGTGGTGTACCTTTGTGATGCATACCTTCTTGGTGATACCATTGTGGTATTCTTCTATGTGGCGTTACCTATGTGGTACTTACCTTCGTGGTAATACTTTGTGGTATTCTTCTGTGTGGCGTTACCTTTTTGGTACTTACCTTCTGGGTGTTACCATCATCGTATTCATTCCTTTGTGGGTAGGTTGAGATTTGTGCTTTCGAGTTGGCCCTTGTGTTTCCTCATGATTGAGATGGGTTTACTCGACAACTTAGGTATATGTATGGGCATATACCTAAGTAGGAATTCCAGTTGCTTTCATTCTTTGTGGTTTATACTTTGTGAATTTTTTGAGACCTTCGAGGGTCTCAGGGTCCCTACTGAGTATTGTTATACTGACCCTTGCACGGGCTATGGATGTACCTTGTTGTGTTTGGTGCAGATGACATGCAGCATTGATCAAGGCTAATGGTACCAGGACTGGAGGAATCTTTGAGGTAGACATTAGATGAGGCGTACCGCAGTGATGACCATTCCAGAGATGTACCAACATTTCTGGTAGGATCCTTTGTGGGTGTTAATAGGAGCATTGCGAGTTTAGTTGTGATTATTTGTATTCTTGTACATTCCAATTAGGATTTCATTCTGGACCCAATTTCTTTCTGTACACACCCTGTTTACTATATAGTTTTACTTTGTGCTTGTATCTTTCTTTGTGATTAGTTGTGTGAGTTTACTGGTTATAAAGGCAATGTCTTTCCTGTTTTATTGAATATTCCTTTCAGTGCTAGTCGCCAGCCCCTGGCCTATGGAAGGAGGGCTTGGTGTAGTCACGGAACAAGCCCTAGGGGACGGGTCATGACAATACATACCACAAAATCCTCAAGTATATATTCATACAAAAATATTTGGACATGATCCAACAAATATGGTTAGATCTGATCAATGACTATGACTGATCAATACATTACCACCCTGGGAAAATGAACAAGGTGGAAGATGCACTAAGTAGAAAGGATCCTGCATCATTATCAATGAAGAGAATTGAAAATGATCTAATCTGCTTAAATTTGTAGAGGATGGACATGCAAATCATTAATGGAGGAACATCATCAATACTTTCTCAAATGATTTCTCAACCATCCCTCATGGAGCAAATAAAGGATTCCCAAATAAAGGATGTGGAAATTATGAAAATGGTGGAAGCTATCAGATATGGGAAATCCTGAGAGTTTGTGTTTGATAAGAATAAAATTGTGATATTTGGGCCATGATTATATATACCATCATATCCAAAGATAAATAAGGATCTTCTTGATGGTGCTCATAGCTCAACCTTCTCTATTCACCCAGGGAGCACAAAGATTTATCGGGATCTCTAAGAAAACATTTGGTGGGACAATATGAAAAGGGAGATTGTTGAATATACATCAATGTGCCTGGTATTTCATCAAGTGAAGGCTGAGAGGAAAAATTCTAAAGGGATAATGAAACCACTACCCATGACCACATGGAATTGGGAGAACATTACCTTGTCCTTTTTCAATGTAATTCCAAGGATATCCAGAGGAAACAATGTTATATGGGTCATTGTGGATCATCTTATGAAGACAGCTCACTTTATCGTGATTTTAGAGGACTTCTCATTGGATTAACTTGCATGAATTTACATCAAAATAGTGGTAAGGATGCTTGGAGTACCACTAATTATTGTATTCAATCATGATCTAAGATTCACCTTGATGTTCTAGAAAAGTCTCCAACATTCTCTAATCACTAAACTGAACTTCGTTGTGGCCTATCATCCTCAAACTGATGGCCAATCTATGTGAAACTATTCATACACTGGAAGATATATTAATATCATGTTCTATGAACATCAAAGGAGGATGTGACCAACATCTTCAATAGGTTGAATACTCCTACAATAACAGTTTCCACTCAAGCAACAAAATGGCACCATATGAAGCCCATTATGGGAAAAGGTGTAGAACACCAATGTATTGGGATGAAGTCTGTGAACATAAGCTAATAGGACCTGAAATGGTTGAATAAAAAGTGGAGAAGGTGAAAACCATTCTGCAGCATATCTAGGTAGCCCAAAGTCGATAGAAGAGTTATGCAGATAACTGTTGATGAGACCTTCAGTTCAAAGTTGGAGACATAGTATTTCTACACATATCTCCGTGGAATAAGGTCATGAGGTTTGGATGGAAAGGGAAGTTAAGTCCTAGTTACATCATCCCCTTCCAGATTCTTGATCGTGTCGGGGCTATGGCCTATCGATCAGCACATCCACCTATGATTGAAAAAGTACATGATGTCTTTCATGTATCCCTCTTAAGGAAGTACATACCAAACCATTCACTTTTACTCTCTTCAGAGGTAGTACAGTTAGATGATGGTCTTCCTTACGAGGAACAGCCAGTGAAGACCTTAGATCATAGGGGAAAAGTTCTAAGAAATAAGACAATTCCCCTCATGAAATTGTTGTGGAGAAACCAAAAGTTTGAAGAGGAAACATGGGAATCAGAGAAAGTGATGAATAACAGTTATCCACATATATTTTAGTGTGGGAAAGAAATTTAGAGGGCGAAATTTTTTAAGGGGGGAAGATTGTAACGATCCAAACATTAATCATTTCAAATTTCTCTCAATATAATTAAATATATTATTATGAAAAATGGTTATATAAAATATTCACTTCATTGGTTTTATGTTTTTGGATTTCAAAATAAAGTTAACAATTGTTACTATTTCTAATATAGTCGATGAACAGTGATCACATGATTAGTATAAAAATTGGGTTTTTACAAATCCAATTCACTAAGATAAAGGTAGTGATCGCCTCATCAAGTAGACTTTCCCTCTACGAAGCCCATTTTTCAGAGCTCAGAAAGAAGGTGGTGTCATTGGGCTTCTCTCTTGAAAAAAACCAAGCTGAGCTTTAATATGTTAAGCTCGAGAGGAACCACCTATGGTAGAAGTGGATGTTTATAGAGATTACCACCCGAGTGATGTTATCTGAGCCACCCCAAGAGTCTATCACCATTGAAGACCTTACCCTTCAGTATTATGCAGGTATTATAAGGGGTTATGTAACAATACCTTAGAATTATGATAATGTGCATTATTTGTTTATAGAATAAAGAGTATACATTCATATTTTTTTAATCACAAATAGAATTTTTAATTCATATTCAATTAAGAAATATATTTTGATGAATTGATATATTTTTTAATTAAAAAATATTTTAATAAAATATTATTTCTAAATTACATCTTTTTAAATATAAATGATTGTATAATTTTTATGAATACAATATTGATTTTTATTATGTTTTGAAATATGTTTTTATCAAAACCCAAGAATTTTCAATAAATGTATGTTTGTACTTTAAAAGTAAAAATTCACATATTTAAAAAAAATTAGATAAAATTAATATCAATTTTGGAATCATGACAACAAAATTATCCAACGGTGATTTTTTCATAATTTTTTGAGATATACAAATTGTCAGATAAAAATTAAATACTATTTATATATATAATGCTTTTTATGACATCATAATGACCCAATAGTGATGTAATAAAATAATATAAACATTATGTTTGGCCAATATATTTTTTACCATTAAAATAATGTGATTTTAGTTTTTTTTATTTTACAAAGCCTTAGTGGACCCTCCAAGACTTATAAAACATTTTATATTTTTAAAAATATTTCATTGAGAGTGTGACTCACCACCACATAAGCAAGAAGAATATTATAATAAGTCAGGCCATTGGAATTATAAAATATTTTTTTCCACTCTCCTTAAGAAAAAAGAACCATGGGAAAAACCATGGGTTGTATTGTGGTTTGGATAAGTTTAATGTGTGGTGGCCCAAGCCTAAAAAAAAGAATTCCTTCTCCTTTCTTATATAAACCCACCCAAGCTCCCACTTCCTCTTCACTCAAAGCCTTTGGAGTTCATCCAACCTCTTCCCTCCTCTCTCTAGTATCCTCCCAAGGCTCCCTGATCTCCCAAGAATACTCTCTCAAGACTCTCCCAAACCTTTGGGATCACACTTCCAAGTAAGGGATTCCTTCCTTTCTTATTGTTATCCAAGTTTTTTCATGTTGTAATACCCTTTTAGTTTAAATTATAAATGTTGGGGTATGATGTCTCACATCCCATAAATTCCAATCCTTATTTATGAAATGATGAGATACCACTTTCTCTCTGATCATTGCCTCCCATGTATACCCATTACAATGCCAAATTTCCATAAGGAATATCTCTCTCCTCATTTACATTCAAGAAATTCTTTTGTATTATGAATCTAAATTCCGTTACATATATTGGGACATGAATATATATTACCCCCTTAATGTAAATTTCATTTAATTATTATGAGACACCCCTTTCTCTATCATTAACCATTTTTATGAATTCTTATGTCAAGTCATTATACTGCCGAAATTGCATCGATTTTCTAATCTAATGTATTGTGTAGTGAATACAAAACCCATTTCTCTATCAAGGTTATTCACATGTATCCACATTTACTTATTGATTATAAATCTTCATGTATGTATTCCACATAAATTTATCATGGAATAAATGATGATGAATGATTCTGTGTTGTATGATCCATGTGGCACACATATGTATGAAATCAAATGTTTATGATGGGTGCGCCATAATAGTGATCCAATGCATTGGGTAAATATTAGTATCAAGATAGGTCAAGGGAAAGGAGGGTTTACTCATGATAATTCAAGTAAAATGAGGATTTACTCATTCTAATTCATGTGAAATGAGGGTTTACTCATGCTTTATGTGAAATGAGCCTTGGGTCATGAAAAACACATATTAAGTATTGATTCAACATTTCTATGTTATGATAATCATTCTATATCATGCCTTTATGTTCATGTGCTTTTATTCTCAATATCTTTTCCTATTGAATAACATGTATTGTATTTTTCATTTATGCCTTGTTTACTCCCTTACTAGGATTTATAGCTCACTCTTTTCTTATGTATGTTCTTATGTTATCCCATATAATGCCAAGTACATGGGAATATAGTGGTCATGTAATGAAAGTTTTCAATAAAGACGTTGTGTTTCAAGTTTTAATTCATTATCTAATGTTTCTAATTCCCAACTACACTAGACCTATTGATCATCTATGATGCATCAAGTGAGGATTTTATGTAATAAATTAGTTTTAAGTGTGTGATAAAGAGCATGGTTGTTATATCACCAAAAAGGGGTAAAGTTTGATTGGATTGATGAAATTGAAGAACGATTTAAGGAATTTAATTGTTGGATTATCACTTCATCAGTCCTCATTTTTTCTGTCAATTGGTGATTTTTTTATGTTATAAAGTGATTATTCAAAGAATGGATTTAGTTGTGTACTGTGGTTTAATGATAATGTGATATCCTAGGACTCAATGCAGAAAAATATTAATGAGTATGACTATCCAACACTTTTCCATGAGTGTATTTTATTAATATTACCATTAAAAATCTAGTGTAACTATCTTTATGTAGAGAAATATGAAATATTTACAAATCAAAAAAGAATAAATTATATACATACATGAATGGATCTTAATATACACTAGTGAAGATGGTTAGAGATGATCAAATAATATGCTTTTGAAATCTAGTACCATACTAGGAGAGAAAATAATTTGGAATATACTCTAAGTAAAATGGGACATGTTACCTTATAAATGTTTAGAATTGAGAGGGATTTAGTCTACTTAGACTTTAAATGGATGGACCTAGGAATCATAAAAATAAGAACATCATCAATCCTTCCAAAAATGATTTCTCAACTAACCCTTATAATGAACATAATGGATACTAAAATAGATTATGTAAAATATAGGAGAAATTAGAGGATATAAGATATGGGAAATCCTCATAGTAAAAAATTGATGAGGAAGTAGTTGTAGTATTTTTGTAATCACTTTATATACTATGATACCATAAGATAGGGAATTAGTTTTGGAATGGTGAACATTGTTCAACCTTATACATTAACCTAGGGAGCATGAAAGTATATTGATATCTCTATAATAACTATTGGAGGTAAAATATGAATATGGAGGTCACATAATATACATCAAAGTGTCTGGTAAGTTGGTAAGTCTAGGTTAATAAACACATGTCCATATGAATGATGCATACATTACCCATACCTATATATAAATTGAAAAAATCTCCCAGGACATTATCGCTAATCATACAAATAAATTTAGAGGAAATAATTCTATATACATTGTAGAGGAACATAAAATAAATACCTCACATTTCATTTCTATTCAAGAGGACTTCTCACTTAATAAACATTAAATGATATAAATTGGAGAAGTGGTGTGTTTTCATGGAACACCGTTGTTGGTTATATCTAATCAAGATTTGATATTTAACAGTAATATTTAAAATAGTATGAAACATGATCTAAACAATGATTTAAACATTAGTTTTTCTTATCTCCCAGAAAAAAAATAGAAAATCTAAGAGGATTATCTAGATAATTGAGGAAACGTTGTGATCATGCTTGATGGCCTTTAAAGTAAGATGGGGTCAACATCATCTTATTCAAGTTCTCATAAAATAATTTTCCACCACTCAATAATTTAAATGGATCTTTATAA
Organism: Viscum album; assembly: GCA_963277665.1. NCBI lineage: Eukaryota > Viridiplantae > Streptophyta > Magnoliopsida > Santalales > Viscaceae > Viscum > Viscum album. Next base: position 462,730,354 of record OY728122.1, on the reverse strand, counting down.
ATCCATTTATGGAAATATAATTATAAAACTTGGTTTTTGGGATGAATTTGGGGAAATCAAACTGTTGGGTCTTAATATAGTTGAGGAAAATGTATAAAAGTTAAAGAATATATAGAATAACATTAGAGTTTCTCAAAGATAACAGAAGATAAATTCTAATAATCCTTGATGAGACATGGAGTTATATATTAGAGATAATTTGTTCCTCCATATATCATCAGAGAATATATTCATGAGATCTGGGATGAAGTGTAAGATAAGACATAGGTACATAAACCCCTTTAAGATTTTGGAACTAATTGGGGTTATGGATCCTTGACTAGAACTACCATCATACATGTTTCATTTACACAATGTAGTCCACATGTATGTATTGAAAAATTAAATAACAGATACATTATATGCGTTGAATTTAGAGTATAAAAACTTCAAAATGATCTCTCCTATGGGGATCATCCGGGGAAGATCATGGACTATAGAGATAATATTTTGTTGAACAGGATAACTCAACTGGTAAAATAACTATAGTGAAACCATAATATGGGGATATGACATGGGAAACATAGTAATCCGCAAAGAACAAACACTCTCACCTATTTTAACCTTATAATGTAAAAAGAAATTTTTATGGATAAATCTATTAAGGGGTAAGAATGAAACAAAATATAATTTTATCAATGGTATTTCCCTTATGATTTTGTAAATCTGTCATATTTGATATTATAATATTATATAATTTAAAGATATCACATGATAAAATTTACATAATTTTATGATTATATTTCACGAATAAAAATGGGCATAATAATTGATATTATTAAAATGGGAAAAAATAGAAAATAAGATTAGAATAATTGAAAATTTGGGATCTAATCGATCCCAAAAGAATTGAAGCACTCAAGAACAACACTGTAGAAATAAAGCAGAATATTAGTAATATAATTTGGATTTTGAAAAAGAAAATATATATAACTTTATAGAAATATATTTGAAAGAATAATGAATTAAATATGAGGTATTTATAGGAATTAGGGAAACAATAAAACCATTAAAAATATAACTATTGGAAATAAAAATCTAACTATTCAAAGAGTAATATAACTATTAGGAATAGTATCATGAATGTTATAATAGTATCCTCACCTATGAATGTGTAAAACAAAATATGGGTATCTTATAAAATTAAAATATGACATATTTTTCATTAGAATAAAAGTAAATAATTTTTTTAAAATTTATAAAATAACTTTGTATAAATTTATAAAATATATATGTTTTTAAAAAAATTTATAAAAATCAAAAATATTACCATGTTTTTTTTATAAAATTGGTTTATTAATGAAAATTATCTATTATCATATTGATAATATAATTTTATCATACATTAATTAATATTTTAACTGGTCAAAAAATTTATTATAATATTAAAATTGGTATTTTCAAATAATTTGGATTTTAATAAAAATTTAATATATTATATTTTGAAAATTATTTTCATAAATGGATTATTTTTGGGAATATAAACATCATGAAATAGTTATGGGGAATTTTTTACTTTTTTAAAATATTTAAATTCTTTGGGAGTACTGAAATATAGTAAAATAATGTGTTTAACCTTCTAAGAAAATACATGAATTTTTGAGTTATGGATGATGTTAGACCCCATCAGTTAAAAATAGCATGCATCATTTACTATATATATTCACAATAATAAATACTGGTACTATTCTATATAAAGACAAATAAAGTACTAAATATAATATTTGAAAACACTCATCTCTTCTCCTTATAAATACCACCCTCGTATACCCTTCTATTCATACCTTCTAAGACTTGTATCCTACTAAATTTATGTCAAATTACATTCCCAATTCTCTCCACCACATCCTATTCATTTTTTCCTAACATAAATACATATTATAATTTTCATACGTAGTTTTCATGTATAGGACATTCAAGGGGTAATATTCTCAAACTACCTCATTTAAATTCATTTATTCTTCTATATTGTACTCACCTCTCTCATAAAACATGGAATAATTACACCAGTATCAGATAAATAATATAATTTTATAGTGGAAATTTAATTTTTATCATATTTAATCTTCTCTTCTACTCTGATTATAAAAATGAAACCATTGTTCACATTATGTCAATTCACCACCTCTGTGGATGATGAGTTTTTGTTTTCCACTATCTCCTTCTAGGATGCTCATAAAAATTTTATTATGGTTAAATAATATGATATTAAGTATATTATAACCTATTTAATATTCAATAATGAATATATATGCACAATATTCAATAAAATGAATCTATTTCATGATGGCCTGTTGAACCGCATAAACAAACTACCTTTACAACGATAACATTTTTACTAAATGAATCATCACTTTGATGGAAACTTTTATATTTGGTTCCATTTTATTTTAATTAAGTAAATCAATACCATTTAATTTATATTAATTATTTTAATTTCTATCTTATTAGAACATTCAAAATTATCTAAAAGTTATCTGACCATGAAACCATGGAACAAATTACAATAGAAAAGAGAAATTAAACATTGTATCTCATTAAAATAATTACAAATGAACATAATAAATTTATAGTAAATAAAATATAAATGAAAAATGTAAGAAATTTATTAATTAATTAATTTAATTTGAATATTTCGAACATTAATTGAATCTATAGAATGATTCTGGAATAGAAGTTATGGGATCCCTTTGAACCACCATTTTTTATTAGGTTTGACCTTTCTCTCTAAAACTCATTATCACACTCTCTCTGATGTTATGTAATTATTATAAATTCTATATATATTTATACTACATATATATGAAGATTATTCTCCCTTCCTTTAATGAGGTAATATATTCATTATGTTCATTTCTTAAATGCGTTCTTTAAAATCACGCAAGATTATGGGGAACTTTTCTATCCCTTAAGCCTATAATGTAATTCTTGATTAAATACATTACCCAAATTAACGAAATAGTTAAATAAAATAATATTTTAGGTTAAACAATCTAGTTTTCCTATGTTTTTCAAATAATAGTTCATACTTATTCCTTCTCCAAATTCCTTTAACTGATTCCCCAAAACACTTTTATAAAATCACATTTATATACCATATTCTCTACCCTTTATCATGATTTTTTTGAAATTAAAAACCATATTTTAAGATCTATGATCATGTACTCATATATTAATTTCCAAAATATGTAATTATATCTTATGTTTATTTTATTTTTGAAATCTCCATTGATTATGATATGAAGAAAGATTATGTTAGTCATTTCATTCCATGGTTAATTATTATTTTTGGGTCATATGATTGAATTCATTTTGTGGAACATAAACGAATGAAAATGTTATTATATGTGTTCTTATTTATCAATCTATTGAATTGGGTAATTTGTTTTACATGAGATGGTATTTATGGGATTATTAAGTAAAACTAATCCATGGTGTGAATTAATTCACCATTTGATGTTCTCTTGATGGTTCTTTTACTTATGGTAATTCCATGTTTGATAATGCTTCCACTTTCCAGTATTAAAATTATTTTATGATACCATGTTATTTATATTATTACCCCATGTGATTATTCTTGAGCCTTCAAAATTATTTTATCAGGTTTTTTTTTTGAATCACATGTTATGAATTATTACCATGTTCATTACCTTATAGGTATTTTTAGCTCACCCATTTGTTTATATATTCCTTATATTATCCAATTGTGTTCTAGGAGATAAAAAGGATATAGGATCTTAGTATGGAGGCTAAAATAATGATTATTTATTTTAGTTTCATTTTTATGTTTTATGAACCTAGTCTTAAAAATATATTAGGCATCGGGATCATTAGGTTGTGTTTATTGAATTCTTTTGCTAAATATAATGTAATATTATACATAATAGGATTTATTTACAATAGTTTCACCATGTTTTTCACCCTAGGGTTCATATATTTTATTCCTAATGAAAATGTATTTTTCAATATGAAAATTCCTTGATTTTAGGGAAATAAATGGAATTCCTATATATAATGAATATTTAAGTCCTAATATTCATGTTCTCTCTAAACTACTTTATTGGGATACAAACATATAAAATATTTATAATTATTTTGGTTACCATTATTTAATTATTAATATGGAGATTATCCCAAAGAATAATTTTTTTATGGGTTATGGTCATTTTGTGTTAACATTAATTTCTTTTCAGTTGCCTAAAAAACCTTATATGTTTGTAGATATGAGGAATAGAGTATTAAAGTATTTAATTGATATGTTTTAAATTATATTTGTTAAGTAAATTCATATATACTCACATATTTATTAAGATCTTGAAACTTATTTTTGATTAGTTTTTGAAGTTCTATGGAAAATGAGTTATATGGGAAATTTAGTAAATGTAAATTTTAGCTTTAATACGTATATATTCTTCAACATATTACACCCTAGGATGGTATATCTATTTACCCTTTAAATAAAATATTGTAATAGATTTTCCAAGACCAATAAAAATATGTAAAATATATAGTTTTCTAAACATAACAATGTAATGTCGATAGTTTGTTGAGAACATCATTTGAATAGATAATATGGTAACCAATTTTACATGTAAGTGGGTCAAATTCACATATATAAAAGAATGTGAATATTGATTTTTTGAATTGAATATGAGGTTAGAAAATTCATATTTTTTTAATATTTATTCTAGTATATAATGGTATTTAATTTACAATTATCTATTATGTAATAATTATTGATTTATGATAATGAAAAATGGTAGAGTGGCGGATTATGCATCATGATAGTTGATTCCTTGTGTGATTAGTTATCTGAAAAATGATTTGTTGTTGAATTTGATGATCTTTTCACTAGTGTTATGAAAAAATTATTAATATTTATAGATATATAATATATACATCAATCATAAGTGTTATAAACATATCATTATACATAAATATTTTAAAATTAGGCTAAGGATTTTGTTGGAAGTACTCATATATTATGCTTTTGAGATATATTATCTTATTGTGAATGGAAAATGTTAAAAGATGCATTTAGTTGAAAAAAAATGTATCCAATAATTGATATGGGTATAAAATGATATAATTCTCCTGGAATTATCAATTTTATAAATGGGTAATATACTGGAATGGGGAAAAAATTCTAATTCAATATTATCACCCGACCTTATTTATTTGAGATTATTAACTAATCATTACACGATCATGAGGCCCTAAAAAGAACATGGTAGATATGAAAAATAGAAAATTATTGTACATAAATATTTCTGATGATGGGATATTGTAGTTTAGTTATTGGTCATGTGTTTCATAAATACCAAAGATAAAAATAATTCGTATATGATTCTCACAAATCTAATTTCTCTATACATCTGGTACTGAACCATCATAGAGTCCCATACAAACCAGTATCTAATCTGAATCTCCACTTACCTGAAGTCATTTACTAATCCCCATAAGTTGTATAAAATAACCTGGGCATCCAAAAACATCATTTAGGAATGATTTTTTTCCAAAATATAAGATAAAAATTATGAAAGTTACAAAATGGAAACAGTATGGTATAAATAAAATAGTATAACCATATGAGGTAAATGGGATGTTACAAAAACTGAAAACAAAAAAAAACTTCTAATACCCTTATTCTAGTGATCCATGACCACCCACCATATCCCAAACTACCTTCTCTCATCCAATTGGTCACAAAACCAAAAAATAAGTTGAGTAGAAAATGAGAACCTGTAATAAGAACATAAAGGCTGCCAATACCAAATGGTATAAGAATAGTGTGAGTTACAAAGACCTGAAGGATTTCACTAAAATGAATCTTTAGTAACTTCCTAAGGTATTACAAATATACAAAATGGAGTATAATTAGATAGGTAAATGATTTAATTTTCATAATATGAAACTAAATACCTCAAGATCAAAATACAATATGCTTGAGTTTTAGAAATGTATCTTTAATAATTTCAAAATAATTTATCAAAATAAAGTTAAAAACATACATTTCATTATTTAAAACATAATCCTTTTCATGAAAATATTTTCAAACCATTTAATTAGATAATGATATATGAATAAAGAATTTTTTTTTATATGAACCATATAATAACACGTTTTAATTGATTCAATACAATAGATTCATTATGTATAATCTCAAAAAGAAGATCAATCAAGAACTGTAATAAATAAAGAAAAACTATATTTACAAGTAGTGACAAAAAAATTTCATGGATATCATGGGTATGGCCTATATATTATAGTGACTACATCATAGAAAATTTTATCCATAATTAATTACTTTTAATTTGTCTTACATAATGTCTAATAGGGTTTTAAAAAACCAATTATATGCACACCCACTTTCCTAGACACAAGTCTAGATCGTGAATATATTATATTCTCTACAGATCCATTAGAGAGGGTGTGAGTCTTCTATAAAAGCATAAATATATTCCACAACATAAAACTATCTGGGATAAAATGACTAATAAAAATTAGAGATTGATATTACTCTATTACGGGAATTACAAATGATACCCCTATTAGTATGAACATTGGATCATTCCCTTATCATTTTGAAAAATTTAAATTTACATCATAACAACATTGCTAAACTCCATAAATGTGAATAATACCTTTTTAAAAACCTATCAATGGGAAGTTACAAAATCAAGTTAGTCACATTAATGGAATATCATAAGTGAGGTCTATCATAATGTTGGAACTGGTCCATAACAATCCATCAATTTTAAATCAATCCTTTATTTCAAAATTGACATTATAGATGGTAATCATACCCTATTCCATTCACAATTCATTATCAAAATCCCGAGAAGGACTTTACACTAATTGTTTTTTTCAAAAATAATCCTAATGTATTAAATGGATGTTTTGAGATTTAAATTCTTGAAGTCATTTTAATGTGTGGTTCAATACTCGTTAATCAAAATCAATATATTTAACCTTGGAAATAAATATTCAACCTAAGGTATTACTTTTATCAAAATTTTCTTAAAAATATCTTTGATAATAAATCAAATAAAATATTGAATTTCATCAATTAAAAAAATATTGAAAGGGGTCATTATAAATTCTATTCGTGTCAAGTACAATTCATATTGAAGTATATTAAAGATGCTTCCATGAGGTATTTCATGGTCAAAATTCATAGAAAATATGTTTGGAAAAATGATTCATATGTTTATGAATTATTAAGAAACATATAATTACATGATGGGTGAAATCATAGAAACACCTACCTCATAATTACATGGATACTCAACAAACCAAAAAATATGCACTAAAAAGGGGGAAAACATAGAGGAATGAAATGACAAATAGGGAATAGATCATATTCTATTCCAAATGATAAAAAAGAATTATTATCAATATTACACTGTAAATGGAGTGTCAAAAAGGTTCAAGTATTTTTATATTAATACTCCATGAATAAGAGCATTAAAACCCATATTAAAACAACCATTTATTCTTCCATTTTATTAAAATATCAAATATATAAAATTTATTAACATTTAAAATATGAGTTACAACATTTATACATGTTAAATAATTTATTTCCATTATTTTTTACAATGAAAATTTCTTAAAAATAATTCCATTATAGAGCTAGGGAAAATGATATAAAAATGGGTTTTTCATTACTTTTTCCTCTCGAAAACAGCGTTGTATATGGAAAACATGGTATTACCATTACCCGTATCTTAAATGTCACATAATTGTTTTGGGTTTTACTTATGCATAATTTTAGGGTAAGGTAATACACATACATAACTCACTTTTCCTATACACAGTAGCCTAGTTAGCGTTGAGTAGCCGTTCCAAATCCATTGTTACATTTAAAAAATTCCTTAAGTAAACTTATGAAACTCCTAAAAATGTGGGATGACTCTTATGAAAGGTAAGAGATTACCCTTATGCAAGATAGTAAGATTTCAGTAGAAACCCATTACTCTTAAGAAATAATGTAAAATATATGCTTACTCTTAAAAAACTAATAAATAGAGTGGATTAACATTAAATAATTCCAGGATTAAACACACACAACACATATACAAAGGGTTTTACCATTACAATTTTTTAGCTCTACCCGTACGCAGTGTATAGAATCTTCAATCTACCATTACAAAGCGTCAATTTTATCATTACATAACCATTATAATTTCTCAGTTACCTTTATGAATCACCTACTATGTATGGGTAAAGGGTCTTTACCCTTACACAACCCCTAAAAATTCCACCCTACCCATACAGAACACATGAAAATAGGGAGTTACCCTTACAAAACACATAAAATCCAATCATAGGATTTGATTACCCTTATGAAGACCCTATGTCAAGCATAAAGGTTAAAATTATGTCAAACATAATTTAATTTCAATTTAATATATTAATAAAATAAGACCGAAAGGGATATTAAATATTACAAAAATGAAGTTGTTACAAATATCCTCACCATAGGATTTCAGATCCAAGAAATATTTTATTCTAAAAGATAGAAAAATATGACATTGAATGAACTCCCATACTAAACCATTAAGGAAAAAATTCCACAAAACAGAATAATAATCACCCAAAAGTAGCCACCCGACATAAATCCATGTGAAAATACCACCAAGAGATCTAAAGGTACCATTATGTGGAACCACCAAGATCATCACATGTCTCAAAAAAATAAACAACACCAAGGGGAATAATAAAAAAACCAAAAAAGAGTCCTTGGAGAAGTATCCCTGTCATAAAATATTCAAAAAAATATATAACTCTCAAACAATACATCAATGATCCCAAAATATAGTAGGATAGTACATAATTGAAAATTCATTTTTCGTCAAAAAAATAATCAATGGTAAAGTCATATTTTTTACCTTAATCAATAATTTGGGGTGGGTTATCGAATAATCCACCTACACCTTTGGGTGATTGGTCCATAAAAAATACATGTCATTCAAGCTACTTGATATATTCATAAGGGATATCTAAATACAACTAAAATGATCCTAAAAAACAAGGAAAGTACAAAAATGTGGCACTACACACACACATGGGATATTTTCTATCACATCATGCTTTATCTCTAACCATAAACAAAAAAATAGGGTTAAAAATATGAGAAAACAACATGGATGGATTCCAACACTAACCATTGGAAGACAGCGATAGAAGGAAGAAACAATAAATGTTTTTAAAGAAAAAATTAACAAACATTTAAGGTTTCTTCGTTCAATATTACACTCCATACCTTAGATTATAAAAAACCTCAAGGAACATATAGAATTATATATATATTTTATCTATCCACTGGTGATCATATATAAGGCACAACAATAATGATGTAAATAAAAAAAACATCAACCTGATCAAAACCAAGGTTTACAAAATAGAATCAATATAAGACTCCATAAAAGTGATATGGGGTCCCGGAAATAATAATCCCACCCAAACTAATAATATAAAATAAGGATAAATAAAAATGATTTCAAAATAATGTTGGAAATAACAAGGAGGACGAATATCAACTACCATCTGATGCTCCTCTACCATGTGAAAATATTTACTCTGAGGCCTATGGATATAGCTTTGCTTTCAAAAATAATGTGTTTTCAGATAGTCAGGAAATGATTATCCAAGAAACAAAAGTTTTACATTTATTATATAAACTTATATAACCTCTTAAGATGAACCACACTAATAATACATATGATAAATCCTAAATTTACACAATTAAAATATTGTTCACTAAAACAAGGACTTTATATACATTATTTTAAAAGATTTAGGATCCTTGGAATAATCAATGAACCCCTCATCTTGTTTTATCCACATTAATCACATACGAGAACCTCATTCAACACTATATGGTGGAGGAAAATGGCCCAAAAAGAACTAGGTGGTGTCCAAAAGCTAAAAATTATTTTGATCCACTACAGAATTCAATGTCAAGGTAGAGTCATAGATTGGGGACACTACCTATGAAAATGTAATAGAAAACTTTGTTGAACTGTTTGATGGAAATACATTATATCTTTCATAAAAGACTATTTAAGACATATTTTTGGAAATCATAAGGCATAGTTTCATAAAAATATGAATAAATAAACATCAGAAAAAAAAATTATAAACAATACAAAAAAAATAAAATCACACAAGATTTCATCATTTATAAAACAATACTATTTACCTTGAAATGTGAAATCTTAGTACAAGTCCATCAAAATTTCTAAAATTTATTTCCAGCACATGGAACTTTGATGATGGTATCAAAAAATTAATCCCTTATTCAAATTCCAAAACCATTTCAAGTTTCAACCCATCAAAATATAAAATTTCTTCTTAAAACATTAATTTATTTCATCACATAATAGTCATTATAAATTAGGTTTATAAACAAATATTTTCCACAAAAAAATTTAGAAAAAAATCATTTCGATGATCTCAATTAATTTGTTTTTAAATTCATAATTTTTTCAGTGGGTTAAAAATAATAATCAAAGGGGTAAATTTTGGAGCAATAAAATCGGAGCATGAATCAATCCACACCCAAACTTTCTATTCCACAAGGATAACCTTATAAAATAACCTCACATGAGCGATGTAATATTGAAGAAAATTGGACATTATATAAATTTTAGGTTATAGTTAAACTATTCATAGATTGGTTGTATGGGATGTAAAACCACAAACCAATATCAAAATATTCCCTGAATTGACTTCTAGATCATATGCACTAAGTCATTAGAGTTTTCCATAACATGAATGCATAGTTTATCTCTAGACATCTTTACATTCATATTTAAAACCTCATAAGAGACTCCAAAAATTAAATATAATATCATTAAGTGTCTAATATCATTTAACATTAGGAAATATATATTTCAAAAGAAATACTCAATTCCACACCTTCCCTAGTAACTCAAGTATCAAATTAAAGAGTTAGTAATCAAGAACCCTCTCAAAAAATACCTCTTGAGTCCTCTCATGTCCATAATATCTATTCTACCATGAATCTACCTTAAAACATAAGTTCATGCATGGAAAAGTACTCCCTATTAAGGAAAAAACCTCTCTTTGATACAATATGTAATGAGCTAACCAAGAGTACTTTATAAACTAGTACCTAAAAGGATTCACCACTTACTCAAAGTTCATTCCTAATACCCATGGGATGGTTAACATAAATTTGGATTCTATAAATAACATGTGGAATTATTTTTCCCATAATATAAGATAAATATCAAATATAAACTATGGAATCACCATTAGATAAATGAAAATACTAAAAAACTTCTGATCTAATGAAATGATCAAAAAATTAAAAACATAACATAACTACCAAAACCAATCTCCCAGAGATCCAATACCACCCATCATTTCTAAAACCACCTACTCTGATCCAACCAAGAATAAAGACACAAAATAATATGGGGGGAACATTATGACCATCTATAAGAACATAAAGGGTGGAAACACCAAATGGTATAGGTAGTTTGTAATCTATAAATCCCAGTAGGATTCCACCAAAGAGTATATTTAGTTACATAATAAGGTAATCTTAAAATGATAAAATGAGTAAAACAAGATAAGACAAGGATTTAAATTTTAGAAAAGAAAATTAAATCTATCAAGGCCGGATTATTAGAGGATTAGGTTTTAGACATACAACATTACACATTTCAAAATAATTTGTATGACTAAAGTAAGAAACATGACATTACATAAATTAAAAATAAAAATAATTTATTCCAAATCATTGAAAATAATTACATGAGCTACAGTCATGTAAATCAAGAAATGTTATGAATATTCACTAGATAAAGACAAGTTTTATAACATTAATACAATTTAGTAAAGGTGCATTGTCTCAATAAGTAGTTCAATAAAAAATCCATCGAGTTGGGAATCTCTAGTTCTAAGCAGTGATAGTGAATACTGACATGTATTGAGTATCAAGCATAAGGATTTCATTGGTATTACCTAGATATGATAGTGATCCCACCATAGATAGGACAATTAAAAAAATCATGACTAGTCGTCAAGGATACATCATGTCTAAAAGGGTCTCATGAAAACCTAGTCCATACACACCTAATTTCATGGCCACACATTCAGTTCTTGGGTCTATCATATTATCCGTAGATCCTTTAGATGGGGTTTGAGCCTTCAAGAAAATCATAAATCATCAGCATCGCATCTAACTACTCGGGTTCCCATGGCCAGTCAAAAGAAGTTATTGTCATAATCATGTTATGAGTATTGAAATGTAATCCTTCATTAGTATCAATATGGGATCCGACCCTATAAAGTTTTAACATTCACATTTCACATCTCACTCTAACCCCAGAACTCCCATGAAGTGAATAATCCATTTTTTAACACTGAAAAATGGGAAGTACATAAATGAAGTATCACAAACGTATTATCAAAAAATTGAATCATTACAAAGTTCTAGTCGAGCCTTTAGGTATCATAAATTTTAAATAGATCCTTTATTTCTAAATCAACATTCAAAATATTAATAATACCCTCTTCTTTCTGCAATAAATTATTGAAATTTAAAATGTTTCTTAAAACTAATAATATCATTCAAAAAAAATTCCTAATTTTTCAAATAATGATTTATATTTTAAAAGTCTTGAAGTCATTTCAAATTATGGGTTAATTAATATTTATTTTAATTAAGGTACTTTACTTTTTAAATAAAAACATGTCCTAAACCATTAATTTGATCAAAAAATCATTAAAATATCTTCTAAATGGGAAAAAAGAAATCCTAGAATTTTATCAATTCATACAATAGTGAAAGGGATCACAGTTAATTCATTCCATTACAAGTTCAATTCATTGATAAGAGAATAAAAGAATATTTCACAATAAATATAGTGGTCTATATTCATAGAATATGTGTTCAAAAATTAAAAACACATTTCTCTGAATAAACATAAAACAATGAATTTAAAAGATGAATTAAAATTATAGAAATACCCACCTTAGAATTTCATTGAATCTAAAAACACATAAAAACATAAATCGGGTGGAGAGGAACAATATTTAGAAAATAAAATACCCAAAGGGACTAGATCTTCTTCTATGATAGTATAACACCCTTAATTTATACCAAGAGGGTACCAAAAATTATGTTAGAAGTGTTTTGTATATTTTCAAATAAATACACCTGACATATCATCCATAAAACCAAAAATTAAAACAACAATTTAATTTTACTCTCTAATGAAATACTTAATAAGGTGGGTTTTAAAAAAAATAAAATAGGAATTTAAACCATTAAAAGTGTAAATAATAACTTTTCACAATTAAAATAATTTAAAATGCATTAAAATTTATTACATTTCGATCTAGGGAATAAGAAATCTAATTTTTTTTGATTTATTTTTCTCACTAAAAGAGTTATGCATAAGGATGACATGGTATTTCCATTACACTTCTTTTAGGAGTCATGTAAGGGAACAATGTCACCCTACCACATCCATTAAAACTAACTAACATCCCTTATACAGCTCACTTTTCCAATATGTGGAAGCCAGGTTACCCATGTTTCGCCTTTTGAAAAGCATGGGTAGCTTTATGTAGTTCCTTAATTACCCTTATTCAACTCATGAAGTCATGGTATAACCCTTATGTAAGTTATGAGATGATACATATGTGAGTTCATACCCATATGTGATATACACATTATCCTTAAACAAAAAGGAAAACTTGAGATGAACCTCACACAACTCATATACATAAGGAATTACCATTATGAAGTTCCTGGATTACACTTACATAGTGCATATACATATGGTCTTACCCATATATAGCTCCAGGTCTACCCTTATGAATAACATAAAATTTTCATCATACCCTAACACTTTTGGTGGTTTACCCTTACACAGCCCTTATAATTTCATAGATACCTTTCAAAACACCTCTTATGTATGGATAGAGGTCCTTTAACCATATTAAACTAATAGAAACTCCACCATATACTTATAAAACTCATGAAAATAGTGTTCTTCCCATAAAGCAATCCTAAAATCTCGTACGTGAATATTTAAGAGAAATTTACCCTAAAGAAAACAATATACGAAGAAAAAAGTAAAAAATTAATGTAGAATTTATTTTATTTCCATTAAAAGGATTTATGTTATAAAAAAATAGGTCCTTAAATATTAATAAAAAGATAATGATACTCATCCAAGGAAATTAAATATGTAAAGGTCTGCTTGAAAACATTTTTGGTGGGAAAATATGACACAATAGATTATAGATTATACTATAAGATGCTTAGTATTCCAAAAACTAAAGCATAGAAGATGACTTCCCATGGAGATTATACAACCATTACCATTATTTAATGGATTGGTTATAACATGGATGTGGATTTTTTTCATAGGTATTCCTAATAAATCCAAGGGGAGTAATGAAATATGGGTTATAATATACTATCATACAAAGTATATTCATTCATTTTCAATTGGAGAGTATTTCCCCTGGTCCATCAGAATAATTTATATATATTTTATGTTATGGAACTATATAGAACATCATTATTTATTTTATCTAATCATAACACATGGTTTAAAAAGAAATTGTTTATAAGACACTATAATATATTAAATATAATTATTAATCTTATCAGAACCTATCACCCTCAAATGGATGGGTAGTTATAATCTACTATCAAAACAGTTATATACATGATATAGTAATTTTACATTGATTTCAAATTGTGTTATGATCATTATTAACCAATATAAATGTATTTATACATTTTAATTTCAATTTACAATGAAAAAATAAAACCAAATTAAGCCTTGTATGGATTGAAATTTCAGACTATAACATGTTTGGATAAAGTAGGAGGGAGGAAGGTATTGGGTCCAGTAAGTGTGGAAGACACATTGTAAAATTAACGATCCATCTATGAGAATATCAATGTAGAACAAGGTATAATAAATATTATGATAAAAACTAAATTATGGATCTTGAATTACAAGTAAAACAATATGGATTCCTAATGATATATCTACGGAAAATGGTCATTGGATTTATAAATGAAACAAAGTTAATGCAATGGTATTTTGGGTCATTATAAATATTAGGTAGGGTAGGATTTGTGGAATATAATGTTCCATACCCCAAAACATATCCAAATTCAATTACATATTCCATATAGAAATAATAATGATGTATATTCAAAACCCTTCTCATATCCTAGTTGTAGATCAAGAATAGTTGGAATTAGAACTTTTATTTACTGAATAGATGATTCACATTATTTATATGATAGAAAATATTCTTTGAAATCAACAAACTATGGTAGTATATATTATTTATAGGAATGTTCTTTTGGAATAGGAAATATAAGAACTAGTGTATAAAATTATAAATACTTATCCACATTGGTTTGTCGGTTTAATTATAATTTTGTGGAATTATTGTTTTTAGGGGGAAATTTAATACCCAAGAAATTATATTAATGAATAATAATATTTTATTAAAATATAATACATTATAAATAAAAGAAAAAATATATTGAGAAAGATAAAAATAAAAATTTATAATATATAAAAAAATAATCCATGTTCTAATCTGGTTTCACCTCATCCATATTCCCTAATAAACATCATGGATCTAATAATAATATAGAAAAATAAAATTAATCCAATCCCTAAGATTGAAATATTAAAAGATATAAAAATGAATGGTATGATTCAAGGTATTATTATAGAGGAGTTTTTTGGAAGTGAGATTATATTTGGACATTAAATTACAAACATTAGAAATTATGTCCATTGGGCATTATGACTATTGGTCCTTATATTTATTGGGCTTCAAAATCTTTCAAAGTTATAATTAAAAGTGACTGTTGTGAATAGTTTATTTTAAGGGTAATTATGATATTTAATAACTATATAATGGAAGAAGTTAGACCTGAACTAGTTGGATAATCCACTATAAAATTCATTTATCCTACTATTAGAAGGAAGTAAAATCACTAGGGTTCACCCTTGACAATGTGAAAAAATAAATTGAATAACATATGATTTGATGTAATTATAAGAAGTTTTGGATATTTGATATCAAAACCAAATAAATGTTATCTAAACCACCATGTAAACATACAACCATTTCACACCTCAATATTGTGGATTATGAGGGTGTGATAAGGGTTTATGTACCTTGGGGTTAAGTTTCATTAAAAGTGTAAATTCCTTTCAAAATAAAACAGTTCTTACACTAATAGAACATTTTTAACATATTTATCATCCCTATATAAATGGTATAATGTTTATAATTAGAGGATTATTTTAATAAGTTGAATTACATATTTGGAATTCGGTCATCCTAATTATCCTATTGTGAATTCCAAATAAATTTCTAATGTAATAAAAAAATTATTTATAATAAAATATTGTAAGCATACACAATAAATTTCAC
The DNA here is from genome assembly GCA_963277665.1 of Viscum album. Taxonomy (NCBI): domain Eukaryota; kingdom Viridiplantae; phylum Streptophyta; class Magnoliopsida; order Santalales; family Viscaceae; genus Viscum; species Viscum album. The sequence continues at coordinate 462,713,848 of OY728122.1, read as the reverse complement.
AACATCATTATGATGTAAAATTAATATAATAATTAATCTAACAAAATAAAATCACAAACAATTATTAATCTAAAAAATTTAATCTATTGTAATGAAATATAATGATTTTCCAAACATTGAAATATCATTCTAATGCCTATACTGGAAATTAGGGTTTTCAAAAAAATTATTGTTGATAAATTATATTTCCATTTTCAAATTAATATTTAATAAATTAAATCTGTTATAAAACCATAAAATATCAAAACCCAATAAGTAAATGCATAGAATTATTAAAAAACAATGATTAGTTAATGTTTTTATATTTTCCTGAACTAGTATTTCCAAGGCCTTTGATTAGAAAATAACAAATAATTATCCCTAGTTTTCTAAAAATACCCAAAAATTCCCTAATTTCTCACCAATACAAATACATTGTGTATAAAATTTATATAATTTTCTCTATCAAGAATCTATATATTGTTTTTATGAGTTTTTTAGGTTCTCTTCTCAAACTATAAGAATCTTTATTGGAAATTAAGGGTTTATTTCCACCACTCTAAATTAATTTTTAAAATCATTTAGTTTATTTTTCTTTTAAATGGTAAATTTTATCATTCTTCATTGTTATATATTTATAATTATATTTTGAGTAATTAATAACTACTACATATCACTATATCACATTTACAAGATGTTATAATTCTTTAAACCTTCCTATAGTTGTAAAATCATAATATATTTTTGGTATTGTGAGTGTGATTATCCTACTAATGATATCCTTGATTAGATACAGAAACATAGATATATGCAATGAAATGGTTGACATAGGGGTAAAACCCTTAAAAATATTGGTTTGGTAATAACTTTCCCTTTACTCAATTCATTATAAGTGTTCCTAACTGCAAACATGGTTTGACTCTACCAACGGATATGATTTGGATGGTTCACATGCTCTTAACAACCTATAATGGATAATTTGAATTAATTTTATTTGATGTATATATGTTTTATCTTAATAGTGATCTCCTACAATTTAAAATATATGTTTTAAATTTCCTAAACGTCTTTATCAACTTATTCTTTGTATATACCAAATAACTACAATTAAATATTTTCCCCTTGTGAAGGGTTCTTATTTGAACACTGTGAATCCATTATTACTCTTTATATGATTCATGTGAATTCAATTAGATATCATTATTAATTCCTTTTCTAGGGAATCCTATTTTAATGGCTATATAATCCATTATTATATATGAAAATGTCTTATACGTCAGTATTCATTTTTATTTTTTCCTAATTATTCTTATGTATATCATTCTTTAACATTATGTTACAGGAATTAATTATGTAACCAAATGCATTGGACTTTTATTTAAAGGGTTAGTCAAAAAATTATATAGCACTTCATTTCATTATTAGGACTTTTTATATAAAAATTATAGGGTAATAGTATCTTCTATAAAATTTAGGTATAATTTCATGGAACATGGACTTGATGGTATGTTTATGATATCTAGAATAATGCATTTATAAAATACCCATAATTATGAAATAATTTATTAATTTGTTTCCTTTTCTATCAATCAATTTTGTTATGTAAATGTTATCATTAAATTGTGATCAGTTGTTCATATATTCCATTTTATTGATTTCCTCAGGTCATATTCCACTGTACAATATCCCTTACTGAGTATTTTAGAACACATTTTACTTTTTTTCCATTTTCCCAGATAATGAAGTGGAATAAAATGATTGATCATCCATATAGATATAAATATGGATTAATGATTTATTCTAAAATGATTTAATTTTCCATGATGTATTGTAATATTTTTGTATCATGTATCCGTAGGAATAATGAACCATGAACATTGGAATGTAATCTGATATATTTTGATTACAATGAAATGAATAACCCATTTTCTATAGGTGACCAGTGTTGAGGGAGTTACATTACAAAAAAAGATAAATATTTTTTATTTGAACATTCCATTGAAAAATAATAATCACTATTTAAAACATCAAAAAGTCTATTTAATCTACTCTATTGATCCCTAAAATTACATCCAAAGTCTCCCCCAAGGTGATAGAGTGCTTAACAATTAATATTTTCATTTTTAATGAATCTTATATCTATTTAATATCTTATATCTAAACTAATGGAATGGTTAGTGAAGGCTTCTTAAAAACCTATCTTACCCTAAAATATATTTTTTCGTATAAATAAAGATTCATATTTATGAGTTATTTACCTATAATAAATTCTCCATAACATATGATATGTTTTTTCGCTATATATCATATATATAATAACTAAAAAATATTAAGGGAAATTATATTTAATAGGAAATATATAGATGAAATTTTTTTCTCCCACACTAAGGAAATCATTTCAAAGTTATTCTTTATTTGGAATGTGTGTCGTAACACTAAGGTGGAGTATAGAGATCTATCATTGGTTTAGTATAGGCCAATAAAATTACAACATATAATTTGAATATCAAGAATTATTTATAAATTAGTGATTAATAAAGTAGGTGTAAAATATACAATAATTAGGGATCTGTTCATTCCAATAAATGACATTTCTATAGAAATGTTGTCACATTTTCCAATTGATCTAGTCATATCTTATGTCATGTGGCTATAACTTTCTAGGGAGACATTTTATATTATCATTATTGTCATTTTTAACCCATTCCATTATTAAATAATCATATATGTGGTTCAACATAGATGGTATCCCTTTTTATCAATATAGAAGGAGAGGTAGTGGGAGATATTGATACAAGATTTCCATAGAAAATACTCCAAATCCCAAGAGTTGATGAAATAATCAATTATATATCCCTGAAGAAAAAAATATCTACATAAAATTCCTCCTGAAGGAATAGATTGGATGTGAAAAAATAAATCGATGATAAATAAATGTTTTCCTTTAGGATAGTCGAAATTTTATAAAAATAATTTTCATTAATGGATCTGATCATGTTATCCTTAGGATTATGAGGAGGGATCATTAATTTTATAAATGAAATGCATGCAAGAAAATGTTTTACCCTACAAATTATATCCATCTTTAAAGTTTCCCACTCTTTTCATAAATATATATCAAATTTTAAATAATGAATATTCATTACATAATATAATGATCCATGCCAAAATCATTTTGGTATGTTAACTTTGGAAACATGAACATGTTATAAACTAGTTCGTAGATGAACAACATAGTCTACTAAAAATTTATTCATCACTATAACCCATATGCATATCCTATATAATACCTTTTTTAATAGCCTGTGGAAAGGAAACATAAGAAAGAGTGAGATCAAATTCCCAGTAATGGTAAAAAAAGGATATATATATAAATGATTACATAAGCATAAAAATAGAATAAGGGTATGAGAAAACGATAACAGCATTATAAAACTATATTTTTCATATCATTGATCATAAAATTGAGTCATATATTAAATCTGGGTAGTTTATATGACATAAATCATAAAATAAATCAACTTACTTAATCCATTAAAGAATGGCATTGAAAGAAGACATAACATTTTCACATAAACTCATGTATAGAAAATCATTTCCTTTATATTGAAAGATCATTTAAGAGACTAACATAGTAGAATTTGTATACTCACTAATCCATCATTGTAGTAATGTTTCACTTATATAATTGTCCTAGTGTAAAAATTCTCTTATTGAGCTATGATCACTACCCATTCCAATCATGTTTATCTCATGAGATATCAATATTATCCCAATGATTTTATGGGAGATATAGGTCACTCCCATGACATAATATATATATATATATATATGTGTGTGTGTGTGTGTGTGTGTGTCAATAAAATAATAAAAAACTCATCATATCATAACCCATGAAAGGAAAATGGGTTTGTACACATTTCAGTATAGCACAACCTGTTGGAAAGAAACTCGTTTCACAAAAATATCATCATATTAGAAATGAGGGTAGTAAAACAAATTTAATAAAAATATTGTCATCATAATCATAAAACATGTATATTATGAATTTGGATGGAACCATTTGATCACATATAGAGTAAAACATAAGCAACATCAAATGTCATTGTCATTAATGAGAAGAAATACCCTAAAAATATCATTAAATCGTTTTTAAAGAAAATATCCTTTCAATTTTTGGAAATAACATCTTTAAAATAAAATAATTAACAATTATTAAGGAAACATTTTTCTTTTAAAAAAACATGGAAGGTTATAAGGGCTGCTTTAGGTAATCGACTGGTCATGAAGGTAAGGAATACTATCTATTCCATAAATGATAAAATTATGATTCATTTCATTTTTTCAGTAAAAATTAGAGAGGAAATTGTTCATAAAATGAAAATAGGATTCATTTTAAACAATATTTTAAAAATAAAATCATGGATAGAATTTTCACTAAGAAATATTTTTAGAAATCTAAAAACATTCCTTAAAACATTTTCAAAAAACATGGACATTGTAGAGAAATGATTTTCTACCAAAGAGGAAAATAAAGTTAATTTTTTATTAAAGAAATTATTTTAATCAAATTAGTTATTAAATAGAAGAAAATTAAAGTAAAATATTTATTATATACAAATAATAATAGTATATAAAAATTCTAGAGTTTCTTGTGAGATGGATCATAATATTTCTTCATCGGGATCATAAACACAATAAATCCTGAAGAAAAATGAGATTTTCATAAAAAACAACAACCACTTTAGTGAAATTTGAATCCAAAGCCTCATGAAATAAAAATATTTATGTGGATAATTATACCCTATAAAATTCATGTCAATAAATACAAAATAAATTCATTGTAATTATATACACCGCATAAAATAAACATGTGGTGAATGTGTTCCATGAAAATAAAAGTGAGATAAAAATCCTCATCTGCTTTGGTATCTTTTGAAACATAAGAATCATGAAATAATAATCTTAAATGAAACAAAAAATATAATGAAAATATATATTTTCATGATATAACATGTCAAATTTTTAGAATAAATGACACCAAATAAAAAAGTGAGGAATGTAGCATGTTTCCTACAGAAGTAAAAGTCATACGGGAATCTCTTACCACATATCTTGAATCTCTTTATAAATGATAAAACTGCATGTATAATAAATATATTTTTATTATAAATATATTATATAATGATAATAATATCTATATTATCACTTATTACTTACAAATAACCTATTATCCCCCATTTATTAACAATTATTTGTTAAAATCACTATTCTAGGTTATAACTGCATCACTTTTCATGAATGTTTAGGTTTGATAATTTTGGACCTTATACTTTTATCGTAGTTCCACTATCTCAAGTAAATATATAATTATATAATTATAATATATTTTATTATTTTATATATATGTATATTATTTTTTTATAGTCAGAGATTCAAAATAAATTACACTATTCATGGAGATAGCATGTCATGCATATGAATAAACGTTGTTTCTATTTTCACAACGGATGGAATGAAAAAAAATTAAACATTAAATCAAATTTTAAAAATAATTTATATTTAATATTTAAAAAATATATTCATTAAATATATCCCAATTACTATCCATGTTAGAATCAAATGAAAATCATATCATGTCTCTTCATGGAGGTGGTAGTCCAGATATACGCACAAGCGATCTTATCATATTCATATGGAGTGGAAGGTAAGAAGATAGATGTGATATTAAAATTAAAGGATTATAATTATATCTTAAATAACATATATAGAAATTAAATCCACCTTTATATACATCTATGAGAGGTGGTGTTGTAAAATAAATGACATCGGTTTGCGAGGTGATAGTCCTTTGTACACATGATCAATGAATTCATTTCTGATTTGATGGAAGAGGAGATGGATATAAGTTATTCCATTAACATAATAACATATAATTATATGGGATAAAATCAATTTTATATTATTATACTTTAATAAAATTTATATGGGTATAATAAAAAATAAAATGAAAATACATGGCTAAGAATTATACCTCTTTTTTAGAGAACCCCTTCAGGTTAACTCTTAAATCCTTATTGGGAGGGTTTTTAATAAATATAAGTCATATATGATGTGATTAGTTATGTAATTAATGGATTTTGGAATTCCTTTTCTAAACTACAAGGATATTGGAGTGTGGGGAAAATAGAAAATGATTTTTCTATTTATAAGTTGGGAGAGGAACTCACTTTGAAACTACTTAGAAATTTCCAAAGAGAATCCAAAATTATAAATTCATTCCAAAGAAAAATGCATCCAAATTGAAATATATTAGAATTTTGTATAGAATACTTTTTAAATATGGACATATAATATGATTTATACAAGTTTCATTGGAATACATTCCTTTATCCTTTGGTTTAACCCCTAGTAAACATGTTTTATCCTTTACCATAGTAATTAATTTTAACTAATTTTAGTTTTAATTATGAAATTAATCACTATATTATATAATATTTATTATTATAATTCCAAATATGGAATCAATTATTTAAAATTAAATTCATATAATTGGAATAAATTTATTTAAAACTCAACATGTAGACATGACTAAAAAGATATTATCCAATGAAAAATATATCATAAGTATAAAATGTTTTTGTAATAAAATCAATATAAAATTGATTCAAATTAAAAATATTGGATAAATTATAATATAAATAAATTTATTTTATGATTAAAAAAAATTTATTACAAAATACAACTTTTTCAATTATTTAATTAAATTATATTTTTAATAATAATCATTATTTTTCATTATTTGTTGAAAAATTAATATTTTTATATACTACTCTATTTTTTTTTGAAATGTTGATTTCAAAAATTAATTTTATTTTCTCAGATAAATTATCTAAGTGGAAGAAATTAATTTTATTATTTTCTCACATAATGTATTGAAAATAATTTTTGAGAAGAAACATTTTTTAAAAGTATATAATAACTTTACAAAAAAATTATATCATAGTTATAAACATATTTTCACTATCTAAATCCATAATACATAATTTTAATAAAACTTATTTCTATTTATACTTATAAGTTTAATGGATAGATTCTAACTATCGTAATTAAACAATAATATTAATAGAATATAGTGTTTAATAAAAACATAGTGTGCTATGTAATAAAATATATCAAAGAAATTAAATTTATTAAAAAGAAAAAAAGTATTTAACAATGTCACAGGGTGTTACATTCTACCACCATTAAAATTATTTTCACCATCAAAAGTTTTCACTCTGATAAAAATAACTAAGGATTCATCTTCCACATAATATCCTTAGGTTACCATGTAGCTTCCTAAAGTTTGTGGTTTTTTCATAAAACTATGACCATATGAGTGGTATTGTTTCATATAAATTTCCCACTATGAACCAAAATATCCATAGGTTTTTTAGCATATGAAATATCATGCTCCAATTGTATGACCTATGAGTTCAATACATGTGAAAGATCAAGTATGTACTTCCCTGGGAGAGATACGTAGAAAGCATCTAAATCTTAAGGGAGGTTTGCCGGACGTGCCAAGTGATAATACACAATATACACTCGACCAAGAATATTAAAGTGTCTAATATATCATAGGCTTATTTTTTTCTTTTATCTTAAATATCATAACCTTATTCCATGGAGAAATTCCCTAAAACACCTTGTAAACTACTTCAAATTATAGATCACATCAATTATTATCAATATAACATATCTATTGAATATAAAATTATTTTTTGTGGTGATGAATGGACATAACATTTTCTATATCTACCTTAGTTGTATTATTCCATAATATATTTCATTCTCTCTATTCATCCCCATATGTTGGGGTCTTATACTTCTTTCCATATGGGGATTCATAATAATCAATCTAAACGTTTTTGTGAACTATTTTGTTGTAAGAAAACTCATCTAAATGAGGTTATTGATCCTAACCACCATTTACCTAAAAATAAAAAGTTATCAATATCTCCTCTATGGTTTTGATTCTTTTATCATACTGACTATTTATCTAAGAATGTTGTTTAGTGCTGAAACTGAACTCTGTTTCAAGAGATTAATGATGACTTCACCAGAACATTCATGTAGCCCTTAGATCCTGATTAGATACAATAGAATGTTTTACTCCATGAAGCCCTAAAAATTCCTTTTTATATATTCTAGAAATCTTATAAAGATAGAAATATTCTATGATTACAATGAAGCATGCTGAATTTTTAAGGTTATCGACTACAACCCATATAACATTATACCCATTAGCTATTTTAGGGAGTCTGATGATAAAATCCGTGCAGATATTTTTCCATTTCTATTTTGGTATGGGTAATGGTTATAACAACCCCTTGGAATTTTGTCTCTTAGCCTTAAAATTCTGATATACCATGCACCAAGATATATTCTCAATAATATACAATTCATTATATTCCACTAGAAATAATATTTTAAAACTCTATATGTCATTTTAATTCTATGGTAAATAGATAATAGATAATAATGAGGATCTTCTAATAGATCATTCTTAATATCTAATATAGATTGAACCATACATTTTTTTGAACATTGTCATTTCATCAAAATCATGGGTTAACTCGCGGATATTTCTCACATCATTCTATAGTTATATATCTTCATTTTATGACTCATTTATTTTCACTTAGATAGATGGTTGTACACTTTTTTTAGAAAGATAATATTTCCTCCTTCTATCAAAGTTTTTATATCAATCCTTTATAAATGTTGATATATCGAATATTTTGGCATCCTCATCATATATAAGTTTTCAAGATCCTTCCCAATCAAATAAATATCCATGTTAATCATGTTCCAATGGTGGAAATGTATTAAGAAGTCATAATCTTTAATCATCTAAAACCACCTTTTGTGGTGTATTTTCTACTATTTCTATGTGAATATACACTTTAAACTATTATAATTTGTATATATATATCTAATAATTATGAATAATGATAATTTATGTATATCACTAATAAAAAATGTACCCAAACTAACTATAAACACTTAGTTGGCTAATTTACCTCATGAACCTTCAATTGTCATGATTCATGAGTTATAACCATGCCATTTATCATGATATTTCATCATAGTGCCCTATTCAATGCATAATTATAGATTTAAAACCTTATCTATGATAGATCAATGTAATCATGGGTACACTCACTAACCTTTACTTTAGTTCCATGATATTTTCCTAACATTAATCTTCCTAAAGCAACAATGTTTTTTTCTAAGTTAACTTGGGAAGTTTACTGGACAAAAATCATAAATTATCCACAAAATGAAGATAATGTCAAGAGAACACAATAAATCTATTGATTTTAGTCAGTTTAATTGGTTTGGGTCAATGATCAATAAAATTTTCCTTCGATCAATCTATATATATAACCTATCTCGATATTATATGAAATAGTTTTTATCCAAATTCCCACTTTCTGAATTTATCATATTGTTACTCCTTCCTTTCGGTCTTTAATATAATTCTAAATTTATCTTTATTCTCTTTAGAACTCATTGAATATATATGAATAGAATATTTAAATACTAAAAAAACTAATAATGTAACTCTTTGAAGAATCTATTCACAATATCCTTGAAGCTAAAGTGGTACTCGTAAAGAATAATGGCCCCACAATAAACTCATTGTGTCAATTACTTGTATGTAATTATTTAATGGTTATATCCTCCTAATCTATACTCAATTTATGATATCTAGATTGATGTCCTATCTTGGAAAAGTATTTATCTCTATTAAATTCATAAAACAAATCATCATTATGGAAGAGAGGGTACTTATTCTGGATTATGATATAGTTTATCTCCTAAAAATATATGCAGAGTCACATAGTTAAATATATATTCATAACAAAAAATAGGTTCATCCCAAGGTGTCCCACATGGATGAATAAATCCCTTTCTATGATACTCCTATAGTTTTTTCTTGAATCCTTGAAACTCAATTACGACCTTTATCTAGGGAGTCATTAAAATAGGTATAGCAGATAATATGAGTTCTATTGAGAAAAAAACTTCATGATTTAGTTTAAAATAATAAACTCTTCTGAAAATACATCAACAAACTCTCACGCAATAGGTATATAATTTATGTTTATTTTAACCCAAACCATCTAACAGAAATACCACTTTAGAATAAACACAAGTATAAGAAATCTTTTCTTTAGTAGTCAATGATCATTTCAAATACTATATTAGTTTAATAGGTTCACTCCAAAAACCATCATAGTATTAAGGGTCCACACCCAAGACTATTTTAGTGGACAAAGTCCCTTAATGAACTAATCACTCCCAATTCAAGTCTTTTTTATCTCAGAAGATAAAAATATTTACCCAATTATTTGAATGGAGTTATATGTTCCACCTATATATAATTCATATATTTGTGATCCATGAGATCATAAAACATCCATCCTATTATACCCCATGATATGGAAATAGGTTTCATAAACACTTCTTCACAGCACAATACATGGGAGTGAAATGGGTTTAATAAAAATTTCATTATAATATGACCTATGGGAAATAATAATGTTTCATAAAAATATTGTCATCATAATAATATAGTATCCAAATAAATAATAACTATGGTACCATTAGATCATATCCCTAGAGAAACATAAGAAGAATTATAAGTTTTTTTAATTAATGAATAAAAATACCATAAAGATATCATTAAAAAATCTTGAATAAAATATCATTTTATTTTTGATATCACTGCTTTAAAATAAAAAAAATATATCAAATAATAATGAAATCATTTTCATCACAATAACCTTGGAAACTTATATTTTAATCTTTAAATCAGTTAACTTCTATGGTTTTGGGATATATTTTTCATGTCGTGTGCATTAAAAGGAATATTCCATTCACATTTTCATTAAGAAATCAAGAGGGACTTATTAAAAAATAAAAATAAGATTAATTTTAAACCAATTTTTAGAAAATATAAAATTGGTAAAAATGTATTTAAAATTATTTATAGAATTATAAAAATAGTTTTTAGAAAAATCAAAAAAAATGGACATTGAAGAGAAATGATATTTAAGAGAAGGTAGAAATGAGTTGATTTTTATTAAACACATTCATTTGGTATAATTAGTTCTTGAAGAGAGTAAAAGTAAATGTAAAAAATTTAATTCACCATAAATAACAATAGTATTAGAAAATTAATGATTTTCTTGAGATATGAATCATAATATTTCATCAACAAAAACTAAATCATATATAATCTCAATAGAAGATGATATTATAACATAAAACCATTAACACATGGGTACCTTATGAATCACCATACCCATGAAATAAAGAAAAATAGATCGATATATATATATAAATATATTATATTTTTATTATAAGAAATATAAATTATATTCAAGTCTATTATATGAACCTTGGAAAAGAAACATGTTGGGAATATGGCATGTGTCCCATAGAAATAAAAGTCAGATGAAAATCCCCAAACATCGTGGTAACTTTTGAATCATAATCCACATGAATGAATAATATTAAATAAAAATATAAATAACATTAAAATAAATAATTTCTTCTTATAACATGTCAATTTTTTGTATTTTCACCACTCATAAGAGAACCAACTATGTAATCTGACATATATACCATAGAGGTGAAAGTGAGACGAGAATCATTTACCTCAGGTATCAATTTTCTTTTTATGCATTTTGGACTCCTAAAAAATAAATATAAGTTTACTATAAATATATTATTGAACAATACCCATATGTATAATATCATATATGATTTAATTATATCCTTTTATCACTATTTTATTAACAATACTATGTTAAAATCACTATTTTGGGTGGTAACTACATTGATTTTCATGTCTATTTCAGCTTAGTAGTATTGATCTTTATACATTTATCAGAGTTATGTAATATATAGTTTTTAAATCATGATATAAATATAAAATATATTCATTATATATGTATTTATAGTAATCCAATAAAGTTACAAATATAAAATTACTTACACCATTCATGGAGATGGTAGACATTACGTATGTACCAACACTATTCCCATTTTCTCGATAGATGGAATGAAAACAGTTTAATATTAATTTAATTTTAATGAATAGTTTTTATATCACATATATATTATATTTTTATTAAATCTATCATTATTACCATCCATGTTATAATAAAAATAAAAACTTATCACATCGCTTCATGGAGGCGGTAGTCCACACGAATGCATGAACGATTTTATCGTTTTAAATTATATTTTAAGGCAAGAAGTTATATAAAAAATTAAAATTACATATGAAAAAATATTTTCTAAATATCATATAATTATTTTAAATCCATAATTATACCCACTCATGTGGGTGATGATGGAAAATGAATTTCATCGGTTCATGAGGTGATAGTCCTCCATACCCACAATCGGCAGTTTTATATCCCATTTTATGGAAGAGGAGATAGATATAGGTTATGAAATTAACGTAAAAAATATCATTTTATGAGAGACACTATTTTTATTATATCATTATTGTTTAATAATATTTTAAGGATGTGGAAGAAGTAGTAAAATGAAAACGCATGATTAAGCACTATACCTCTTCTTTAGATAAACCCTTTTAGTTTACACTTAAATTATTTATAGGATGATTTACTAGTTGATATAAGGAATCTAGGATATGTGGAGGGATGTAAGAGATTTATTTCGATATATATTGGAAACCATGATCTTGGAGTGTGGATAGGATAGTAAAGTAGATTCCCTTTTATAAGTGGGTAAAGGAACCCACATGGAAACAACATATAAATTTCCCAAAATAATCATAAATGATAAAGTAATCCAAAATCCAAATTCTTTAAAATGTCCCTATATTCAATTTGGAGATATTATAAGGTTTAAATATGGCCATAAAATAAGATTTTTACATGTTTTATTTGAAAATATACCCCTTTTTTTGGGTTAACCCCTAGTATACTGGTTTTAACTATAATCAAAATAATAAATGATTTCTATTTCACTATTAAATATGAAAAATATTTAATTTTACTTTAATATATAAAATTAAAAATATTTTTTACTAATTTTTAATCCATTTTACTAAAATATATTCATATATGTGGTCGAATTTAATTTATAACTAAACAAATAGGGTTGATGAAATAGCGGGTTTCCATTGAAAAAACTATCATAAGTATAAGTTGTTTTTATATCTAAAATCAACCAGAAATTGATTTTAAGGAACTAAATTAGATTAATAATATTATAATTTAACTCATTATACTTTTAAAACTATTTTAATGAAATGATAAATTATAAATTCTTTAATGAAAAGCTAATTTTTAAAGAAAATAATTATTTCTCACTATTAAATGAAAAATAAATATTTTTAGAGAATTTCTATAAATTTACTCTAAGATTATTTAGATATGTTTATTTTAAAAATGATAATTAAATTTTCAAATAAATATTCTAAAAATTTGGAAAAAATTGCAATTTTTTACAAAACATAAATGAAAATCCTTTTTTAGTAGAAATGCATTTTCAACATATATAAAGACTCTTCCAAAAAATAAGTAATTATTTTTCAAAATATTTCTTATCTAAAAATATTATATATAATTTTAAAAAACAATATTCATATTAATACTTCCATGTTTAATTTATAGGTAATAATTTTCATGTTTGAATAATAATATTATTATTATTAATTTATTATGGTTTATTAAATCTATATGTTTCATGTAACACAAGATATCTTAGATATTTCATTTATTATAAGGAAAAAAATTTCATAAATTCTCACATTGTTACAATGTTCTTTCATAAAATTAAAATTCATGTGTTATTTTTTCCCTCGTTTAAGAATGTCTACATATAATTAAAAATAATATTTTATGTGTATCTAGATCAGTCTAATATCATTCTTTAACCATCATAGTATATATTTAATAAAAAAATTATTGGAAATAATCTAATTGGGGAATGAATTTCACAGTTCTATACCCTCTAATTACTATATAGTTATTCATGATTATTCATATTTTCCAAGATAAAATTAATTATTGTAAAAATTAGTACACCTGATGTATTTCAAGATGAAATTCATGATTAGTTTTCTGAAATATAACTTCATATGTTGATTTTGAGTCCCTTAAACAATCCTCAATGATAATGGAATGAATTTATATTCTACTATTTATGTAAAAAATTGATTCTTTCAATAAAATTCCATCAAATAATGTATATAAAATATTCAAAAGGGATTTTAAGAAAAGTAATAATAAAATTATCAATAAATTGTTGGCTTACCATACCTTACATACACTCCAATGTAGTAAATTCCATATTATTTTATATATTAGATATAATGCTTTTTTTCTACTTGAGATCCCAATATTTTTTCTCTTAATAATCATTTTCTACTACTTGACTAAGAATGACTATTTGTAGACATAATTTAAATTATTGGAAGACCATAATGAAAATATATTATAAGAATATTATAACATTCAGTTTTTTAAAAATTAAATCATCCAAATAATCAAGAATAGATTCCTTCCGTTGAAATTTTTTCATAAAAAATTATTATAAAATTTAGGATAGTAATGATATTTGGTAAAATATCATATATTAGAGCCACAATGTAAGGGGTCTTATTTATTAAATAATGTATATTATATTGAGTAATATTCTCTTCTCTCATTATATGGGTATTTCATTACACAACCAACAGATCCATAATTTCAAAATAAAAAAAATGCATCATTAAAAGGTTCATGTTGGGTACACAAAAGTCCTCATTAAAATACTATAAACTACAACATACCTATGTAAATTTCAAAGGATGTGAAATTTCATGACACCTAATTCAATTTTTCCTAACCATAAATTTCATGACAAGTGGTAATCACCAAATTAAAATAACTGTAGATTAGAAGGCCCTTAACATGGGACTCTAAAATATATGTTAAAACCATACATATGGTAAAATCTTAACATATATAAAATATCATCATTATTCCATAATTTTAAACCATTTTTATTTTTCCTTATCAAAAAACATTGAACTATATGTAATATTGTAATTTGTAAATGACTATAAAATTAAACACCAAAGATTCATGTGTATGAGCACAATGAATAAAATTTCCCATTACTGTTTATAACAGAAGAAAATATCATAAATTGATATCAAATTAATAGGTCACGGCCATAAGGACATAAAATTTAGAGTGCATAGTCCATCTATCAAGACCTCAAGTTCAAGATATTTTATCTTCATAAAATTATTTTAAATAATAAATTACAATTATCCTCATTGTATATGTGCCAAATATATATAAATTCACTTTAAACACTTTCTCCTATATTATTATATTATAATTGAATATTAATATTGATGAATATTAATACTATATATTATATAGTATAATTTGTTAATTCATATCATCTTAGTGTATAACCCCTCTATCATTCTAGTTTTGGTATCATTCATAATCAAATCACCATTGTGAGACATAAAATAATAAGTATGAGTTCCTTGATTACTCTACCCATGGGATATGTAATGATTATACAATATCCTATCAGGATATAATAAATAGGTTACCCCGTTATTTTTATTCCATACTCCATTTATATATTTTGACCACTCAATCATTTATCTTCAAAGAAGATTCACTCTAAATTAAAGTTGGTTCATCATCATAAAAAATGTAATACCTTCATATTATTTAAATGTATGAGATTTTTTATGTTTTTAAATTGTATTCATCGTTGAATAATACACTATTATTGTCCATTTTTTGGATGGTTATTGATGGGTATGGGTTGGGTTTTGGTCATTAGACACTTGAGGAAGGACTTAGCCCTAGGGGGCAGGATAATATCCATTGTCTAGCTAGTGGAACCGACCTTTAAGGAATTTATGTTATATTGATATTAATTTATATAGCATACCGCACCATAACTTTGTTGGGTGAGGATTTATTCCTGGAATACATTCCACCTAGGATTTAAATGTATTATCTATTTTGTGATATATTTGTTTCTCTTGATATTGTGATATATCTAAAATTGTAATTAATTAGTTTAAATTGATCATTATATTATGTTTTGAAGGAATATGTGGCTACGAAAAACATGAAGGGCTAGAGGCCTTGGTTAAAGATAAGAGAGACCTACTTAGGGTTATGGGTAGGCTTCTTATTAAACCTTTTTTGACTCTATATACTGATTAGGATTTGCCTTAAAAGTTATTAATGGTTCCCTTTATATTCCAGATGACTTCCCCTCAAAATATTATTATGGGACTACATATGAAATGGGTTGGAATAATCACACAAGGGAGGATTTCTAGCTCTACAAATAAATGTGTATGCGTATGAAATTGAGCATGCTCCCATGCCTACTATATAGTTTTTGTATTAAGGAAAATTCAACTAGATATATTTTTATTAGTTTATATCCAAGTTATAGTAGTTCAAAATTATGGTCGAATATTTTTTGAATTTTAACACAAGCATTATCCATCCTTTCTGGGAATTGGAATACCATATGATATTAAAGAGTGGGTTAGATCATTTTGGTAATAATTGACTTTATAAGGTCTCTCATTGATCAAATGGTTAAACTAGTGTCTTTCATACTTAAAATTTTCCAATTAATTTTTATTTTTACCAGTTATTATTTGACTTATTTTAGCAGTAATGTTTTCTAGAAAGTTAACAGCTCTTCAAGCACTATTTTGTACAAAATTGGATAGTTTAGAATTATTTATATACAATCCTATAGTCATTTCTAGTTATGGAAACCTATTTTAATTTCTATCCCTAAAAATGATGAGATTTGATTTGATTCTCAACATGTACTGACTATCCACCATCCATGTTTACATTGATTGAAATCGGAGAAATTTGTCATTTACTTTGCTAATGGGAGGGAAGTCCATGATGACCATTGAATGAAAATGGGAGAATTAATAGTTGGTATACAACTAAATTAACATTGAATGATCACAACACAGATAATGGGATTAGTTAATTCAATGAGATTTGTGGCATCCCCCTCATATTTTCCTCTAGTTGTGGATCTCTATCAAGAATCCTTTCTGGATGACTACACAAGACTCACCTCTTATAGAGGATTTCATTTTGATATAGAGATCAAAATGTGTGTGCATCCAATTTTTATTACGCATCATCCTATAGTTCAATTGAAGTTGACTTAACACATGGTATAACTCGATGACGTGGAGAATAAGGGCATTATCATACCAATTAATTTACTATTGGGTGCACCTGTTTTGTTCACTAAGAAAGAAGACGGTGGTCTTCAAATCTATATATATTACCAGAACCTTAACAAGGTAATGGTGAAAAATATATTTAAATTTCCAAGGTTTGATGATATTCTCAATTAGTTATGGGGATCTGAGTGGTTATCCAATATTGATCTTCGATCATGTTATCATTCGTTGTAGGTTTAAGAGGATGACATCTTGATGATGGAATTTCAAATAATGTATAGTCTATATGAGTTTTTTGTGATGATGTTTTTCTTGAAGAATGTGAAGGAAATGTTCTTGGACATCATAAACATCATCTTCCACCCATATCATGAATGTTTCATCATGGTTTTCATTAATGACATCCTTATATACTCACCAACCCAAGATCAACTTTCTATAAATCTTAGTATATTTCTATATAGACTTAGAGCACATCATCTTTATGACATGGAATAGAAGTGTAACTTTTGGGATTCAAAAGGTAAAATTCACAAGGAATGTGATGTCTTGTATGGGTTTATTCATCGACCCAAAAATCATTGAGGCTGTGATTTCCAAGAAATGTCCATGGAATGTGCTTGAAATTAAGATCTTTATATGTTTTTCATGATACAAATAACATTTTATATGAGACATATCCCATTTATTATCACCCATTACTATTCTGATAAATAAGGGAGTGAAGTTCTTGTTGTCACAATAGTTTGAAGAGACATTTCATGATATGAATAGGATGTTTATTATAGATCCAATGAATATAATCAGCATGACTGGAATTAGTTATGATGTATATTGTGATGCATCAGGCATTAGTTTTGAAGTGGTTCTTAATTAGATATAGAAGTTAGTGGACTATGGTTCATTTATGGTATGATTATATGAAATTAAATATCCTACTCTTGACTTGGATCTAGCAGTCATGGACCGCTATTTGAAGTTTTGTTACAACTACCTCCCTGGTTAGATGTTCATTGTAAACATTGACCATAGAATCCTTCGTTATATATTCACGCAAAGAGACCACAATATGACGTCGATTATTGGTTATAGTATATATAGATATTTTAATTTTATATTTATCATTCTCTAGTTATAGGTAATGTCATTAAATATGATCTTATATTAATATTGTGGTAGTACAAGATCTTGCTGAATTAACTTTAGAGGAATAGTGGTTCCAAATGGTCGTATTGGATAATTAGTGGATGGATGTTTTAGAGGAACTAGTATTGATGACATATTCTCTATTGCTTGTCACGTATTCTTTAGTAGACCTAGTAAAGGCAATATATGAGACTAGGCTAGATTGTGTTGTGATGTGGGAACAACTACTTTGAGGTGACTCGATATCCATATGGACATTGGATGATGATGATGTGATCCTTGTGCATTAGAGAGTAGTAGTATCTACTTCTATCATAGAGGATGAAATTTGGGACTTACGTACTTATGAGAGTTTGGTACATCTAGGTGGTAAAAATATGTATCATGGAATTAAGATAGAGTTTTGGTGGCTAGGGATGAACAGAGACATTGGTTTTTTCCCTAATGCCTCAACAGACCTAGGTTAATGTTCAAGAACTAGTGTAATTGTGGTTAGTTCTAGCCACTTGATGTTCCCTTATATAATTTGGAGTATATCATAATGTAATTTTTAATGTGTTACCCCAGATTCCAAGGTGACATGATACTGTTTTGGAGATTCAATGCTGGAAAAATACCATATACCAACGGTTCCAAACCATTGGTATAGGTCCCCAAACCATTGGTATAGGTTATACCAACGGTTTGGGGGACCGTTGGCAAGTAAGACGTGACAATAGGTCTATACCAACAGTTTTGGGAAAATCGTTTGTATAGGCTCTATACCAAAGGTTTTGAAAACCATTGGTATAAGTAATTAGAAAATATATAACAACGGTTCTCAAAACCGTTGGTATATGTATTTCAAAAAAGAAACACCCGGTGGGATTTGATCCCAGGACCTCTATTTTATAACTGAAAGACATAACCACTAACCTAACATGACTTTTGTTAACATAATTCCATAAAAATATATATGTATTGTTCTAATTATTTTAAATTTTGATATATATAATGTTCTCCGTAGGTTGATTCCAAAAAAATCACTAGACTTTTCCCAATGGTTCTCAAAACCATTGGGAAAGGCCTAGACTTTTCCCAATGGTTCTCAAAACCGTTGGGAAAGGCCTTTCCCAACGGTTCTCAAAACCGTTGGGAAAAGGCTAGCTTTTTTGTTTGGGATGTTTGGCCGAAGGTGGAATTTTGGGGGCCCTTTGCCAACGGTTTTGGAAAACCGTTGGGAAAGGGTAGCCTATCCCAACGGTTTGCCCAAACCGTTGGCAAAGGGCCCCCAAAATTCAACCTTTCACAACGGTGTGGCCAAACTGTTGGGAAAGTTGGCCAAAATATGGGATTTCCCAACGGTTTGGCCAAACCGTTGGGAAAGGGTACCTATACCAACAGTTTTACAAACCGTTGGTATAGAAGCGTTGGGAAAAATCATTTTTCTAGTAGTGATTGTCGGTCAGTTGATGAAAATTTCTTATTCCTTAGGGATTTATGATGCTTACTATGCTGATGAGTTGGGAAAAAATACATTTAGGAGATAGTATTGTTACACAGAGCTATATTGAGTATTATATATGATAAATATTAATTTTTTACATCATGTTTTTGGATAATATTGTAGAAGAACTTAGTGACTTAACTAAGATTGAGCATATCATTCCATCCCCAATAAACAGAAAGTCTTTCTAGATGATTTGAATATTGGAGGATATACATCAAGCTTCTACCATAGATGTTTTAATAGATTAATATGATTATATATCCTTGGTTAAGTTTTTAAACAATAATATTTAACAATATTTGATTCAAAAAAAACCTTATGAACCTTTTTATAGGATTCCATGTCATTTATTTCTCTATTTTCATGAGGAAGGTGACGTGGAAGTTGTTCATCCCAATATGTTACATGGGACCTATGAGAGAGTAAATTTGATTTAGAATAGGTTCATTGTATATCATAATATAAAAATATCATATTCAAACCTAGGTAAGAGAACATTGGATTTTGCTATAGAGGATCATGTTTTTTAGAGCATCTTCTTAGTAGGCCACTAAAATTTGAGAATGAAATGAAAGCTAGATCAATGCTTGTTTAGACCCTATTATATCATGGAATAGGTTGTTAATGTGGTGTAAAATTTAGATATTCTTTTTCACTATAAAGGTATAGACAATGTAATTCATATGTTTCTACTACAAATTTACATACCTAATTCCACACATGTCATTAATTATGATCATGATGATCTAAAGCCCAATGCACATTATGTGGAGTTCGTGATGCAGATCATAGAATAAAGTTATATATACCTTTAGTGGAATATGGTACCACTAGTCTTGATTCAATTGCGTTACAGACATATCTTGGAGTCATGGAAGTGATAGGCTGATGTTCAATATCATACACCTGATTTTGTTTTTGCAAAAACATTGAATGTAATTTTTAGGGTTAAGAAGTAATTATAGGTGTATAATTGAAACATACTCATTTTGTTTCAATGTATGATATGTTTTTTGGTTTAAATTCTCTTTTTCCATAAATTTCATGTCTTTTTTGTTTTTTAGAGGATGGTTTTTATTGAAAGGGGAATGGATCTTGTTATAGGAAACATAACGACGTTAGAAGCCATGGGATAGATGCATAATAGAAACTATCTAGCTGATGAAACCCAACTACCAACCAGTGGGGTCCCAGTTAGTCTTATAGATATTACATTCCCCACCATCTAGTTGGTTTCCGTGGTATAATGGCCAAAAAAATTCTGGGTAAACTAGCTGGCTAGGGGGGCCCGCTATTTAATTGGTGTTCCCAACCCATTTTGAAATTAATTCACCTATTATAATCTTAATACTACACATTTTTAACACTCTTTTATAGATTGATCTATAACCCCTCATCATATTATGAATATTATACCTCCCTGATGGTCCTTAGTGCTCTCTAAATCATCTCTCCTTGCTCCTTCAATAAAGGATCAGTCAGAGGATGACGTAAAAGTTTTATCTTCTTAAATCCACTCAATATTCCCATTCATTTTATGATATGATCCTGGATATATGGAATATCTATGTTTTCTATGTATATATAGTGAAATTTTCTCCATTTCATCATATATTGGTGGTGGGTCTAGTAAGTTTACATCATTCATGGTTGAATCAAGATCTACCATAAAAAATGATCATTTTATGGATAAGTGCTCATGGAACACCTTCTTAAACCTATTATTGTTATAATATTTATGATGGGACCTTAATTTTTTTAAAGATTCCATGGTATATTTATGGAGGATCTATTGTTTCAGTGATAATACAATTGACTGGAATTATATTTCCTAATAACAGTGGGTGTTTCTATATATATTTCTTAAGAATAATAATCTTGAGGATTTATTATTATTGAATATCATCCTGAATATCATTTATGTTGATAGAATTTGGATGGATCAATGAACATTGGATATAAATGATTATGTCTTCTAGAATTGGTAATGAATTCATTAATATCTCTTTGAATAATAACTCATTTAGTGAATTAGAATTCCCTCCATAGACATACCTCGAAATTGACTCCATTGATGGACTCCTTAAGGTATTTATTATAAAACAACTGTCATGACATTGAATTATCTTGAGTTTCCATTATAACATATTTATTAATTAACTGAAACCAAATTTGATATCCTTTATGGGTGATCTCATTCTCCATGGTTGTCTGTTGTGTTCGGTATTCAATCCTTTGATGAACTTTGGGGTTGTTCATCAACAACCTTATGTTAGGTGGTTATTTTCATTTTTTTCTCTATTTATTCTTATGTTTCCTTCATTACTATTGTGTTGGAATGACTGGTTGTTATTTATTTATGTTCCTGGTTTGTTATATTGTGGGTTTTATGTGATACCAATATATGATCATTTTTTTCGTAAGTATTTTTAGAGTAGTTTTTACCATGTTTAATAATGATATCATGTTTTTGTATGTTTTTACTATATTCTCATAATTCCATGTTATTCATATCTTGTTGTGGTCTTTCTTGTTTTGGGTATTGTCATGTCATTGGATGTTTTTCTTGGTATATCTTGACATGTGATCATCATGGAATGATTACCCCCTAGAGGTGGAGTGTTCATGGAATGAGAGGATAATTGTGGTGGAACCCTATGTAGGATAAGAGCATGAAATCCTTGTATCACAGATGGAAATTGATGCCATTAGGATATTACATCACGTTTTCTAACTCAATTCCTTATTGATTCTAAGTATCATTCCCAATCAATGCCTTGAGGATTTAGAGTTACATTTAACATACTTATGGCTGGTAATTTATTTTTTCCAACTTCCTAACCATCCTACCAGTATTGAGGAAAATAAGGTTTGTTTGAGGCTCATGGTTACTTGGATAGAAAATGAGTGACCAATAGAGGGTTTTTATGATTTATTGTGTATTTATTTATCATGAAATACATTTGTTATACACATTTACATCTATTAACGATTCATTGGTATTTTCCCACTAGGATTTATTATTAACACCACGTATGGGAATTTTGATGCATGTGAAGAATTCATATTTATCTATTGAATAAAGATAATGGTGAATATGGTAGATGGCTGAACTAATGATCATAGAGTTAGGGGTGATCCAGTATATCCTTTGGAGTATTTACATAGTTTGTTGATTTATTATCTTATTACACCTGACATTGGTATGGATTTCTACTAAGAGATATTTTTTTATTATTTACATAACCTGGGTTCTATTCATTGAATCATTATGATTATTTAGTTATTAATATGTTACTAATATTTTCATTTTTTTTCAAGGACATGATAATGAGGATATAATCAAACCACTAACAAAGATGAGACCATTACTGCTAGTTGAATTCCACTTGCATACGATGACGAACTGATGTGTTCAACCAATGCTCTGGCCTGTAATGGGTGGTTCTGGTGAGGGAATTACAAAATGGTTGGAAAATGACCATCACATTGGGGTAACCCATTACATATAAATATTAAAAACATATAACTAAAGTATAATCTTTGTGACCTTAATCAATATTGTCACCCTGGTCCTTTTTGACATACTAAAAAGGCATTATGATGAACTTTAACTCATAACCATAAATTATATGAAACCTCCTAAAAGACATTAGAAAATAATATATATATAGTTTTCCTTCCAACATAACCATAAACAACATGGAATACAATTTTTATGTTCTTCTTCAATTCTAGGTCCACTAATTCTACTGTGGAAGTTCAATAATTGTTGGTTAAAACATATTTTTCAAGACTATTTTGTTGTGGAATGTCCCCAACTCACTTCAGGGTTCATCCTATACCCATAACAAAGGTTATAAATTCCCATTTTAAAAATTAATTTTACTTCATTAATATTCACAAAAGAAACATTATGATACCAAGATTACTAATCTTGAGCCCTGACTCAGATTATTTTACCATTATCCCCAATAATTTCTTATATCCAATATTGATTCATATTGAGTTTTTTATGTTATAGTGAAAATATTCCAATACTCAATTCAGCTTAATATATCAATCTATTGATCCACATTGAGTATTCATTATCAACCCTACTCAAGGATATCCCCTTTTCCAAAACTACTTGATCCTTGATTCCATAACATGGATGATATTTTGTGTTACAAAAAGCTCCTATTATAGGCCTTTATATATGTTCCTCATTTATTCTTCTCCCCAATCCATTTAATAATTTAAAATTTCTTTCATAAACCAATTTTTTTGGTAATCATTCGCATTGAGTTTTCATTACATGCATTGATCAAGTGATCTCATCATCCGTCTGAACATTATAACCATAAACTAATAGAAATTTTTAATATATTTTATGTGACCTAAATATCTATAGACCTTGGGTTCTATATATATGATGTTAAACTTCATGAACCACATTTAGGGTTAAAATAAAAATACCATAAACTTCTCATAAAATGATAAAAAAATTATATAACCAAAATCCCCCAATGTACATTAAGATAAATAATTAAGACATTTCAAACTAAGCTAAATACCATTACAAAGAAAAGGTAAAGGTTAATGTACATGAAAAATGATTAAAAAAATCCTATGAGACCTATATTTGGCCTTAGGAAAAGTAAATAATTGATATTAGGCTCTAAATACCTCATAAAATAATGATCCATATTATGATGGGAACATTCCATCAATTTTTTCATTTATTTCATCTTTGGATTTATTCCTCCTTAATGTCAAGCCAGTATTATGATTTTTGGAAATACAAATATTTCCCTGGTAAATAATTCATGTTGGATGAGATTGAATTTGATGAGAAATATTATATCTGTACAAGGATTTTTACATTAAATTATATTGGACTTTAAGCATAAATGATCCATATTATATGACGATAAATTTATTGTACTACTGTTTGGCTCTCCATTCACAATGATTTATCTTTTCTTAAACATGTAATGTGAAAGCACATATTTATGTGATTAATAATCATTAACTTCATACAAATTGAGATAAGTTTATATAACATTAAACAAAGATAAGTTGAATTCTATGTTGTTTGAACCAATCTTCAAGAACCATATTTTAAAAAAAATCTATAAACTATATAAAAATATACCGAAATCTCTTTCGATTGAAAACATTAAAAGGGTAGCCTTAAAATAGGTTTAAACTTCACTTGTAAAGTTATAAAACATTACAATTAATAGGAAAACTTTAATACATATAAAATTATGAGACATAAACTACATGGGATGTGTATTTTCCATGGTAGAAGTTAAGTAATTCTAAAACAATTATTGATTTGGATAAAATTTTGATCTATATGAAAATTAAAACTAACCATTTGGGTATTTATTTAATAATTTGATTTATTCCCCATTCAATTTTATTTGTATGTGTTATTTTCAAAATTAAAATCCCTCCCAATGGAAATAAACCGTTTCACATGAGTATAAAAATCATCAATAATTTCAATGAACTATGACAGTAAACTATGATCCCCAACACTAGTCAGATATATGAAACCTAAATTTTTTTTGATCTATTTTTTTCTATATTATATGATATTAAGCTCATATATAATTATTTTGGTCCAGCCCGTTTGAATTTAAACTAAAATTTCTTTACCAACTCACACATACATAAAACAAGTTAAAGTACACTAGTGTATGGAATATTATTTGAGTTGTGATAGTTTTTAAAATATTTGGAAATTTAACACAACTTTAGTCTTGAAATAATCAACAAAAAACACATATTTTTCATCATTTTATGTTATTTAACATTTAAAATCATTACTTAAACACATTGGAATATATAAAAAAATATTTTATATATTTTCATACTATCATTACATCCACCATATTTCACAATATATTGTGAATTATTTCATAATATTCTTCACACATTATTATTTATTAGACATGATAATATTGGGGAAACAATATGTCGAACATTGATAAATAAAATTATAAAAATTATATCATAATGAGGAATATCAATATTTATTCATTATGGATTTATCATTAAAATATAAAAAAATCTAACCAACATGAACATATGAGAAATTTAATGACTATTAAAATAATATCATGTGTAAAGACCAGAAAAATTGAAGGAAATTGTTTTCTTAATTTTATTTGGAATTTTATAAGAGCACAATTTCTAACGGCACCTGATTCTGAGGCCCGGTGTGCCCGGAATCAATTTCCGAAGTTTAGCTCGGGTACGTTCATTGAACGAACGAGCTGGTTTTCCTAGCATTTGAACCGGTGCTCGGAATCGAATTCTGAGGGCCCCGATGGAATCGCAGCACCGGTAATTACTTAAGAAAGCTTTTCTTGGAGTTGTGTTTTCTCGGGTGAGGTTATTAATTAATTGGGATAACTAAAGAATAAAAATAAAATCTTGTGGTACAATTTTATTTTTATTCTAAGTAGTGTTAACCTAGACATGGTGGTTGGAGTGGTACCCACTGATATCCTAACTCCTAGGTAGGATATTAGTGAGGTGGGGCCCACATGATCCCCACCCCCTTTAATTTCCTTTTTACCTCCCACGTGCATTTAATTATGTAACTCACCCGCACCCCCTCTTAAATACCAAGTCAACTCTCGCGTTCAATTAATTATTAAATGCCTCATTAAATGGTCAACGCTCAATAATTAAATCGTGATCTATTTTTGAATTTCAAAAATAGATGGAATGAGTAATAAAATAAGGCAACGCATTATTTTATTAGGTTGTTTCGTTGTGCAAGAAGAATTTGAAGAGGAGAGCCCAAGTATTGGAATCCTCATCTTCCTCCTTGAAGAACGCGAAGAATGCACCATCACCGACGAAGAACGCTGGCCTCTGACGAAGGGCGACGTAGAACACCGAACCCTCGGAGATCAACGACGTGATGCCGTGTACCGCAACACCGATGATTCTCTTCTCTGCGACGCCTTTTTCCGTGATGCCTTCCTCCACGATGTTCTTTCCCGCGACAAACCTTCGTTCAACAACGCTTGAGGTAGGGGGTTTGGTTTAATTTAATTTATGTGGATTATATCCTCGGTATATAATTAAATTGTGGTAAGTCGTTTCAACCACTAACTCGGTTGGTCCGGACCAACGAACAAGTCTGAACCCACCATTTCTCTGTTCTTGATGCGCGGAACGTTGGGCGGCGATGAAACGGGACCATTGAGGTGATTCGAAGACTCCGTAAATTGTTTAATTGACGGCGGATCGACGGGTGATGACGGAACGGGCCGCAGAGGCGGTTTGATGATTCCGCAATAAAGTGCGAGACCCGAGATGAATGTCGGCGCAGAAGGAATTGAAAACGGACCACCGGAGAAACTCCGGTGGCCCGCGGACTACACTGGTGGCGCGGGTCGCCGGCACGGGGGCGCCAGCGGCCAGTGGCGGCGGCGGCCCGGCGCGCCGCCAGGAGGGACCGCCGTGGCTGAAGCCGCGGTGGCAGGTGTCCAGTCCCGTGGCCATGCGGGACCGAGGGGGGACGTGGAGCTGGGCCGCGTCAGCTGGCAAAGAGCGGCCCCCATGCACGTGGTCGCGTCATCAATCAAGGGGGCAGCCGCCCCCATTGCGCGGTCGTTCGGCAAGCGTCGATCCGACACCGCTTGGCCAGCGCCGACCCACCTCGGGCCGGACCGGCCGCACCGGGCCGGGATGCGCCCTATTGGTCCGGACCCGGACCTGGTTCGGGTCGACCCGGTTCGGGCCGCCCAGGGGGGTTGGGCCGGGTCGGACCGGGCCCATACCCCCCATTTTTCAGACCACTTCCGGTAATTTGCCCATATCGTGGGTTACGGACCACCGATTGACGCACCGTCAGTTACGATGAGATACTTGGATCGAGACGGTCGTTTCGGTATATTACACTCAAAGTTTAGGAGAACTTTGGGTACGGCCGGGTTGGTTTGAACACGAAACCAACTGGGCCCTCGGAGCAGAAACGCTTATAACTTGAGCTCTGGACGTCCGATTGA
This sequence comes from Viscum album, assembly GCA_963277665.1. Classification (NCBI taxonomy): domain Eukaryota; kingdom Viridiplantae; phylum Streptophyta; class Magnoliopsida; order Santalales; family Viscaceae; genus Viscum; species Viscum album. The sequence goes on along the minus strand of OY728122.1, from coordinate 462,685,926 downwards.
CGTGTCGCCGACTTTGTTGGATTCCTCTTAGTGAGACGGAACTTTTGGATTACTCTGATCGAGGTTTGGATGCAGTTGGAGTGTGGTCAGGTTTTTTTTGACTTAAAAACCAACCGGGCCCCTAGAACGAAAAAACCAATAACTCTCAGACCGGGCGTCCGTTTGACGTGCCGTCTGTCACGTTGAGTTCCTCTTGTCGAGACGGAACTTCAGGATACATCAACTTTGGACTATGTGTTAGTTGATTTATTTTCCCCTTGGCTCGTGGAGTGGACCCTCCCGGAAACGAGCATGTTGTGTGCAGGAACCCTAGAGCTGGTTGCGACTATGACGACTGTACTGAAATCCTATATGGGTTCGACGGAGATGAAGTCTGCACTGAAATCCTATGTGGGTTTGGCAGTGATGAAGACCGTACTGAAATCCTATGTGGGTTCGACAGAGATGAAGACTGCACTGAAATCCTATGTGGGTTCGGCAGTGATGAAGACCGTACTGAAATCCTATGTGGGTTCGACGGAGATGAAGACTGCACTAAAATCCTATGTGGGTTCTGCAGCGATGAAGACCATACTGAAATCCTATGGGGGTTCGACAGTAGTGACTACTATTCTTGCATCCTACTTGGGTCTGGCAGTGTTTGACTCTGTTCTTGCTATCATATGTGGGCCTGGAAGAGTAGCTGGTTTAGTTTCCTACGTGGGTCCCAACTTAGATGAATCAGTGGCTATATCTGATCATCTCTATCACTGAAGAGGTATACCTGTGTGAGCGGAGTCTTGACTTTCAATCATTATATTCGATATGATTGACTTTCTTTCCTATATGGATTGTGTTGTGCCTTCCTATGTGGATTGGGTTGAACAATCCTGTGTGGACGTGATCGAACTTCGGCTCGAGCATTGGAGCCGAACTGGAATTGATGACTTAGGTATTTGTATGGGCATATACCTAAGTAGTGGTGTTTGTTACTTCTTGATTGTATCTCTCTTTTGTGGATTATCCTTTGTGAATTCTGGGAGACCTTAGGGGGTCTCGGGGTCCCTACTGAGTAGCGTATACTCACCCATGCACGGGCTATGCCCGCACTATGTTGTGTTGGATGCAGACGACGGAGAGCGCTGATCGTGGTTGGGGCTTGTGGAGCAAGTCCATACCTGGAGGTGGACCACTGGGCGGAACGTACACGGAGCGGACAGCTGGACCTGAGGGGATGAGGAGGCTATCTATACCCACACTTCAGGTGGGACTTTTAGTGGATGGATCGACGTTGCTGCTTTACTTTCAGTTGTTGTACTTTCATTCCAGTTGTACTTTACTTTCAGTATGGGTTTGTATTCTGGCCCACTTACTTTTCCACACTACTATTGTACCCATTTTTACTAAGTGTTTACTTCTTCTTGCTTACTCTATGGTGTTTGTTTACTTTATAAAGGCAATGCCTTCCCCTTTTGTCAGGATTTACGCCTTGGTGCTAGTTGCCAGCCCCTGGCCTATGGGAGGCGGGCTTGGGGTAGCCACGGCACGGGTCCCGATGAGGGGTCGTGACAAATTGATATCAGAGGAGTTCGGTTCTACCGCAGAACTCAAGACTCTGATCTTTCTTCTATGTGAAGCAACAGTGTTATGGGTATTGAGTGTGGTTATCAGTCTAGGGAGTTCAGTGTTGGTGCGGTGGCCGACGTATCCGTACCCCAGGACCTCGACGTCTGATTTCCGACTCAATGCACGAAAACATTGATTGCATGTGTGATTCAAAAGTTTTCTTTGTAATTCTTTGTGTCATCTCACCAAGTATACTGTTTGACTGTGGCACACCTGTTTCTTTTCAGGATGGCCCCACGACGGCAGCCAGCTAGTGTTCCGAGCATTGTGTGAGACGACAGCCCACTAAGCGATGAGGCCTCGGTGCAGGGCCCTTTGAAATTGGAGGCACCGGCGGTACCTCTACCCGCCGAGACACCGATGCTACGAGCCCCAGCCGCTGACAGTGCACATCGCCTTACTGCACTGCATGAGTTTCATCTTCAGAGACCGCCTAGGTTCTGTGGAGAGACGGACCCTCAGGCAGCTGAGGATTGGCTGGAGGCAGTTGTGCGAGTTTTCAGGTTAGTGGGGACACCAGCTGACCTCATGGTGATTCTCGCGGCGAGCCTCCTGCACGGGGTAGCAGGCAGATGGTGGAGCTTGATGCTCCAGGTGCATGACGAGGCATCTATCCTCTGGATAGACTTCGAGAGCCTCTTCCACTCGGAGTTCGTCCCATCCACCCTCTTTGTGGTGCGCATCTAGGAGCTTCTACAGCTACAGCAAGGCAGCATGACGGTCGCCCAGTACTCGGTGAGATTTACCGACCTCTCGTGTTATTCGACGGACATGGTACGGGACCCATTCTTTTGGGCCCAGACCTTCGAGCAGGGACTGAGGCATGAGATCCGGACATCGATGATCTCCCTCAGCATTCTGAAATAGGCAGGAGTACTGGAGTGAGCTCTTCTCATAGAGAGCTTTCTTGCTGAGCCTATTCCAGCAGCGAGACCTACCACAGGGCGGCATGTAGCAGATTCGTCTGCAGCTGGTATTCGATAGATGTCACAGGGGTCCAGGCGGACTAGACCATCAGGAAGACGACCTCAGGACACTGGCTCAGAGGTGTGGGGCACAGGGCGCAGATCCAGCCTTCCGAGGAGTAGGCAGTGCTACGCATGTGGCGGGCATGGCCACATGGCTCGTGACTGCCCAACCCGCCGTGTAGAGGTGCAACAGACGGTTGAGGGGCCACCCAGGCAGAAGGAGAGGGTCGACCATGGCGGTCTGCCGAGAGAAGGCGGATGAGGCAGGGCAGCTGGCTGAGCAGTAAGTGGTGGGCGACACATTGAGGCTTTACCACCACCACCACTAGGAGGTCCACCCCGACCACAGGGAGCTCGCGGCCAGAGATAGGCTCAGCTTTAGGCAGCAGAGGCCTATGACCACGGCGCGCCATAGATGATTTGAGGTATGATCTATGTCTTCTCCACCCTAACTGCAGTTCTTATAGACACAAGAGCGAGTCATTCCATTATTGTTGATGCCCTTGTTCGGAGCTCAGAGATTATGACGGAGCCGTTGGCTCTATCCTTACGGCTAGAGACTCCTATGGGAGCAGACTTGATGATTACGCACAGGTGTCGGTACTGTGAGCTTACTCTAGGATGTGAGATCTTCAGCTGGGATCTTCATGTAGTGGTGTCGAGGCCTTACGACGTCGTCTTGGGCATGGATTGGTCATCTACAGTCCATGCTCAGATTGACTATATTAGGCGCAAGGTGCGGTGTGTTTGCACCGATGGGAGCAGTTTTACCTTCACCGGTGAGAACTGATCCTTTGCAGCACAGGATGGACTCTCGCGGAGGATAGGACATCCCATCACTCATCTGTTGGCTAGCCTCATCCTAAGAGTAGTTGACGTGTGGAGTCCGATTTTTCCTGTAGTGGGGGATCAGTATGCAGACGTTTTCCCTGACGAAGTTCCAGGACTACCTCCTCGCAGAGAGGTAGACTTTTATATTGACATGTACCCCAGGACAGCCCCGATATCCACTCTAGCATATCGGATGGCCCCCGCTGCACTTCGAGAGCTACAGGTACAATTGGAGGACTTGCAGGGCAAGGGATTCATCCAACCCAATGTTTCACCCTGGGCTTCCCTGATATTGTTTGCCAAGAAGGTAGACGGGAGCTTGCGACTGTGTGTCGACTATCGTCACCATAACCAGGTGACCATGAGGAACAAGTATCCGCTTCCGAGGATTGACAACCACTTCAATCAGCTTAAGGGAGCACGGTGGTTCTCAAAGATAGACCTTAGACCATGATATCATCAGCTCAGAGTTCGAGACGAGGGCATGCAAAAGATGGCCTTCAGATGTCGGTATGGCCACTATGAGTTCTTGGTTATTCCTTTCGGCGTAACCAACGCTCTAGCTGTGTTCGTGAGTCTCATAAATAGGATCTTTCATCCATACCTCGATCAATTTGTGGTGGTCTTCATCGACGACATATTGATATACTCGACCACTGAGGAGGAGCACACCTACCACTTCCGGGTTGTACTAGACACACTCCGAGAGTACCAGCTTTATAGAAAGCTCTCGAAGTGTCAATTCTGGTTATGTGATGTCCACTTCTTAGGACACGTCATCTCTAAGGTGGGAGTTGTGGTGGATCCTGCGAAGATCGAGGTAGTGCTAGCTTGGGAGCCACCCAGGAGCATGACGGAGGTGTGGAGTTTCTTGGGGCTAGCTTGGTACTACCGAAGATTTGTGTCAGACTTTTCCAGAGTTTCAGAACCACTCTCAGCTTTGACGAAGAAGGTGAAACCATTCATGTGGTCAGACAGATGTCAGAAGAGCTTCCAGAAGCTGAGACAGAGAGTGACCAGCGCACCTATCTTGAGGCTACCGGAGGAGGGAGTAGGATATGTAGTCTATTGTGATGCATCAGGGACCGGACTCGGGTGTGTCTTGATGCAGGAGCGGGCCGTGATTTTTTATAGATCACATCAGTTGAGGCAGCATGAGCAGAACTACGCTACCCATGACCTGGAGTTAGTAGCAGTGGTCTTCGCTGTGAAGATGTGGTGACACTATCTAATGGGCGAGCACTTTACAGTCTACTCTGACCACCAGAGTCTCAGGTACATCTTCTAGCAGAAGGACCTGAATCAGAGACAGCGGTGATGGATCGAGTTCCTTCAGGACTATGACTTTGGAGATATTCTATACTTCTAGGAAGGGGAACATAGTAGTCTATGCTCTCAACAGGAGGATGGGTATCCAGCTACTCGGGGAGGCGACGGAGCAGCTAGCCTCTTTGCAGATATCCTTTGTGGATAGAGATGGAGAAGCCTTTCTTCAGTCACTCATAGTCACTCCTCCACTACTGCAGTGGTTCAGAGAGGCACAGCGTGGGGATGCTGACTGTGAGACGCAGTGTGCGCGGATATCCTCAGGACATGCCCCTGATGGATTCTCTATAGGAGGAAAGCACGATGTCCTTTTCAGAGCATGTACCATGGTACTATCTTCTTTGCAGGAGGAGGTGCTGATATAGTTTCACACTTCCCCTTTATCAGTACATCCTAGAGTGGAAAAGATGTACAAGGATCTCAGATGACAGCACTGGTGGCCGGGTATGAAGAAGGCTGTTACAGAGTTCGTTTCTCGATGCCTCACCTGCCAGCAGGTGAAGGCAGGGTACTAGGTACTAGTAGGCTTGGTACAGCCCTTGGAGGTCCCATTGTGGAAGTGGGATGGGATATCTATGTATTTTGTAAGAGGACTTCCACACACTTCCAGAGGTCACGACTCCATTTGGGTGATTGTCGACCAACTCACCATGTCGGCCCACTTCTTACCCATCAGAGAGCATGGTTCAGTAGAGAGCTTGGGACATCTCTATATTCAGAAGATTGTATGGCTTCATCGTGTGCCATCATCTATCATCTGCGGTCGAGATGCTCACTTTACTTCTCGGATTTGGAAGGGGTTGCATGAGTCATTCGGAACGCAGCTACGTCTGAGCACTGCCTTTCACCCTTAGATGGATGGTCAGACGGAGAGGACCATTCAGACTCTTGAGGACATGCTCCATGCATGTGTCCTCGACTTTGGTCGCAGTTGGGAGGACCATATACCCTTGGTGGAGTTCGCGTAAAACAACAGCTACCACTCCACCATCGGGATGGCACCATACGAGGCATTGTACGGCCGACCTTGCAGATCACCTCTGTGCTGGATAGACCCTGGGGATTCAGTACTTGTGGGACCAGAGATGGTCCAGGCCATGACAGAGAAGGTCCAGTTCATCCAGGAGCGGATGAGGATATCTTAGAGCCGGTAGAAGTCTTATATTGATAGGAGGCGGAGGCCACTAGAGTTCGAGGACGGCGGCCACGTCTTCTTGCGGGTCTCACCTCGACGTGGATTACATAGATTTGGCCGAGGTGGCAAGTTATCTCTGTGCTTCATCGGACCATTCCAGGTCCTCGGCAGGGTAGGTGAGGTGGCTTATCACCTGGATCTACCACCTCAGTTGCACCTGGTGCACGACATCTTCCACGTATCTCAGCTAAGGAGATACGTGCACGACCCGATGCATATCATCGAACATGGGGAGCTAGACAATGACGATGGGGAGACTTTTGCGAAGGTCTTGGTGGATATTGAGGATCGAAAGGAGCGGGTCCTACATGGACGGTTGATAGCTCTATTTCACATCAGATGGAAGCACAGGAACCTCCAGGAGATCACTTGGGAGCGGGAGGCTCAGAAGCGTGCTCAGTACCCACATTTTTTCCCCTAGTTTATGATGTATCTTTACGGGGACGTAAATCCCTGAGGTGGGAGTAATGTAAAGAATTGTAAAATTCAAGGAATTTTTTTTCTTAATTTTCTTTGGAATTTTACAAGAGCGTAGTTTCTGACGGCACCTGATTCTGAGGCCCGGTGTTCCCGGAATCAATTTCCGAAGTTTAGCTCGGGTACGTTCAGTGAACGAACAAGCGAGTTTTCCTAACTTTTGAACTGGTACTCAGAATCGAATTTTGAGGGCACCAATGGAATCGCAGCGCCGGTAATTTCTTAAGAACACCTTTTCTGGAGTTGTTTTTTCTCGGGTGAGGTTATTAATTAATTGGGTTAACTAAAGAATAAAAATAAAATCTTGTGGTACAATTTTATTTTTATTCTAAGTTGTGATAACCTAGGCATGGTGGTTGGAGATGGACCCACTGATATCCTAACTCCTAGGTAGGATATTAGTGAGGTGGGTCCCACACGAACCCCACCCCCTTTAATTTCCTTTTTACCTCCCACGTGAATTTAATTATGTAACTCACCCACACCCCCTCTTAAATGCCAAGTCAACTCTTGCGTTTAATTAATTATTAAATGCCTCATTAAATGGTCAATGCTCAATAATTAAATCGTGACCTGTTTTTGAATTTCAAAAATAGATGGCATGAGTAATAAAATAAGGCAACACTATATTTTATTAGGTTGTTTCATTGTGAGAGAATAATTTGAAGAGGAGAGCCCAAGTCTTGGAATCCTCATCTTCCCCCTTGAAAAACGTGAAGAACGCACCATCGCCGACTAAGAATTCTGGCCTCTGACGAAGGGCGACGAAGAACGCCGAACCCTCAGAGATCGACGACACAATGCCGTGCACCGCGATGCTGATGATTCTCTTCTCCGTGATGCCTTTTTCAGTGACGCCTTCTTCCGCAACGTTCTTTCCCACGACGAACCTTCGTTCAACAACACTTGAGGTAGGTGGTTTGGTTTAATTTAATTTATGTGGATTATGTCCTTGGCATATAATTAAATTGATGGAAGTCATTTGAACCACTAATGCGGTGGGTGCAGACCAACAAACAAGTTTGAACCCACCATTTCTCTGTTCTTGATGCGCGGAATGTTGGGCGACGATGAAATGGGACTGTTGAGGTGATTCAAAGACTCCGCAAATTATTTAATTGACGGTGGATTGATGGGCGTTGACGGAACGGGCCGCAGAGGCGGTTTGATGATTCCGTAGTAAAGTGTGCGACCCGAGACGAACGCTGGTGCAGACGAAATTGAAAACGGACCACCGAATCAACTCCAGTGGCCCACGGACTACACTGGCAATGTGGGTCGCCGGCGCGGCGTCCCGGCGCGCCGCCAGGAGGGACCGTCGCGGCGGAAGCCACGGCGGCAAACGTCCGGTCCCGCGGCTATGTGGGACCGAGGGGCGGACGCGGCGCTGGGCCACGTCCGCTGGCGTGGAGCGGCCCCCACGCGGGGGGTCGCTAAGTCAATCAAGGGGGCAGCCGCCCCCTTTGCGCGGCCGCTCGGCCAGCACTGAGCCGACCCCGCTCGGCCAGCGTTGAGCTGCCATGGGCCAGACCGGCCACACAGGGCCAGGCTGCCCAGGTCGGGTCGGGCCACACCCTATTGGGCAGGACCCGGACCTGGTTTGGGTTGACCCAGTTGGGGCCAACCCAGGGGGGTCGGGCCGGGTCGGACCGAGCCCAAACCCCCCATTTTTCAGACCACTTCCGGTCTTTTGCCCATATATTAGGCTATGGACCTCCGATCGATGCACCGTTAGTTATGATGTGATCCTTGGATCGAGATAGTCGTTTCTGTATATTACACTCAATGTTTTGGAGAACTTTGGGTATGTCCGTGTTCGTTCGAACATGAAACCAACCGGGCCCTCGGAGCGGAAACCCATATAACTTGATCTCCGGACGTCCGATTGACATTCCGTCAACTTTGTTGGATTCCTCTTAGTGAGAAGGACCCTTCAGCTTACTCCGCTCAAGTTTTGGACGTAGTTGTAGTGCGGTTGGGTAGGTTTTGACTTAAAAGCCAACCGGGCCCCTGGAACGAAAAAGCCAATGACTCTTAGACCGAGCGTCCGATTGACGCGCCGTCTGTCACGTTGAGTTCCTCTTGTCGAGAGGGAACTTTGGGATACATCAACACCGGACTATGTGCCAGTTGATGTATCGCCCCCTTGGCTCGTGGAGCGGACCCTCCCGGAAACAAGCATGCTGTGTGCGGGAACCCTAGAGCTGGTTGTGACTGTGATGACCGTACTGAAATCCTATGTGGGTTCGACGGAGATGAAGACTGCACTGAAATCCTATGTGGGTTCGGCAGCGATGAAGACCGTACTGAAATCCTATGTGGGTTCGACGGAGATGAAGACTGCACTGAAATACTATGTGGGTTCGGCAGTGATGAAGACCGTACTGAAATCCTATGTGGGTTCGACGGAGATGAAAACATCACTGAAATCCTTTGTGGGTTCGGCAGCGATGAATACCGTACTGAAATCCTATGTGGGTTCGACGAGAGTTACTACTGTTCTTGCATCCTATGTGGGTCGGGCAGTGTCTGACTCTGTTCTTGCTATCCTATGTGGGTCTGGCAGAGTAGCTGGTTTAGTATCCTACATGGGTCCCAGCTTAGATGAATCAGTGGCTATATCTGATCATCTCTATCACCGAAGAGGTATACCTGTGTGAGCTGAGTCTTGAATTTCAATCATTATCTTCGATATGATTGACTTGCTTTCTTATGTGGATTGTGTTATGCTTTCTTGTGCGGATTGGGTTGTAAAATCCTATATGGATGTGATCGAACTTGGGCTCGGGCGTTGGAGCCGAATGGGAATTGATGACTTAGGTATATGTATGGGCATATACCTAATTAGTGTTGGTTGTTACTTTATGATTGTATCTCTCTTTCGTGGATTATCCTTTATGGATTCTGGGAGACCTTAGGGGGTCTTGGGGTCCCTACAGAGTAGCTTATACACACCCCTGCATGGGCTATGCCTCCACTACCTTGTGTTGGATGCAGAGGATGGACAGCGCTGATCGTGGTTGAGGCTTGTAGAGCAAGTCGATACCTGGAGGTGGACCACTGGGCGGAACATACACGGAGCGGACGGCTGGACCCGATGGGTTGAGGAGGCTATCTGTACCCACCCTTTAGGTGGGACTTCCAGTGGGCGGCTCGACGTTGATGCTTTACTTTAAGTTGATGTACTTTCTTTCCAGTTTTACTTTACTTTCAGTTTGGGTTTGTATTCTGGCCCACTTACTTTTCCGCACTACTATTGTACCCAGTTTTACTTAGTGTTTACTTCTTCTTGCTTACTATGTGGTGTTTGTTTACTTTATAAAGGCAATGCCTTCCCCTTTTTGTCGGGATTTACACATTGGTGCTAGTCGCCAGCCCCTAGCCTATGGGAGGCGGGCTTGGGGTTGTCACGGCATGGGTCCCGAGGACAGGTCGTGACAAATTGATATCAGAGGAGTTCGGTTCTACCACAGAACTCAGGAATCTGATCTTTCTTCTATGTGAAGCAATAGTGTTAAGGTTATTGAGTGTGGTTATCAGTCCAGGGAGTCCGTTGTTGGTGCGGCGGCTGACGTATCCGTACACCAGGACCCTGACTTCTGATTTCCGACTCAATGCACAAAAACATTGATTGCATGTGTGTTTCAAAGTTTTCTTTGTGATTCTTTGTGTCAGCTCACAGGTTATATTGTTTGACCATGGCACACCAGTTTCTTTTCAGGATGACCCCATGATGGCAACCAGCTACGGTTCCGAGCGTTGTGCGAGACGACAGCCCACCGAGCGACAAGGCCTCGGTGCAGGGCCCTTTGACAGCAGAGGAACCAGCGGTACCTCTACCCATCGAGCCACCGATGCTACCAGCCCCAGCCGCTGGCAGTGCATGTCGCATTAGTGCACTGCACGAGTTTCAGCGTGAGAGACCGCCTAGGTTCCGTCAGGAGACGGACCCTCAGGCAGCTGAGGATTGGCTGCAGGCAGTTGTGCGAGTTTTCAGGTTAGTGGGGACACCAGCTGACCTCATGGTGATCCTCATGGCGAGCCTCATGCATGAGGCAACAAGAATATGGTGGAGCTTAATGCTCTAGGTGCACGACGAGGCATCTCTCCTCTAGATGGACTTTGAGGGCCTCTTCCGCTTGGAGTTCATCCCAGCCACCCTCTGTGCGGTGCGCATCCAGAAGCTTCTACAGCTGCGGCAGGGCAGCATGACGGTCGCCTAGTACTCAGCGAGATTTACCGAACTCTCGCGCTATTCGATGGACATGGTACGGGACACATTCTTCCAGGCCCAGACCTTCGAGCAGAGACTGAGGCATGAGATCAGGGAATCGATGATCTCCCTTAGCATTCCAACACCGGCAGGAGTACTAGAGCGAGCTCTTCTCATAGAGATATTTCTTGCCGAGCCTATGGCAGTAGCGAGACCTACCGCAGGGCGGCACGTAGCAGAGTCATCTACAGCTGGAAGTCTATGGATGTCACATGGGTTCAGGCGGACCGGACCATCAGGCAGACGACCACAGGATACTGGCTCAGAGGTGCAGGGCACAGGGCACAGAGCCAGCATTCTGAGGAGCATACAGTGCTACGCATGCGGTGGGTAGGGCCACATGGCTCGTGACTGTCCGACCCGCCATGCAGAGAAGCAGTAGACGGTTGACGTGCCACCCAGGAAGAGGCATAGGCTCGACCATGGTGGTCCGCCGAGAGCAGGCGGACGAGGCAGGGGAGATGGTCGAGTAGTAGGTGGTGGCCGACGCTTTGAGGCTTTACCACCACCACCACTAGGAGTTCCACCCCGACCATAGGGAGCTGGCGGGCAGAGACAGGCTCAGCTTTTGGCAGCAGAGGCCTACGACCACGGCGCGCCAGAGATGATTCGAGGTATGACCTGTGTCTACTCCACCCTTGCTGCAATTCTTATAGACATAGGAGTGAGTCGTTCCTTTATTGTGTTTGCCCTTGTTCAGAGATCGGAGATTCCGACGGAGCCGTTGGCTTGATCCTTACGGCTATAGACTCCAACAGGAGCAGACTCGACGATTACGTACTGGTGCTGGCAGTGTGAGATTACTCTAGGAGGCGAGGGCTTCGGCTGGGATCTTCTTGTAGCGGCGTCGATGCCTTACGACGTCATCAGGGGCATGGATTGGTTATCTACAGTCCATGCTCAGATTGACTGTATTAGGCTCATGGTGCAGTGTGTACGCACTGATGGGAGCAGGTTTACCTTCACCGGTGAGAAGGGAGCCTTTGCAGCACAAGATGGCCTCTCACAGAGGAGAGGACAGCTCATCACTCATCAGTTGGCTAGCCTCATCCTAGGAGCAGTTGACGTGCAGACACCAAGTTTTCCAATAGTGGTGGATCAGTATGCAGACGTTTTCCCTGACGATGTTCCAGGACTACCTCCTCTCAAAGAGGTAGACTTTTATATTGACCTGTACTCTGGGATAGCCCCGATATCCACTCCATCATATCGGATGGCCCCCGCTGAGCTTCGAGAGCTACGGGTACAGTTGGAGGACTTGCAGGGCAAGGGATTCATCTGACCAAGTGTTTCACCCTGGTCTTCCCCGATATTGTTTGCCAAGAAGGCGGACGGGAGCTTGCGACTATGTGTCGACTATCGTCGCCTGAACCAAGTGACCGTGAGGAAATTGTATCCACTATCGAGGATTGATGACCTCTTCGATTAGCTCAAGGGAGTGTGGTGGTTCTCAAAGATAGACCGTAGATCAGGCTATCATCAGCTCAGAGTTCAAGACGAGGACGTGCAGAAGATGGCCTTCAGATGTCGATATAGCCACTATGAGTTCTTGGTTATGCCTTTCGGCATAACCAACGCTCCTACTGTGTTCATGAGTCTCATGAACAGGATCTTTCAGCCATACCTCGATCGATTTGTTGTGGTCTTCATCGACAACATATTGATATACTCGACCACTGAGGAGGAGCACACCTACCACTTGCGGGTTGTACTAGACACACTCTGAGAGCACCAGATTTATGGAAAGCTCTCTAAGTGTCAGTTCTTGTTACATGAGGTCCACTTCTTGGGACACGTCATCTCTAAGGCGGGAGTTGCGGTGGATCCTGTGAAGATCTAGGCAGTGCTAGCTTGGGATCCACCCAGGAGCGTGAAGGAGGTGCGGAGTTTCTTGTGGCTAGCTGGGTACTACCGGAGATTTGTGCCAGACTTTTCTAGAGTTGAGGCACCACTCTCAGCTTTGAAGAAGAAGGGGAAACCCTTAGTGTGGTCAGACAGATGTCGGCAGAGCTTCCAGAATTTGAGACAGAGATTGACCAGCGTGCCTATCTTGAGGATACTAGAAGAGGGAGTAGGATACGTAGTCTACTGCAATGCATCAGGGACCGGACTCGGGTGTGTCCTGATGTAAGAGAAAGTCGTGATCGCCTATGGATCAAGTCAGTTGAGGCAGCATGAGCAGAACTATGCTACCCATGACCTGGAGTTAGCAGTAGTGGTCTTCGCTCTGAAGATGTAGTGACACTATCTGATGGGTGAGCGCTTTACAGTCTACTCTGACCACCAGAGTCTCAGGTACATATTCTCGCAAAAGGACCTGAATCTGAGACAGCAGCGATGGCTTGAGTTCCTCTAGGACTATGACTTTGAGATTGCCTATAATCCTGGGAAGGGGAACGTAGTAGCTGATGCTCTCAGCAGGAGGACGGGCATCCAGCTACTCAGGGAGGCGACGGAGCAGCTAGCAGCTTTTCTGATATCCTTTGTCGATAAAGATGGAGTAGCCTTTCTTCAGTCACTCATAGTCACTCCTCCACTATTGCAGCGGGTCAGAGAGGCACAACGTGGGGATGCTGACTGTGAGACATGGCATGCGCAGATATCCTCAGGACAAGCACCTGATGGATTCTCTATAGGAGGAATGCACGGTGTCCTTTTCAGAGGACGTACCATGGTACCAGCTGCTTTGTAGGAGGAGGTGCTGAGAGAGTTTCACACTTCCCCTTTAGCGGTATATCCTGGAGTGGAAAAGATTTACCAGGATCTCAGACGACAGCACTGGTGGCCGGGTATGAAGAAGACTGTGGTAGAGTTCTTTTCTCGCGGCCTCACCTGCTAGCAGGTGAAGGCAGAGCACCAGGTACCAGTAGGCTTGGTACAGCCCTTAAAGGTCCCAGAGTGGAAGTGGGATGGGATATATATAGATTTCATGACTGGACATCCATGCACTTCCAGAGGTCACGACTCCATTTGGGTGATTGTCGACCTACTCACCAAGTCGGCCCACTTCTTACCCACCAGAGAGTAGGGATCAGTAAAGAGATTGGGATGTCTCTACGTTCATGAGATTGTACCGCTTCATGGTGTGCCATCATCTATCATCTCTGATCGAGATGCTCGCTTTACTTCTTGGATTTGGAAGGGGTTTGTAGGAGGCATTCAGAATGCAGCTACGTCTGAGCACCGCCTTTCACCCTCAGACGGATGGTTAGATGGAGAGGACCATTCGGACTCTCGAGGACATTCTCTGTGCATGTGTCCTCGACTTTGGTCGCAGTTGGGAGGACCATCTACCCTTGGTGGAGTTTGTGTACAACAACAGCTACCACTCCACTATCGGGATGGAACCATATGAGTCATTGTATGGCCGACCTTTCAGATCACCTCTGTGCTGGACAGACCCTAGGGAGTCATCACTTGTGGGAACAAAGATGGTCCAAGCCATGACAGAGAAGGTCCAGGTCATCCAGGAGCGGATGAGGATAGCTCAGAGCCAGAAGAAGTCTTATGCTGATAGGAGGCGGAGGCCACTGGAGTTTGAGGACGGCGACCACGTCTTCTTGCGGGTCTCACCTCGACGTGGATTACGGAGATTTGGCCGAGGTGGAAAGTTATCTCTGTGCATCATCGGACCATTATAGGTCCTCAGCAGGGTAGGCAAGAGGTGGCTTATCGCCTGGCTCTACCACCTCAGTTGCATCGGGTGCACGACGTCTTCCATGTATCTCAGTTGAGGAGATATGTGCATGACTCGATGCATATCATCGACCATGGGGAGCTAGACATTGACGATGGAGCGAATTTTGTAGAGGACCCAGTGGAGATCGAGGATCGAAAGGAGCGGGTCCAACGTGGATGGTCGATACCTCTAGTGTGCATCAGATTGCAGCATGGGAACCTCCAGAAGAGAACTTGGGAGCGGGAGGCTCAGATGCGTGCTCAGTACCCACATTTGTTCCCCTAGATTATGATGTATCTTTACGGGGACGTAAATCCTTGAGGTGGGAGTAATGTAAAGACCCGTAAAATTCAAGGAAATTTTTTTCTTAATTTTCTTTAGAATTTTACAAGAGCGCAGTTTCTGACGACACCTAATTCTGAGGCCTGGTGTGCCCGGAATCAATTTCCGAAATTTAGCTCGGGTACGTTCAATGAACGAATGAGCGGGTTTTCCTAACTTTTGAACTGGTTCTTGGAATCGAATTTCAGGGGCACCGATGGAATCACAGTGTCGGTAATTGCTTAAGAACCTTCTGGAATTTCATTTTCTCGGTTGAGGTTATTAATTAATTGGGTTAACTAAAGAATAAAAATAAAATCTTGTGGTACAATTTTATTTTTATTCTAAGTAGTGTTAACCTAGGAATGGGGGTTGGAGTGGGACCCACTGATATCCTAACTCCTAGGTAGGATATTAGTGAGGTGGGGGCCACATGATCCCCACCCCCTTTAATTCCCTTTTTACCTCCCATGTGCATTTAATTATGTAACTCACCCGCACCCCCTCTTAAATGCCAAGTCAACTCTCGCATTTAATTAATTATTAAACGCCTCATTAAATGGTCAACGCTCTATAATTAAATCGTGATCTGTTTTTGAATTTCAAAAATAGATGGCATGAGTAATAAAATAAGGCAACACCTTATTTTATTAGGTTCTTTCATTGTGCGGGAAGAATTTGAAGAGGAGAGCCCAAGTCTTGGAATTCTCATCTTCCTCCTTGAAGAACTAGAAGAACGCACCATCGCCGACGAAGAATGTCGGCCTCCGACGAAGGGCGATGAAGGACTCCAAACCCTCGGAGATCGACGATGCAACGCCGTGTACTACGACGCCAACTATTCTCTTCTCCGCGATGCCTTTTTCCGCGACGCCTTCTCCCGCAACGTTCTTTCCCGCGACGAAACTTCATTCAGCAATGCTTTAAGTAGGGGGTTTGGTTTAATTTAATTTATGTGGATTATATCCTTGGCATATAATTAAATTGTTGCAAGTTGTTTGAACCACTAACTCGGTCGGTGCGGACCAACGAACAAGTCTGAACCCACCGTTTCACTATTCTTGATGCGCGGAACGTTGGGCAGCGATGAAATTGGACCGTTGAGGCGATTCGAAGACTCCGCAAATTGTTCAATTGACGGAGTATCGATGGGCGATGACGAAACGGGCCGCAGAGGCGGTTTGATCATTCCGAAGTAAAGTGCGAGAACTGGGATGAACGCCGGCGCAGACATAATTGAAAACGGACCACCGGAGCAACTCCTGTGGCCCGCAGACTAAACTGGCAGCGCGGGTCACCGACGCGGTGGTGCCGGCGGCTGGAGGCGGTGGCGTCCCGGCGCGCCGTCAGGAGGGACCACCGCGACAGAAGCCGTGGCAGAAGGCGTCTGGTCACGCGGTCGTGTGGGACTGAGGGGGGGACGCGAAGCTGGGCCACGTTCGCTGGCAAGGAGCGGCCCACACTCGGGGGGTCGCGGCGTCAATCAGGGGGTAGCCGCCCCCTTTGCGCGGCCGCTCGGCCGGCGCCGAGCTGCCCTGGGCCGGCCAGGCCGAGTCGGGTCATGCCCTATTGTGCCGGACCCAGACCTCATTCTGGTCGACCCGGTTCGGGCTGACCTAGGGTGGTTGCGCCGGGTCGGACCGGGCCCAGACCCCCCATTTTTCATACCACTTCCGGTCTTTTGCCCATATCTTGGGCTACGGACCTCCGATCGATGCACCGTCAGTTACGATACGATACTTGGATCAAGATGGTCGTTTTGGTATATTACACTCAAAGGTTTGGAGAAATTTTGGTACCACCGGGTTAGTTTGAACACGAAACCAACCGGGGCCTCGGAGCGGAAACGCTTATAACTTGAGGTTCGGACGTCCGATTGACGTGTCGTCGACTTTGTTGGATTCTTATTGGTAAGAAGGACCTTTTGGCTTACTCCACTCGAGGTTTGGACGCATTTGGAGTGCGGTTGGGTTGGTTTGGACTTAAAAACCAACTGGGCCCCTGGAACGAAAAGGCCAATAACTCTCAGGTCAGGCGTCCGATTGACGCGCCGTCTGTCACGTTGAGTTCCTCTTGTCGAGACAGAACTTTGGGATACATCAAATCCGGACTATGTGTCAGTTGATGTATCGCCCCCTTGGTTCGTGGAGCAGACCCATCTCGAAAATGAGCATGTTGTGTACGGGAACCCTAGAGCTGGCTGCGACTGTGACGACCGTACTGAAATCCTATGTGGGTTCGACGGAGATGAAGACTGCACTGAAATCCTATGTGGGTTCGGCAGCGATGAAGACCATACTGAAATCATATGTGGGTTAGACGTAGATGAAGACTACACTAAAATCCTATGTGGGTTCGGCAGCGATGAAGACCGTACTGAAATCCTATGTGGGTTCGACGGAGATGAAGACTGCACTGAAATCCTATGTGGGTTCGGCGGCGATGAAGACTGTACTAAAATCCTATGTGGGTTTGATGGAAGTGACTAATGTTCTTGCATCCTGTGTGGGTCTGGCAGTGTCTAACTCTATTCTTTCTATCCTATGTGGGTCTGGCAGAGTAGCTGGTTTAGTATCCTATGTGGGTCCCATCTTAAATGAATCAGTGGCTATATCTGATCATCTCTATCACCGAAGAGGTATACCTGTGTCAGCTGAGTCTTGACTTTCAATCATTATCTTCGATATAATTGACTTGCTTTCCTATGTGGATTGTGTTGTGCTTTCCTGTGTGGATTGCGTTGTACAATCATGTGTGGACATGATCGAACATGGGCTCGGGCGTTGGAGTCGAACTGGACTTGATGACTTAGGTATATGTATGGGCATATACCTAAGTAGTTTTGGTTGTCACTTTGTGATTGTATCTCTCTTTTGTGGATTATCCTTTTTGGATTCTGGGAGACCTCCGGGGGTCTCGGGGTCCCTACTGAGTAGCATATACTCACCCCTGTACGGGCTATGCACGCACTACGTTGTGTTGGATGCAGACGACGGATAGCGCTGATCGAGGTTGAGGCTTGTGTAGCAAGTCGATACATGGAGGTGGACCACTGGGTGGAACGTACACGGAGCGGACGGCTGGACCTGAGGGGATGAGGAGGCTATCTATACCCACCCTTCAGGTGGTACTTCCAGTGGACGGCTCGACGTTGCGGCATTACTTTCAGTTGTTGTACTTTCTTTCCAGTTGTACTTTACTTTCAGTTTGGGTTTGTATTCTGGCCCACTTACTTTTTCGCACTACTATTGTACACAGTTTTACTTAGTTTTTACTTCTTCTTGCTTACTTTGTGGTGTTTGTTTACTTTATAAAGGCAATGCCTTCCCATTTTTGTCAGGATTTATGCCTTGGTGCTAGTCAGCAGCCCCTAGCCTATGGGAGGCGGGCTTGGGGTAGTCACGGCACGGGTCCCGAGGATGGGTCGTGACATCTTGAAATAATAAGGTCTAACTATAAGGCATGACAATATCATCAATGATTCTAATATAGAAAAAAAAACTAAAAAAGGCTGATCACTAAAGAATAACACATATCATGTAATAATAGCATGGGATCATAAATCAATAATCACGATCCACGGTGACATAATATAAGAATGTAAGACGTGATTAGGTGAAAACACATAATATATTCCTTGATAATCTCCTAATATGATCCCCACATAGTGAAAAAACATATATTTTAAAATTGTGGATTTAGATAGCCTCAAGTTTCCCAAACAAGGAATCTCATGATATATAAACTATACCGAATGAATGAGAGTGATATTCAATTCCAATACCGTAAGTTACATAGTTATTATCCATTATTATGTGTATCATATGAAAATAATAAAACATATATTATGAAAATATTATCACTAACTAAATGAATTAAACAAGAATACAAAAACAATTATTACGGTAGCATAAAATAAATCGTCAAAAATTATATTTCATGACACCAACATTCAGCCACCCAAAAGAAACAAATCACAAAAAAATATTGGGGGTAATAATTCATTAAGATGAAGGATAGTATTTATAGTTTTTATTTTTTCTATATTAAGATATTATGTGTTAATGAAAAATCCTAGAAAAATTTTCTTAATGTTTTGGTAACATTATCATGAAAATTAAAATATAAATAAATTATAACATCACATTAAAATTTTCACATAAAACATTTTAAATAATTATTTTGACAACAAAATTTACCAATAATAGAGCTTTTAAAATAAATAAATTTAAATTAGAATAAACATAGATTTAAATATATATAATGTACTTGAAGTTGAATTGTAATGGAATGGACCTCTCTGGTTTATTCCCTTGCTGAAATATGGTGGTTGAGGTGTTCTAGGAGGTTAAGGAGACTCATCCCCAACACTTTACCAAATTTCGAGTTCTGTGAAGAGTGTTTCTAGTTTTATGAACAATGTTAGAGTGTCACATAAACGGTGAGTTTACAGTTTCATGGTGTCATAAAAACGGAAGATCTATAGTGTCAGAGAAGATCTACAGTTCTGTGATGTCACAAAAACGGTGAGTCTACAATGTCATGGTGTCATAGAAATCGAAGATCTACAGTGTCATGGAAGATCCGCAGTGTCATAATGTCACATAAATGGTGAGTATACAGTGTCATGGTGTCATGGAAATGGTGAGTCTATTGTGTCACGGTGTCACTGAAATGGTGAGTCTACAGTGTTATAGTGTTATATAATTTTTGAGTCTATAGTGTCATGGTGTCACAGAAGTGGTGACTCTATAGTGTTTCAAGACCGATGAGTCAACAGTGTTTCCAGAACTGTTTCATATTTCCTTTGGCAAATTTCCAGATTTTTCCAGTTTCACCAATTTAACATTTTCTTTGACGTAAAACGCATTCAAGTCCTTTTTTAAGGGATTTAAGGATAATTAAAAGCCCATAACTCCTATATTAATTTTTCTAAGCCTCGTGATTCCTTTACTAGATCAAACCGTGTGGTTTAATGCGATCCACTTTTACTAGAAATTATAGTGTATCTTAAACCGTTTCTCTGTTAAATCTTCTAAATGGATGAGATATCTTCCTCCATTTTTCATCCTCCTTGTTCTCTAGGGGGAGACACTCGAACCTTTCCTTCCTTCCCGCAAGAGTTGTGTGATCAAAATTTCCTCCTTTGATTGGTTCCCCTTGCATTTCTTCTGGCTGCAAGTGAACCCTTTATTTTTTGTGCATCCAAGCAGTATCGATCAATCTTCGATATAAGGTACGATCTACCATAATTATTTTGGGTTCATCACATTATGTTTCTCCTTTCAATTTTAGGGAATTCTATCTCCATGTTCCTCATGGAATTTTCTTGGGTGTTGACCAGTGGGGTGTTGTCGCTGTATCATTTGGTAGATACAATTGTCAAGGGGGGAGGATATCATAACCCATTGTGTAGCTCGTTCTCGTATAAAGAACTTCAAGAACCGTTTGAGGTAGGGATTTATTGCTTTTATATTCTTTTACATGCAGTTGTAGAGTTACTATGTTTTAGACAACTAGATCATAGTGTAATTGAAATATTAAATATTGGAACTGCATAAATAAATTGATATTGATCGTAAGTTATTGCCTTTTTTTCTAGATAGTGTGATATCTATACTTTCCTTATTGAGATTTTCATTTATGATGGAAATTGGTAAAGAACGTAAAGCTATAATTAATTTATAATTGTTTGGATAAATATAAACAGGCACATAAAGGAATCATGTTTTTGTTATTGTAATTTGGTGTTAATCAAATTGATGTTTTAAGCATGTTTAATCAATTTTTTTGATAGCTTAGTTAGATTTTTGTTTAGGTTACCCATAGTTGGAACCTAAAAATAATAAATCGGTCCATCCCAGATGGATTATATAACTGGATGTTTGATAAAAAGATAATGCCTCGTAGGGTTCTAAGTTACCCACTTGTTTGTAAAGGCTAAGAGCCTTGGGCTTTGATATGTGAGAGCTCATTATATATGAAGGCAGAATGCCTTGTTTAAAGGGCCAAGATCCCAGTTGATATAATGTTGTTTTCCTGCTACTTGTGTTATGATGTGAGTTTAGATGGTTGTTGTGATATGTGGGGGATGGAGGGCCCATTGGGTATGGTAGTAGTTGATCCCTAGATTGGCGAGATGCACTGGTTTATGCATACGGGTGTCGGGGAGGTCACCAGAGATGATGGAACAGTTTGGATGTGAATGTTTGGATGCTTGCTGTTTCATGTTGGTAGTTTATCTTCTTAACTTTCCCCGCTGCTCAAGTTAGTTGGTTTGCTTACCCTCCTTCCAAATTGGGTGAAGATGCACGGGGTATTCCACATGCTTCATGTGATTTGATTCTTGAGGGAGGATGGGTCTACACTCTTGTTATAGGCAAAACAGACTCGATGGGTAGTTCATCTACTCACCGTGTTGAGCCCCCTTATGTTTTGTATCTTAGAATGTTTTCCATGAATGCCTAGGAAAATGGGAAAGTAATAATGTTGTTAATAAATGATTAAATAAATGATGTTAACCCATGGGGTTGGAGATTTCATGGATTCAATGTTGAGGTTGGACTTTAAAGGAACAATGAACTTTGGGTGTGATGCAAATGAAATATAATGTGGAAATTATTAATGGTTAATTAATGTTTAAAGAATTAATTAACATAAAGTGAAAATGATAAAAAAAAAGGGAATGAGGTAATGTATTAAATATATTTAAATGATTGTGTGCTTATAGGATACCTAGTCTTAGAAGTAACAGTCAAAAGTCTGAGAGACATTAGCCGTAGTTGAGTCTAAGACTAGGTTATGACCACAGTGTGGTTTTGAGATATAGTATATTCTATACTTTTTGTGTTTCTGTACACTACTCCACCCCGTCAATTAGGGAAACTAACACCCTGTGGATCAACATTATGGTTTGAGGATGGATAGATGACTACCCCATTTGGCCCCGCTCTCTTCTCTTGGAAGTTACTTGTGCTATTAGGCATAGTGGTTAGTTTTACCCATATATGTGTGTAGAGGGATGTAATATATTTTGATTATCCACACACATATATTCTAGATATAGATTCCTATTGACTACTATAGGTTTAACATGTATAGGTTGTGATGGATTGAGGATCCTTACTCGGTGTATGGGTTGTAATGGCTTGAGGTATAATACATGACCTATGATATATGTAATGTGAGATGTGGTGGCTCCTAGAAACTACCTGGTTACTTTTATTACGTGGATGTGATGTTTTTTTACATGAGGTGCATGTTGTGGTGCTTTTCCCAGGTGTCTGTGGGAATTCCTTTTTGGAGTGAGATGCTTAGGACGTGTGACGTTGGGGAAAAGAGGCAAAAAAGTGGGGATGTAGTAGCGGGGTACCCTTGATATTTTTTTATTATATTATATACTCTTGTATGTGTTATATGGTGAGATTATACAAGGTGAGGTTGGGAACTTAGTATACATGTTTAGGTGATTAATTAGTTCACTTGTTGTTCATTGTGCTTCTAGCATGCTTTCTTTACTTTTGCACGAGAGGCTCCGGGGAGGATCCTACTGAGTATACTGTTATACTCAACCTATGTATATATAAACTATTTTTCAAGTCACTTGGATATGGTTTGAGATCAATCTAGTTTCTACTAGCTTGGGGTTATGGGAGCTCTTCAGGCTTGTGGTTGCTACAGTTTGTTACTTTCTTTTGGGTATTTGCAGTTTTCCCCTTTCAGTTGTCATAGTTTTTCATTACATTACATATGTGTACTTGGGATTTCTTTTATATTGTTGTCTGAGTTGGAGTTGGTTGGTATCTATCTTATCTCTCTCTTTCGCATGTGTTCTCTTAGAAAGTAATGACTCCCATTTGAGTGTTTACTATACCCTCGGTGCTAGTCACCAACCCGGGGCCAACTGGAGGCAGGACTCAGGGAGTCATTATCTCCCATATCACATTGCCAGCCCAAGAGGGGTAATCCTTGGGGGGAGGGGGTCATGACATAGTGGTATCAAAGGATCTGGTTGAGGGATATGATGGAGTTCGGTGTTAGGCACAGGTGAGGTTGCATGGGTTGTTAGGTCAATAGTGTCAGTTAAGTTTAGCAAGTGTTGTAAACACTAGAGACAGGCTAAGACATAGCTGTTTAGGTCCCACTATAATCTGATGCACGAACCTTTAAGTTTAAAATGGCTACTAAATGAGGTGATACTAGTTGTAGGGTAGAGACCCAGGAAAGGATCATGCAGCATTACTCTTTGTGTCTATGTTGGAATGGGTTGACCTTGAAATATGTTAACCTAAAAGGAATAAAAGAAAATAATTAATTAATTAATGTTGAGTCTTCCATATTCCAGGTTTAGGATCACTAACTTTTTTTATTATGAAGTTATGGCTCTGGGTCGACGTCCTTGTCAGGATTTCATAGAAAATGTCCAGTGGGCTTTATTAGGAGATTTTCGCAGGGTATAGGTTGATGACGATGACACTTGGAGGAGGAAACTCTGAGAGTTTCAGCACTAGAGTCTTCAGAAGTATGGGGGATCCGTTTCAGATGCAGTCACAAAATACTGTTTTGGAGGAGTTCAATAAAGGCTTTAGTTCGATATGTGCTCAGAAGGATCACTAGGTGTCTTTGGTTGTGATGATATTGTGTGAAGCAGTGAGGTAGTGATGGTTCTTGTTCCTAGGGGATCACGAGGAGTAGACGATCTCATGGGAGGAGTGCCGAAACAAGTTTAGAGTCATGTTTCTTTCTTCTACCACAAAGGCATCTAGTCTCCATGAGCTTCTTATCCTTTGATTGGGGATCTCCAATGTGTGAGAGTTTGGAATCCATTTTAGGAACCTTTTACGATATTATTCGGACCTGTTTCCAAGTGAGGTGGCCAAGGCAAGGCATTTCTATGGGGCTTTGAATCCATAAATCTAGCGCCAGGTCACCCCATTTATGCTAAAGACATATATTGAGGTGATGGTGAGGGCCTATTTCTTCGAGAGCACATTGGCTAGAACTGAATCGTCATAGGAGGTGAGTCTTAATGATTCCTCTTGAAGCAGAGCTGTGGTCTGGGGTTTCTGGTTTTCAGGGCAGAAGAGTTTATGTTCTGTCGGGGGTATGTCCCATCCCACAGCATCTCGTTTCTCCAGGGGCAGCAACTCTCAGGCCTATGCTAATGGATTAAGCGCTTGTTTTTTCTATGGAGGGCAAGGTCATCAGCAGCGAGAGTTCTCGACTTATCAGAGTATCCATCGTTCACTAGGTGTTCCTGCCCAGGTTCCTCCGTTGAGGCAGTTCCAGCTAAGGTAGCAGCAGCAGGATGGACCAGTTTTTGATCAGTAGAGGGTGGATGGGGCAGGTAGAGGGCAACCCTGTGATGCTCCACATCCCTAGATATCAGATCTCTGTCATGGTGGTGGTTGTCATCAGGGTCATAGAGGTCATGGAGGAGGATGTGGTAAGCTTCATGCTCTAGCATTTTGAGCTCTAGACGATCTAGACGTCATAAGAGGTACCCTTTTCTTTTTTTTAACCTTGGTGTATGCCTTGTCTGATTCAGGAGAGACACACTTCTTTATATCACCTACCCTTCTCCATGTTTTGGGACTTGATGTATGGATATTTTCAGTGACCTTGGCTTTGACTATGCCAGTTGGAGGTCTAGATGACTGGTTTGAAGTATATAGAGACTGTGAGCTAGTGTTGGGGTAGCACCTCTCTTGGGGAGATTTCATATGTTTATGGATACAACCATATGATTTCATCCTCGGCATGGATTGATTGTATTAGGTGTAGGATTTCGTGGATTTCTTCTGGAGGCAGGTAGTGTTCTTTAATGGGGATGGACAGCCAGTCATGTTTTTGGGTGAGTAATACCTTCAGATGGGTCAGATTTCTGTTCTATCCTTATCATCCTTGATGGCTGAGCTGATGTTGAGTTATTCAAGGATTTAGATGTTTGAATTTCCAATTATCGTAGAAGAGTACCCTGATTTCTTTCCAAAAGAGGTTGTAGAATTACCCCCTCGATGAGAGATTGAATTTGGGATCGAGCTACAACCTGGAGCATCTCTTATATCTATGTGTCCATATGGGATGGCCCCATCTGAGTTACAAGAGCTACATATACAGCTTGATGGTCTTTTACACTATGGTTTTTTTCAGCCGAGTGTGTCACCATGGGGTGTACCGGTTTTTTTATGAAGAATGTTGATAGAGTTTTGTTGTTGTGTATCGATTATCATCGCATAAACAAAGTGACAGTGAATAATCACTATTATATTCTGTGAATTGATGATTTATTTGATCAACTGAATGGTGAAAATTGGTTCCCAATTATTGACTTGTCATCAAGATATCATTAGATGTGTGTGAAGGAGGAGGTTATCCCAAAGAAAACTTTTCATTGTCGTCATGGGCATTGCGAGTTTATAGTAATGTCGTTCAGTGTGACAAATGCTCCAGTTGTGTTCATGGGATTCATGAACATTGTGTTCTATGAGTTCCTAGATAAGTTCGTGGTGGTTTTAATTGATGACATACTTGTGTACTCAATGTATGAGGAGGAGCATGTGGAGCTTCTACACATTGTTTTGGGAGTTCTTCGTCAACAATAGTAGTTTGGGAAGTTGTTGAAGTGTGAGTTTTGGGCTCGAGAAGTCTATGGAAGAGGTGATAAGTTTACTTGTTCTCACTGGATGTTACACGAGGTTTCAAAGCCTATTTATCTCAGGATGTGACTCATCTAACAGCATTGACCAAGAAGGATCAGGCATTCATGTGGACTGATCAGTGTCAGGCAGCTTTAGAGTATCTGAATGAGAAGTTGGTAAGTTCTCTAGTTTTTTTTCTTCTAGTAATGGGAGTTTATTTTGATGTTTTCTCCAATGCTTCACATCTGGGGTTAGGCTATGTTTTGATGTAGTAGATATCGGTCATTTCTTATGGGTCTTGGAAGTTGCTTCTCCATGAACATAACTATTCCACCCATGATCTTGAGTTTGCGGTAGTTGTGTTTTCTCTGAAGTTATGGAGACATTATCTCATTGGAGAGCACTTTGTGGTTTTCACCAATCATAAGAACCTGAGTTATGTTTTCACCCATTGTGACTTAAACATGCGACAACATTTGTGGATGAAGTTCTTACAGGAATACGACATCAAAATGTTGTATACACCTAGGAAGGGGAATGTTTTAGTTGACGCACTGAGCCGAAAGTCACATAGTGATGCAGTGTATGAATCCGGTGATTCCTAGAGAGTAATGGAAGAAAATTCTGCATTACATCTCGATATGGGAGAATCTGGGGTAGAGGTTTCCTTTTTTTGATGATGGTGCAGTCATCTCTAGTGCAGTATTTGGATGAGTCCCAGTTGGTGGATCTAGAGGTGAAGGAATGGAGAGACCGAGTTGTTTGTGGTGAGGCCCCTAATGGTTGGTCTGAGGATGAACAACATAGGGTGTTGTATCATGGAATATTTTTTGTTCCTTTAGTGATGTGTGATACAGTTATAAAAGAGTTTCATAGTTTTCCATTAGTGGTGCATCCTGGAGTGAAAAATATGTACCAAGTCTTGAGGAGTTAGTTTTGGTGACCTGGGCTGAAGCATGTAGTTGCGTAGTTTGTGTCTCAATGTTGGGTTTTCGATAAGGTTATGGCTAAGCACCATGCTCTGGATGGATTGCTCCGGACATTAGATATTCCTCAGTGTAAGTGGGAGGAAATCTCAATGGACATTGTTACTTGGTTTTCTCAAGCTAAGGGAGGACATGACGCTATTTGGGTGGTAATGGATCGTTTAACAAAATCATCCCACATCATAGAAATCAAGGAGTCAAGATCAATGAAATTTTTTTCAAGGAGGTATCTAGATAAGGTGGTGAGTGTTCAAGGATTCCCAAGGATGATCATTTCTGATCTAGATCCTCGTTTTACCTATAGGGTGTTGAGAGGACTCCATTATTCTTTCGGTTCTCAGTTATGCCTTAACACTACTTTTCATCCACAGACGAACGGTCATATAGAGTGTACTATCCAGACTCTAGAAGACATGTTACGCTCATGTTTACTAGATTTTGGAGGTTCATGGATGAGGAACTTACATTTGGTGGAGTTCTCTTACTATAATAGTTTTCACTCAACTATTGATATGGTTCTTTTTGAAGCCTTATATGGCTGACCTTTTTGTTCTCCATTGTGCTGGACTGGGGTCGGAGAGTCAACGATTATCATACCAGAACTTTTGCAGAGTATGACATAGATGGTTCAGGTGATTCACGAGAGGATTAAGATAACATAGGATCGTCAGAAATCATATGTTTATCAATGGAGTAGACCTTTGGAGTTTGATGTTGAGAATCATGTGTTTCTAAAGGTGACTCCCCATTATGGGCAGTGAAGGTTTGGTTGTGTGAGTAAGATTTCCCCCCAGTTTGTTGGGACTTTCGAGGTGTTGGCTCTTGATGGAGTCCTGGAGTATCGAGTAGCACCTACCTCAGTGATGAGATGGATACATGATGTTTTTCATTTTTCACAACACCATCGTTATCTTCATGATAATTCTCATGTCATCTATTGGGGAGAGATTGATGTTGATGATGATGCGACCTTCGAGGAGAGACCTGTGGAGATCCAAGACTGCATGGATAAGGTGTTACACAGTCATTCTATCCCCTTGGTTCGTGTCTTGTGGCAACACAATGTTATGGAGGAGAGTACCTGGGACCACAATTCATAGATAGGTTCTTACTACCGAGAGTTGTTTGATGTTTAACTCTTTTCATGTAATGATGTTCGCTTTGTGGTTATAGACCTTTTGTTTTTATATGATGGATTTATTTTTTTGCTAATTATGGCATGATCTCTTTTGAGAGGTATCTCAATGAGTGGTTGTTCAGACCCTTTTTATGATTCCATTTGGGTTGGTTTTTGATTCTCGAGGACAATAATGTTGTGAGAGGTATCTGATGTAATGGCCCAGACCTCTCTGGTCTATTCCCTTGATGAAATATTATGGTTGAGGTGTTCTAGGAGGTCAAGGAGAATCATCCCCAACACTTTACCAAATTTCTAGTTTTGTGAACAGTGTTTATTGTTTTATGAACATTGTCATGGTATCACAAAAACAGTGACTCTATAGTGTCACGATGTCACAGAAACAGAAGATCTACAGTGTCACAGAAGATCTACATTGTCACAGTGTCATAGAAACAGGGAGTATACGGTGTCATGCTTTCATATAAATGGAGGATATAAAATGTCACAGAAGATCAACAGTTTCACGGTGTCATAGAAACGGTTAGTCTATAATGCCATGATGTCACAGAAATAGAAGATTTACGTTTGTCACGGAATATCTACAGTGTCACGGTGTCACAAAAAAGGTGAGTATACAATGTCATGGTGTAACATAAATAGTGAGTCTATAGTGTCATGGTGTCACAGAAATGGTGATTCTACAGTGTCACGTTGTCAATGAAATGGTGAGTATATAGTGTTTCTAGACCATTGAGTCTATAGTGTTTCCAGAACTGTTTCATATTTCCCTACCAAAATTTCCAGATTTTTCTAGTTTCACTGATTTAACATTTTCTTTTTCATAAAATGAATCCAAACCTTGTTTTAAGGGATTTAAGGATGACTAAAAGCCCATAAATCTTATATTAATTTTTCTAAGGCTCGAGATTCCTTTATATGGTCAAACCATGTGGTTTAATGCGATCCACTTTTACTAGAAAATACCGTGTATCCTAAACCGCAGATCTATTAAATCTTCTAATTAGACGAGATATCTTCCTCCCTTGGTCTTCCTCCTTGTTCTCTAGTGTGAGATGCTCGAACCTTTCCTTCCATCCCGTAGGAGTTTTTTTATCAAACTTTCATCCTTGGATTGGTCCCCATTGGATTTCTTCTTGCTTCAAGTGCAACCTATGTTTTTTGTGCAACCAAGTGGTATCGATAAATCATCGATATAAGGTATGATCTACCATCATTCTTTTGGGTTCATCTATTTTTGTTTCTCCTTTACTTTTTATTGAAATCTATCTGAATGTTCCTAATATAATTCTCTTAGGTGTTGACTGGTGTGTTGGTGTCTCTGCATCCTCAGGTGGATACAGTTTTCATGGGGGGAAGAGATAATAACCCGTTGTGTGGCTCGTTCTCGTATAAATAACGTCAATAACTATTTGAGGTAGGGTATTCATTACTCTTATATGCTTTTATGTGCAACTATAGAGTTAGCATGTTTTGTCCTACTGGATCACAATGGAATTGAAATATTAAATATTTAAACCAGATAAATAAATTGATTTCAATCATACGTTATTGCCTCCTGTTTATCTAGATAGTGTGATATGTATACTTGATTGATTTATCTTTTCATTCATGACAGAAATTGGTAAATAACATAAATCCAAGATTAACTGATAATTGTTTTGATAAAGATAAAGAAGCACGTAAATGAATCTGGTTGTTGTCATGGTAATTTGATGTTAATCAAATTGATGTTGTAAGCATGTTTAATCAATTTTTTTATAGATTGTTTTTTAGGTTTCCCACAGTTCGACCATAAAAATAATAAATCGATTAATCCCAGATGGATTAAATAATTGGTTTTTTGATAAAAAGATAATGCCTTGTAAGGTTATATGTTACCCTCTTGTTTTTCAAGGCCAAGATCCTTATGCTTGGAGCTATGAGAGCTCATTATATATAAAGGAAGAATGCCTTGTTTAAAGGACCAAGAGCCTAGTTGATATGATGTTGTTTCCTGGCTTATTATGTTGCGATGTGATTCTGGATGGTTGTTGTGATATGTGAGGGTAGGGAGGCCCATTGGTTGTGGTGACAGTTGATTATTAGTGTGGCGAGATGCATCAGTTTATGCATGTGGGTGTCGGGGAGGACACTAGAAATGATGGAACTGGTTGGATGTGAATGTTTGGATGCCTGATGTTTCTTGACGGTTTTTTATCTTCCTTACTTTCTCCACTACTCATGGAAGCAGTTTTTCTTACCCTCCTTACTAAAGGGGAGATGGTACGTGGGGTATGCCCCGTTCTTCCCATGTTTACCTACCTGAGGGAGGATAGGTCTACGCTCTGACTATAGGTGGAAAAGACTTGATGGGTAGTTTATATACTCACCGTTTTTTTCCCTCTTGTGTTTAGTAGCTTATAATTTTTTTCTAGATTTCCTGGGAATTTGGGAAAGTAATAATGTTTTTAATAAATGATTGAATAAATGATGTTAACCCATGGGGTAGGATATTGTTGGGACGCAATGTTGAGGTTGAAATTTAATGTAATAATGAACTTTGGGTGTGAGGCTAATTAAATAAAATGTGGAAATTATTAATCGTTAACTAATGTTTAAATAATTAATTAACATAAATTGAAACTGATAAAAAGGGAATGAAGTAATGTATTAAATCTATTTAAATGGTTGTGTTCTTATAGGATACCGAGTCTTAAATGTGGCAGTTGGGAGTCTGAGAGATGTTAGCTATATTTGAGTCTAAGACTAGGTTATACCCATGGTGTGGTTTTGAGATATAGTATATTTTGTTCTTTTTGGGTTTCTATATGCTAATCCACCCTTCCAGTTAGGGAAACTTACACCCCAGGGATTCTAAGCCCTGGTTGGGTGTTTTCCCCAACATTCCGGTGGGACGATAGATGGCTGACTACCCCCTTTGGTCCCTCTATCTTCTCTTGGTAGTTACTTTTGCTGGTAGGCACAGTGGTTATTTTTACCCATATATGTATGTAGAGGGTTTTAATGGCTTGTGTTTATTCACACACATATATTCTAGATATAGTTTCCTATGGACTACCATAGGTGTAACGTGTATAGGTTGTGATGGATTGAGGATCCTTACTCAGTGTATGGACTGTAATGGCTTGAGGTATAATGCCTGACATATGATACTCATTATGTGAGTTGTGGTGGATCCTAGAAACTACCAGGTTACTTTGATTAGGTGGACATGGTGGTTTTGTAACATGAGGTGCAAGTTGTGATACTTCGCCTAGGTGTCTGCGGGAAAGCCTTTTTGGAGAGAGATGCTTAGGACGTGCGATGTTTGGGAAAAGAAGCATACTAGTGGGGAAGTATTAGTGGGATACCTATGATATTATTTATTATATTTTATTCTCTTGTATGAATGACTTTGTGATAATAGCCATGGTGAGAATGGGAACTTAGTATACCTATTTTGGTGACGAGTTAGTTTCACTTGTTGTTCACTATGCTTTAGCATGCTTCCTTTCCTTTTTCATGAGAGGCTCTGGGGAGGATCCTACTGAGTACACTATAATACTCACCCTATATATATATATATAAACTATTTTCAGGTCACTTGGAGAAGGTTGGATATAAAGCAGGTTTCTACTAACTTGGGGTTATAGGAGCTGTTCGGGCTTGTGGTTACTGTTGTTTTTTACTTTCTTTTGGGTATTTGCGGTTTTCCCCTTTCAGTTGAAGTAGTTTTTCATGACATTACATAACTGTACTTGGGATTTCTTTTATATTGTTTTCTAAGATGGAGTTGGTTGGTGTCTATCTTATCTCTCTCTTTTGCATGTGTTCTATTAAAGGGTAATGCCTCCCATTTGTGTGTTTATTATACCCTCGGTGCTAGTCACCAACCTGGGGCCTACTAGAGGCAGGACTTAGGGGGTCATTACTTCCCTTCTCACATTTCCTGCCCAGGAGGGTTACACCTTATGGGTAGTGGGATGTGACATGAATGAGATATGTTTTTAATATTTTTTAAGGACGTGAAGTAACTAATATCGATAAAAGGGATACAAAATTTGAATTTAAATAAAAATAATGTGAAATTTTAATGATGAAATAGAAGATAAATATTTAACTTGTAATATAAAAAATATATTTTTGTTATGATAGTTTTTGAATATGGACGATAAATTCCGTATATATAGATAAGATTCTCAATCATAACCACACATTTTTTATAGGTAAGAACTAAATTAAAAGGATATTATATAAAAGAAATGTAACATTCCAATAAAATAAAATAAATTATTGATATTGAATATTATATTATACTCATCATAGAGTAATATAGTTAAATAAAAAATAGTATAACTCAGGAAATGAGGATTGAGTCGTGAAACCCTTATTTTGTAGACTCTGGCTTGCTCGAACACTCACTAATTCACTATTTCATAATAATATGTTTATTATTTTTACTTGAAAATACATTATTTATATTTATGGTAGTTCTTATAAAAAATTTATATTATTTATTATCTATTTATTAATAATTCATTACAAAATATTAATCATTATGTACTAATTACTCTTTATAATGCATGCTTTTGTCTGTATAATTATCTTATTCATCATTCTTTATTTATGAGTTATTTATCTATATAATTGAAAATCTAATGGTGTCACTTTATTATATATCTTTATAAAAATTTTCTATCATTTCATGATAGGAAGTTATATTCTTTTTAAATAAAAATTACATATTCATTCGACTGTGATTGTTTATGAATCCAAAATCGTAATTTTTAAAAGAATTTTTTTATTAATTACCATTAAAAAATATAAACAAAACCTAATTATGTATTTAATAAAACATATTAATAGTGTTTATTTTTTTATATTCATCCATGATTGAAATTTTATTACATCATTTAGGTAAATGTTTATATCAAGATAAATATAAACATGTTTATAATTAACTGATGATTTTGAATATGATATGAATTTATGATAATATAAACATTAAAATATTTTATTAATTTTATTTTGAATATATTATTATGGAATATTATATCCATGAAATGTTTCGAAATTTTTTTTTGAAAAATAACGATAATTTTGATTACCCATAGTGTAGAAAAATTATTTATTTCTTGGAAACCCATTTTTTTAGAGGTTTTAAGTCATATTTTTCAAGAAATGTAATTCAAAATGTGAAAGAGACTTATTAAGGAGCTAATTTGGGTAGATATTTAATGGGAAATAAAAAAATATGTCTGTTTCAGAATTGGTGTAAAAAAATCCTTTTAATATATATCCATTAGAGGAATTCTTAAAAAACCCATTCCTTGTTTTATAAGGAATATAATTCCCAAGGGAAATGACTTGAAAATGTGTAATGATTGAAAATAATCCATTTGTTCCATTATAAAAAACATTCATATTATATTTTAGATGTTTTGTAACCCTTTCCATCATTTTAATCTTCTACCACATTTTACCCTTTATAGGTAAAAGTTGATATTTACGTCTAAAAACAAATCCAAAAAAATAAATTTTACATATTAAATAATTGAAGTACCAAAATTCCAAACCTGAAAAAAAAATATTAAAATGATAGTTCAAAATATATGATTTAAAAATTGAAATAAAACATATAATATATATAAATAACAATTTTTTAGAAAAACGTATTCTTAATTAATAAATTATTTTATTCTTATTTCATAATAATTACAAACCATGCCATGAATATTAATTTATTTTTACATATAATAGACATTTTATTAAAATCTATCTTTTAGTTTTCCTCAATAAAATTTAAAATAATGAAGATTGATGTATAAAAAAAAATGAATAATGGTAATTTTTATTGATGAATTATTATCAATCTATTTTATTTAGAAATTAATTATTAAATTTTAGTTAAATGTATAATATATTATTTTTAATACATTATTCACCTCTACATGGTTATTCTATGCTAATTTGATAAATATTAATATTCCCATTTTCTATATGTATATTTAATAGTTATATATGCAACGTGCATCTATCTAATGACAATTTATCAAGTATCCATATAATTACTGTATTATTATTTTATATTATTATATATTTCAATAACATGTTTCTATAATACTATTTATTATATTTCCTCTAAAAAATATCTTCCATTTTACAGATGTTTTTCATTATTTCAACTTTTTTATGTGGGAGAAGGATATTTCAGGGATACATAGTGGAAGAACAATTTTGTAGATTTTTTTATTTACATTTGTTTATAGTACAACTATATTTTTTATAATTTTAATCCATATATATTTCTTATAATATTATTTTTTCCATTTTATATTTTATTAATCTATAAGAATGAAAAAATTCATTGTTCATTTTACCTTAATACTTCATGCATGACATGTTTTAAAAACTTGAAAAATAACAAGATAAACTTTCAAACAAAAAATATTGGTTATCAAATTCTACCCACTTAATGAAATTTCATAAAAAATTTATTTATAAAAAAATATATATAAGGGAACTATTATCTCATTAAAATTTTATGTTTTTTATCTTATCCAAATTAGTATTATTTTTCTATTGAACATTGACCATATGACTTATCTTATTTCATAGTACTTTATAAAAAAATCCAATATCTTTGACAAATTTTTCTCATAACAGTGATCATTTTTCAATAATTAAACCTTTTAATTTTAAACATCTTATGGATTTAATATCTATATCATAAAATTTGACAGACGAAACATGTTAAAAAATTATTAGAGGTTCACCTAAAGTACCAATAAAAGGGGTTTATATATCTTGGGAAAAATATTCCAACATTCTCAAATCTCATGACCCTCATAATTATTATATCTGAAGGAATACTTCTTCTCTAACATAAAATTATATATTTTATCAATTTTTATTAATATATATTTTCCATACACTATTTTTGTGATATATAACTAAATAGTTTAATCGAATTTTTAAATTCATGAGAAATAACCTATCCTAATTTATTTCAATTTATATTTTTATCACATTATAGTATACCTCTAGGTTTCATACACTAAAAAAGGGTAAATGTTATTTATTTTCCTTTTAAAAATAGTACGGCTTGTTAAAGAAGCCAAATACTAAATAATGCTCGCTGCAGCGAAAAAGTCATTGTCACCATGTACGTTAAAAAAAGATTATTTTTGTTGTTTAGTAAAATGATTCATAGAGAAAATATTCCCTTTGAATGAAATTAAAATTAAAAGGGGTTTATACACCATATAAAATAAAGTCACATATAAATCAAAGTATGCCTCAATGAAAGGAGATTGAGACGAAGTCCCTTACCTCATATCCAACATGACACGTTCATTCTTTAATCTTCTGAATAATAAACTAAATTTAATTTCTAATTTCTTCCAAACCTATTACAGGTTTATCATTCCTTTTATATTACTTATTACTATGTTATAAACATTAAATAATTATTTGCGTTAATAACAGTTGTTTTTTTGATATTTGGTACTTGAGTCAAATTGAACTTGTTATAATTATAATTTGTCCATGTGGTCAAAAGTCCATTTTATCCAGAATAATATTCATGATTTAAATATCATATACATCATATATATATCCTATATATATAAATATGTATTTATAAAACTACATAACATTTTGAGATAAAAAATGAAATTCACTGTTCATGGAGATAGTAAGTTGTATGAACGCATTAACGCTACTTTCATTTCTATTTCGTATTTAGTGGAATAAAAATGTAATGATACATAGGTATATTATAATTCCAGTATAATATCATATATAATTTCATAAACTCAATCATTTATATGTTCCACGTATGGTATGAATGATTCATGCCACATTGAGGGTGCGGTAGTTCGCACTTCCTCAATTAAATTATCATATTTACCCATTATGGAAACCATAACAGAATTATATAAATAAAAAATACAGAAGAATAGAGAAAATATAAATATAATATATATCAAATATAAATAAAGTTCCATCATAATGGTCGCCATGAGAGGTGGTAGGAGATAATTGAACAATCATCATTTCATGAGGAAATAGTTCACCCATCCATGGAAACAGTATGTTCGTATCCATTAGATGGAGGTGTGTGAGAGTGTGGTTAGAATAATTCTCATAAAAAAAATACAAGTTTATTTAAGATACTGGTGTTGATATAAAATAATGTAATAAAGATATTTCATTGGGTTGTAGAAGGAAATAAAAAAGAAATGAACTTGAGAGAAGACATTACCTTTAAATTGGGTAACTCCCTTTAGTTTGAACCAAAAGGATTTATTAAATATCCTAATGGCCAAATTAAGGATTCTAGATGGAAAATAGTGATATAGGGATCTTATTTTAGTAGAGTTTGGATGATTCAATGGGTTGAGTGGTGTGAGTAATGGGTTAGAGGTGGCGGCCTTTTATAAGAGGCAGGATGGGCTCTTTAGGAAAGTTTGAAAAAATTATTTTATTATAAAATGATTTTCGTTTTAAAAAGGTCCAAAACTCATTATATTTAAATATAAGATGAATATAAGTATAAATAAAATCATCCAATAAAAATAGGACAAGTTTTTGATATTTTTTTAATCCTTATCTTTTGTATTTAACCCTTTTTAAGTTATTTAACTTTTACCATGTTTCTTGTATATTTATAATATATGGTTAATAAATTTACAATAAAATTCCAAGAAACAAAAAATGGATCATTAAGGACATTTTTTACATCATATATGACTTTTTCCCAAATCTTATATTTTTAAGACTATATTATCATTTAATAAAATATTAATTGATTTA
Organism: Viscum album; assembly: GCA_963277665.1. Classification (NCBI taxonomy): domain Eukaryota; kingdom Viridiplantae; phylum Streptophyta; class Magnoliopsida; order Santalales; family Viscaceae; genus Viscum; species Viscum album. The sequence goes on along the minus strand of OY728122.1, from coordinate 462,649,688 downwards.
AAAATTCATTTATGTCAATTTTTATACTATTCATATCATGAATTTTTATAAAAACCATAAAAACATTATAAAATAGAAAAAAGATCATTAATTCAAATATAAAATGTCATAATCATCAATAAAATTCATGTTTTGAATAAAACATTTCAAAATAAATTTATTTTAATATTTATAATCTCATTTATTTAAAACATTTAGTAATGAGGTAATCATTACATCATCATTTTTTCGTAAATAAATTTATTTATTTGTTATCTAAAAGTTATAAATAAAATAGGATGATTTAGGAACTCTTTTTAACTTATAATGACTACTTATAGTTGAAGATATCACATATATAACCCCATTAAAGTTTTTTTACTAAAGTATACATGTTTAGGTTACATATTCCTTAAATTTAAATTAATTTTTCTAAATTGTCATCTTCACTTACAAGTGGCTCCATGGGGTCCTAAAATAGACCGAAGGATACCCATAGTCATAAATGTATCATACAATAGGTTTAGTACACATGTTACCATAATTTAATATTATTATAATATTAATGTTTACCCTTATTTACCAGATTTTCCCTTTAACTGTGGTAGATAAAATATTTACTGAAGTTACTATTCATAATGTCTAAAAGTAAATGATTCCTAATTACACAATTTGGACCTCTTGATTCCAAATATAGAATCTATTTTTCAAAATTAAAAACACAGAAGTTGTTGAAATAAATTTAAAATTAATTCCTATTGTTAAAACCAAAAGGCGTGTTTTTAAGAAATAATAACTATCAAAAGATTGACACTTATTTATGTCCAATTTCAAAGAGAAATTACTTCCAATGACAAACATTGGATTGAATGATAAAAATATAATATAATTACTCTTTAAAACCAGTTAAATTGACAATATAACTATATAAATAAATCAGATGAAAAGACATTTTTTACTTAAAATGCAGTATTTTCCACCATTCATTAAAAAATGAACTTTATCTAAAAAATACCAAAAATTTACCCAAAGAATATTTTGATATCCCACTTCTAAATAAGAATTTTATTTTGTCAAATGAAACATATAAATGTGGCAGAATTTAGATTTATAATGGGTTTTCCACCAAAAGGTGGTAAAAATACCTTTTTAAAAATATTATAATATTGCATGCTTCAAATTAGATTCATTGTTATTTTAAGACTCTAAAATTTATTGTATAATGTAAAAACATTTAACAAAAATGTATAATCATATTGTAGTTAGTTTTGTTCATTACTTCCAATACAACGTCTAGGTGTTAACTACCATTTAAAATAATATTGTACTGTTATTTTTCAGTATAACTCAGCCTTGTTTGCAACATGAGAGTTCAGAGAAACCCAATGTTGTGTATAGGGTATTTCATCAAATAGAGCATAACCTTTATAGTAAAATTAATATTCAATTCACAAATAATAATAAATATGAAAATATCATATCGTTTATTTACATGGGATGGTACATCTTTCCCCCCTTTTTGAAATTGTGTTTTCATAATTTTTATTCACTTATCAAATAAGTGGGTGTATTTATCCCTCATATCATTCTTAGATTCCCATGTTTCCTCTTAAACCATATGGTTTTTCAACAAGAAATTTACCTAATGAATTACCATATTCCGCAACACTTTCTCTCTTCAGTTAAGAATCTGGACTTGTTGTTCTCCATAAGAAATATTCTCTTCCAACTGATCTACCTCTGGACATCAAACATGAGATGGATCCGACAAATACTTTCTCAACATTGAAACATGAAAAACATTGTGTACTTTAGTTAAATTTGAGGTAAATCCATTTGGTATGAAACTAATTCAGCTTTCTCTAGGATTTCATAGGGTCCAATGAACCTCAAACTCAGCTTTCCCTTCTTACCAAATCCCATCACACTTTTCCATAGAGAAACATTGAAAAAAATACATGATCACCTACCTCAATAGAAATATCTTTCCTCCAGTTATCCACATAAATTTTATACCCACTCTGAGCTGTTCTCATGTGCTTCTAAATCAACTAAACTTTCCCTACCATCTCTTCGACTAATTATAGTCCCATCAACTTCCTTTCAAATACTTCATCCAAAAAAGGCTGGAGTTTGATATTGATTCCCATATAATGCCTCAAATGGTGCCATCTATATACCAGAATGAAAACTGTTATTATAAGAGAACTCAACCAAAGTATGATGTTAGTCCCAAATTCCCTGGTAAATCATTAATAAATCATGTAGCATATCTTCCAATGTATGAATTGTTCATTTTAATTGCCCATCTGATTGAGGATGAAAAGATGTACTAAAATTTAATTCAATACCCAATGACTTTTGAAGACCCTTCCAAATGTTGAAAGTTAACATGGGATCACAATCAGATACAATGGAGATAGAAAATCCATGTAACCTAACTATCTCATTAATATAAAATCAAGAAATTTGATCTAGAGACAAAGTATCTCAGAGTGGAACAAAGTGAGAAGATTTAGTTTATCGATCAATAATAACCCAGATTTTATTATTACCTCGAGATGTCTTTGGTAATCCCAAGATGAAATCCTTGGACACATTTTCCCATTTCCACTCTTGCACAAGTAAAGGCTGAAGCATCCCTTTCATTAATAGTCACACTACTTTAATATGTTGACCTGTCAAACACTTCATAGTAAAGTCAGAAATATCTTTTTTCATTCCATCCCACTAGTAATACTCCCGAAGATCTATGTAAAACATAGTACTTCCAGGACGAAATGAAAACAGAGAACTATGAGCTTCACATAATAACTCATTCTTCAATAATGAATCATAGGTAAAACATAATCTCTTTACAAACCTCAAAACATAGTCTCTGACAATATTAAACTCAGGTAAATTACCCTTCTGGACCAATTCTACATTTTTCTACAACTCACTATCATCTTTATGCGCTTTCTTTATTTTGTTTTCTAGGGACAATTGTACTGAAACCTGAAACAAAATAGATTAATTTCTTTCACCAACAACTTCTTTTCCAAATTTCATCAAGTCATTAATCAAAGGATCTTGTTCCAAGTGTAACAAGGTTAATGTGTCATTAGTTTTTCAACACAAAGCATCGACCACTTTATTTTATTTTTCTGGATAGTAATGAATTGTTCCATCATAATCCTTAATTAATTTTAGCCATATCCTTTGTCTCGTGTTAACTTATTTTTGAGTGAATATATACTTCAAACTTTTGTGATCAGTATATATATCACACTTTACTCTGTACAAATGATGCCTCAAAATTTTTAAATCAAAAACAACAGTAGCTAATTCCAAATCATGTATAGGGTAATTTAACACATGAGGTTTCAACTAACGTGAAGCGTAAGAAATTACATGATTATTATACATAATGACACAGCCAAGTCCTTTCAATGAAGCATCATGGTAGATAACAAATTCACCATATAAGGAAGGTTATTACAAAACTAGAGAATTCGACAATCTTCTTTTCAATTCTTGAAAACATGCGTCCCATTCTTTTGTCCAAATGAACTTAAAACATTATTTCGTTAACTTAGTCAGTTAGTTAGACAACAATGAAAAAATTTCAACAAACCTCCTGTAATAACCTATTAAACCATGAAAAATAATGAATCTCAGTTATATTTTGGGTTCTTGTCCATTCTATATCGTCTTTTGATTTTTTAGGATCAACAGTTATTCCATATTTAGAAACAGTGTGACCAAGGAATGAAATTTTCTGCAACCAAAACTCACACTTGTTGAATTTCCCATATAATTTTTAACCTTTTGCGGTTTTCAAGACAACCCTTAAATAACTTTCATGTTTAAATTTTGGAATATACCAAAATTTCATCGATAAACACAACCAAAAACATATCCAAGAACTCAAGGAAAATTCTACTCATAAGATCCATGAATATAGTAGGTGCATTGGTTAACCCAAAAGGCATAACTGCAAATTTATAATGGCTATATCTAGAATGAAATGTGGTCTTCAGAATGTATTCTTCCTTTAATTTCAATTGATGTTACCCCAAACTCATGTCAATCTAAGAAAAATACCGATCTCCTTGGATCTGATCAAACAAATCATCAATATGAGGCAATGGATACATGTTCATAATAGTGATTTTATTTAATTATCTATATTCAATGCAAAGTATCATTGAATCATCTTAGTTTTTAAAAAACAAGACAGGATCACCCCATGGTGATGTGCTAGGGAGAATGAAACATTTATCTAATAACTCATGAAATTGCTACTTTGACTCTAAAAGTTTAATTTGAGCCATTTGATAAGGGGGTTTGAAATTAGCTTAGCCTCAAGAACATAGTCAATAGTAAATTCAACTTCTCAATCAGGTAGTATACTAGGAAACTAATTTGGAAAAACAACTATATAATCATTTACCACTGACACATCATTAATCAGAATAGTTCCTTTGTTTTCAACAATATGTGCAAGGAAACATTCATTTCCATATTTTACTATTTTCACAGCTTCTTGATATGTTATCAAAAGTAAGGGTTCATTCTTGTACACAAACTGAAATTCTTTCTGAAAAGAAAACTCTTTATCTCCATATTCAATCTTAGAATGATAAATATAAAGCCAATCCATGCCTAATATAACATCAAACTCTATTAGAGGAAAAACAATAAGGTTTTTAGGTAGATTCTTTCCACACACAAGGATAGTAAGGTTATTATAATTTCTTTTTGCTTCAACATTTCCTCCTAGTGATTTTACCATAAGTTTAGGATTCACATCATGAGATAGAATTCCCAATTTACTAGAAAGCTTATCAAAAATGAAATACTGTTTAGACCATAAATCAAAGGAGACATTGGTATAATCTAAATAAACAAATACTGTACTAGATACTACTTCATTCGATGACCCAACATATGTTGAAGTAGTTGCAATGGATTTCACCACCCCTTTATGCTTGTAGTGTGATTTCTTTCCCTCAGTTGAGTTCTTATTTGGATAATAATTTGCATAATGACCCATTTCATTACACTTAAAACATGTTACAGAATGTAACTAAAGTTTTGTCTTACCATTACCCTGATTTTGTTCAATGAAATTATGAGCCTTATGCCCTATTTTACCACATCGGTAGCACTTACCAGAATTCAAAAGGCATTAACTAGTGTGATTTTTACCATAATTTTTCACAACATTAAACTTATGTTTCTTACCATCAGACTTTTTTTTTGAAGAGTTCATCCCTTTCATTTTCCACCTCAACCTCTAATTAAGTTGTTTTTCAAATAACACCTAATCATTGGAAAACTCCAATTCCACCTTCTCTGCACATCGAACATGTTTTTCATAACTTTGGAACTCATGATAAGCTAAATCTCTTAGATACTTTGGCTTTAATCCGGAGTAAAAACGATTGATTTTACTATCAAGATCTCATATGAAATTTGGATCATACCTTGCTATTTGAGTGAAGTTTTCTTCATAATCAGCCACTGATTCAACCTCCCACCTCAATTTTAGAAATTTTTTTCCATCCAAAGATCAACTACCGTAGGAAAATATTTTTCAAGAATTATACCTTTGAATTAATCCCAATCAAGAGCATCAATATCCTCACTATCACTAATATTTTTCACCATCGACCACCACTTATCAGCTTCAACTTCAAAATGGTAAACAAAAAGACTATCATTTGGATGTTTTGAACACCCAATGACATCATAAATATTCTCCAGTGCTTTAATTCATCCATCACCTAGCACAGGGTCAGATGATCTTTCAAATAATGGGGGGTGTTCTCTCATGAAATGATTCACTACTAACATGTTCCTCTGTGGTTGATCTAGATGATCTCATGCATGGATACCACCACTATTTATAGTCTGAGTCAACTATTTCATCACTACAACAAACGGCTTAGTTTCAATTCAGACCATATCATGTTGCTGATTTGGAAGGTTGTTTTCCTCTTGATATTGTCCCATCCTAGCTGCCTCGTTTCCTCTGTGGAAAACCATTCTAAACATAGAAATATCATAGGTAAAACAACATGGTAATCTTCTAATTCTATATCATTTCAATATTACCATAAATTAATTTATGGATGCTAATTTAACAATATCTTAACTCTCAATGTTTTCTAAACTAACCTTTGATACCAACTATAAGGCCTCATCCTTAAACATTACATAATCTTGTGTTATGTAAAGAATTCACATTGAGGATCTTTTCCGGTTTATAGTTTTATAGAATTAAGCCATAACTATTACATTAAATCTCAAATATTACAAAGTATACACTTCTACTTAGTATAAATTTATTCATAAAATAATAACTCTTAAAAGAAAACAAGAATTATTTTCTTGATATAAATCTTCTTAAATTCTTCCTTTCTCTTACCCTACCATATACCCTGTGAAAACATTTCAAAGATGTGGGATGTAGATAAAAATCTTAGCAAGGGTTATAAAATAAAGAAATAATTATTCCATAAATACATACAAAATATAATCTATTTAACACAACTCATGAAATCATAATATTTTTTAATAGCACGTTGTGATCTTAAATCATAAGGGTAACTTATGACATCCATAACATGCTTAAGTTGTAGCATTCACATCAACGTAGGGAGTTATATTTGGAATACCATCAAAGTATATTCACTAAATCTATTTGGAGAAACATTAATTTTATCAACCATCACATTACCCAATTCATTGGAGAGCTATCTCAATCTCACCCACCCTAGATTTATCATGGAACCACCCGTATGTGTAAATAATTCCCAAGAACCATAACATAATCATAACACATGAACAAGCATAAAGGAAAGAAAACATTTCCACATTGCAATCACAATATAACATTTCAATATATTGAAATAATCAATCCATTATCAAAACCATTTTTAATGCCAAAATACAAAAGAATATTATATGGTATTTATTTTCCATTTAAAAACATTACAACTTGATAAGGAAGCCAAGTATCAAATAATGCTTGTTGCGGTAGAAAGGTCGTTGTCACCGTGTCCATTAAAAAGAAACATTATTTTTTGTATTTAGTAAAATGATTTGTATAGAAAGTATTCCCTTTGAATGAAATTAAAATTCAAAGGGTTTTATACTCCGTATAAAATAAAACTGTGTATAAATCAAAGTATGCCTCAATGAAAGGAGATTGAGACGAAGTCCCTTACCTCATGTCTGACACGACTCGTTCGTTCTTTAATATCCTAAATAATAAACTAAAGTTACTTTATACTTGCTTCAAAACATTTTTCAAGATTATTATTTCTTTTATATCACTTAGTACAAAGTTATAAACATTACATAATCATTTAATCAAATAATGGTTGTTTTATCGATACTTTTAAACATGAGTCAAAATGAACTAGTTATACCTACAATTTGTCCATGTGGTAAAAAGTAAAATATCCCCAGAATGATATTCATGATTTAGATGTCATATATATGATATATATCTCGTATATATATATATATATAATACTACATAACATTTGGAGATAATAAATGAAATGCACCGTTCATGGAGACAGTAAGTCATACGTAAGAATGAAAGATACATTCATTTCTATTTCTTATTTAGTGGAATGAAAACAAAATTATACATAAGTATATTATAATTCCAGTATAATAACATATATAATTTTTTTAACTCCATCCGTTATATGTTCCACGTATGGCATAAACAAATCTTATCACTTTAAGGGGGCAATAGTGCGCATTTCCTCAAATGAAATTATCGTATTTACCCATTATGGAAACCATAAAGGTATGATATAAATGAAAAATATATATGAATAAAGATAATATAAATGATATATATATCACATATAAATAAATTTCCATCATAATTTCCACCATGAGAGGCGGTATGAGATAATTCCACAATCATCGTTTCGTAGGGTAGTAGTTTATCATCCAGAGAAACAGTATGTTTGTATCCATTAGTTGGAGGTGTGTGTAAGTGTAGTTAGAATACTTCTCATAAAAAAATACTAGTATATTTAAGATATTATTTGCATTATAAAAAATGGAATAATGAGAGTTTAGGGGGTTGGAGAAGGAAAATAAAAGAAAGAACTTGAGAGAAGACGTTACCTTTAAATTGGGTAACTCCCTTTGGTTTGAACCAAAAGGCTTTATTGAATAGCCTTCTGCCAAAAGTAAGGTTTCTAGGAGGAATATAAGTATTTGAGGAGATTATTGGAGTATATGTTGGATGATCCAAGGGGCTTGATAGGTGTGACTAATGGGTTATATGTGGTGGCCTTTTATAAGAGGGAGGAGGGGCTCTTTAAGAAAGTTTGAAAGTATTTTTTTATTATAAAATTATTTTCGGTTTCAAAATGACCACAACTCATTAAATTCAAAGTTTAAGATAAAAATACGTCCAAATAAAATCATCCAATAATAATTGGGCCGGTTTTGGATATTTTTTTATCCTTATCTTCTGTATTTAACCCTTTTTAACATATTTATCTTTTCCCATGTCTTTTAATATATTCATAATATATGGTTAATATATTTAATATTAAAAGGAATGATACTCAAAATGGGTAATTAATGAAATTTCTAACATCATATATGTCATTTGGACAAATATTATATTTTTAGGACAATTTTATCATTTAATAAAATATTAATTGATTTAAAAACTCATTTATGTCAATTTTTTTACCATTCATATCATGACTTTTTACAAATGCATCAAAACTTGATCAATTATAAAAAAATTCATTAATTCAAATATAAAAAATCATAATCATCCATAAAATACGTTGATGGAATAAAAAATTTCAAAATTAATTTATTTGAATATTTATAATCTAATTTATTTAAAACATTCATTAATGAGGTAATCATTACATCATCATTGTGTCATAAATAAATTTATTTATATGATATCTAAAATTATAAATAAAATATGATGATGTAGGTAATATTTTTATATTTCTAATTACTATTTATAGTTGTAAATATCACTTATAAAAATCAATTAAAAAATTGTTTTACTAAAGGATATTTGTTTATGTTATATTTTCCGTTACTTTAAATTAATTTTTATAAAATGTTATTTTCACATACAAGTGGCTTCATGTGGTCCCCAAATCGACCCAATGATACCCATTGTCATACATGTATCATAAAATTATGTTATTTCAATTGTTAGGATAAATTAATATTATTATAATATTATTTGTTACCCTTATTTACCAGATTTTCCCTTTAAACATGGTATATAAAATATTTATTGAAGTTACTATTCATGATGTCTCAAAATAAAAGTTACATATTTACACAATTTTAACCTCATAATTCCAAATGTGGAATCCATTTTTTCAAATTAAAAACACAGAAGTTGCAGATATTAATTTAAAATTTATTCCCGTTGTCAAAACCAAAAAAAACGTGTTTTTTAAAAAATAATAACTATCAAAATATTGACACTTGTTTATGTCCAATTTAAAATAGAAACTAATTACAATGACAAACATTGGATTGAATGATAAAAATATAATCCAATTACTATTTAAAACTAATTAAAAGGAAAATTTAACTATATAAATAAATCAGTTAAAAAGACAGTTTGGACTTAAAATGCTGTATTTTTCACTATTCATTAAAAATGACCTTTATCATAAAAAATACCAAAAATTTACCCAAATTAAATTTTTATGTCCCTATTCTAAATAATAAGATTAATTTTTCAAATATAAAAAATAAAAGTTACAAAAACTAGATTTAAAAGGTGTTCGCTGTCAAAAGGTGGTAAAACTACCTTTTTAAAAATATTAGAGTATTTTATGCTTAAAATCTAATTCATTATTATTTTAAGCCTCTAAAATTTGTTGGATAAATGAAAAAACATTTAACAAACATTTATAATCATATTTTAGTTAGTTCTATTCATTTATTCAAATACAACAGCTAAGCATTAGCTACAATTTAAAATAATATTATAATATTATATTTCGGTATAACTCAGTCTTGTGTGCAACATGAGATTTCGGATAAAACCATTGTTTCATGTAGGGTATGCCATCGAAAATAGAATCACCTTCATAGTAAAATTAATATTTAATTCACAAATATTAATAAATATGAAAATATCATATCCTTTATTTACCTAGGATGTTACATTATGTGATGGTGGAACTCTTAACATAATAGAATATTAGTATATTGATTGTAATAATTATATTATATAAGTATGTAATAAAAATACTTTAATGGTTTTATAAATAAATAAAACAAAAGTGATTGTGAAGAATGTTACCTCTTTTTCAGATAACTCCTTTGGTTTTCATAAAAATACTTTTCTGTTTTTCTTTCTGCTAAAAGTGAGGATTTTATAATTAGGTAAGGGAAGTTAGGATATTATTTTTTGAAAGGTTTTGGGTGATCAAAATGACTTTATAGGTGTGAATAAATGGGAGGGTTGACTTCCATTTTACAGTGGAGGAGGAGTGGAATTCTGGTAAATATAAAAATGCAAACACTATTCAGAGTCCCCCCTTATATAATGTGCCTCCAATAATGAACAAAGATATATACAATGGATTATATGGTAGAATTATTTGAATAAAATTTATTTTTGACATTTTTATAGTTCATTTTGGCCCTTATGTTTATGTTTTTGTCCCTTGTTAATCTAAATTTTACTTTAATCGCATTAATTATTTTAACTACATTCAATAATATTTTTGGTAAAAAACAAAGATAAAAACACTAAACTTTATAAATTATTCTGATTCCAAATATGGAATCAATTTTTACAGATTAAAATAACCTAAGTGTTAGAAATTAATTTCATTTCAATCTCATAGATGGGATGAGAATGCATGTTTTTTAAGTAAAAATGTCCCGATGTTAGAAATGTTTTTATATCCAATTTTAATTTGAAATTGATTCCAATTACCTATATTGGATTAATTTATTTATACTTTTCTAATTTTACTTTGAAACAATAAACAAATATAATTTAATGTTGTAAATAAATTAGATGAAAAAGAACTGTTCAATTAAAATTTTGTAATTTTCACTATTCATCAAAAAAGTAAATATTCTTGAAAAATAAAAAAACACACTAGGCTAATTCTTATGCTATACATTAAAAAATAAATTTAATTTTTTCATTTATATTTTATGAAATTTTCAAATATTATTTTTAAAATATATATCCCATTTAAAAAGTGATAAAATTTACTTTAGAAAAATATAGTTTTTAGGTGTAAAATTGGACTTGGCCTTATCATATGCCTATAAAATCTATTGTAGAAATGTAAATAATATATTATTGAATATATAATATATATATATTTAATTAATATAATATACTAATAGTAATTAATTTAATTTATTATTATAATACACCTTCGTGGGCATAAAATATTTTTTCATTAAAACACATCCTTTATATTCAATTGGGTTCTATATTCTTTTCTAAAACAAAAAATATATATAATCATTTTTAAATAATAGTTTCCAATTTTTTTATTCATTTTCATACATTTCATTATAGTGGATAGTTTATAAATATCATATTAAATAATAACATTAATAGTATATTGTATTTCGGTAAAACTTAGTCTTGCGTGTACTGCTAGATAACATCGGTGTTCCATGTAGAGAAATCTCGGAATAATGTCTTGTGTAATTCACATTAAACACAACATTTCTTATACAATAATACTAACTTGTTGTTTCAATTAAATCCTGATAGAAATAAAATAAAATTTATTCTAAATGGAATATATTATAAATTCTTAGGGTGTTATATGCTCCACAATGTTTTTATAGTGAATAAACCATTGGAAGATATCATCTTAAACCCAGAAGAAATTTCCCAAAATATATGACACTAGATATTTGTTTTACATTATCCATCATGTTGTGATGTTAATTAAAAAGTAAAATAAATATCCCTTCAGTGAAGTTGGGGATTTTCCTGTATAAATAGAAAAATCTTATCCAATAATTCAGAGTATTATACATGAATATAAGAACCCTCTCTATCAATAGCTTAAAAGGTAAAAATATTTATCAATGTAGAAATATATCTTCATTGTTTCTTGAAAATATTTTTTAAAAAAGCTCTAAAGAAAACTAATATTTGTTCCAAAAAGTAAAACATTTTTTTCATATATATTCTTTCTTCTCCAAATCATCATCATAAATTCCGAATAATATATAATTTATTAAATAAAATAATTGAATTTTCGAACTCTATATATTTTTAGAATGTTTTTTCATCGTGATCATTCTTTTATATTTGTTAATAATAATCAACTAACAATAATAAATGATATTCCTCAAAATATGGGAAAATTAAATTTTTTTAATTTCTATAAAAAATATTCAAAAAAACCCTTCAATATATAACTAATTTTCATAATATAATTATATAAAAATTCTTATATTAATTCAAATTAGTAATCCTATGTTTTTAAAATAATGGTCCTTATATAATATTTAGTTAATGAAACCCAACTCTGAAAATCACATATGTGATATCTAATTATTCATACACTAGTTCATGTAACTATTACATGAGCTTTGAAAATTCTAAATTAATCTATATTAAACTAAATTTTTTAAAAAAATTATATCTTAATAATCTTTCTTATTCTTTAAAACCTCAGATTTACTCACGTATATCCCATTACAAATTCAATATTCTCTTATATTATATCATTAACATTTCAAAAAAATATCAAAAAATATATATAGCTTTAAAGAAATTAGAGTTAAATTTTCATAAATTATATATTTATTTGATAAATCCTTTATAATTTCATAGTTACTCATACTTGAAAATTTTATTATTTTTAAATGAGAATAAAAATTTTCTATTAAATCATAAAAAGCCTGTGAAAATATCAATTTATACCCATATTGATGTATTTAAATCTTGAGATTTATTTCATAGGAGATTTTATATTCCCTGGTATTTTTGTATCATCGCAAAAAAATCAACAAAATCTATTAAACTCAAATGAATTACCAATAAATTTCCAACTCATTCAAAATTTTATTGATAAAAGAAGAAACAATCCTTTAATAATTTCATGGTCTTTTCAATATATTCTTTATATTTATTGTAAAATATAATTAATCATATTAATTAATATATTATTCATTATTGAGAATGTTCTAACACCATAGTATTGTATAAAGAATTTTTTTAGTGAATTACATCCCTCTGTGATGAGAAATTTTTTTCTTATGAATTTTTCCCCTATAATCAACAAACTATATTATCCCAATTTGAAGAAAAACCCGCATTTTTATTCCTCAAACCAACTATCACTTGATTTATATACCATCCCCCCACCGCCACCATTGTTAACAATAAAATTTAACAAATTATGGATCCTTGGAAAAACTCCATAAATAATAAAAAAACATTTAATATAAATTTTTAATCCTAAATCATTAACTATATATTTTGGGATATCCTTCATAAAAATATAATTAATTTAATGTAGTGGGAATGTAGAATATCTCCTCACATCTTAATTTCATATGTTTTCCTTTATAATTTTTTTATATTATTGTTTTTGAGATCTTTAGTGCTTCACTGGGTTCATCGAAAAATAATTCAATTTGATTATCAAATTCAGTTCTAAATAGTATATCCACCCTCACCTTCAGGTATTTAATATTATCTCTCTTCCAAATCATTTTTCAATATTCATGTGTAGTTTTCACATTCTCAGACTCTACAACAAATAAAGTCACATAATTTTTCTTTTTACATTACCAAAAGAATTATATCTTAAATAAAATATTACAATGAATATTGACATTTAAAATTTTATATTTTTTCTCATTCAGCATGATTATAGATAAAAAAATTATCTCCCAACTTATAATACATAATACGACATGTCGTATATTCACATTAATACCTCTATGTATTTACATATATTGTTCATAAGTCTATTGTTATCAATGATAGGTGGAGGGTGTGAATAAATGATCCCTTTTTATGACTTCTTCTCATTTAATCATCGTTTGGGGCTCGTTAAATCCCAGTCCTCCCTTACTTATATCTATCATCGTAATGAGTGATACAATCGATGATGTTAGGGACACAATGATATAAAGGTTTTTCCTCAATGTGATCCTAATCCAATCTAAGTATAGATGACATAGATTATTAACTATATATCATGGTTCTTAGAATGGTAATCCATCTCCCAAAACATTTATAGATTATATTCTTAAATAACTAACAGACAGTCACCTAAAATTCCAAATTGCTAGTCAATACACTAGAAAACCCCCGAAACATTCCTTAAGAAAGATCTCACAATTTTATGTTGTCTTCATAAAATATTCTAGTCCATCTTCTTATAGCGCCTTTATACTTCCTCCATTCAATTCTTCAGGGGTCCGCCCAAACTACTGCTCAAATTTTTATTCAACTATATCTAACTATTGATGTAGTATGCATGTAAGAATTGTTCTTCATCAAGTCCACATATATAAATCCAAATATGATGGTTTGTGGATCACTAACCTTTCTCATAGGATAATATGAAGATATTATGATATAGTATGTAGTGGTAATTAGTTCATTATAGTCACCATATTCTTGGATTAAACATATAAATATTCATATTGGCCACCTTCTACATCAATTTATATATAAGTTATTAATATTACCATATTCTCTTCTTTCACTTCTTCAAAAGATAATATTTATTTATTGTGAAAAAAAATAAAAGGGTTGTCACATTTTATCACAAATATCATATATTTCTCCTTCTATAATTATTTTCATAAAATTTTAATTAATATTATTCCATTAGTTTTGTGTAACTAATACTCAATAAAATATAAAATAATCTTCCCAAATTTTAACCTCTTTAAAATTTGATCCATAAAGACCATTTAATACAACTTACAACTCATATTGTTCACCTAAATGTTATATTAGAATCATCACATATCATTCTCCATGAAATCCACACCATTTTAAACATTTTAAACATTCCTCCATATATACATGATGGAAAAAAATTATACAAGGAAATTTACACTTATATCATGGATCTTATTATAGTAGAATTCCACCATTGAGTGATTCTCAAAATAATCCTCAAGAGTGGACCATGGTGTTTGGTAACCAATCATTCTTTTAGGTAAAAATCATTCCTAAAATTTCCCCCACAAGGATAGTGTTTTCATTCTATCCCCATTTTTATTTTTAGAATTTCTCTTATTCAAGACACTAAGGTAACATCCATATCATAGTTCAACATGAAGTTTCTAAAAGGTAGATATCCTCATATAAAATGTTTAATACTATGAAATGGATCTCCTCATCTTCCTATTTTAGAATTTCTTGGACTGAAGAAAAAAAATTCATTCGTCTATAATAAAATATAGACAAACTTAATATGATAGAGAAATAATACTTTGATGACTCATATTTAGATTTTACTATGTGCGCTAAAAATTCATCAATGAAAATGTATAAAATGACACATAAATTTGGTATGATGAATCGTATACAGATCTGAAGTGAATCTTATCAAAGTTCCTAAACACTCATATGAAGTTATAGACATTTCCAAATATTAGGGTCCAAGAAATGAAATTTGTTATATACACCTTTTAGATGTCACATATGTATAATACAAAACACCCAAACACTATATGTACTTTTAAAATTTTCATCAATCTTCACAAAACTCAAACTAGAACTCATATAGATCATTTTTAGGGCTGCTCAACTAATAAAAATATTATTCCTAAATGTTACAGACAATATTCCTGATATAGAAGGACATTCCTAAAAATTAAATACCATCACTAGATGGTATAAACCTATGTCCACCAATTATCTTATCCATTATTAGTTCAGGACAACGGAATTTAAATAACTAGACAATCACTTATTATCTAATATGACTAAAATAAGGAAGTCATGTTTCATTATAATCACCAATCTAATGAAAAATCGTCCATAAACACCTGAATACAAAAATTTATATAAATAATGATAAAACAAAGATTGAAAATTACTTTTATTTTGTTAATAATTTTATCCTAATTTCAAAGTAGAACGCTAAAAATTATTCATACAAATGGAATTACAAGGATTATAAAAATTATTTCGTAGCAAACAAGTGTTATATGTTTCATAATAAAATGTAGTTTAGTTCATTGGAATCTAGTCCAGCCTTCTATTATAGTGTATCGTTTCTGGTCAAACATGTTACACTGACCTATAACATATGTGGCCATCCATCTATTAACTTCTCTAACAATTTGATTCAACTATCTATAAAACTAACTGAGTTGTTATACTATTTAGTACACCTAAAGATCATAATGAACATCATTCATCATAAGTTTGTTAATTTATTTTATTTTGAGCCATATATTGATGGTTCATACTACTGCTAATATGAAAATACTAAAAATAAAAACAACTAAAGGATGGATATTTAGTTGTTTAACTTACAATGACATGAGGAAAACATCAAAATTCAAAAAATATCTCACTTGATGAATTATATAATGAAACTCATCAGCATCCTCTCAAACGTTTGGAAAATCAACTTTCTCCCATTTTCATTATAATTGAATCCATCATCCTCCTATTTAGGTGAGTCCCAGTAAGGTATAATTCTTCCTCAGGATTTCCATGACTAACACCTTTAGGAACATGTCATTTTTATTTTTATTCCATGTTATCATCCATATATCAAACATACATATTATCCAAAATATGTAGAAGAAATAGAAATTTAGGTCAATTTGTTTTGTTCTTGGATGAAATGAAAGATTCATGGGAAGCAGGGCGTTGCTCTAAATATAATAAAATTAAATTCCACCTTAAAATACTTTTTTAGTACCTTCGGCAAGAAATTATACTATATTATCTCATTTTACACATTTTTAGCTACAACATACTCTACTTTAGTAATAAATAATGTTAGCTTCAGTTATAGATAATCTCACCTATATTTATAATTATGAAATCAAACTGATCATGATTATAAAAATTAAAAAAAAATATTTTCATATTTTTTGAAACACCAGAAATATACATATCAAAAATACCTAGAGAGGATGTTATTTTCCAAAGAACAATGTTTTATCCACTGATCAAATCATGTAATGAATGATCCACTTCACAGCTTCTCAGTGCTCCTTTATATATTTAGACAAGAAACAACTTACTACTCCCACAATAAATGAAATTTATTTCCGCTAACATATTATCACATACATTAATATTATGATAGATAAATCATACAGTATATTCTCCATGTAGAGAACATTAAATATCACTGATGTTTCATGTTATGTAGATAACATAAATTCTCCATCAAGTGGAATTATACCAGATTAACATCCATCCATATAAAAAACTTTAACTATATTCATGAAGTATTCCTTTATTAATAACACTTGGGTATCAAATTTATTGTCCCTCTCTATCCTAATCCATAAGTTTTTCCTAGTTTTTCCCATATCCTTCATTTAAAATCATCTTGAAAGATTAATCTTCAACTTATTATTCCCCTAAAATTTATGGTCCTTCTATCAACATTCAATTCTCACAAATTAAAAAAATAATGTAAATTCCCTGATTCTATGAACTCCAATAGAAAAAATTATTAGATACCCTCCTTATTAAACATTTCTCAGTCATGGATGAAAAAAAATGTTCATTCCACTATCTACGTTCTTGTGTTGATCTATATAGACTTCACTTCAGTTTCATAAGAAATCCATTCCTTTGAAGGTATACAAACCCCTTGGGATATTTTATGTAAATCCCCTTTCATAAATCAACATTAATAATGTAAATCTTTACATCCATCTACTCTATGTTTTGACCATTGAATGCAAAAACTCATAGAACTATTTAGATTTTAATATTCTTTACAACCCGTGATTTTTGTGAAATCAATTACATCTTTCTATTGGAATCATTTCCCGACCAATTTTTAATTATAAGTTTTTCTTCTTTAAGATTTATATTTCAACCGATAGAACCATTTTTTTATAAGATCTCATTTCTCTTATGATAGTTCAGTCTGTACCCATGTTCCATTAAAAATTATAGAATTTATCTTTTCCTCCATGGATATCTCCCACTGCATCATTTCACTATGTTGATGTCTCTACTATACATTCAAGATCCCTATAATATGTTAGATATAAGATGTTCTGGCTTCCCCAATACTTCTGTAATGGAAATCTATAACATTAATTTCTTCTTATAGATTTTTTTATATTCATGGTAAAATCATTTTCTCATGCGTGAACATTCAGTGCTCCAGCTACCAATTGTTCAGCTACCAAATATTTCCCTTAATATTTTCATATTATAAATAATTTTGGCACATTTTATATTTTCATAACTTCTAATTTATTCATATATACTTATTGTATCACTAGTATTTTCATGTTTCTATTGTTTTCATCCAAACCAATGTGTACTTCAATAGTTAACCTCTATTCTGAACCATGTATCCATCCACTATCACTTGATTCTGAAGAGGCCAACTATTTAAGTACAAGTTGGTTTGGATGAAAACACCAGAAATTTATATTATGTAATCAGTTTACAAAAATATTATCATACATAGACAATAATATATATTTGTTAATAAAACATAATGTAACATGCCGAAATTTAATCACACCTCTTATTAAAGATGTTCATTTTTTGGTCAAATAGGTAACACTGACCTCCAACATTTACAGATAGCCTTTTGTTTACCTATTCATTAATTGAGGCTTCCACTAACTACAATGACTAATTGGATATGCTTTTCACCAATCCCAAAAGCTATATTTAAAATCATTCATCAAAATTTTTAAATCTATTTTTAGTCTAGCCAATATGTATAAGGTTCCAGCTACCTTTATTCCTAAAATATTGAAATGAACTAAAAGAGTATTAACTTTAGGTGGTTGAACTTATGATAACATAAATAAAACATTATGATCCCAAAAATTCCATAATATAATAAAAATATTCATTTATTTCTTTGAATAACATCTTTTCAATCATCAAAATTAATATTTATTCTTTGAATATATCCATGAAAATTTCATCTTGGGTATTAACTAATTTTCCCACTTTCTTTTACATGTATAATGTTACTACATCACTTATCATTAACACATAATTACACTATCACATAACCCAAGATTATTTCGTTATTTATAATAAATATAATCCATTTATTAGAACAAAAATCATCACTTTTTATTTTTTCAATACCAAAAATATTTCATATTATCAATATGTGTGACTTCCATTCTCCACCTATTCATAAAAAATTAAAATGAATATGATGGGGTTTGAATTATACTCATTATCTCTTCATTAATTTTGATAAAAGCACCATATTTCCTCAAATATACATTCTAACCCCTCATTAAATCTAAATTTTAAACAAATTTTCTTATTGAGAGAAGGATAGATCTTCATGATTCTATAACAATGAGACTTTAGTTGATATACTCAATGTCTGTGTGGTAAATCACAATGTATTAAATTATAGATAAATCATAAAGACATTAAATTTTTCGATAAAAACATGCATGTGATTCCAAAAACAATAAAAAATTTAGGGATTGTAAAAAATTATCTATTATGGATTATTAGGAATATTTTTTATTATATTAATGTCTTAATAAACACATTAGATTCATTAAGTGTGATACATAAAACTCTTGAATTCTCTTAACTTTTTAATCAAAAAACACTTTATTATTACATAAATATTTTTATAATAAAATAAAATAAATATGATATTATCAGAATTTCTCAATATTCAACTTTTAGTTGATTGTATATATTTCTATATTTATATCAAAATAATATTTTTTACAACTTCACGCCATGTTTTCTCCCAAAGGGGATGCACAAACTTTATATGTCATTTTAGTGCGAGTAATAAATGATTTCTTATTTCACTTACTATCTAATAATGAAAGACTCATCCATTTCCCTTTCTATTTATTTACATTCATTCCCTAAATGTTATAACTCTTATAAAATAAAAGGGAATAAAGTGGGGAGATACCAAAATAATTATTTAGAGTAGTTGGGATAATAGCTACCTCTCAACCAATATCTCTTACTACCTCTTCATATGATTTTATGTTTCAATTCATCATAAATAATAACGGTTATTTTCCATATTTATATGGTTACCTTGTGTGTGAACCTCGTCACTGTATGATCTATAATGGATCATTCTTATTTTTTATATTGTTTTCTTTCCCTATGGAACTTGAAAATGAGGTGGAAGCACTGATGAACCCATTTCTGGTGTTTATCCATCTTCTTCACTCTTTCCACATACACATAATCTTTATAATTTTCTTATATTTTTTTAGATAAAGAAATTTTTTATTCATTACTGCATTTTTCTTTTTTTCCAGAATAACCATGACCTAAGTAATTATTTTTACACCTTCCAATGAACATTATGTTTCATATCTGGTAAACTCAATAATATTTTTTTCAACATCAAGCATCGATGATCATGTGGTTTTTCTTCTTCTAATAGAGATGATTATGTATATTTTAGGTCTTCTCTCACTATATGAATCATATATCATTTTAAGTTACATATTTTTCAAGTTGAAAAAGTCTTTGATTCTGAATTATCTATACCACTTGTAATTTCACTTAAATCATTCTATTTCAACAATTTGGGGAATTTATTATCCTTATTGTTTTGAAATCATCCAACATTCACTAATCCTTCATCATGGGTAATTTTTATTATTTTAATAAAATAAAATTATAATTCAATTTGGAGTAATATTATTTAAACTTCCTCTAGCCATAAATCATTTATGTTTGTTTAAATAATCTCCACTAACTGAAAAAAATAGGTTTAGTTCCACTTGGAAATTTAAAATTAGTTTCTATCATTATTTTATTAATATACATCTCTATATACTTATAACATTAATCCTGATTATACACTACATTTTAATAATATTATCTCATGGTTTTAAAGGTGTTTTTATCTTTAAGACATTAATATTGATCCTTGGTCATTTCATTGTTATTTGTAGTAAAATTTTCATTAATATCATTAGTTCATCAATATTAACCTTATTAATATTAATATATTAAATTATATTACATTTTTTCACATCTTAACATCTTTTCTTATTCTTTGTAATCTTTATTTACTTTTTATTCATGTAATTATTATCATGGTAGACTGCTATTACTTTACTTATCATATACTCAGTTTGTCCTTAATATTCCTCTTCTTCATTTCATTATGAATCTCATACCTTTAAACCATGGGTATAAAGTTCATGTGATGTTGAGAGGTATCATAATCAGATTAATCAAGGATTATGATTCTTCACTCTCTTATTTACTCATTAAATTACACATAAAATTTATAGAATTATTATTTTACTTCATATAATGTTGTTTTTTGATTTTTTTCAGGATTTCATCTAAACTCAAAATAATTTTTATCATCACTCTCATATTTAGTATAATACTTCTTTCGTAAATTAATATTAAATATACAAAAACCTTAATAATTAATGAAATTAATTGAATATTTCTTTTATATTTTACTCTTCTGATTCTAATGTTTTTTGAAATGAGACACATGCTTCTGATATGGTTTCTATTATCTTTATATTTTGATTTTGATAGTGATTAATCAATAAACCATTCATGTAATTAAATTTCATTTATTCTTTTATCTTCTTATTAAGATACTATATATTCTGAAATCATATCTTGGAAGAGTTTTAGGTGGCTCATGAAATAAAAAATCTCAAATCAATTCAATTGAATATTTATTTAGATCAAATCTTTTAAATAAATTTCTCATTATATTTTTTCAAAGTAATTTAATCTTATAAATTATCAAAAAAATATTTTATTTTTCTCACTATATCATTTACCTACATGAAGTAATAATCAATTTTATCATTTTATATCAACCATATGCTTAAATTATTTACCTCTAAATCTAAATCTCATATTCTAGTACATCTAATTTCTTTAATGATTATTCTTATCTCTTCCCACATCTCCTTGGAAATTTGAAGTCACATAAACTTGGTGTAGACATTTCCTGATAGCTATGAGAATAATAAATTCCATGCTTTCCAATATACATATATATTAATATTGTCTTTACTAGCCATGGGATCATCTCTTCTGAGTTGTGTAAACTCTACTATAAAAGAATCACTTACCTTGAGTCCTTGTGAATGTAGATATGGAATCATTCATATATTACATCCAAAAAAATTATTTCTTGTGAATATAGGAACTCTTATATATTTAATAGAATTAAAACTATTAATCATCAGTATTATACGAATATATATATGTATAGGGGGGAACATGTTACTCTACCACTACTTATAGTTTCCATGTTTAGTTAGATTTCTGATAGGGGTATCGGAGAATTGGTGATCACTATTGTTTTTAGGATTTCTTCTATTTTAATATTCCTAAAATAATTAATAGATGATCACCTAAAAATCCTCACCTTGAGTGATTATAGAATACCATATCTTGATGGGTTCTTTATACTAATTCTCACTAGTTAAAGATATCTACTAAAAGAACAATTGTCATTTCACAACTAGGTATTTATACTACCTCTTTAAAATTTCTCAAGGGTCTTCTTAAACTTATCCTGGAACTGATATTCATCTAAACATATCTATTAATGTAAAATTTATAATTTACTTATTCTTATATAAGCCCATGTGTCATGATCCTTACCTGATAGTGTATGAAAAATTTTACTTCCCCACAAGATCTCTTAATGTTATTTTGAAATCAATGGTAGTACCAAGTAGTTCCTTACACTCACCATATCCTCAACCTAAAAATAGAAAAAGTAGTGTTAGTTTCCTTATCAATCAATTCATAATAAAATCTAGAATGTAATATTATTATATTCTTCTTTTTCCTCAAAGACTAAAAATATTTCATTAATGTGATAGAATTATAGAAGGTCTATCACTTCTCATTTGAATTCACAAATTTATTTCATACAATGTTTATATTCATATAATTATCATTAATAATAGTTCCCTTTTTTTAATTAGGAAATATCTATAAAATGTAGCAGTATCTTATCATATTATAAAATCATTCAAATTTGATTCAAGGATTCCATTTAAATGTCTTTATGACTTGGTTATTCAATCTTAATACGATATTCACAATATCACATATTTTTGTCCACAAAATAGACACCATTAAAAAAGTTTAAATCATCCAATACATAAGGAATAATGCATGAAATTATATGTGAAACTTGACACCGATGACATAGAACTCCCCATGATAGACTAATAATATAGATGGATTCACACAAGTATCCTCAAGAGTGGACCATGGATTTTTGTAACACCATTTTTTTCACAAGTATTCTTCATTCCTAATATCCCCAACTAATATGATGTGGTGTTAATTTTGTCCTCATTATTCTTATCAACACATATTCTCTCATTTGATACACAATATTCATGTCATTTACATATTTTAACTATCTATTTATACTATATAGATCTCTATAAATATAATAACATGGTTCTACTCATCATGTAGTTTTAGAAACTCCTAGACTAAAAAATATCAGATTTTACTATGTCTATGGGGATGCATATACAGAAATCAAATGACACATACATGGTGCCTGGATAACTAATATGAAAATGACCCTTTACCAAATTTAAATTTCTACTAATAATGAATCATATAAATAGTATCAAATAACTCATACATTTAGAAAGATAATTCATATATGTAATCACTCATACACATATGATTAATCACCCACACACAACCTGTGATATTTTTATATATTAGTGTCTTGATTGTGAAATGACTCATATGAACCTTTGAGATGAAGATACAACAAATATAATGCACTCATATTGAAAAAATACAATACATGAAAAGGACACAAATGTTGGGTATAATTTTCAATCACATTAAAATATAGTTTAAATTATTATAGAACAAATTATTTTAGGTCATGATGTTTTGATATACAATAGGATTCAACAAAAACTTCATTTTTTATTCAAACTTTTCTTTGCATTATCCTTTATCAACTTCACACTATCTATCATGAGTGTGGAATCATATTATTAGTCATCTATGAAAGATTTAGTTAGCAATTATTTAGTGTATTATTCTATAGAAAGGAACACAATTTTTTGACATAATATTTAATTCTAGAAAAAATATCACCCCCTTAGAAAATACATCATAGGATACATATAAATTTGATCTGACAATTCCTCACAAGAATACTCAATTTACTTTTCAATATTATATAATTAATATATTAAATAACAATAAGTGCAATTATTCTATTATCTTTTATATATAGGTTATTTTCAATCAATCCTTTTATGGGGGAATTTCATTCATGAAATTTCCTAGCATAGAATACCAGGATCTAGGGATCTTTTTTCTACCCTAAATAGATTACATTTTCCAATAAACCTATTTTCAGTCATTTTTATGGTTAATACCATCTAGTTTCTCAATAAACACTTCTTTCTCAATATCTGTATTTGTGAATATTAATTTCAATTAAATTTGATAAACATAATATTTCTTGTGTGATGAAATAAACAATAGTTTTCTAATAGTTTATTGTCTTAAACTGGTAAAAATATTTCTTTAAATTTAACTCCTAATTAAGTGTATACCTTGTACACAAATCTAGATTTTATTCATATTATCTCAAATTTTTAATTGATCTTTCTTTAGATGAACCAATTTGTTATATTGAAGTTTTTTCTTTTTAATCATGGTACACAATATCAAGTGGAATTATTATAAAATGTAATACAGCCTCATATATTTTACATACAACCCTTTAGGTTAAATTTGTTTGATTATAGAATATGGCTCATCATGTTCACTATAATATCTTTATTGTCAAATTTGTGTCCTATAACGCCCTATAGAATAATCAACCTATAATTAAATAAATTATAAAAAACATTACACATTATTAAATTCCCATGATATTTTAGTCATATATTTTAAGATAATTAATAAAATTGTTACATTTCATAGGGAATACTGAAACACAATGTCATGTTTTAACATAAAAACTGATTTTTTATGTATTTAATCCAATTTTATTCTAGGAATTATTTCTTTATTAGAGGTTAATTTCTTTTATTCATACCTATACTTCATAATCTTACTACTAATCCTTATTCCAATTGAAAATAAAATTTGAAATGTGGGATGACCAAAAAATTATTCATAATAGATTTAAAAATAATGGAAAAACCTTAGTCCAGTGAAAAACATGAAATCTATTGGAAATTATTTCCTTTCCTATAATTATACTTTGAGAACATAAATAAACCATAAAGACATGAAAAAATCCAAAATTAATCAAATAAAACCAAAGAAACCATTAGAATGTAAAATAAAAGATTGAAGGGATCATGAGAAACATATGAACTCTTCAAAAAATAGACATTTCACCACTAAAATTTCATTAACATTCCTTACCCTATGGAATAAAAATATATCAATAAAAACATTTAACAAGCATAGATTAGGTATCTTGGAGAATAATATTACTAATCAATGTTCACTTATGTTTAATCTTTTTCTGAATAACAAAATCCTTGATAATTCTATAGGACTAACCAACCATGTTCTCTCCCTAATTATTTTCATTCGAAAACTATTCATTACTCAATGTATTAAACAGTTGTATTTGGATCACATGTCATCATGATCTATATCAATATCACCTATAATAATCTATAATCCTCATGCTTCACAACCTAAAAAAATTATAATATTTCAATTTTACTTCACAAAACTCTTGAAAAAACTAATTTAAATCCATAAGTAAATATCTTTCCATTTTCCCATAATAATAAGGACAAATATCTATTTCTTTTGAAGGATCTATATAAAGAATAATTCACCAAAATAAATAGAATTGAAATTACATTAGAATCCCGTGAATATTTTAAGTGTGATAAAATTACCACTAAATGATGTGACAGAGGGAAATTAAACCCGTATACATTAAAGAAAACTATTTTAAACTTTGTTAAAAAAATCAAAATGTCGTGTATGATAAATTCTAAAAAACATTATTTAAAAAAATTATATAAAAATTAAATAGTGGATGTAAATTAAAATTTAAAAACATTTATGTGTAAATAATAAAATTCATGAAACATTTAAAAGAACAAAAATATGATGATGAAACTTTTGAAATAAATATAATAAAAATAGAATTAAACAATAAACTTTTAAATTAAGTATCATCTTTATAAGTTCGTTATCTAAATCTTGGATAAAAAATGATATTATATTTATAATTTTTTTGATAATATTTAAAATTTTAATTATATTTTAATTATTCCTTTTATTTAATTTATAACCATGTATTATAAAGTTACTAAATCTATTAAGTTCATCTCGAGTATTTTGATGTTGTTTGGTTGATAATCTTAAATCAACAATGGTATGTTGAAC
This sequence comes from Viscum album, assembly GCA_963277665.1. Classification (NCBI taxonomy): domain Eukaryota; kingdom Viridiplantae; phylum Streptophyta; class Magnoliopsida; order Santalales; family Viscaceae; genus Viscum; species Viscum album. Next base: position 462,623,137 of record OY728122.1, on the reverse strand, counting down.
ATGGTAAAATGATTAATTTTTCTATCATATATATAATATTAATCTTTAAATAATTATAATTCTTATAGAATAAATAAAATTTTATTGCAACCCATGAAAGGTGGACAATAAAAATGAATAACATCCCATCATATTGGTGTTAGTCTACACTTAAGCAGGCATGAATTTTTAATTTTCTTTTAGATGTGAAGGTAATAAATATGAAAAATATTATCTTAATAGGATCACAATTATAAAATTAATATAATTAGTATTTATTAAATTAATAATAATAACTATCCATTTGTGTATATGATGAAAAATGAAGAAAATATCTTCTAGGTTGTGGTAATCCACACGTATGTAAGAGGAATGTTTTCATTTCCAATTGGATAGAAAAGAAGATGAAAAAAAATCAATGAAAATAATAAAATTTATGAATATATTAGATAATTATTTTTTCATATAATTATCATTATTCCATATTTTACGTATTTTAATAAAAAATAAAATTTAAAATACTCAATCAAGAGATAAACGACTTCTTTAAGAACCATCCCTTGGTATGCACCTTAAGCCATCTAGGATGGTATTTCTGTGAGAAAAGAAACTCTAGTAAAAGGTTCAGGATTTTTATAATATATTTTGATATAAATTTTTCAATATAAATTTCTCAAGAATATAGATTAAAAAAGAAAATGAGATGCCCTTTTAGAAGTGAGATTGGTGGAAAACTTGTAAATTATTGAAATATTAAAATATAATATTATTTTAACTTATATAAAATATATATAAAGATACATATATTAAAATTTAATGATTAAATGGTATTAATATAATGAAAAATTCAAATTTAGAGAGTTTTATATTTTATTTTAAACAAAATCAGTTGGTTTAACCCCCTCATTAACCCTATTTAACCTTAACTGTTGTAACAAATATTTTCATACTTTAAGGGACATTGGGGTAATTTTTGAAATTCCAAGTGGTACATAAATAGAAAATTTATTTATTTATTTGAAAATATCCAATTCATTTGGGTTATAATAGTATTTTTATGATATTATAATGATTTTAAAACTAATTTTAAACATTAAATATCATTTAATGTCACCTACAGGACGATTCCAAAAAAATGGCATTAACTCTCATCAAGATAATAATTTAATTCAAATTAAAACTCTTATATAATCATATATCATCATTAAGAGTATATAAAATTCGTTAAACACCATAATTAATCTAAATATTGTCACTTTTAATATTTTTAAATCTATTTGTTTTTTACTACTTGCACAATTATTTCATTTGTGTTGTGAAAGCCTTCATGGAAGTTATACAAAATCTAAAAATAAAAAATAAATTAATTTATTAAAAAAATTATTCACATTCAATGTAACTATTTTTAACCATTTATATCTTGTTATTACCCTCGTGAAAACATAATAGAGATATTAAAATATTTAGAGTGTTCCATATTTTCATTTATTTAAATATAAAATAATATAAAGGTCAAAATAATGAAAGGTTTAATAATAATGTATTTTATAATTTAGGATATTTATTGACAAATAAAACCAATAAAAATAAATAAATAATTTTTTGGATTGATTTTGAGACCTTATCAAATATTTTAAACCCTAATTAACCAATTTTGTTCATTAAAGTGGTGATAAACATGTATCGTCATTACCATTCATTATAAAAAAAATTAAATTGACCAATTTAACAATTTTACAACTAATTATTCCAAGTATGATTTTTTTAATATTAATTTTTCATAATAATTAAAATTCACTTTTAATAAATTTTCTCAAAAACAAATGAAAAACTATTTTTTGAAAAATATATTTTTAGGAATAAAGATAATTTTATAAAAAAATTAGTTATATTGTTAATTATTATAGAATTAATTAAAGTATTTTCAATCAAAATTATTTTATGTTTAACTAAAAAAATTAGAAAATGTATTGTGATGTTTATATTACTGGTTTTTAAGAAAATAAATTACTAGTTTTGAAAAATCATCATTTTTATTATTCACTAAAAAAAATATTTCCCAAAAAATAAAAAGAATAATAATTATAGCCATATTATATAATGATTATTTAAAAAAATATGTATATGTTTTCAAACAAATATTCTAAAAGTTTTATAATTTTATAATAATATCCATCCACAAAATAAAATAAAAATAATTATTGAACAAAATGTATTTTTGAAGCTTAAAATGAATTTATTACCTTTCCTTATCTAATGAACATAATTAAATGTATATTTATTCATTAAATGGGATAATTAATAAACTTGTATCATTTAATCATTTAATAATAGTGATTAAGTTAATATTTAAAGATATAAATACATTTAACACATAAAAATAGTTTCAGGAATAATATTTCTTTTACTTTCAATTGATTTTATATTAATTTTTATTCGATTGTTAAGAAATGTATAATTGATTATTAATTTTATTAAGTAAAAAAATTATTCATATATTATTTAATATGCTTATTCCAACTCATACGCACCAAACCCATCGTTATTCTAGAATGGTCATATAATAATTTTTTCATAGTATATCAGAGTTCATCATCAACTCCTTATAGTTTTTGGTACACACAATTGAAAAAAGTGTTGTTTTAAAATAATGTTACTATAATATTAGGGTGTTAAATTTTATCCCCTTAAATAAATTATTTCCTCAAAATTTTAATTTTATTTTCCAAAAAAATTAACTTAATATTATAATAAAAATAGTTATAAATTTTATCTTTATCCTTAATTTATGTGTCAAGACTAAGAAACTTTTTTTTCAAATTCTTGTACTTATATATGATTCTTACATTAAAATGTTTTTCTAGAAATGTGTCTTGATATTTGAGTGGATGATTTTGTAGAAGACCGGAAAATTTTGATAAATTATCATACATTTGAGGTAGATATTTTAAGGAACTATATATACATGATTTCATTCCATGTCATATATTGAATTTCATCATTCATTGGTGGTATGATCAATTTTCACTTATATTTCATCTATAACAAAATTATATGATGATTCATGAAAAAAATTTAATTTATAATGCACTAAAATAAACTTATGACAGATAACAAGATCTAAACAGGATGAAACTTTTATCCACCTATTTTAATCTATTAACTATATCAGAAATTGTTATCATGCATTAAAGTAATATCCAATATAAATGAACCATAATATAAATATATGAAACATTAATCTACAAAGCTTGAGTGATAACACCAAAATTTCAAATTAATTAAATCTATAAATAACGAACCATAAAAGCCATACAAATATGGATGGCTAGGTCCAAAAGTGATTCATCAAATAGATTTGTTCATAAATTCATAAAATAGTAATGAAATGTTTTCTCAAAATGAAAATAATCACTCATTAAGTCACATACCAATAATGTATAATCTATAAAAATATAATCCATGAAATTTTTAATCATTTTAAAAAATAACATGAATCACCATAAATTCATAATAAAATATTATATGATTTCAAAAGGTAATTAAAACATTTTTCTCAAATAACATCTCATCTAAAAAATAATATTTTTTAAATTTAATAATATAATATTCCATATATAATGAAATTCTTATAAAATAAAATTAATCACTTTTACACTAAATGTTTTTTTCAATATCATGGTCATCTACATGAAAATTTATTTTTTCCCAAGTCGTAACAACTCTATTATCCCAATTAATTAGAATTATCTCAACATCAAATATCATCTTAACCCACAAGGTTTTAAATACCTTTAAACTTATGGCCACAAAATATAAAATAATTCTTCATAAAATAATATTTTTACTTCAAAAAATGTTAAATTTATGGGTTACCTATACTATAACTATATTTAAAACTTAATAAAATCATATCAAAGTAATAAGATATCATAAAACTAAAAATGGGTATCTATGAATTTAAACTAATAATGAATCGATTTTGTAATAACATGGTTCTTCCATTAAGGTACAAGTTATATTTTTTCATATTCAGGTAGTTTATGAAGAAACTAGGAATTTTGGGAAGTTCTCAAAATTTTAGGGATACACATCGTATACTCATAAGTACATGCCGTGTACCCTTGTCTATGTGTGAATGGCGTACATGGAATGTGGGCTTGTTCATAGGGTATAATGTTTTAACGAATTACACGTCATGTAGTTCTTGTACACACTATAAAGTCAAGTTTTGTAGGAGGGATATACATGGTATGTGCGATAGTCTGTGAGGAAGAGAAGAAAAACTAAGTACATGCCGTGTACTTCCTAGTACATGCCATGTACTCAAGTCTGCATGTCCTAGAAAGTAAGTACATGTCATGCTTCCATATGAACAATAGAAGAACATACATGGCATGTATTCTTAAATACATGCTGTGTAATTTCATTTTTTCACTTAAATTAGGTAGTAGTTCATTTTTTGAGGTTCTGGATAGAACCTCCTCCCTTTAAGTGGTCGGGACTTCATTTTGATCATGTTTCATCATTCGATGTCATATTTAGACCTCATTTGATCCATCGAAACCCCCTCAGTGAGGTCTTGATTCATCTTGATCTATTTTTCCAAATTTATTTTCAAAACCAAGTTTTTGGGGTTTGAGCAATTTTTTATTCTTTTCTAGATCTACCTCGATTTTTACCGAATTAGAGAATGTTACCAGAGGAGGATCATCGTACGTGTATGATGTAGGTGGTTCATACTTTGTTTCCTTTTTTCACAGACTTTTGGGTGGTACAGCCTTTAGTTCATGTTTGGGTGTTTTGAGTGAGACCCTATTTTATCTATTGTCGCATGTTAGATTTAATATTATACTTCTGGGTTTCCTTTCAGTATACCTTTTACCTGTTTTTCTTAAGCGAGGTCGGGCGAGGGATCGTTGCTCAATTGGGGCATTTTGGCTGGGTTTTCCAAAATAGATTTAAATTAATTATGATCATTAAATAACTATGTTTAGATTGTTTAAACATTATTAAATTTATCAAAGTCTCTCAAGACTTCAATGCTGGTATGGGAAAAAACATGGCTAGAGCAATTCAATTGTTTAGTTTGTCTTTCATGTTTAAAGTCTTACTTTCTAATTATATATGTAACTTATGAATTTCCTACACTGGGACCCCTTTGGGTTGTGTTGGGTGTGGCCTGGATATTCTTGAGTGACTATGAACATAGGATGGGCTTGGACCCAATTACTTTAGGTGGTTTTGACCATGGTATTGGGCGTCATAGATGTTGGGAATGAGTCAGTGAGACTGTTAGGTTGGGAATGGCCTGAGTTACATAGATAGCAAGGCCATTAGATATTGAGCGACATGGTCGTAGGGGAACGAGGTGCTAGAGATATTGTGTCTAGGGTATTATTTTACTGATTATTTCTCACCCGAAACATTGAGTAGTGTGCACACATAGAGACTCTGTGATGAGGTGGTTTTTACCACTCATGTAGGTAGAGGCCCCTGATAGTTGTAGTTTAGGTACTATTGGTTTGGGGGTGATTTTCGTAGGAAGCCAAGTGGAAGGATAGGATCCTTTGGGAGATAGTGATAAGGCAATCGGTTTGGGGGATAAGGCTCGCCGTGATTAAGGCCATAGGTCGGGACACTTTATTTGAGGGAAGAATTTGTTTTCCCTCCGGTTAATTTATGTGACGGAAGAAATCATTTTCCCTCTAGTTACTTATTTGAGGACAGGCATCACTATTCCTTTCAGTTACTTTTGTTTGGGCATGCCTGTAGAACATCAGTACTTTCAGACAAGAGGTGCCAGGAGGCACATGGTTTAATGTTACGTGATTGAGGAGGAACCAAAGGGTTCACCTGGGGATGTGATGGCATGGGTACTTAGGCCATGGGGAAAGCACTTTATTTACTTCATATATTTTATCATTTGTCAAAGCAGGTGACACTCTATGGTGGCTGATAAGCACCAGTGGATGTTGAGTTTATTTATTGCATTGCACTGCTTACTTTACATAGATATTCATGCTTGTTTAAACACGTGTACTAGGTAAGTACCATCAGGGTGGTATCCTACTGAGATTCATCTTTCACCCTACACGGTCCATTAAGGATGCGTGTAGACTTTATAGATTTACGTGTAGGTAAAGGATCTGCCTCAAGAGCTGGATCATAGTACTGTTTGTCATGGAGACTAGTATGGACATTGAGGTCATACCTAGTTGGAGTTTACTTTGTTTAGTTTCCTATTTTTGTATCAGCATGCCATTATTTCTTATAGCTACAATTGGTTAGCCATTGGTGCCCTTTTTATATGGATATGTATGACCTACTTTGGATGCATGTTTTGTTGTTCAATAGTAGTTAATATTGATACTTAGCATGATGTTCTATTTATTTTCAATTGTAGTTGTTTATATATTACTCCTGTTGTTTATTGATATTGAATGTGCTTCCACTCTACAGGTCTGGTTTGAGTCTGGTGAGTCATTTATTTTAGTTTTAGGTTTTATTATTATACTCAAACAAGTACCTTATTTTCCTTTGAAAGTGTATAACCTCCCCACTATACCTATTCAGATCCTCACTGCTAGTCAACAGCCTTTCGCATTCGGGTAGGAGCACCAAAGGTAGTAACATCGGGCCCATTTACCACTATTCGGGTGGTTGTTCAGGTCAGGATGTTACAATGTGGTATCAAAGGAGTTATTTATAAGGATTTAGTTTCAGTGTTTTTCTTTCTGAAAATGATATTGAGACTTATCATTTTATTTATGAAAGATTTACTATTTAGGGTATGGAAGACTGCAGATTGGTTGTTATTGGAACTGGGTTTATAGCTTGTTCTTGAGTCGCTACAGCCCCAGGTGTAAGGGATGGACCAAGTTTCCCTGTGTGGGAATTGATATTTTCTTTTTTCTCAAATTGTAGTTTATATTATTTCCACCTCGGCGGCTCACTTGGTGTGTGATATTATTGATTGTGAAATGTAACCCTTGTCCCGGTGTGGTAAGGGAGAATTGGACCTTGGCCCAGCATGACAAGGCATGATTGTTTGGTTTTTTATTGGAATATTTTTAGGGTATTTCCATTTCATAATTACGCGCATGCTTTGTAAATTGATAATACCTTGTGAATAATATCAATTTCCATGTTATAAATTCTTTTGAAATGTGAAAGATGAAGATCCTAATAAATTTTCTAGTTTATTACAATGAACTATGACATACTTTATATATTGGGAATTGAATTTAGTAGGAGATTTGAGATTGGATCTTGTATGAGAAGGAAGGTATTATGGTCGAGGTGATTTTGGTCACTAGGATTGGGCAACTAGGTCATCAGTTTGAGGTAACGTTGGTTGTTAGGATAGGTGCGGCCCAAGGTACTTTTGATACTTGGATCTGTTGAGGGTGGGTAAGGAGGCCACTAAGTCAGGATGTGGTGGGCATTGGTTGCGATAGGGGAGAGTAATGGTGGTATTTATATGGTTACATTTACTGCTTTCCTTATCTACATTATATATATATATTGTTATATATGTGGGTTGTTTGGCCATTTATGGTATTCAGTGGGTTCCTCCTAGGCGATTCGAATGGAGCCTAAGGCGGGTGATGGTATTGTGCCGTTGGAGCATGATATGGTTCAGAATCTAGAGCGATAGGTAGATTATGAGATGCTGGTACTGTCTTAGGGATAGGATTAGGTATAGGATCCATTTTAGGAAGAGCAGCTGGGTTTAGTGGCATTCAGGCAGTGGCTCGACAAGCAGCTCTAGACTATCAGGGTACATGTTTTATAGGGGATCGACATAGGTACTTAGGTTATAGGTCCATATATGGTATATATGATGTGGGAGTACCCTTTGTATCACCCTCCACTTTTTTAGGGAAAGGGTGGTCCATAGGAGACTGAGAGGTCTTGCGGAGAATTGGTGGGATGTGTATGTTCAGGCATGAAAACACAAAGGACCATCATGGAATGACTTCAAGGATAAATTTTTCGAGCACTTTTTCTCAGAGATGATGAGGGAAGAGAGAGATTGGGAGTTCTTGAGCCTTCATCTTGGTGACATGTCCATCATGGACTATGAAGATACTTTAACTGAGTTGTCTTTCTTTTCACCAGGTATGGAAAGTGATGACACCTTGAGGGTGAGGCACTTCGAAGATAGATTACGGCATGCCATCCAGGTGCAAGTAAAAATCTTTAGGCTGACCTCGTTCTCTGAGGCAGTGAATGCGGCACTCATAGCTGAGGGAAACTTGATGGAAAAGTTGTGTTTGAGCCGAGCTGTAGCTTTAGCTAACGATTTATATAATAGGAAGCGAGGTCAGAATGAGTTCCATTAGGGCAGTCGGGCCCTGGAATCCTCTAGACCACCTCGTTGCAGTTCAGCTGTGGTTTTCTTTTAGTAGGGGAAGCCAGGGCATGTCTGGACTCAGTGTGATAGGCCTTCGAAGGAGTGTCAGGATTTTAGATAGGTTGGTAATCTTGAGAGGTTCTATAGGAAGCCTTCTCAAAAGACCGATAATCAGGGACCCGGACAGACGGTGGCATCCAGAGTTGGTTCAGGTTTGGTACTTGGCGAGGGTATCTGAGTTTCAACTATATATGGAGGACACAGAAGAGACAGTGGGACCTAGATGAGGGGTTAGTGGCTGGTTACTAGTGCAATATTGTAGGGATGATAGGCTTTAGGAAGACGTGTTTTAGTCAAGGTGCATACCATGGATCTGCCAGGGGATGAGCAGGCTAGTGATCTGATGATGGTTAGAGGTACATTGTGGGTGTGGCCATGATCTGTTTTGGTTTACTTGTTTTTCCATGAAATATTGAGTCATGTATGTTTTTAGTGCATGAGGTGCATATTATATATGTAGACTGACCTGATGTTAGTCAGTGGGATTGGCACCATATCAGGTGTGTGAAATATATATGTATATGTATGAGGTTATTGGAAACAGGGAATCCATGGGATGTAGGTTACTTGAGGTGTCTCGAGCATTAGGGAATCGAGGATATAGGTTAATTGAGGTGACTCAGGCATTGGGGCATTGAGGATGTGAGTTACTTAAGGTGCAAGGAACTAGGCTTGTTTTGAGCATCCATGGTATGCACGACATCTTTGAGGTGGACACTGATGTGGTGCGAATACCTAGGGTTTCAGAAGCGACATGGGATAACTGATGAGGTGCGGGAATGATGATGTGTCATGGGGGGACCATGAGTTTGGAAACAGGTTAGTGAATCGTTGTTTGATTTAATACTTGGGTTAATGTTTTCCCAAAATTCTTTATTCTCTACCCTTAGAAGGGAAATTTGGGGACAAATTTCTTTAAGGGGGGTGTTTGTAAGAAACTGGTTCTTGCTTTTAAGTACAGGTCATATTTTTTCATTTTTGGATTGTTTATGAGGAAATTGGGAGTTTTGGGAAGTTCTGGAAATTTTAGGGATACACATCATGTACTCCAAAGTACACGTTGTGTACCCTTGGTTGTGTGTGAATGGAATACATTGCCTGTGGGAGTGTTGGTTGGGTAAAATTGATTAACCATGTACAATTCATGTACTCCTTGTACATTCCAGGTAGGCTAATTGTGTATGAGTGATATACATGGCGTGTGGGAAAATCGGCGAGGAAGAGAAGAAAAACCAAGTACATGTTGTGTACATCCAAGTATATGTCGTGTACTCAAGTCGGTTGGTCCTGGAATGTAATTCGGTGGAAAAGTGGCTACCATACAAATAGTAAAAGAACCTACACATTGTGTAGTCCTAAGTGCATGCCGTGTATTTTCATTTTTCTCTTAAATTAGGCAGTAGATCATTTTTGAGGATCTGGACAAAACCTCCTCCCTTCAAGCGGCCATAAATTCATTTTGATCATGTTTCATCATTCAAGGTTGGATTCGATCCTTGTTTGATCCATTAGAACCCCCTTGGTATGGCCTTGATTCTTATTGGGCAATTTTTCTTGATTTTTGTTCTAAACCATGTCATTAGGTTTGATATTTTTTTTATTCTTTTTTAGATCAACCTCGATTTAGACCGAATTAGAAGTTGTTACTGAAGGAGGATCACCGTACGTGTTTGAGGTAGGTGGTACAAACTTTATTTCATGTTTTTCTGGACTTTTGGGTGGTGTATCATGTAGCACATAATTGGGTATTTTGAGAGGGACCCTATTTTCTCTATTGTAGCCTATTAAATTGAATATTAGATGTGTGGGATTCCTTTGGCTATGCCTTTTACCTATTTTTCTTGAGCGAGGTCAGGTGAGGGGTCATTTCTCTATAGGGGAATTTTGGAAGGGTTTTCCCAAATTATTTTAATTGAATTGTGATGATTAAACTGCTAAGTTTAGATTGTTTAAGCATGATTATATTTAACAGAGGCTCTCAAGACCATAGTACTGGTATGGGACAACACATGGCTAGAGAAATTCAACTATTTAGTTTTTATTTCTTGTTTAAAGTGTTTCTTTTATAATTATATATGTAATTGTGTAATTTCATATTTTGGGACCCCTTTGGGTTAAATTTGGCATGGTTCAGATATTCTTGAGTGACTATTATCATAGGATGGGCTTGGTCCAGATTACTTAGGGTGGTTTTGACAATGGGATTGGGTGTCATGGATGTCAGGATTGAGGCAGTGAGACTGTCAGGTTGGGAATTTTCTGAGTTACATGGATGGAAAGGCCATCAGATACTAAGCGACATGGTTGCATGAGTACGCGGTGTCATATATGTTGTGTCCTAGGTATTATTTTGGTTATTACCACTCACCCAGAACTTTGAGTAGTGTACACACAGAGAGACGTCATGATGAGGTGGTTTTGACCAATCGTGTTGGTAGAGGCCACAAATAGTTGTGGTTTTGGTACTATTGGTTTAGGGGTGCTTGTTGTAGGAAGCCACATGGAAGGCGACGTGCCTTTGAGAGATATCAATGAGGATATCAAGTTGGGGGATAAGGCTCACCCGGATTGGGTTTGTCGGTCAGGACACATTATTTGAGGGAAGACATCATTGTCCCTCTAATTAATCTATTTGATGGTAGAAATCATTGTCCCTCTGGTCACATATTAGAGGATAGGCATCGATGTTCCTCCTATTTACTTTTGTTTGGTCATGCCATCGGGATGTCGGTACTCTGTAAAATGACGTGTCAGGAGGCACATGGTTTAATGTTACGTGATTGAGGTGGAACTAGAGGGTTCACCTGGGACTATGATGACAGGGGTACTTGTTCCATGGGGAAAGCACTCTATTTACTTCAGATATTTTGGCATTGGCCAAAGTAGGTGACACTCCATGGTGGCTGTTGAGTACTAGTGGATTTTGACTTTATTTATTGAATTGCACTGCTTACTATACATAGAGATGCATGCCTGCTTAAACACTTATACTAGGTACGCACCATCTGGATGATATCCTACCGAGATTCGTCTCACACCATACAAAGGCCCTTCGGGACACATGTGGACTTTATAGATTTATGTGCAGGTAAAAGATGAGCCTCAAGAGTTGTATCATAGTACAGTTTGGCATAGAGACTATTATGGAACTTGAGGTCATATCTAGTCAAAGTTTACTTTGTTTAGTTTCCTTTTTCTATATCAGCATGCCTACTTGTCTTGTAGCTATATTTGGTTGGCCATTGGCACCCTTTTTATATGGATATGTATGACCTGCTTTGGATGCATGTTTTTTTTTCAATATTATTTACAAGTGATACGTCGCATGTTGTTCAATTTATTTTCCCCTAAAATTGTTTATATATTGCTTCTTCTATTTATTGATATTGAATGTGCTTCTGCTCTACGGGTCTGGTCCGAGTCTGCTGGGTCATTTATTACTGTTGAAGGTTTTATTTTTATTCTCAAACCAATACTTTATTTTCTTCTGAGAGGGTATATCCTCCCCACTATACATATTCATACCATCATTGCTAGTTAGCATCCTTTGGTGTTCGAGGAGGTGCGTCTAAGGTAGTAACATCGGGCCCGTTTAGCATTATTCATGTGCCTATTCAGGTCAGGATGTTATAGATGTCTTATAAGACCCTGATGGCATGTAAAACTAATATATAATCCTTACATGAAAATTTCATAACCACTAAAATTATCTATAACCTTTATATGATACCAAAAATATCACCTTATATCATAATCAACCCATGATTACTTGAATTATAAAAAGTATTGCACTTTCATACAATGTCATGGTCCTTTAGGGTTATAATTTTAGATAATTAGGAAACCCGTTATGATAAATAGGGAAATCCGACACAGATTGTCTATTTTCCATGAAAAGAGAATTATTGAGTTTGAAATCATGTTTTATTCATGACACACCTTCTTCATTTGAGGCCAATATTTATTATTCCAATCTAGACTACATAATATTACATAATCATTATTATGCCTTGTGATTTTTTTTTTGAAAACATGGGATGATCATAAAAATATTATTATGTGATATAAAAATAATGTAAACCTGATAGTCCTATGAAAAACATGGAAACCCAAGAAATATTTTACCTTTTCACAATAAAACTTTAACCGAATAAATAAAAAATATCTAATAAAATCACAAATTTCACAAATTACCATTGAAAACATTGACATGCATAAGAAAAACATTAATGAATCATCAGTGACATGATAAGTCATGAAAAAAAAAATTTAAAAAAATAATCCTTTACTTGTTTAAATTTTATAATCATTATTTACATTTTTAAATAAAAATATTTCATTAAAAATTGAAGGTATATATTAGTTATCCTTGATAATCATATTCATAACCCATGTTCAATATTTTTTAACCTGTACTAGAATTAAAAAACTATCTAATTTCATTGGATGAACCAATATGGTTATCTCCCTCATTTTCACTTATAAAGAAAATTTATTACCTAATGCATTGGAGAAATATATCGATCTCACCCATCATCATGAGCTATATCAATATCACTAACCATCATCTATAATAATCAAGTATTGTATTATTAGAATATTATTTCGATTATTCCACTTTTTCTTTATAAAATAGTACAAAAATTCAGTTGAATCCATAATCAATGAACTTTCTATTGGTCCTAGTGGATAGCTTAAGAGTGGTGGGGTGAATTTTTTTTTCAATTAAAAGTTTCAGTTTAAAATACATAAATATTAAATCCCACTAATTAATAAAAACTCACAGTTAACTAAATATATAGAATTTATTAATTTTATATTTTCAAATTATTCCCAAAATCTCAATCACAACTCAGTTAAATAAATTTTAAAAATACTTTAACTTATTAAACTAATTTACTTGAATCAAACACCAAATATTAAACACACAAAAAAATTATTTATCATAATAAAGTCGTTTTATAATTTTAGGAAAATATATAAAGATGTGTTTTTAAAAATAGGTAACACGAAATAGATAAAATCATAGTTGAAATTAACAAGGTGTTCAATATTAAACCGAAAGTTAATCCCCTCTACTTATGAATCACCCAATTCCACACAGTTTATTACAAACTAAACTGATCCACATATTTTATCAGTATTCACAATGAACTCAACATTTATATACTAGGGTACACACAATTATCTTTTATAGTTATTTATGTTATAAATGGATACTAGGTCACATACAACCTCTTCTATAGTTATAAGTGGGATTATAAATGAAAATAATTTAATGTGACTGTATAGGTCACTCCATTTATATAAAAGATTCTATGTTTTATAGATAAGTAGAGTGAAATAAAATGTAGCATGACTGTTTAATTAAAATAGAAAAAGGAAATGATTGAAATTAAGAATATTCGATGTAGCTCAATCTGATCATCTTTGGTTGTTTAGGGGCCCTTGAATTTTTCATTGAAAGGGGTAAACAATGTTTTAATTTAATGTTCTAGAAAATAGTGTTTCATAAAGTATTATTAATAAGTCTTCAATGTATAATAAGATACATAGATATATTCCTCAATTTTCTCTGGGTGTATCCTTTTTTATATACATTGTGTGTAATAATCACTAAATCTCAGATAGGCTTTAATTTATTCTTGGTTTGTCATTAATGTCATTATAGAGGTTTTTGTAGAAATATGGTCAAATGGATATTTTTAGGGGAGAATAATCATGATATAGTTTTATGCATGGCACATACTAATAATTTGGAAACCATGGGGTATAGATCTTTTTTTAACATTGGCATTTTCCATAGTTTGATCGTGGTTAAACAAACCATGTGTCTCACAAGGGAAAAATGTGTGGGGTCTAGGTTCATGTACAAGGGTGTTTCACTGTTGGAAAAAACAATGTTTCTTTTCCCAAGATACATTGCATCTTATCTTTTTATGGAGACTTCATCCAACATGTTTGGCATGTGGTTTATCTTACCGTGCAGTCTAACCATGTGATGCACTCACAACCTTTTAAATGTTTTTTAAACATTTTTTCATTGGTTTTTTTTTCTAATCACCCCCTAATCTCATTTACTCTCAACCAAATACTTCCCCAATGATCTATAGGCTTCTCCTATAATATTTATGGTGATTTTAAATCATTTTTAATATATTTATTAAGGTATATTAAGGTATTGAAGTTATTTCCACTTATTTTTTTACATCCTTGCAAGATCTCTCCTCCCTTGTCCCATCGGAACTGATGTGGGATATAGATTTCAGATCTAATTATTTTTGATGTATTTTTTATGTTATTTTAATTTATCTAGGATCATGGGTACTTCTTCTACTCTTCTCTATTCTTCTTTTCCATCAGTGATTAGTTCAACACCCATTCTTATGGTTGATGTCTCTATATAAAGGATTAATTCTATGTATCAATTATTTTTCATGTAAATTATATTGTCTTATTTAGTGAATTTATTTTATTAGTGATTTCCTTGTATTTTTTTGGAAAGAAATATTGTTTTAAAATGTTTTTTTCTTCAAAAATAGTATCACACACCAAGTGTTTTATAAAATGCTTTAATAGTGGTTTTGGATTAAAAATACGGTATTAAGTAATGAAGTGGATTGGATTTTCCTAGAATTTTTTTTAATAAATTGTGAGAATGTCTTTTTAAATGGTTTTTTACAAACTTATATTGGATAACCATGGTTGCATCAATAATAAAATATCACTTAAAGTGTGTGTAATGCCACTTGTGGTTTTATTTCACTTTAGTGTGTGTAATTCCACTAGTGTTTATATAGGTAAGATACCCCATAGGCTATGAATAGGGATTTAATTTTATATCTAGTACATATACACATAGGTTAGAGCCCAAATTGGGTGTTTTTTCATTTATGATTAGATTATAACAGGATTGATTACATCATGGTTATTTTCTCATATTCTTTCAAATGATGGATTATGTCATGGTTATATAGAATATATGATTATATTATGATGTACCAACATATTATATTGATTATTACTTCATTATTATCACATTTAATTTTTATATTCCTTTTATTGTGAAAATTAATGGATTTTCTGAAGAAAAAAATGATGATTTACAAATGGTTTTAATTTTTGAAAATGATTCATAAAACTGTATTTGATTTAATTCTAGAATTCTTACATTCTAGATATTATAGATTTTATATATTCTATGGAGGAATCCTATTGTACTAAGTGATCATGCCCTAATTTTGAATTTAGGAACTCTTCTACATTATTCTGTAGGATTCAGGTAAAGGGAATGGCATCATATAGCCTTTCAACTACTCTTTTTATTATAGACCTTATAGATGGATAGTTTGGAGGTGAAGGTTGGTCACATGATATCATGATGGTATTTTTTCTTCATACTTTATATTTTATCTTGTTTGGATTAAATTTTAGGTATATATTATATATTTATTTAATCTACTTTCTTCTATATTTGTTTGTGTTTTTTGTTATATATGATACTTTTTTTGTTATTTTGTTATGCCTTACCACCAAGGTGGGATGGATTGGGTGGAATGTATAGTGGAACCAAGTTAATTCATTATGGAATGGTATAGAAGGTAAATACCTAGATATAAGGGTAATAACACATCCTGGTTTTGGTTTAATGTCTTTTATAGATAGGAGTTAGGACCGTTAGAATTTGGGTGGTATGTGCAGCAGGGTCCCTCGCTTGTTCACACTCATGCATAAACTCGAGCTACAATGGGTGGTTGGAAATTTTTTTCCATGTTATAGACATTGAGTTTGAGGTCATTTGAATGAAATTTATATAGAGTTTATATAAATGGTCATGTTCCTTTTTAAATTTCTGTGTTTCATCATTATATTTCATATTTCTCCAATTTCTTATTTTTTAAGGAATTGACATGAATACTTGAAGTTGTCCCAATGACCATGGAATTGTTTTCCAAAAATAACATTGGTTATAGTATTTTTTATTATATGATTCCTCTTAGAAGTTCTCTTTTTAATATAGGTGAGGATGCTTTTGTTCATGTTTCACATTTGAATCTTATGGTGGAACCTTCTTTGGAAGAAGCTATAATCCATACTATGAAGACACTAAATCAAGAGGGTGTTGGGAACCTGGGAAATTATGTGGTTCATGGCTTGGAATTCACTAAGAAACAAACATATATATTTCATGGTGACAAAAGACCCTCAAAATCTAAGGATTGTATTTATTGAATTGATAGGATCTTCAACTTCTTAATGACTCTTGAGGAATATATGGTTGGATTTTCCATGTACATGCTTGAGGGAATACTTGTGATATTATGGAACTATATTGGGAAGATATTTTTCATGAGGATATTAGCTAGAATTATTTCAAGAAAATATTCAATTAGTATGTTTACCCTGATACATTATGTTTGGTGAAGACCTAAGAGTTTTAACCTTGGAATAAGTGGAGCATACTATTCAAGAGTAATACCCCAGTTTTGTTAAGTCGGTGCATCTGGAACTAGATATATTCACCAATGATTACTTAAAGGATCGAAGGATAGAGTAGGTACTGAGGCTTGAAATTTATTTTATGTTGATTATCATGTTACTTTTGAACTTCATGGAGGTAGTCAATAAAGAAACTTTGTATGAGTGAGGAATAAATCAAAAGGATGGATTGGGTGTAGCTTTAGTAAGTGAAGTTGTTAGACATGGTGTGTCTTCTGTATAGAAAAGTTAGGGAAATGGTGGTTATATTTCTTCACAAATAGTTTCATGGGATTTTTAAGGACAAAACTACTGTGTTTTCTAAAAATTTCTAAGGTGAGGTCATATTGTTCCAAATTTTATGGAGGCTCCAAATACATTTCGTTATTACAGACAATTGGGCCATCTAAGGGATTTTTTTAATGATATCACAGGGAATTAAAGATGGATACACTCTCACCAAGGGTTCATAGGTTCGTATCAATGCTTACAAGTTTGGTGGGTCTAATCATCAAGCCATAGGGGATATTCATATTCCTAAGACCAAACAGGTTAATGTGGTGAAGTGTCCGCAATATGAGTCTGAAGTAGGTCTAACTATATTTTTAGGTACGTTGTTTATTTAATCTTCTATAGTGATATAATTGTTTTATATAGTTTATACTCATTCATTTATATTATCAATTTTAGTTTATGTTTTGGTATAACATTCAAAACTTCTTTCATTATTTTTAGGTTTTTACATGACTTTGGGAATGGTACCTAGTTAAGGTTTCTAGTGTCATGTGTGTCGGGTGGAAATAGATGATTTTGAGTTGGTGTAGTAATTTTTAGTTTTTTATATTGACATATTCAACATGATACATGGAATGGATTGGATGATATGTGTCAAGGAACATATATCCTATAATCATCATCGAGCTCTATTTTTATTTTCTGATGGTGTCGCTCTTGGTTTTAAAGGTGAGTGAAATTCTAGATTAGGAAGGGTGGGTCCTGTTGTTAATTATGATGAAGTAAACTCATTCAAATTTTTGCAGATTTTTCTTATTTATTTATACCCCAATTTGGGTTATCTTCTTCCAGTAGTGGTGTGTGCATACCTAGAGGTATCTTCAGATGCTTTTTCTAGTTTTCCACCAGAGAGATATGTCAAGTATACAGTTTCCCTTATACCTAGTATGATGTCAATTTATATACCATATTATTGAATTCATACTTTTCATTTTGTGGAAATTAAATTCTAGCATGAGGACCTAGAGGCTAAGGGATTTATTCACCCTAACATTTCACTATGGAATTTACCTATCCTCTTTTCTAAGATGGTAGATGAGAGTCCCAAAAATTTCATGTATTATTGAAAGTTGAATTGGGTGACTATTAAGAATAAAAATATTTTTTTTCAGGATTCATTATCTCTTTGACTATAATAAAAGGGAATATTGGTTTTTAAATATTGAACTTTGGTTAGGGTACCACCAATTTAGAGTCCGAGAGGAGGATATACCTAAGAAAGTGTTTAGGATTTGATATGGGAATTGTTGATTTCTTATTATTCTATTCAGTCTCACTAACTATCCTATGATATTTATAGATTTTATGAACTTAATCATTAACTAGTTGTTGGACACTGTTTTCCTATTTTAATGGTTGATATTTGGGTCTACTCAAAGTAATATTATATTTGTATAGACCATTTGCATATTATTCTTCAACACATGAAGTGACATTGCATGTATGATATAATGTTAAAAAATAAGTTTTGGATCCAATTAGTCAAATTTTTGGGAAATTTCTTATCTGCGAATAGAATATTTTTGCATCCTAAGAAGACACAATAATTTATTTTGTGGGAGTATCTTAGAAATGTGTTTTAGATCTAGATCTTCTTGGGTTTGTCTGGTTATTATAGATGTTTTATTCAAGATCACTCCATGATTTCATCTTAAATAAAACCTTTAACCCATAAGGGTGTAAATTTTGAATGGAATGTAAAATGTATAATATATTTTGTGTATTTAATGGTGAGGTTGACATTAGAACCAGATTTATTCCATTACAAGAATGTTTTTATTATGATGTTTTTTAATGGTTCTAGTTTGGGTTTGGGATGCGACATGATGTAAGGGATATGGGTTGTGGCATATAGATCTTTCCAGTTAAACCCTCATGAGAATAAATTCACTACACATGATCTTGATATGAAAATGGTTATGTGTGTACTCAAAACATGGCATCAATATCTCTTTGTGGAGTGGATTACTATGTATACTAATTATAATACCCTGAAATATATTTTTACTCAGAGGGATCTGAACATGTGGTAGAGAGGTTAGGTGGAGTATCATCAAACATTTTATTTTGATATTTAATACACTAATGGAAAAGGTAATGCAGTTTCTATTGCATTGAGTAGAAAATTACCAACAAACTTCATGAAGGAATCAGTTGAGGAGTGGTCTCTGATAATTCTTTTGCTAAGTTGAGCTTTGGACATGGAGACTTTGGTAGACTGGTGTTTCGATGAAAGATGAATCATATTTTAATGAGTGGTTTTTGCTTGATATGGTGACAGAAACCAAATGATAATGTTTTTTTAAATTATTTTATGGTGGGGAGACATTGAGTGAGTGGTCTTAATATACTTCTAGATTCTTTTTCCTTAACAGAAAGTTTTCTATTTAGATTTATCTAAAGTAGGATTTGATTAATAGTGAACACAAATTTTGTTTGTACATACACTTTAGGTCTAAATATATATATATAATGAATTGATACATTGGTATTTTTGGTTGGGTATGAGGTGGTCGATTTCATATTAAGTATCATAGTGTCTCACTTGTCAGAAAATTACTTCAAAAGACTAGAGACCTTCTGGTTTGTAGCAACCATTACACATTCTGGTATGGAAGTGGGATGACATTTCCATATACTTCATCATTTTTTTCACAAAATACTATGGGGAAGGATTTGATTTGGGTGATCATTAATCAACTTATGAAATCAGATCATTTATTTCCAATCAAGGAGATAATCAAAGTTTAATAGATTTGAGACATATAAATTTTAAATACCATGAGACTTCATGGGGTTATTCTATGATTTTTTATAATTGGGATCTGAGGTTTAGATTTGGGTTCTGTAATAGTTTTTTGATGATGATGGGTTCATAGTTGAAATTGAATGTGGCTTATCAAAAACAGATGGATACCTAGACAAAGAGAGTTATCCAGGTTCTTGAGTATATTCTTCAAGTTTGAATGCTTGATTTTGGTGGATCTTGGGAAAAACATTTTCATCTGGTCTAATTAAATATAAAAATATTTTTAATGAAATGATAAATATTGAACCCATTAATGTTTTTTACAAGTGTCCATATAGATATCCCTTACGCTCGATAGAGTTAAGAGTGAACTCCTTGTTTGGACTGAGTCTTTTTCCAGAGATGACAGAAAAGGTTTTTTTGATCCAGAAGAGGTTGGTCACAGCATAGAGGCATCAGAAATATTATGTGAACCATCAATTTTTACCACTAGAGTTTGAAGTTGGTTATCAATATTTTCTCATAGTTTCACGTCTCTTGATATATCATCAGTTTGGTAAGTTAGGTAAGTTGGAATCAATATTTTTGTCCCCTTTGAGATCATAGAGAGATTTGGAAAGGTGGCATATCAGTTAGAATTATAATCTTTCTTGATTATGATTCACAATGTGTTTCAAGTTTCCCATTTAAAAATTTATCTACTGAATCTATCCCATGTTATTTAATGGCAGGATATTAATATTCAGACTAATACCACTGTTTTTTAGAAACTAGTTCATATTACAGATCAACGAGATTAGAAAGTGCATGTTTAAAAGATTCATTTTGTTTTGGGTATTGTGGATGTGTAGATAGGATATCCATGAGATGTGGGGGAGGGAATCATTGATTAGATAGTAGTGGAATTATCTTTTGGTGGGTCTAGGAACATGAGGATGTGCTTGTATAGGAAGATTTTATGGTGTGGAGAATTATTTCACCCATTGGATCTCATGTATACTTTAATTTAATCATGGGTTGTCTTGTTGAGGTTTTGTGGAAATGATGGTCAAAAATAGATTCATTGGAGGTGGAAGACCATGTTAAGGTTTGGAGAAAGGTTAATATT
This sequence comes from Viscum album, assembly GCA_963277665.1. Taxonomy (NCBI): domain Eukaryota; kingdom Viridiplantae; phylum Streptophyta; class Magnoliopsida; order Santalales; family Viscaceae; genus Viscum; species Viscum album. The sequence goes on along the minus strand of OY728122.1, from coordinate 462,602,110 downwards.
AACCATGAATAAACTTTATTGTATGCCCCTATGTTTTATCAGTGGGGTTGTTCATGATTTGAGCACAATTAAACAAATTGTACGGCTCACCAGGGAAACCCATTCAGGGTATGGTTGTTTGTTCAAGGGTGTTTCTCAGATTGACGAAACCAAGTACCTTATCCTATGTGACTATGTAGATTTCCTATTTTAAGATACATTATCCACACAATGTTATGAATGTTTTTTCTAACCAGCCTAAACATGATTGGTACTCAAAACCTTTAAAAAGATTATTTTTACCCTTTCCCCTTTGTATTTTCTTTGCCTAATCACCCCTAATTTCATTTAGGCTCAAAATAATCCTTAACCAAAAATCTTTAAGATTCTCCCAATGGATTCTTATCGATTTACATACATTAATAATGGATTTATCAAGCTATGTTCAGATTTGTAGTGATTTCCACTTCCTTTCTTAGATCCTTGATATATCTATCATCCCCTTATCTCATTGGAACCTATGTGCGAAATTTATTTTAGATAAAATTATATTGATGGAGTTTTGATGTCTTTCATATGATTATATGTTCATTGGGACCTGATCTACTCCTCCTAGATCTCCATTTTTGAAGGTTATTAGTTCTATTTACATTCATGAGGTAGGTGTGTATAAAATTGTTAATTCTATGAATTTATTTTTTTGTTGTAAATTCTATTGGATTATTTATTGATTTTAGTTTATTTTTTATTATAATGGATTTTTTGTAAATATATCATGTTTTTAAGTGGTTTTTATTTAAAAATGGTTTGTGTAAAGCATGTTTTTGATAAAATGTGTGTATGGTGGTTTGGTTTTAAAAATTGTTTTTAAGAAGAAATGGAATTTTTATTTTCCTTGAAAATGTTTTATAAATTGTGATCATGTATTTTTAAATTGTTTTTGAAAAACATATCACATTGGGTAACCTTGGGTGAGTTGGGAATTTACATGTCACTCATAGTGTTTGTAAGTCCACTTTAGGTTTTATTTCTCTTTCGTTTGAGTAATTACACAATAGGATATACTAGTTGGATCCAACATAGGCCTAGTTTTGGACATTATTTTTGTGTCTAGTATATATGCCCATAGGTTAGAGCACCAAAAGTGTTATTTTTCATTTATTATTAGATTATAACATGATGAATTGTGTCATGGTTATTTGATAACATTCTTTCAAATGATGGATTATTTCATGGTTATATTTCATACATTATTATCTTATGGTGTACCCATATATTATGTTGATTATGATTTCCTTCTTATCACATTTACATTTCATATACCTTTTTTAGTGAATATTAAAGGATTTTATGATAAACTGAGGTTTATTTATGATTGTATTTTAATTATGAAAATTATTCTTAACACTATATTTTTTTAATGCAAGAACAACTGAATTTTTTATTTTAGAATTTGTATATATTATATGGTTGAATCCTTCTAGTATTTCTACTCCCACCCTAGTTTTTCCTTTATACGGTTATAGATTTATTTATAGGATTCAACTAAATTTTAGGGGATCATATAGCATGTCGGTGTTTCTTTTCATCATAGCATTACTAACTGGATGGTTTGGAGGTGATGCTTGGTCACATGTAATCTTGATGGTCTTGTCTTGTCATGCCTTATAGTTTAGTCAGTTTGTCTTGGATTTTATATATCTAGGATTTATTTCCTTCTTTTATTTTTTTCTATGGTTGTATTTCTTGTTTTTTATAGAAGACATATTTCTATTAACTTGTTTCACCTAACCACCATGGTGGGCCAGATCAGGTGTCTTTTATAGTTGAACCATGTTTTTCTATTACATTTCACACATGATCAGTTACTCTTCTTAATGTGATATCTGTCTCAATTTATCCTTTATAGAATATTCATTGCATCCTTAATTTCACTTATACTAAAATTAAATCTCTAAAATATTGATGTTAGATATTTGAAAAATATTCACTCTTTATGTTTTTCATAGTAGTTCATCTTCACTTAAGAATAATCACTTTTTTCCGTAGTTAGTAGGCATGGTAAGTTGTCATGTTAACTAGGATAATTTGGTTATAATTTTAAATATGCATGGTCACTTCATTCTTTCATGTTGTAGGTATATATATTTTGGATGTCGGTTCTTTTCTTATCATTGTTGGTACATCTCATCATGTAGTTAGTAATCATCTACTCATGGTAGGTTCTTTTCTTCATATTGTCAGTAATATTTTTATCAAAGTAGGTACATTAATTCATATAGTCACAACAATAAAACCTGTGGTGAATACATTGTATAGATAAATTTTACATACATTTTCCTGGTAACTAGATTTATTATTGTGGATGGTAGTTTTCTTCTTGCCTTCACATTATGTTAAACGCATTGAAGGTTCAGTATAAATGTAGTCACTTGAACATCAACACATGGTCAGTACAAGACATAGATATAACTAGTACATGGTATATAGTTATTTCATGTGGTTTGTATCACATAATTACATGAACTTCAAAATCATTAAAAAAACATTAAAGTAATAGCTATGTATGGTATGTTCCAAAAAAAATCCATTTTTTCATTTATTCCAAGAAAATCCTTTAGATAACATAATATATGAAATTAATTAAGGGAAATATAAAAATGGTTTTGGATCATTAAAATAAGTAAGTGATATTCTATGATAATAATATATCCCCTTTTGATGATCAAAATTCATGAATCTGAATATGAAACATCCTTCATATCTATAGAATGGATAGGATCCCTTTTATTGGAAGTAGAGGGAGGGATATAAAATATATTTTTTGGTGCATCAGTGGAGGTAGGGTCACCAATGACTACACAGCTAGAAACAGGTCTCAGATTCCCAAGTGACTAAATATGAAATAAGCCAAAAGGATTAAGGGTAGAAGAGGTAGTGGTATGAGCTAAATACAAAGGTATAGTAGGTGGAGATAGAACTATTTCATAAGTTTCGTAATGGCAGGGTTCCACCAACCTTGTAAAATTACTCACCACCCAAGATCTATGTTCTAAACCAAAAAGAAATTATTCCATATTTTCCATGATGGATTCCAACACTAGGTCATTCACCAATATATTCTCATCCTGATACATAATATCATTTGACAAAGAATACTTGTTTAGAATTCCCAAAAATAAGGAACTATTATTTGAATACATCAACAAAATATTATTTTAATTCAATCAAATAACCTTTTGTTATATAATATGTAGAGGGAAAAACATAATTGATGGAAGTAGAAGGCTCATAATACAAATTCCCAACATCTAACTCAACTATCTCCACCACTGATCTATATATTTCGGATCGACCTTCTTCTCCATCATCAACTAATTCTTCAAGAGAATAATGTTCAGTATATTCAACATCATAAGCAATAAAATCACTATGATTAGTTTCCTCTACATCCTTGGTGGAAGTATGAATAAAAATTCTCATCAACGTTTGTTCCACTAGTGGTATAAAAAGAGATATCTCAATTCTATTCAAAGAATCTATATCAATTATTCTATATCCTTACATAACCATTTTATAAGTGGTAATGGGAGGTTCACCTTATCATGGTGGATTACCCCCATCATCATCATCCACATCAGACTATGAATAGTCATGGACTAACATAGTAGATTTTGGGGACTCCTCCTCTTTATTATATGCATCTATTATAGAATATCTAAGGGTAATTCCTATCATATGATATCTATCTGAGCTATTTTCAACTTTTTCACATTCATGATCCTCATCAAATTCTTCTCTAAACCAATGATAGATTCTCAATATCAACAAGGATGTCATATTGAAGCTCTTACTTATTGAATTTTATAACCAACAATCATATATACTTTTTCCTACCATTTAGATAAGTATTTTCAATGATTTATTTGATAATTCACTTGATATCTGTTTATTTTTATAGAAAATATACATCCAATGTTTCAAAGAAGAAAATGCCAAAAATGATAAAACATTTCCTATTACACTTCGTGAAACCTCATTACACAACATCTAATAGAGTTTCACAACATTCTGCAATTCATGATGCATGTCTTGAAGAATGTTGTGAAAACTTCTAGAGGATAATACATTATACGATGTGAGTTTCAGATTCAAATCATCAAACATTTGAACACAATTCCCACTCCGAAGATAAATCTTGGAGGAGAATACAAGTCGTGAGTCTCTGATACAATATGTGTGTAACACCCGAGACTTTTAAGTGAAATATTTTGTTTTTATGTTATATAAATCATCAAAGGAATCTTTCACTACACACAACACTAGCTTGGCTTGCTTTACACGCAACAGTGGCCTTCCTCGATAGCTTGCATTGTACGCAATACCGAGTTTCACTAAACAATGATATGCTATTAAAATATTATTAAAACTAGCCGTTATGAATAGTAATAACCACTTTTTAAAATTTTATAAATTTTATTTTTCCAAATGGACTTAATTTTTGGATTCGGAATATTGAAATTAGCCTAGGGTGAAATTTTGGTATTTTTCTGAAAACTTTCAATTTTTGATGAATAGTGAAACCACTAAGTGGTAGTTAAAAAACTGAATTTTTAATAAAACATAATTTTACCACTTCTGTGAGTGGAATTTAGAAAATCCGAGAGACACAGTTGATGTCAGTAAGTAAAATGTGGTTCAATGAGATGAAAATAATTTTTTGGTGAATAGTAACTTTTTAGTTTTTTTTACCACGGTTAAAAGTAAATAGGGTAATTAAGGGTAAAAATGATATTATTATTACCCTAACACATGTCCTAATTCTATTGGAAAAGTGTAATTCGACCAAAAACAACCTTAGGAATAAAATATGACCATTTAGGCCTACTTCGATTAGATTAGGACATTTATTATTAATCTATTTAAAGAAGGGTTAAAATATTTAAAATCAAAGTTTAATAAGTAAATAATTTTTAATATGGGGTTATACATAAGATAAATTAGACTATAAATATTCATTATAAAGCTAAAAATATTTCCTACATAATGGTATTTTATTTGTAATTTTTAGACATTAAATAATTTAATTTATCTATGACACAATGATGATGCAGTAATTATCTTATTAATGAAATATTGACATAATTGATGTTATAAATACCCAAATAAATGTAATTTGAGACTTTTTATGAATTACACTAATTTTTAGGTTAATAGGACATGTTAGTATTGATATAAGTAAATTGGTTCGAACTAATCATTCTGTTATGATTTTCACAAAAATCAATTACTAAATAGTGTCAAAATTGACATAAAATAGTTTGTAAAAAAAATATTATATTACTAATTGTTATTTTATTCCTAAAAATATAACGTTCGTCCAAATGACTTATAAAGGTTATATATATTAATAATAAACAACTTGGGGTTCTTTTGTCTTGATATGGTAAGTTTATTAACCTTATAGTGTAAGAAAACCAGAAGACACGGTAAAAGTTAAATTATCTAACTTAAAGTTAAATCTAAATGATAAGGTTAAAATTGATACCTAACCTTGTCTAAATTCTACTGGATGAGAGGATTTAGACCCCTACCCACCTTATCTTCTAAATATATCAATTTGGAGCTATTAAAAACCGAATTTGACATTATAATAAAATAATATTTTTAGTTATTCCAAAGGTTCCCCTCTCCTCCCTTATAAAAGGGCACCTCCTCCCCCTCTTCCTCACACCACTTTGAGCCTTCAAGCTCGGCCAACCCCTACCAATTTCTCCTCTCCACTTCCCTAGAAACATCCTAGAGGTTGTGGTATTCTTCAAAGACCTATTTTAGTTCCCTAAAAGGAGGTCTCAAAGAATCACTTCAAAGAAGAGGAGGTTCGGACACTTACGAAGCAAATCGGACCTAAGGTAAGGGAAATATCACAATCTCATTTTTATCCGAGATTGCATATACGTTGGTATTTACTGGGGTGTATTTTATCATCCACATCCATGTTCCCTCAATATGTAATATTATTTCCATCCACCTACAATTGTTTAAAACCTATTTTACCCTTCGGTGAGTTTTTAGTAAAAGATATGAAAGGAATCTTTTGTCGTTTTTCATACGAGGTACTTTTTGACTTTTCCGACAAAAGTATGAGAAGAATGTTTTTTTTAACTTATACAGCATGAATGGATTTTTAAAACATTATTTCCAAGAAGCTTCCTTTACAAGTTTTCAAGTTTATTTTTAATCAACTTTTTTTAGTTTAGAATTGTACGACATGTTAAGAAAGGAAAAGTGTTTTTGAAGTAGAAAGGATATTTTCCTCAAGAATGGAGTTAATGTGTTTTATCAAAATTATTTTCCATATAAGATAATAAAGGGTTATGTTTCTATCCCAATTATTAAATTGATTTTATTATGTTGTGATGGAATTATATTTTTATGAATTCCTTTATCTTATATGAATTGTTTTATGATGTCACGATGTTTAAGATTCCCAGTTTTATTACATGGGTTATGCAATGATGTATGATTTATGATTTTGTGGCACACATAAGAATGGTATCATTGTGAGATGGGTGGGACCTATATCTCCCTCCAATTCATTGGGTAAATATTTTATATCTCATGAGATAGACATGGCTAGAACGGTAGGTTATACCGGTTCAGTGAAACAGGACTGAAACGGGGAGTGAACTCGGTTCAAAAATGGACTTTGTCCACTAAGATAGTCTTGGAAATGAGTCTTGACTAATAATAAATGATTCTATATGATTATCTGTGTATACCAAGAAGTTTCATGTTTTATGTTATGATTATTGGGATTCCATTTCACTAATATGATTTATCCCATGTTATGAAATTATGCTCTCTTTTACAGGTTAAGATTTCCAAAAGTTATGTTCTTGTGAATATGATGTGATTGATATTTCTTTTGTTTACCTTTATTGAGCATTTGAGCTCACCCTTTTGTATTTTTTCTTTCCCCAGGTCAGGAAGAAGGTTATTAATTAAGATATGCCAAAAGGGACTATAGATATGATGAAATAAATGGGAGACAGTGTAGACGCTTTATGAACCAGTTGTCTATGTCTCCCAGTTTCTAAAGACACTATACCTATATGGTTCTTTCGTGGTTTTGTTATATGTTGTAATAAGTATGCTTAAATTTTGAAGTATTAACAATGTATGTAAAGTATGGGTCGTTATAGTTTGTATCAAAGGAAAGGTATAGTCAACCTTTGGAAACTAGGATGTGAAAGCCTTAGTAAGAACCCTAAGGATAATTCTAAGCATAGAACACAATCTTAGTGTTTTATAAATGGCCATGAATAACCTAGGATAAGACCTTAAGTGTGAAATTTTATTCTTTATTATGTGGTTTTCCTATTATAATTAGTGTTGCTCACACTATTCTTCTTGGTTTTAGTCAATGGATGGAACCCGAAGGAACCGTGTTAATGCGGAATGCGATGGGCAATGCAATGATTGACCCCCTGAGAAACCAAACGTTATGGGAGCCGGAATGAAAAATTTTGTAGCCATGCTCACACAACTTTCTCAAGCTATGAATCATGCAGGACTTCCAAACGAGCAAAGGAAGGAGCAACATTCTGTTGAATCCTTCATCAGACAGTGTCCACCTTCATTCAGCGGGTCTACTGATCCATTAGTTGCTGAATAATGGATTAGTACTACTGAAAATATATTTTCAGTTCTTCAATGTTCTGAGTATGATAAAGTCATCTTAGCAGTGTATCGTTTGGATGGTGATGCTGATCAATGGTGGAATCTTATTAAGAATACGAGGCAAAGGGATGAAATTGAGTCCATGGAATGGGATGAGTTCAAGAACTTATTTTTCAATAAGTACTTCCCTCGTATTCTCCGAACAAAGATGGAGAAATAGTTTCTTGAACTGAAGCAAAAGGATGATGAATCTGTTGGTACCTATGAAGAAAATTTTACAAGACTTGCAAGGTACGCTTCTGGTATTATTATCTAACATGAGAGTAAGATCGATCGATTCTTTAGTGGCTTAAAACCAAGTCTTTGAAGGGCGTTAGCCATACGGGACTTCAATAGCTACGAGGAAATCGTTCGATGTGCTCTCAAAGTCGAGATGGAGATTAGAGTAACCCATCATTCATATGGGTTTGATAAGAAGAGGAAAATGGAATTCAAAGGAAAATCTAATGAGCACACTGAAAAGAAGATGAGCTTTCCCTTATGCTCAAAGTGTGGAAAGAAACATGGAGGGAGTTGTCTTAAAGGGACAAGTAAATGTTTCAAATGTGGAAAGGAAGGTCATCGGGCATTTGAATGCCGCGATGATGGGAAGAATATGTCTAATGATTCAAACAAAGGGATACACAGAATGAACCCACTACACGTCAATGTTTCAAGTGCAAGGTGATGGGACATTATGCCAATAAATGCCATAATCCAAGGGTTGATGATGATGGTCGACGTCAACAAACTCTTAAGGCTAAAGACAAAGGAAAGTCACATGCAATTTCTATCAGCGATGTGGAGTACGATAACGATGTCGTGAAAGGTACACTTACCATCCACTCTAAAGTAGCAAATGTTTTATTTGATTATGGATCCACCCACTCATTTATTTATGAATAATTTTATAAGGGTATCACCGTATTACCTCAACAATTAGATGTTGAGTTAGCTGTGACAACACCTAATGGCACAATAGTCGCATCAAAAGTTTATAATTCTTCTCCGATCGAAGATTGTGGGAAAGTGCTTCCTGCAAATCTTGTGATCCTTCCTATAGTGGAATTTGATGTAATTCTTGGCATAGATTGTCTTTCTTTATATGGATCTCATATCAATTGCCAAATAAGGTAAGTCGCATTTCATATTCTAGATCAATCTATGATCGTCTATCAATGCAAGGATGAACATAACCTTCCAGTGGAAATTCCTTCCATCTTATGGGTCTTGATTCCACTAAATGAAGGTTATTTATCTCAAATGGTTGGTGAGAAACTCATGATTAAGAATATTCCCATTGTAAAGTAGTTTGATGATGTCTTTCCGGAGGAATTACCGGGTCTTCCACCAAATCATGAAGTTGAGTTTTCAATAGAACTCATACCGGGTGCTTTGCCTATTTCAAAGACACCTTATAGAATGTCCCCAATTGAGTTGAAGGAATTGAAGAAGCAACTCCAAGAGAATCTTGATAAGGGGTTCATACGCCCTAGTGTGTCACCTTGGGGAGCACTTGTTCTGTTTGTTAAGAAGAAAGATGGATCAATGAGACTCTGCATTGATTATCGAGAACTGAACAAGATCACTATCAAGAACAAATATCCTCTCCCACGCATTGATGACTTATTTGACCAACTACGTGGAGCTCAATACTTTTCCAAGATTGATCTTCGTTCAGGGTATCATCAATTAAGGGTCAAAATGGAGGATATACCAAATACGTCTTTCCGTACAAGGTATGGACACTATGAATTTATAGTGATGCCATTTGGTCTTACTAATGCCCCTGCAATCTTCATGGATCTAATGAATAGAGTATTTAGAGACTATCTTGATCAGTTTGTGGTAGTCTTTATAGACGATATTCTTGTCTATTCAAAGAGCAAGGAAGAACATGAAGATCACTTGAGAATTATATTGAAGACCCTGAGAAAGGAGAAGTTTTATGCCAAATTTACCAAGTGTGAATTTTGGCTTCAAAAAGTTTCATTTTTGGGTCACATAATCTCATAAGAGGGGATATCTGTGGATCCAGCAAAAACAGAGGTTATCGAAAGATGGTCGATACCAACAAAAGTAACTGAGATCCTAAGTTTTCTTGGTTTGGCTGGATATTATCGACGTTTTATGAAAGATTTTCCACGATTATCTAATCCACTCACCAAGTTGACTCAGAAAGGAGTTAAGTTTGTTTGGACGGAAGAATGTGAAGAGAATTTCAAGGAGTTGAAAAGAAGGTTATCCAGTGCACCGGTGCTCACACTGCCTTGTAGTGGAGAAATGTTTGTGATCTATAGTGATGCATACAAGAAGGGATTAGGGTGTGTTCTTATGAAAAATTATATGGTTATAGCTTATGCATCATGACAGTTGAAAATACATGAGAAAAATTACCCAACTCATGAATTGGAGTTATCTGTGGTAATATTTGCATTGAAGATTTGGAGGCATTACCTTTATGGAGAAAGGTTTGACATTTATATTGATCATAAAAGTTTGAAGTAAATTTTCACACAAAAGGAGATTAATATGTGCCAAAGAAGATGGTTGGAGCTGATTAAGGATTACGACTTCTCAATTCATTACCACCATGGGAAAGCAAACAAGGTGGCAGATGCATTAAGTCGACAAGACCATGACAGTTTATCCATAATGAGGATCACAAAAGATCCAATATTTATGGATTTACAAAGGATGGATCTTGGAATTATAATGAAAGGGGAAAAATCATATCTTTCTCAAATGAATGTTCAACCATATATACATGTGAAGATTAAAGAGGCACAGAAAGAAGATGTCGAGTTACAAACGAAGGTGAGAAATGTTCCTGAATTCAACCTTGATTGTGATGGGACAATAAAGTTCAGGAATCGGGTTTGTGTTCATCCCATCCCCGAATTAAAGAAGGATCTGCTGGATGAGGCTCATAGTTCTTCATTCTCTATTCACCCTGGAAGCACGAAGATGTATAGGGACCTGAAAGAGTACTTCTGGTGGGATGGCATGAAAAGAGATGTTTCTGAATATGTCTCTCGATGCTTAGTTTGTCAGCAAGTTAAAGCTGGGAGACAGAAGTCTAAGGGGATGTTACAACCATTACCCATACCCGAATGGAAATGGGAAAACATAACTATGGACTTTGTCAGAGGACTTCCTAAAACATCCAAAGGCAATAATTCTATCGGGGTCATAGTTGATCGTCTTACAAAGTCTGCACACTTCATTGCTATTAGAGAGGATTTCTCTCTGGATCAGCTTGCCAGGATATATGTAAAGGAAGTGGTAAGATTGCATGGATTACCACTTTCTATTATATCTGATCAGGATCCGAGATTTACCTCGAAGTTCTGGTGAAGTCTTCAGCATTATCTGGATACAGAGTTGAGTTTCAACACTGCTTATCATCCTCAGACAGACGGTCAGTCTGAGAGAACAATTCAAACTCTAGAAGATATGTTGAGAGCTTGCTCTATGGATTTCAAAGGTGGTTGGGATCAACACCTACCTTTGGTGGAATTTTCTTATAATAATAGCTTTCACTCCAGTATTCAGATGGCTCCTTATGAAGCTCTCTATGGAAAGAAATGCAGGACTCCAACTTGCTGGGATGAAGTTGGGGAAAGAAAGCTATTAGGACCTGATCTCATTGATGAAATGGCAGAAAAGGTCAGATCTATTCAACAACACATAAGAGCAGCTCAAAGTCGACAAAAAAGTTATGCCAACAACCAAATAAAGACCTAGAGTTTGAAGTGGGTGATAAAGTGTTCTTATGAATATCTCCCTGGAAGAGAGTCATGAGATTTGGAAAGAAGGGGAAGTTGAGCCCTAGATATATCGGTCCTTTCGAAATACTGGATCTTGTTGGGAAGGTAGCTTACCGATTGGTGCTTCTACCGAATCTCTCTCAAGTTCACGATGTGTTCCATGTATCTCTCCTGAGAAAGTACATACCTGATCCTTCACATTTACTTAGATCAAAATTTGTACCGCTGGAGAAAGATCTTTCTTATGAAGAACAGCCGATAGAGATTCTGGATCGTAGCGAAAAAGACATACGAAGAAAGACCACTCGATTGGTGAATGTTTTATGGAGGAACCACCAATTATAAGAAGCAACATGGGAGCTTTAGGATATGATGAGGGAGAGGTATCTTCATCTGTTTGTTACAAAGTGACGAATTTCGAGGGCAAAATTCATTTTAAGGGGGGTAGAATGTAACACCCGAGACTTTTATGTGAAATATTTTGTTTTTATGTTATATAAATCATCAAAGGAATCTTTCACTACACACAACACTAGCTTGGCTTGCTTTACACGCAACCGCGGCCTTCCTCGATAGCTTGCATCGTACGCAATACCGAGTTTCACTAAACAATGATATGCTATTAAAATATTATTAAAACTAGCCGTTATGAATAGTAATAACCACTTTTTGAAATTTTATAAATTTTATTTTTTAAAATGGACTTAATTTTTGGATTCGAAAAATCGAAATTTGCCTAGGGTAAAATTTTGGTATTTTTCTGAAAACTTTCAATTTTTGATGAATAGTGAAACTACTAAGTGGTAGTTAAAAAACTGAATTTTTCATAAAACTTAATTTTACCACTTCTGTGAGTGGAATTTCAAAAATTATAAAGACATGGTTGATGTCAGTAAGTAAAATTTGGTTCAATGAGATGAAAATAATTTTTTGGTGAATAGTAACTTTTTACTTTTTTTACAACGGTTAAAAGTAAATAGGGTAATTAAGGGTACAATTGATATTATTATTACCCTAACACATGTCCTAATTCTATTGGACAAGTGTAATTCGACCAAAAACAACCTTAGGAATAAAATATGACCATTTAGGCCCACTTCGATTAGATTAGGACATTTATTATTAATCTATTTAAAGAAGGGTTAAAATAGTTAAAATCAAAGTTTAATAAGTAAATAATTTTTAATATGGGGTTATACATAAGATAAATTGGACTATAAATATTAATTATAAATATAAATAGATTTCATAAATAATGGTATTTTATTTGTAATTTTTAGACATTAAATAATTTAATTTATTTATGACACAATGATGATGCAGTGATTATCTTATTAATGAAATATTGAAATAATTGATGTTATAAATACCCAAATAAATGTAATTTGAGACTTTTTATGAATTACACTAATTTTCTAGGTTAATATGACATGTTATTATTGATTTACGTAACTTGGTTCGAACTAATCATTCTTTTATGATTTTCACAAAAATCAATTACTAAATAGTGTCAAAATTGACATAAAATAGTTTTTAAAAAAAAATATTATATTACTAATTGTTATTTTATTCCCAAAAATATAAGGTTTGGCCAAATGACTTATATAAGGTTATATATATTAATAATAAACAACTTGGGGTTCGTTTGGCTTGATATGGTAAGTTTATTAACCTTATAGTGTAAGAAAACCAGAAGACACGGTAAAAGTTAAATTATCTAACTTAAAGTTAAATCTAAATGATAAGGTTAAATTTGATACCTAACCTTGTCTAAATTCTACTGGATGAGAGGATTTAGACCCCTACCCACCTTATCTTCGAAATATATCAATTTGGAGCTATTAAAAACCGAATTTGACTTTATAATAAAATAATATTTTTAGTTATTCTAAAGGTTCCCCTCTCCTCCCTTATAAAAGGGCACCTCCTCCCCCTCTTCCTCACACCACTTTGAGCCTTCAAGCTCGGCCAACCCCTGCCAATTTCTCCTCTCCACTTACCTAGAAACATCCTAGAGGTTGTGGTCTTCTTCAAAGACCTATTTTAGTTCCCTAAAAGGAGGTCTCAAAGAATCACTTCAAAGAAGAGGAGGTTCGGACACTTACGAAGCAAATCGGACCTAAGGTAAGGGAAATATCACAATCTCATTTTTATCCGAGATTGCTTATACGTTGGTATTTAATGGGGTGTATTTTATCATCCACATCCATGTTCCCTCAATATGTAATATTATTTACATCCACCTACAATTGTTTGAAACCTATTTTACCCTTCGGTGAGTTTTTAGTAAAAGATATGAAAGGAATCTTTTGTCGTTTTTCATACGAGGTACATTTTGACTTTTCTGACAAAAGTACGAGAATAATTTTTTTTTTAAATTATACGGCATGAATGTATTTTTAAAACATTATTTCCAAGAAGCTTCCTTTAAAAGTTTTCAAGTTTATTTTTAGTCAACTTCTTTTAGTTTAGAATTGTACGACATGTTAAGAAAGGAAAAGTGTTTTTGAAGCAGAAAGGATATTTTCCTCAAGAATGGAGTTCAAGTGTTTTATCAAAATTATTTTCCATCTAATATAATAAAGGGTTATGTTTCTAACCCTATTATTACATTTATTTGATTATGTTGTGATGGAATTATATTTTTATTAATTCCTTTATCTTATATGAATTGTTTTATGATGTCACGATGTTTAAGATTCCCATTTTTATTACATGGGTTATGAAATGATGTATGATTTATGATTTTGTGGCACGCATAAGAATGGTATCATTGTGAGATGGGTGGGACCTACATCTTCCTCCAATGCATTGGGTAAAGATTTTATATCTCATGAGATAGACATGGCTGGAATGGTAGGTTATACCGGTTCAGTGAAACAGGACTTAAACGGGGAGTGAACTCGGTTCAGAAATGGACTTTGTCCACTAAGATAGTATTGGCAATGAGTCTTGACTAATAAGAAATGATTCTCTATGATTATGTTTGTATTCCACAAAGTTTAATGTTTTATTTTATGATTATTGGGATTCCATTTCACTACTATGATTTATCCCATGTTATGAAATTATGCTCTCTTTTGCAGGTTAAGATTTCCAAAAGTTATGTTCTTATGAATATGATGTGATTGATATTTCTTTTGTTTACCTTTACTGAGCATTTTATCTCACCCTTTTGTATGTTTTCTTTCCCCAGGTCAGGAAGAAGTTTATTAAGTAAGATATGTCAAAAGGGACTATAGATATGATGAAATAAATGGGAGACATTGTAGAGGCTTTATGAACCAGTTGTTTATGTTTCCCAGTTTCTAAAGACATTATACCTATACGGTCCTTTCATGGTTTTGTTATATGTTGTAATAATTATGCTTCAATTTTGAAGTATTAACAAAGTATGTAAAGTATGGGTCATTATAATGTGAAAGGGGTGAAATCTTCAAATATCGAATGAGATACATGTGAGATACTCATAGTTTCCAAATATATATATAAAACCATGATTTTTCATTACATGATGTTAATCCCTATTACACATCATGTAAAATTTCTCCAGTACATATAGTAATAGATAATTAGATATTAGAGATTTCAGAGTGGACTACTTTCGTTCTTTCGTTCCTCTCTCATTCTCTTCCACTCCTTTTTCCGTAAACTCTAAATTTCTTAGTCCATTTTCATCATTTTGATTTAATACAAGTATAATGAGTTCTTTTAGATGATTTCCTCAGTCCTTTTTGCATCATCCCTTTAATTCATCAATATCCAAGCACTGATCTTCGATGAACCTTCATTTCACTCATTTCTATCCTGATTTCATGTAAGTATTTTATTGAATTTTGTTTTATTCTAGATCTACATTTCTTAATCCTAGTTACATGTTCATAAAATTTGGTTACCTTAAATAGTTGAATGTTTTTTAACTATTTAAACTTGATCTTTCTTAGCATGATAAGAATGATTTCAATTCCTTGTGTATCTACATTCAATCCAATCATGAGTGTCTAAACCACCTAGGGTAAGGATCAAGAGTAAGGGCATTTGAACTCAATAAATCCTTAATTCTAAACTTGGTAACCATAAATGTTAATAATAAGGATAAAAAAAATTATTCCATTAATTCAACAACCCTAACCACATGAAATTATAATTGAGGACCCTATCCTAGTTGGAGTAGATTAGGTTAGGAAAAATAGCCTAAAATACTTTCTTCCTTTGAAAATAAGCTTAATGCATCTAGGTTGTCACAACCTATAAGTATAGGAATAGTTACCTCTTAGGTGGAACTAGTTAATTTGACCATAGTAAACTAGTGAGCTATGCTTGCTTTAAATCCTAAACCTTATCATCTTACGAGGTTAGAATTAATTATCATGTTTTATAAAGTACCCTAAAATTCATCATGACACCTTACTTGTACTAGAATTAAAACCTTAACTCCATAAAAATAGTTTTCCCAAACTAAATTTACTTATAAAGACTCCTACCCCAAAGGGTTCCAATCCATATGTTATAATTTCTTTCCATTTCCCCATGGGTTTGACCCCAAACTATCTCTATACTACGCCTCAATAGTAAGTGAAGTTTGGGAAAAACGTAATTCTAATCTGACCATAGTATGTCCAAATTAAACGAGGCATACAAGCGTATCAAA
Organism: Viscum album; assembly: GCA_963277665.1. Classification (NCBI taxonomy): domain Eukaryota; kingdom Viridiplantae; phylum Streptophyta; class Magnoliopsida; order Santalales; family Viscaceae; genus Viscum; species Viscum album. Next base: position 462,585,988 of record OY728122.1, on the reverse strand, counting down.
TTTTGGTTCCATTGTTGGGGATCCATTTTTATCTACACAGGAAACCTTATGTCAAAGAACTGGGATTACCACACCCTCACCTTGTTTTTGTCTTCTTTTTATTCAAAGAATCTAGTGCACTTTTGGCATAGTGCATGCATCAAGGCACATTGACATATTCAATATCCTTGAAGCACAATAACAGTTATACTTCCACCCTCAAATCTAAGGGAATATCTCCACACACTTTCGGTCAAACGTTACCAACCAAAACAATCCATCAGAACCTAACCCACTTAGCCCTAAAAACATGCAACAGATAATTCCAAAGGAGAACCGAGTGAAAATAGAGAGAACCACTATGTAATATAGATTACCATCAATCCATGCTGCCACACCAAGCATCGTGTTTCCCCCTATTCAAGCCTATACCTTTTATATAAAACATGGAATCATTTAAATGATCCATAATATGGGCTTGTTTAGTGAACTTCAAAGTGAAGATTCAGATGAGTGCATCTCCAACTTCCTAGAAGTATGTGATAACTTTTTCAACTAGGGAGTATCATCTGATGTAATCAGACGTTCTGTCTTCCCATTATATCTACGATAACGAGCCAAGTATTGGATCAAGAGTAATGCTCCCAAGTTAATCAAGAAATGGGATGATCTAGAGAAGATGTTTCAAGAAAAATACTTTCCCCAAATCTAAACATGGATATATGGAATGATATTCAAATCATCACTTATATCGATAGATAATCTGCATGGTAAGATTTTGATAGAGTCAAGGGGTAGATGAGGAAGTACCCACATCATGGAATTGACATGTGGAACCACCTCCAGACATTTTACCAAGGTCTCCAACCAGTTGCACACACATTCATTGATGTTGCAGCTGCTGGTAGACTAATGTTCAATCCACATGATGTGGTAAGAGACATTTTGGATAAAGTTTCTCAGAATTTCATCATGTGGAAGAGTGATCATAGACCACCTTAGTGTGTAATCCACCAAGTTGATGAAAATACCAGACAACATGAGCAAGTTGAAGTGCTCAAGAACAAGCTAGAGACATTTTGGATACCTACTAAACTTCCCCCTCCTTCTCCTGTAATGAAAATATAGTCATGAGAAATGTGTGGTGGAATGAACTTATAGAAATATTGCATGTTTGGAGTTGAAGAATGACCTAAATATTGTAACTACATCAATTATAATTAGCAGAACCCCCCCCCCCCCATTCCAACAGTAGTTACAGTACTATACACAGAGGTTGGATTCAAAACTACCTCAAAATCACCAGAGATATTATCAACAAAGAAGTGGTAAAGAATCATTCCAAAACTAATGACCACCATGGTACCTACCCATGAACCATATACCTAAACCACAACAAATATCATTCCCTTAGAGAGCACAGTAGCAATTTTAACTAGCTCAACCAAGACCTTAGAAAAAACATCCCCTCCCCATAATAACTTAGAGAACCTCCTGGATACTTTTGTTCAAAAAGAATATCAATGAATGACTTCTCAAGAAATGAACTGAGAACCCAATGAGATGACCTATACAATCTCAAAGTTCAGATGGGTCAGCTCTCAAAGACTTTATCAAATAGATTACCAGGTAATATACCTAGTAATATAGGGACATATCCAAGGGAATAAGATAAGGTTTTAGTGCTAATAAGTGGAAATTTTTTGGATTTTCAACAAACTTGGGGATGGGATAAAAGAAAAATTGAGGAACCTAAGAAGAAACCACCAGTAGAAGAAGAAAAAGTTGATAAGACCTCCCATGTAGTAACCCAAGAGATATCACCAGCCACAAACCCCAAAACACCTGAGCAACCAAAAGAACTATAATATGTTTCTCCACCACTATACAAGCCACCTATCTATTTTCTTGAGAGTGAAAGACAAGGCAGAAAGGATGCACAATACAAGAAGTTTATGGAAATGTTAAATTGCACATCAACATACACATTGAAGAGGATATTTACCAAATGATATGTTATGTAAAATTCTTAAAGGAAATCCTTTTTAATAAAATAAAAATGGAATTTAATGGTTTTATATCATTTAATGAAGAATTGTCTACTTTTTTTATTAGAAAATCCCACCAAAAATGTTAGACCCCCTAAGTTTTTCAATTTCATGTGTTATTGGAGATTGTAAATTTAGAACTGCTTTGTGCAATCTTAGAGAAATTATCAACCTCATGCCAATGAGTGCATTTCACATGTTTGGATTCAATATATCAAACAAACTCGAGTAGAACTACAACTTACAAACTGGTTAGTAAAGTAACCTAGAGGATTTCTTGAGGATGTGATGGTCAGAGTTGACAAATTCAACTTTACATCTGACATCTTACTTTTATACATGGAAGACGAAGGTGACATCACCATTATTCTTGAAAGACCATTCCTGGCCACATGAAAGGCTATGGTAGATGTAAATCAAGGTCAAATAATATTTTGATTTTGGGAAGAATATGTATCCTTGAACCTCATCAAAAATGGTAAATAGTATGATTATATAATTTATTACAACTCTATCTCTCTTACCCAAGAAGGAAATGAATACATCGTCATAGAAAAAGATAATGAAGACTCACTCCCTGATATAGGAGAAGAATATGGTTTTGAGGATGTTAGCTTCAATGAACCTCACACAAGAGATATTTTCCCACCGTTCAATCCCTCAATTATTCTACCACTGACACTAGAGTGGAAGCCTCTAACCAGAACTATTAAGTATTCATACTTAGGAGATTCAACCTCTCTACCATTAATCAATAACTTTTAACTATATCGGTTATAAGAGGAAAAAATTGTTGAAGTCTTAAAAATACACCAGTATTTAATTTCATGGGGATTATCTGATATTAAAGGAATCAGTACAAGTGTATGCACCTAGAAAATTCTATTTGAGGAAGATGGAAAACTCAAACGCCATCCTTAAAGGTGGCTCACAACACCAATGAAGGAAGTTGTAAATAATTAAGTACTGAAAATTATAGATGATGGAATTATCTTTTCAATATCTAATAGTGAGTGGGTGATATTTCTATAAGTAGTTTCCAATAATGGTGGACTCACAGTGGAAAAAACTGATGAAAATTAATTTATCTCAACATTCACCATCACTAGATGAATATTTTGTGTGGATTACAAGAGATTAAATTCAGAAACATGGAAAGATCATTTTAATTTGAAATTTATGGATCAAATATTGTAAAGACATATAAGACATGAATTATATTGTTTCCTATATAGATATTCAAGATACAATCATATTGTAGTCTACCCAACTGATTACTCCAAAACCACATTCACATGTCCATTTGGAACTTTCACCTACTAGTGCATGTCATTTAGTATCTGAAATTCACTAAGAACATTTCAAAGTACATGACTCATATTTTCTATGATATGGTAGATAAATTCTTAGAAATATTCATGGAAGAATTCTCATTTTATGGAAAATCTAATGAAATCTGCCTAATCTATCTAGAGTTAATCCTACAACATTGTCAATAGAAATTCCTAGTTTTGAATTAGGAAAAATGTCATTTAATAGTTCAAGGAGGCATAGTCCTGGGATGTAATATTTTCATAGAGAGAAAATAATTTAATCCATATAATATAAAGGTCATCAAAGATTTACCTAAACTTTCAACGATTTAGGGTATAAAGAGCTTTATGGGGCATGCTAGATTCTACAGGTGATTTGTGAAAGAGTTTTCAAAATTTTCTTTCCCTATGACACACCTATTGTCAAATGAAGTTCCATTTGAATTCACGGAAGAATGTCAGCATGCATTCAATACTTGGAATAAAATCTTTATAGAGGCCCCTGTAATAATTTCACCTGACTAGGACAATGAATTTGAACAGATGTGTGACCCCAGTGACTTTGATGTTGGAACTATTTTAGGACAACGAGTTGGATGCAACTTCTATATTATCAATTATTCTAGTTACACACTAAATAAATATCAAGTAAACTACACAACTATAATGAGGGGACTCTTATCTACTGTATATTCCTTTGAAAAATTTTGATCCATTTTGGTCTTTTTCAAGGTGATTGTATACACAGATCAGGATGCCCTCATGTATTTAATGAACAAAAAGGATGCCAATAAAAGGTTTATAAGGTGGATACTCCTACTCCAAGAATTTTATATTATCATCAAATATACTAAAGGCTTTGAAAATACGATCTATTATCATATATCATGACTTTCTATGCCACTCATAAAAGATGAAGACAATACTTACATTGAAGTCAATTTTCCTTATGAGACCCTTTTATTGTCATTGTACAATAGTGGTTTTCCAATATTTATAATTATCTCGCAATATGATTTCTACACCAAACACTCATTTTAATAAAGGAGAATATTTTTAGATGAATAAAAACATTACTACTGGGATACACCACTCTTGTTCAAGAATTATGTTGATAACTTATGGTGATGTTGCATTCTGGAAAATGGAATCCCAAATGTGATATTAATGTGTCATATGTCACCAACTAGGGGATATCATGGACCCAAAAACTATAGAAAAGATTCTACAAAGTGGAATATTCTATCCCACACTACTCTAAGGCACAAGGTAATTATGTCAATGCTTTGATAGGTGAAAGTGAACTAGGACCATTGGGAAAAGAAATTAAATGCCTCAAAACCCAATCATGGAAGTCTAGATCTTCAACGTATGGGGTATATATTTCCTGGGACCATTTTCCAATTCACATGGAAATTCCAACATTCTTGTTGGCATTGACTACATCTCAAAATGTGTGGAAGTTTAAGCCACATCACCTAATATAGTAAAAGTGGTGATGAATTTCTGAACAAAGAATGTGTTCTCAAGATTTTTATTTCATAGATTACTCATTAGTTTTCAAAGAATGCATTTTACCAACTGGGATGTAAAAGGATTTCTGGAAAAATATAGAATCTACTATATAAAGGTACTCCCTACCAGCCACAAACAAGTGGGAAGGTGGAATTTTCAAATTAGGAGATCAAATATAAATTAGAGTGGATGGTGAACACAATTCAAAGTGACTGGAGTTTGAAACTCGATGACGCACTATGGGCATACCACAGAACATACAAAACACCCATTATACCACACCATTCAGATTGGTTTATGGGAAACTATGTCATATTCTATTTGAACTAGATCAGCACTCAAACTGGGTAATTAAGATCTTAAATTTGGATTCTCATATAGTTGGAGAATCTTGAATGCAACAATATGAAAACTTGGAAGAAATCAGGAAAGATTCTTATGATAACTTCAAGATCTATAATGTGAAAACTAAGATATTGAATGATCAATTAATTTCAAGATACAACTTTTCCCCATGAAATAAGGTCCTTTTATTTAATTATATATTGAAATTTTTTCCTAGGAATAAGAAATACAGATGGTCTATATATTTTGAAGTCATTCAAGTTTTCCTTTATTAGACCATTGAAATTTAGAATAAAGGTGGAAGACCTTTCAAAGTGAATGTTCAAAGGTTGAAAATCTATCAAAAACCCTTTTATGAAGGCTATATTATCTTCTTGATGTTCATATGGGCCTTAATGAAGTTATGCTCTCAATATTAAAGGAAGCGCTGACAGGGAGACAACCCAAGATATGTCGTATTAGACTAGAGTATATTAGAATAGCCTTAAGAAAACATTGGATATTTCAGAAGCTAAAGGCTTGGTATTGTACCAAAGATGAACCAAAATTTTTAATTACAGATTGTGTAACCCTATTACAAATAATGTACCCTTTTCTTCCAAAAATCCTATAAAACCCATCATTACACAATGTGAAAAGATGTTACACGTCGTTTAACACCTCAAGACAGTTTTTAAAAAAGAGGTCGTGATCCCTAGGTTTATGATCAAATGCCTCACCTACCCCCATGACCCTCTGAATTCCTCTCATGTCCTCCCTCCTATTCTCCCTCTTGTGAACCCCCCTACCCTCCTCTCTCATCTGTGAACCCCCCCCCCCCATCCCATGAACTTCACCTCACCCCATTCCCCTCCATCCATTTCGGTATCAACTAAATCTCCCCATCATCCAACCACACATCATCTCCCCTCCCTCCTCCCTCTATGATGGAAAGGAAAAAACATTGTACCTTTCACCTTCAGATTCATTATTTGATAATGACAATTAGATTCCATACAAACTCCCACGTGGTGCCACACCTTCCGTACCCTCAGCACCTCAGGAAGCATCTCCTCTGTGTCCCATAGCAGCCTGTGTTACACAAGCTGCTCAAGATGAATCCCAAACTAGCACTAATGACTCAATTAGGGATGAAACCCTCTATTTACATTCCATTATATGATTCTCTAACCCAAAGCGTCACATCAACCTCAATCGGCTACAGGCGAAGCCCATGAGGACAAAGAAGACCTTAGACATGGACATTCTCACCCAACTAAACATCAGTGATGAGATCCTTGATCTCCTCGAATGAATACATATCCCATTATTTATTGAGGTATGTGATGAAACATAGTGAGATCTATTCCTGGAATTCCTTTCCACATATGAGGTAGTATTCGATGGCATGTGTTTCTGTCTGGGAAGTCGACCGCATGAACTATCATTTGCTGAATTTGGCATTGGTCTGGGCATTTACATAGAATATTTTGTTATGTATGAGATATTTTTGACACTATATCTTGAGCTACCCCAATTTTATTTAAGGTACATGTGGGAGATGATTACATGAGATTCTCAGATAATTCATGACCCCCAAATCACCAAATCCACTCAATTGTGCATCCCAACACTTCAGATATTCCACAGAGCCCTAACCCATGTCTGGTTTTCCCTCTCAGAGTCCCATGGGCGTGTGAGATAGGTTCACATCCTCATTTTTTTTATTATTCATGGGCGTACAATCAATCAACACATCTATCGAGTTCACCTACAACTAGTTCACCTACCAATATTGGGCACATGCACAGTAGAAGAGAGGTACACTAATGGGAAGGTCATTCATCCCCCACGTCATCGAACATCTCAGAATCATAAATTATGATCTTCCCCACACATCCCTTTAACCTATTGAGGATAATTATTTAATGATGCTTCAAAAGATTCATCTTCTAGTGAGGGATGATGACATTCCCCAATGGGCACCAGGCGTACATGAGGCATCACCTATAGCGGACCCATCACCCGATACACCCACCACTTCCCCACCAGAACCTCCCACCCATATCCCTATCTATGTCACCACTACATCCAATACTACTCTACCCACTCATCCAGATCTCTAGTCCATGTACTTATGCATCCTATAGAACCTGTGAAGGATCTCCGCACATCATCACCTCTTATTCATCGGGCTTTCCCATTTCACCAACCCTCTACCACCATCTTCTCCTACAGACTCTCATCCACCACATGCACCTATAGGCCTCTCCTATTCTTCTACACCAACACCACCCACAGCTCACTATGAACTTCCCTCATAGATAACTAACCTGGATACCTAGAAGGAGTGCCTCACCGAGTAGGCCTTGGTGGAAAGGGATCGGTCACTATCACATCCCCTGAGGTGCCATGTGTTGATCAAGATTCTAGACTCACATCCCCACTTAGGATCGGTACCTCTCCACCACCTACCCGATCCCATCTTCCTAGCACTACTACCCCACCCTCTGTAGCTGATACACTAGCCCATGATGTCATCAATGTCACTGATCTAGCTGGATAGCTACAACCCCCACCTGATTGTGAGTGGACTATAGAGGAGATTTTTTATTCAACCATCTTGTCTTAGTTGGCAAGTTTTCTCAATTTTTTCTTTATACTTTTATATCATAGACTGATATTTTTACTTGTTTTAGTCTTTGTATTCCAAACATTTTATACGACTACAATTATTTATATAGGGTAAATGGTGTTTGCATCAATTTTCCTAGTATTAATTTTCACATCTTTGAATTTTATAATATTCATGTCTAGCTCCTTAGTTTCTTCTATGGTTGTTGATGGACCTATACCACCATCTGTTCCGGTTCAATGAGTGACTCAGTATGTGGCTGATATTGAACATCAACTTCAAGAACTCCCACAGTCGATTCATGCACAACATTCACCACCAAAAGTTGTGATACCCTTCCTTCCACATATGATTCACACTCACAATGATCATGTAGTCATTAATCTTGTAAAAAGACCCCATGAACTGGAAGACACTGCCATGAGTAGTTATAGATGCTAGAGGAGACACTACACCGATGAACCACAGTGTAACATCCTAGGTAATTATAAAATAATAAATTTTCATATCTATTAGTATTTATGAATTTGATAATAATTTTACTTTAAATGGGACTTTATGTCTGATATCACACCGGACACATAACTATGGGTTTCTTCAGAATCTTATGTCTCACACAATACTGAGATATAATGAAAAATAATACATTATTAATATTATTATTTTAAATGGTAGATATCACCTAGTCGTTGTATTGGAGGGAATGAACATAACTAACTATATTTTTTTACACATGTTTATTAAATGTTTTTACTTTATTAATAAATTTTAGTGGTTTAAAATGAGAATAAATCCAATTTTAATCATAAATACTCTAATATTTTTAAAATATAGATTTATTGCCTTTTTGATAGCAAACCCTTTTAAAATATAGTTTTTTTCACTTTTATATGTTCTATTTGAAAAAATAAACTTCTTATTTATAATAATGACATCAAAATTTACATTGATTTAATTTTTCTTATTTTTCTGATAATATTTTTTTAATGAATACTGAAAAATACTGCATTTTAATTCAAAACTGCCTCTTTATCTAATTTATTCATGTTGTTATATTATCCATTTACATGGTTTTATAGTATAATTAGAATAAATTTTTATTATTTAATCCAATTAAATTCATTGTATTTAATTTCAAATTAATATTAAATAGAAAACCAATGTAAATTTTTGAATGTTTTACATAAAAAACATGTTTTCTCAATTCGTCAACATGATTAGTGTTAAACCTAATTAAACCACTTCTCTGAATTTAATTTTCAAAAATAGACATATTTTGTTGTAATCGGTATGAAAAACATGGTCTAATAGGATCAAAATAATTTTTGATAAATAGTAACATCAGTATTTTATTTACCACACTTAAGGGTAAATCAGGTAAATAAGAGTAAAAATAATATTATAATAACTTAAAACTACCCTAAAACTAGTTATAATCTTATTGGATGAGTTATGGATGACCAAGACAATACTTGGGAAAAAATTGTGGCCTTTGGAATCCACTTGGGCGTGATTATGACATTTAAAACATTTTATTTAAAGTAAAAATAAAAATATCAGAAACAAGTCTATTATTACTAAAAAAATTATTATGGGGTTGTGAAAGAGTTCTCTTCAACTAAAAAAAATTCATTATAAATATATAAGGATTATCTAAATCATAGTAACTTATTTATAAATTTTTAGGAAATAAATAATTAAATTTTGTTATGACACAATGATGATGCAATAATAGATATATTAAAGTAAGAATCAAATAATGATACTAATAATATTAAAATAAATATAATTTGAAATATTTAATGTCATCCATGAATTTTATAATATAATATGACATATTTAAAGTCCATTAAATGGTTTTGTTTGAATTTATCTCTCTATTTTAATTATATTTAAATTCAATAAAAATGAATAGTGTTAAAATTTACATAATTGATAATTTTAAAAAATAATAATTAATTAAATTAATTAAAAATCCTAAAAAAACTTTTCAAATTAAAAAGTGGATATAATATGGTTTAATGTTCATAAAGTTTCCAATTATGGTGAATTGAACCCATGTGATTAAAATTTATAGCCTCTTAATATTTAAAATTTTGTTACCATAGTTAAATTTAAAAAGAAAATTTAGTTTAAACCGAAAATATAAGATTTAAAATAAAATCAATACATGTCTAAAAATTATTGGATCAGAGGATTTAGAAATATCTTTATATTATCTTCAACATAATTCTATTTTTAGTCATTTGGATTAAGAACATAATTTATATTAATTGAATATTTTAAGAGTTTTCAAGGTTTCCCCTCCCCTCTCTTATAAAAAGGTACCCACTCTTCTCTAATACACTCAAACAGCCCAATATTTTGGTGAAAATTTTGTTTTTGAATTAATTTAATCTCTTGATATCTTTCACTTCACACAACACTAAAAATATTTTTTCACTAAGTCAGGTATTCCTTTCACAAGGCACCAGCTTGGTGTTTGTTACCCTCAACACCGACTTCGTTTACATTACAAGGAACAACATGGTTAGCATACATTACACGCAAGATTCACCTTCCTGGATGAATTGCATAACATACAAGACTGAGTGTAAAATGACCCATACTTTACATACATTGTTAGCACTTCAAAATTGAAGTACACTTATTACAACATATAACAAAACCATGAAAGGACCGTATAGGTATAGTGTCTTTAGAAACTAGGAAACATAAACAACTGGTTCATAAAGAGTCTACACTGTCTACCATTTATTTCATCATATTTAGAGTCCTTTTTTGGCATATCCTACTTAATAACCTTCTTCCTGACATGGGGAAATAAAACATACAGAAGGGTGAGCTCAAATGCTCATTAAGGGTAAACAAAAGAAGTATCAATCACATCATATACATAAGAACATAACTTTTGGAAATCTTAACCTGCAAAAGAGATCATAATTTCATAACATGGGATAAATCATAGTAGTGAAATGTAATCCCAATAATCATAACTTAAAACATGAAACTTTGTGGCATACACACATAATCATAGAGAATCATTTCTTATTAGTAAAGACTCATTTCCAAGACTATCTTAGTGGACAAAGTCCATTTCTGAACCGAGTTCACTCCTCATTTCAGTCTTCTTTCACTGAACTGGTTTAACCTGCCGTTCCAGCCATTTCTATCTCATGAGATATAAAATCTTTACCCAATTCATTGTAAGGAGATATAGGTCCCACCCATCTCATAATGATACCATTCTTATGTGTGCCACAGAATCATAAACCATACATCATAGCATAACCCATGTAATAAAAATGGGATTCTTAAACATCATGACATCATAAAACAATTCATATAAGATAAAGGAATTCATAAAAATAATTCCATCACAACATAATCAAATCAATGTAATAATAGGGATAGAAATAGAACCCTTTATTATCTTATATGGAAAATAATTTTGATAAAACACTTGAACTCCATTCTTGATGAAAAATATCTTTTCTACTTCAAAAACACTTTTCATTTCATAACATGTCATACAATTATAAACTAAAATAAGTTGATTAAAAATAAACTTGAAAACTTGTAAAGGAAGCTTCTTGGAAATGATTTTTTAAAAATCCATTCATGTCGTATAAGTTAAAAAAACATTCTTCTCGTACTTTAGTCAAAAAGTACCTCGTACGATAAACGAAAAAAGATTCCTTTCATATAAAAACTCACCGAAGGGTAAAATTGGATATAAAATATTGTATAAGGATATAAATATTACATATTGAGGAAACATGGATGTGGATGATAAAATACACCCCAGTAAATTCCAAAGTATAAACAATCTCGGATAAAAATGAGATTCTGATATTTTCCCTTACCTTAGGTCTGATTTGCTTCATAAGTGTCCAAACCTTCTATATAATGATTTAAATAATGTCATTGACTTATTCCAGAATCATACTCATTGTTATTATATCATATATGTTCATATTCAAAGCTTATTATTAGTAATATTTCATTGTTACTTGTTATTCGGGTGTTTATTACTTTTTGTTCTTATGCGTGTTTTGTCGAATAAATTCTTATTCTTCTTTTTAGGTTATAGATACCTAATTTCCAGAATGTTATTAGTGTAATATATATCATATTTATTCACTCAATTCATTTATTTAATCATTATTAAATGAAAATCATGTAGAACGAGTCGCATCACATCGTGGAGACGGTATTCCGTACGTACGCACGAGCGATGATATCGTTCCCATGATCGTGGAATTGTATTGGAGTGTATGTATACTATTTAAGAATCAATATCACTTTACAATAATCATATATATTCATTATTTACACCATTATAACCATCCATGTAAGGTGGTGGTGGAAAATAGATTACACCACGTCGTGGAGACGGTATTCCGTACGTACGCACGTGCGGTGATTTCGTTTTCCGTAGGATGCATAGATGGTGAAATAGGGTTGTTTCATACTTATAATAACATATCAGTATATTAGTGATACTGATGTTATTACTTCATAATGAAACAACTAAAGAAGAATAAGTGGAAGAAGAAATAAAGTTGAAAGAATCGGTAACGGACATTACCTCTTCTTTGAAGCGCCTCTTTGAGACCTCCTTTTAGGGCACTAAAATTGGTCTTTGAAGAAGACCAGAACCTCTAGGATGTTTCTATGGAAGTGGAGGGGAGAAATTGGAATGTTTTGGCCAAGAATTAAGGATCGAATTGGTGTGAGGAAGAGAGGGAGGAGGTGCCCTTTTATAAGGGAGGAGAGGGGCACCTTTGGAAAAACTAAAAATGTTATTTTATTATAAAGCCAAATTCGGTTTTAAATAGCTCCAAATTGATTTATTTCTAATATAAGGTGGGGATGGGTCGAAATCCTCTCATAAAATATAATTTAGACAAGTTTAGGTTCCTAGTTTAACCTTATCATTTAGATTTAACTTTAAGTTAAATAATTTTACTTTTACCGTGTCTTTTTGTTTTCTTACACTATAAGGTTAATAAACTTACTATAACAAACCAAAAGAATCAAAAGTTGTTTATTATTAATATATACAACCTTATCTAAGTCATTTGGCCGAACCGTAGATTTTTTGGAATAAAATAATAATTAATAATATAATATTTGTTTTAAAAACTATTTTATGTCAATTTTGACACTATTTAGTAATTGATTTTTTTGAATATCATAACAGAATTATTAATTCGAACAAGGTTAATTAAATAAATAATAACATGTCATATTAACCTAGAAAATTAGTTTAATTCATAAAAAGTCTCAAATTAAATTTATTTGGGTATTTATAACATCAATTATGTCAATATTTCATTAATAAGATAATTTCTGCTTCATCTTTGTGTCATAAATAAATTAAATTATTTAATGTCTAAAAATTACAAATAAAATACCATTATGTAGGAAATCTGTTTATCTTTCTAATTAATATTTAAAGTATAATTTATATTATGTATAACCCTATATTAAAAATTATTTACTTATTAAACATTGATTTTAACTATTTTAACCCTTCTTTAAATAAATTAATAATAATGTCCTAATCTAATCCAAGTGGGTCTAAATGGTCATATTTTATTCATAATGTTGTTTTTGGTCGAATTACACTTATCCAATAGAATTAGTACATGTTTTAGGGTAATAATAATATCATTTTTACCCTTAATTACCCTATTTACTTTTAACCGTGGTAAATAAAAGTAAAAAGTTACTATTCACCAAAAATTATTTTCATCTCATTGAACCACATTTTACTTACTGACATCAGTGTCTCTCGGATTTTTGAAATTCCACTCATAGAAGCGGTAAAATTAAGTTTTATGTAAATTTTCAAATTCTCCTAGGAGGTGGGTAAAAGACGGTGAAAAGTTCAATAAAATTTTTATATATCTAAAATTATTATAAAATTACTCCAATGAATTGCATTGGACTTATATAGGTATTATGTATCAATTTTGACCTAAAATAAATTTAAATAAAATAAATAATTATTTAAATAAAAAGTCGGTTTTTAAATAGTAACCTAGTGTTTTCACTATTCATCAAAAATTGAAAGTTTTCAGAGAAATACCAAAATTTCACCCTAGGATAATTTCGATATTCCGAATCCAAAAACTAAGTCCATTTTGAAAAATAAATTTTACAAAATTTCAAAAAGTGGTTATTACTATTCATAACTGCTAGTTTTAATAATAGTTTAATAGCATATCGTTGTTTAGTGAAACTCGGTATTGTGTACGACGCAAGCTATCAAGGAAGGTCGCGATTGCGTGTAAAGAAATACAAGCTAGTGTTGTGTGTAGTGAAAGATTCCTTTGATGATTTATATAAAATAAAAACAAAATATTTCTTATAAAAGTCTCAGGTGTTACATTTTACCCCCCTTAAAATGAATTTCGCCCTCGAAATTCGTCACTCGTAACAAACAGATGAGGATACCTCTCCCTCATCATATCCTCAAGATCCCATGTAGCTTCTTCTAATTGGTGGTTCCTCCATAAAACTTTTACCAAGCGAGTGGTCTTGTTCCGTAGGACTTTTTCGCTACGATCTAGAATCTCCATCGGCTGTTCTTCATAAGAAAGATCTTGTTCCAGCGGTACAACTTCTGAGCTAAGTACCTGTGAAGGATCAGGTATGTACTTTCTCAGGAGAGATACATGGAACACATCGTGAACTTGAGAGAGATTCGGTGGAAGTGTCAATCGGTAATCTACCTTCCCAACACGATCCAATATTTCAAAAGGACCGATATACCTAGGGCTCAACTTTCCCTTCTTTCCAAATCTCATTACTCTCTTCTAAGGAGGTATTCGTAAGAACACTTTATCACCCACGTCAAACTCTAAGTCTTTTCTTAGGTTGTCGGTATAACTTTTTCATCAACTCTGAGCTTCTATAATGTGTTGTTGAATAGATATGACCTTTTCTGCCATCTCATCAACAAGATTAGGTCCTAATAGCTTTTTTCCCCAACTTCATCCCAGCAATTTGGAGTGCTGCATTTCATTCCATAGAGAGCTTCATAAGAAGTCATCTGAATACTGGAGTGAAAGCTATTATTATAAGAAAATTCCACCAAAGGTAGGTGTTGATCCCAACCACCTTTGAAATCCATAGTGCAAGCTCTCAACATATCTTCTAGAGTTTGAATTTTCCTCTCAGACTGACCGTCTGTCTGAGGATGATAAGCAGTGCTGAAACTCAACTCTGTATCCAGAGTATGCTGAAGACTTCGCCAGAACATTGAGGTAAACCTTGGATCCCGACCAGATATAATAGAAAGTTGAACTCCATGTAATCTTACCACTTCCTTTACATATATCCTGGCAATCTCATCTAGAAATAAATCCTCTCTAATAGCAATGAATTGTGCAAACTTTGTAAGAAGATCAACTATGACCCAGATAGATCTATTGCCTTTAGATGTTTTAGGAAGTCCTGTGACAAAGTCCATAGTGATTTTTTCCCATTTCCATTCCGGTATGGGTAATGGTTGTAACATCCCCTTAGACTTCTATCTCTCAGCTTTAACTTGTTGACAATCCAAGCATCGAGATATATATTCAGCAACATCTCTTTTCATGCCATCCCACCATAAGTACTCTTTCAGGTCCCTATACATCTTCGTGCTTCCAGGATGAATAGAGAATGAAGAACTATGAGCCTCATCCAGCAGTTCCTTATTTAATTCGGGGATAGGAGGAACACAAACCCGATTCCTGAACTTTATTATCCCATCAAAATCAAGGTTGAATTCAGGAACATTTCTCACCTTCTTTTTGTAACTCTACATCTTCTTTCTATGCCTCTTTAATCTTCACATGTATAGATGGTTGAACATTCATTTGAGAAAGATAAGATTTTTCCCCTTCCATTATAATTCCAAGATCCATCCTTTTTAAATCCATCAATATTGGATCTTTTTTTATCCTCATCATGGATAAACTGGAATGGTCTTATCGACTTAATGCATCTGCCACCTTGTTTTCTTTCCTAGGGTGGTAATGGATTGAGCAGTCGTAATCCTTAATCTACTCCAACCATCTTCTTTGGCTCATATTCAGCTCCTTTTGTGTGAAAATATACTTTAAACTTTTATGATCATTATAAATGTCACACCTTTCTCCATAAAGATAATTCCTTCAAATCTTTAATGCAAATATTACCGCAGCTAACTCCAAATCATGAGTTGGGTAATTTTGCTCATGGATTTTCAACTGTCATGAGGCATAATCTATCACCATATCATTTTTCATGAGAACACACCCCAATCCCTTCTTTGATGCATCACTATAGATCACAGACCTTTCTCCACTACAAGGAAGTGTGAGTACAGGTGCACTGGATAACCTTCTTTTCAACTCCTTGAAATTCTCTTCACATTCCTCCATCCAAACAAACCTAACTCCTTTCCGAGTCAACTTGGTGAGTGGATTAGATAATCATGATAAATATTTCACAAAACGTCGATAATATCCAGCCAAACCAAGAAAACTTCGGATCTCAGTTACTGTTGTTGGTCTCGACCATCTTTCGATAACCTCTTTTTTTGCTGGATCCACAGATATCCCCTCTTTTGAGATTATGTGACCCAAAAATGAAACTTTTTATAGCCAAAATTCACACTTCGTAAATTTGTCATAAAGCTTCTCCTTTATCAGGGTCTTCAATATAATTCTCAAGTGATATTCATGTTCTTCCTTTCTCTTTTAATATACAAGAATATCGTCTATAAAGACTACCACAAACTGAACAAGATAGTCTCTAAAGACTCTATTCATCAGATCCATAAAGATAGCAGGGGCATTAGTAAGACCAAATGGCATCATTATGAATTCATAGTGTCCATACCTTGTACGGAAAGTCGTCTTTGGTATATCCTCCCTTTTGACCCTTAATTGATGATACCCTAAACTAAGATCAATCTTGGAAAATTATTGAGCTCCGCGTAGTTGGCCAAATATGTCATCAATGTGCAGGAGAGGATATTTGTTCTTGATAGTGATCTTGTTAAGTTCTCGATAATCAATGCAGAGTCTCATTGATCCATATTTATTCTTAACAAATAGAATAGGTGATCCCCAAGGTGACGCACTAGGGTGTATGAACCCCTTATCAAGATTCTCTTGGAGTTGCTTCTTCAATTCCTGCAACTCAATTGGTTCCATTCTATAAGGTGTCTTTGAAATAGTTAAAGCACCTGGTATGAGTTCTATTGAAAACTCTACTTCACGATTTGGTGGAAGACTCGACAATTCCTCCAGAAAGACATCAACAAACTCCCGTACAATGGGCATATTCTTAATCGTGAGTTTCTCACCAACCATTTGAGATAAATAACCTTCATTTAGTGGAATCAAGAACCATAATATGGAAGAAATTTCCACTGGAAGGTTATGTTCATCCTTGCATCAATAGACGATCATAGATTGATCTGGAATATGAAATGTGACTTCCCTTCTTTGGAAATTGATATCAGATCCATATAAAGAAAGCCAATCCATGCCAAGAATCACATCAAATTCCACTATAGGAAGGATCACAGGATTTGTAGGAATCACTTTCCCACAAACTTCAATCGTAGAAGAATTATAAACTTCTGATGTGACTATTGTGCCATTAGGGGTTGTCACAGCTAACTCAACATCTAATTGTTGAGGTAATATGGTGATACCCTTAGAAAATTATTCAGAAATAAAGGAGTGGTTGGATCCAGAATCAAATAAATCATTTTCTACTTTAGAGTGGATAGTATGTGTACCTTTCACCACTTCGTTATTGTACTCCACATCGCTGATAGAAATTGCATGTGACTTTCCTTTGTCTTTAGCCTTAAGAGTTTGTTGACGTCGATCATCATCAACAATCCTTGGATTAGGGCATTGATTGGAATAATGCCCCATTTCCTTACACTTGAAACACAGAAGTGTAGTAGGTTCATTCTGTGTATCCCTTCCTTTGTTTGAATCATTAGACATCTTCTTCCCATCATTTAGGAATTCAAATGCCCAATGACCTTCCATTCCACATTTGAATCATTTACTTGTCCCTTTAAGACAACTACCTCCATTTTTCTTTCCACACTTTGAGCATAAGAGAAAGCTCGTCTTCTTTTTAGTGTGCTCTTTAGATTTTCCTTTGAATTCCATTTTCCTCTTCTTATCAAACCCATATGACTGATGGGTTACTCCAATCTCCATATCAACTTTGAGAGCACATCGAACGATTTCCTCGTATCTATTGAAGTCCCTTATGGCTAAGGCCCTTCGAAGACTTGGTTTTAAGCCACTAAAGAATTGATCGATCTTACTCTCAGGTTGGATAATAATACCAGAAGCGTACCTTGCAAGTCTTGTAAAATTTGCTTCGTAGGTACCAACGGATTCATCGTCCTTTTGCTTCAGTTCAAGAAACTCCTTCTCCATATTTGTTCGAAGAATACGAAGGAAATACTTAATGAAAAATAAGTTCTTGAACTCGTCCCATTCCATGGACTCAATTTCATCCCTTTGCCTCATATTCTTAATAATATTCCACCATTGATCAGCATCACCTTCCAAACAATACACTGTTAAGATGACTTTATCGTGTTCAGAACATTGAAGAACTAAAAATATCTTTTCACTAGTACTGATCAATTGTTCAGCAACTAATGGATCAGTAGACCCGCTAAGTGAAGGTGGACGCTGTCTCATGAAGGATTCAATAGAATGTTGGTCCTTCCTTTGCTCGTTTGGAAGTCTATCATGATTCATAGCTTGAGAAAGTTGTGTGAGAATGGCTACAAGATTTTTCATTCCAGCTCCCATAACGTTTGGTTGCTCAGGGGGACAATCATTTCATTTCCCGTCACATTCCGCATTAACACGGTTCCTTCGGGTTCCAGCCATTGACTAAAACTAATAAGAATAGTGTGAGCAACACTAATTATAATAGGAAAACCACATAATCAAGAATAAAATTTCACACTTAAGGTATTATCCTAGGTTATTCATGGCCATTTCTAAAACACTAAGATTGTGTTCTATTCTTAGACTTATCCTTAGGGTTCTTACTAAGGCTTTCACATCCTAGTTTCCAAAGGTTGACTATACCTTTCCTCTAATACCAACTATAATGACCCATACTTTACATACATTTTTAGTACTTCAAAATTGAAGTACACTTATTACAACATGTAACAAAACCATGAAAGGACCGTATAGGTATAGTGTCTTTAGAAACTGGGAAACATAAACAACTGGTTCATAAAGCATCTACACAGTCTCCCATTTATTTCATAATATTTAGAGTCCCTTTTTGGAATATCCTACTTAATAACCTTATTCCTGACCTAGGGAAATAAAACATAAAGAAGGGTGTGTTCAAATGCTCAGTAAGGGTAAAGAAAATAAGTATCAATCACATCATATACATAATAACATAACTTTTGGAATCTTAACCTGCAAAAGAGATCATAATTTCATAACATGGGATAAATCATAGTAGTGAAATGTAATCCCAATAATCAAAACATAAAACATGAAACTTTGTGTCATACACATATAATCATATAGAATCATTTCTTATTAGTCAATACTCATTTCCAAGACTATCTTAGTGGACAAAGTCCATTTCTGAACCGAGTTCACTCCTCGTTTCAGTCCTGTTTCACTGAACCGGTTTAACCTGTTGTTCTAGCCAAGTCTATATCATGAGATATAAAATCTTTACCCAATGTATTGGAGGGATATATAGGTCTCACCCATCTCATAATGATACCATTCTTATGTGTGCCACAAAATCATAAACCATACATCATAGCATAACCCATGTAATAAAAATGGGATTCTTAAACATCGTGACATCATAAAACAATTCATATAAGATAAAGTAATTCATAAAAATAATTCCATAACAACATAATCAAATCAATGTAATAATAGGGATAGAAACAGAACCCTTTATTATCTTAGATGGAAAATAATTTTGATAAAACACTTGAACTGCATTCTTGAGGAAAATATTCTTTCTACTTCAAAAAAACTTATCATTTCTTAACATGTCATACAATTCTAAACTAAATTAAGTTGATTAAAAATAAACTTGAAAACTTGTAAAGGAAGCTTCTTGGAATTAATGTTTTAAAAATCCATTCATGTCGTATAAGTTAAAAAAATCATTCTTCTCATACTTTTGTCAAAAAGTACCTCATACGAAAAACGACAAAAGATTCCTTTCATATAAAAACTCACTGAAGGGTAAAATTGGATATAAACTATTGTAGAAGGATATAAATATTACATATTGAGGAAACATGGATGTGTATGATAAAATACACCCTTGTAAATTCCAAAGTATAAACAATCTCGGATAAAAATGAGATTGTGATATTTTCCCTTACCTTAGGTCTGATTTGCTTCGTATGTGTCCAAACCTCCTGTATAATGATTTAAATAATGTAATTGACTTATTCCAGAATCATACTCATTGTTATGATATCATATATGGTCATATTCTTAGCTTATTATTAGTAATATTTCATTGTTACTTGTTATTCGGGTGTTTATTACTTTTTGTTCTTATGCGTGTTTTATCGAATAAATTCTTTTTCTTCTTTTTAGGTCATAAATACCTCATTTCCAGAATGTTATTGGTGTAATATATATCATATTTATTCACTCAATTCATTTATTTAATCATTATTCAATAAAAATCATGTAGAACGAGTCGCATCACATCGTGGAGATGGTATTCCGTACGTACACACGAGCGATGATATCGTTCCCATGATCGTGGAATTGTATTGGAGTGTATGTATACTATTTCAGAATAAATATCACTTTACAATAATCATATATATTCATTCTTTACACCATTATACCCATCCATGTAAGGTGGTGGTGGAAAATAGATTACACCACAGTATGGAGACGGTATTCCGTATGTACGCACGCGCGGTGATTTCGTTTTCCGTAGCATTGATAGATGGTGAAATAGGGTTGTTTCATACTTATAATAACATATCAGTATATTATTGATACTGATGTTATTACTTCATAATGAAAAAACTAAAGAAGAAGAATTGGAAGAAGAAATAAAGTTGAAATAATCGGTAACAGACATTACCTCTTCTTTGAAGCGCCTCTTTGAGACCTCCTTTTAGGGAACTAAAATTGGTCTTTGAAGAATACCAGGACCTCTAGGATGTTTCTAGGTAAGTGGAGGGGAGAAATTGGCAGGGTTTGGCCGAACATGAAGGCTCAAAGTGGTGTGAGGAAGAGAGGGAGGAGGTGCCCTTTTATAAGGGAGGAGAGGGGCACCTTTGGAAAAACTAAACATATTATTTTATTATAAAGCCAAATCCGGTTTTAAATAGCTCTAAATTGATTTATTTTTAAGATAAGGTGAGTATGGGTCGAAATAATCTCATCCAATAGAATTTAGACAAGTATAGGTTCCTATTTTAACCTTATCATTTAGATTTAACTTTAAGCTAAATAATTTTACTTTTACCTTGTCTTTTTGTGTTCTTACACTATAAGGTTAATAAACTTACTATAACAAGACAAAATAACCAAAAGTTGTTTATTATTAATATATATAACCTTAAATAAGTCATTTGGCCGAACCTTAGATTTTTAGGAATAAAATAACAATTCATAATATAATATTTTTTAAAAAAAACTATTTTATGTCAATTTTGACACTATTTAGTAATTGATTTTTTGTGAAAATAATAAAAGAATTATTAATTCGAACAAGGTTAATTAAATCAATACTAACATGTCATATTAACCTATAAAATTATTTTAATTCATAAAAACTCTCAAATTACATTTATTTGGGTATTTATAACATCAATTATGTCAATATTTCATTAATAAGATAATTACTGCATCATCTTTGTGTCATAAATAAATTAAATTATTTAATGTCTAAAAATTACAAATAAAATACCATTATATAAGAAATATTTTTATCTTTATAATGAATATTTATAGTAGAATTTATCTTATGTATAACCCTATATTAAAAATTATTTACTTATTAAACTTTGATTTTAACTATTTTAACCCTTCTTTAAATAAATTAATAATAAATGTCCTAATCTAATCCAAGTGGGCCTAAATGGTCATATTTTATTCCTAAGGTTGTTTTGGGTCGAATTACACTTATCCAATAGAATTAGGAAATGTTTTAGGGTAATAATAATATCATTTGAACCCTTAATTACCCAATTTACTTTTAACCGTGGTAAATAAAAGTAAAAAGTTACTATTCACCAAAAAATATTTTCATCTCATCGAACCACATTTTACTTACTGACATCAACCGTGTCTCTCGGATTTTTGAAATTCCACTCACAGAAGAGGTAAAATTAAGTTTTATGTAAATTTGCAAATTCTCCTAGGAGGTGGGTAAAAGACGGTGAAAAGTTCAATAAAATTTTTATATATCTAAAATTATTATAAAATTACTCCAATGAATTGCATTGAACTTATATAGGTATTATGTATCAATTTTTACCTAAAATAAATTTAAATAAAATAAATAATTATTTAAATAAAAAGTCTGTTTTTAAATAGTAACTCAGTGTTTTCACTATTCATCAAAAATTGAAAGTTTCCAGAAAAATACCAAAATTTCACCCTAGGCTAATTTCGATATTCCGAATCCAAAAACGAAGTCCATTTTGAAAAATAAAATTTCAAAATTTCAAAAAATGGTTATTACTATTCATAACGGCTAGTTTTAATAATATTTTAATAGCATATCGTTTTTTAGTGAAACTCGGTATTGCGTACGATGCAAGCTATCAAGGAAGTTCGTGATTGCATGTAAAGCAAGCCAAGCTAGTGTTGTGTGTAGTGAAAGATTCCTTTGATGATTTATATAAAATAAAAACAAAATATTCCTTATAAAAGTCTTGGGTGTTACAGAGTGCAACCTAACTATAATTTATTATTAAAAATACTATTATAATGAGATATAACCTATACATTAAGTTGATGAATATGAATGCTATTAACTAAATTAGGAAAATATGTGGTGTGCACAAATATAAGATGAATTCATAGGTTACCAATTAATGTGAAAACAGATTGAATATAAAGGAAAATATTATTATATTCACAGAGATATTTTAACCTAATAATTTAAAATAATTAAAAAAATAGGTGATATTAATGTAATGAATATGTTATATATTCAATATAATATATTTTATATCCATTTAATATACTCTATAGACATAATATTAGAATAATCTCAATTTTATGCTTAAAAACCTATATTTTTATTAAAGCATTTTCAGTGCCTTTTATGTTGAACCCTTTTTAAATACAATTTCAATAACTTTTATAGATTTAATATGTAAAAATAAAATTCTTATTTGGAAGCGAGATATAAAAATTAGGTTAGGTTGAATTGTTTTGTATTTTTATGTAAGGTTTCATCTTTTAATGAATAGTTAAAAATACTAGATTCTATTTCAAAAACTCCTTTTTCATCTACCTGATTTATAAGGATAAGTTATATTTATAAATGGTTTAATAGTTTAGTTAGATAACATTTTTCCAATAAATCCAATTTCGGTCATTGGAAACAATTACACATTGAAATTGAAGATAAAAACATAGCAAAATTTTGGATGTTTTTACTTTAAAAACTCGTAGGGTCTTCCCATCAATGGGATTAATTTTAAATTAATTTCTTCCACATATGTTATTAGAATTTGGATAATGGATTATATATTTGTAATCACCATAATTTATCATCTCTAATATGTTCAACCTTGTTTTTTACCAAAAAAATAGTGAAAGGGATTAAAATTATTTACAACGGTGAAGAGAAAAATTAGGTTGATATAGTACTAAACCTTAAATTTAAGTCCCAAAACGACCTAAAAAATTGTCCGACATCGATTTTCTGTACATTTTTCACGCTTATCATAAATTTTATCAACCATTTTAAATTATTGGATCCACATGAAATAATAAAAACAAGGGTGGAATTATCTTTTCAAATATTTACAAGAGTTCCACTTCTCCTCCACTCTAAAAGGTCACTACATATACCCATTCATCATAGCTCTCAAACTTT
The DNA here is from genome assembly GCA_963277665.1 of Viscum album. Lineage (NCBI taxonomy): Eukaryota > Viridiplantae > Streptophyta > Magnoliopsida > Santalales > Viscaceae > Viscum > Viscum album. Next base: position 462,562,061 of record OY728122.1, on the reverse strand, counting down.
TTAAGTTAGGTCAATATCATAACAAGAAGCCTCCCAAAATTCCTTAATTTCGCATTGAATCCTCCATTTGGGAATAAATACTCTCAAGGAATCCTTTTGGCACAAATCAAAATGAGTTACCCGATTTAGAGGTGTTCTGAACATTTACGATGTGAGTCAAGATATAAGGTAAAGGAATTTAATTTCACTTTTAATTTTCATGAGATACATGTTATGTTCACCACTATTTCCTTTGTTGTGGTGTATGTACTAAACAATTTGGTATTCTATGTATCTTATATTTAAATTTATGTTATTCACATGTCATTTTATGATCCTTCTTTCATGGGGTTTAACATTCAAGATTTACCAAATCGATAAAACAGTTTTGTCTCAATTTTCCTTCTCAGAGACTCGTGTTTTTTTATGCACCTAAACTCTTTTTCGAGGTGTATGTAATTCCATTTTACATGTTATATCATGAATCCATTTTTTCCTCATATTTTATGCTACATTTAATTTCCTTTATTACATGGAAAGTATGATCCCATGTTACCAAGTTATAAGAGTTTATTGAGATAATCTCATATTTTGTTTCGAGATTTCTTATGTTTATGATTCCATTGATGAAATATAATAACCCATATCTCAATAAATTCATGACATTTTATATCCTCTAGTTTTTCATTCTATATTCAGGTATTGTTACAATTTTTTACTCTTTGGTACATAAGATAGTAAGAAATTTTTATTAAGAAATATTGACTTTACCCTCTTTCAGTTGGAAATATAGGTTTTCTAAAAAATGTTTTCTATTAATATTATACCATTATCCTATAAAATTTAAAATACATTTTTACCTGTTTTTTTCTTTTACCAATCTCTTCAAGTGAATCTTCTTTTCGCTTTCCAAACAAGGCATTCTATCTAACCTTTAATGGTGAAAAAAGAATGTTTTTACCTCATACGACATGTATGGACTTACACAGCGTTATTCCTTTGAATGTTACATTGAATATTTAAAAGTTTAATCTTTATGAAACTGGTTTAAAATTTAATTTTAATAGAAAATGGTTTTAAAAATGATTTGAAGTGTTATTTATTTTTCTTCTAGGTATTTTCTTAAGTGGGGTAATGTATTAAAAATCCTTTTTTCAAAGAAGAATGTATATTTTCCTCAAGAAATGTTTCAAAATTATTTTCCATCTAGGATTACATTTGATGATGTCACTCATGAATTTCTAGGAAATGATATAAATGTTCCATTCATATTCTTTCTATGGATGGGTTACGCTTAATTTCGTAGTCTATATAAGTCATGTTTCCCTTTCACGAGTTACATATTTATGAAACCCACTCCTTTTTATGGGTTATGAGTTAATGAAATGATTATGAAAAATATTTATTTTCCATATGTTATGATGTGATGAAATGTTAATGATACCCATTTCATTTCATGGGTTATGATTTATGAAACATGTCTCTTTTTATGGGTCATGTTATGTTTAATGATTTATTTTCTTATGGAACATGTATGAGTAATTTTATAAGATTAGTGGGACCTATATCTCCCTCAAATCATCAGGTAATGATTGATAACTCATGATTATAAATTTAATATGAGAACCCAATTACGTGTTCACAATGTTATGCATGGACCAGGTTGCATGTCCATTAGTTTATGCGTAAACCTGATTATGTGTTCACAATGTTATGAGTGAACCTTATTATGTATTCACAATGTTATGAATAGACCTGGATTCATGCCCATAAGTTTACGTGTGAACCTGATTACATGGTCACAATGTTATGCGTGAACCTGATTAAATGATTTCTGTGTTATTCATGGACCTAATTTCATGTCCATTAGGTAATCTGTGAACCTGATTACATGTTTGCAATGTTATGCATAAACTTGGTTTCATGTCCATAAGGTTATGCGTGAACATTATTACACGTTCACAATGTTATGAATAGACCAGGTTTCATGTCCATAAGCTGATTTTGGGGCCTGATTTCATGTCATTAACTTAATGAGTGAACTTTTCTCTACTTATGCATGTTCACAATATTATAAACCAACATGCATGCCACAAATTCCATGTATTTTACAATTTTATTCTTCCTTGCACTATATTATTTATTTCCATATGATTTAAGTCTTATGGAATTCCATTCTATTATTATATTCTCTAATATGAAAGGTATGATCTTCAAATGTTATTCTCAAGTTCCATACCCTTTTGTTTATGTTATGCTTATGCATTTATTTTATTTACCCTTACTGAGCATATATGCTCACCCATTTCATATGTTTCCTTTCCCCAGGGAATGAAGAGTGGATTTAGGTAGAATTAATAAAGGTGGGGATATTTATAGGATATTTTGAAAATCATTCACCAGGATAGAAGATTTTGTTTCCCAATTTCCGAAGTCACTAAACTAATACGATCCTCAGGAAAGTATTTTTGTATTGTACTGAATATTCATCTAAAATGATGTAATATCCATGTATATCAAACCTGGGTCGCTATAGTTGCAATAAAAAGAAATTTTTAGTCTATATTTGGAAACTAGGATAAGACAACTTTAGTAAGATCCCTATGAATATTTCTATGGATATGTTTAGGGATGTCTTTAAGGATAAGTATGAGGATGAGTTAACATTTAAGAATACGTCCTATAATTTTGGAAAAGGATAGAGTCCACTATTTCCTAGAAATACATCCATATCAAGATATTAAAAGTGGATGTGGCTCTGGAAAAGATGTACCTAGGGGTAACAACTCGGAAAATATGTCTTGGGCTTGACATTGGGTAATATGGTACACAATAATGGGCCTTGCTGCATACTTGGTTTGACACTCCTGGGGGATACACTTTGGGAATTAAAAAAATCTTAATGAACCATCTTGAAGGATTTAATTAGATGTTGGCTATGAATAACCTAGGATAAACCTAAATTCTCATAGATTAAGGTAGGTGTCATACTTTAGACATCATATAATAATTTTTTCATGATTTTCTGTCTTTCTAATATGATATGTGTTTCTCACCCCATTCCTTATGGTTTATGTAATTGGGAGAACTAGAAGGAACCATGTTAATACATAAAGTTTTAGATATGGAAATTATGGGTATTTATAGAATTGATTTTCCAATTGGAAATATCATAAAAAATCAATAAGGTGGTATGAGTATTGGTTATACATATGATGATAATGATACTACAAATGACATGTGAAAGGTGTGTGATGTTCTTCTAGTATTTCTTATATAAGAAGCATGATTAGATTGAGGTTGAGGAACCTTAAGACTTGATTTTTATTTCTTATTCTATTAAATAGGTATGGAGGAAAAAGTTAATGATTCCTTATTCATGGTTTAAGAATAATGTTGGATGAATGAAGTGATTATGTTTCGGAATTTAGATATTATGTTATATGAATCATGAAATATATAATAATTTTCAGTATAAGTTACATTAGGGATTTAAAAGGATGTGTTTAATGTTGATGAATACATATAAAAATTATATTTTCATTAAGGCAAGGAAACCCTTAATGTGATCATAATGTTGAGAAAATTGTTTTTCTCTTGGATAAAGAGATAATTGATTTGGATAAAGTAAATTGGATAACACTGATTACCATGGATCTAATTATTTATTTGTTGAAAAATTGGTCTATGTCAACATAGATGATGTTTAAAAATTATTGGATTTAAGGAATATATCCAATATACTTTAGAATAAGTAATCATGCATGTTTTCCAAATGTATTTATAGTAATTCAAGTTATTACCATGTTTCAAGGGAATATACAATAAGGGTATTCATATTTTTTGGATTTTTTCAACCTAGAGCTACATTTTTATATATAGGGGATAAATTTTAAGTTGATTTTGTGAATTTCATTCTAAATTTTTGAAATTTCACCTTTTGAAAGGGTTATAATGATAACCATTTAGGGAAATTTTAAGTTAAAATTCAAATGAATTCATTGATATTATGGTTTTATCTCTCCATATGTGGACTTATTCCAATTGGATAACCTTTATTGTGTTGATAACTGAGGAAAAATTGGATGGCATACCATAGGTCTCGGGATCTGTTTGTACTTTAGGTATAAAAAGAACACCTTTATTTTTAGAGAAATATATGAAGTGGATCAGTGAAATACAAAGGGTGAAATTGTTCTGAAATTATTAAAGTATATATTTTTATGAAAATTCATTATCCTTAGGAAAAATTATCTCCAATATAAAAATATTGTCCTCGTACTTTCATTTTTGAAGAATTAGAAGGTCCCTTAGATGATTGCAGATTGATGGATTTCTGATTGTTAACTTTCTACTGAACTTTTTTTCAATCACTCTATATCAAAGATTAATGGTATGATTTCTCTTCCATATCCATTTTTTAACTTTCCCCCAATGTTCTCCTATGTGTAGACCCAGCTATATGTCACTTTGGGTAACTATTATGGTTCCAAATTTCCCTTTTTAAGGGATGTTTTTGTATCAATTTTTATTATGTGGGTTTTTATGAATAAAACTTTAAATTATTAAATCTTTGATAACCCAAATGAATTTCAAGGGAGAAATTCATTTTAAAGGGGGTAGAATGTAACACCATGAAATTTTGATAAAATTGTTTTTAAATTAATTTAATCTTTTGTTGTCTTTCACTTCACGCAACACTGAAAATAGTTTTTCACAAATTCAATCATTCCTTTAACATGGAAATGGCTTGGGGCTTTTTACATGAAACCCCAACTCGGTGTACATTACATGGAATAACAAGTTTAGAGTACATGATGTGCAATATTGACCTTCCTTGATTACTTGTGAAACACACAAGACCGAGTGATACCTAACTCTAATACATTATTAAAAATATTATTATAATGAGATATAACCTTGCCATTAAGTGGATGAATATTAATATTATTAAATAACTTATGAAAATATGTGGTGTACCCAAATATAAGATGAATTCATAGGTTACCATTTAATTTGAAAACTGATTGAATATAAAGGTAAATATTATTATAGCCATAAAGTTATTTTAATCTAGTAAATTAAATTAATTAAAATTGGCATGTGATATTAATTTAATAAATATTTTATATACTAAATATAATATTTTTTATTTTCATTCAATATATTCTATAGACATATGATAAGAATAATCCAATTTTATGCCTAAAACCCTATATTTTTATTAAGGAATTTTTTCTACCTTTTAATGGTGAACCCTTTTTGAATCCAATTTTTTGAAATGTTATATATTAAATTTGTAAAAAATAAAATTCATATTTTCAAGTGAGACATAAAAATCAGGTTAAGATAAATTTTTATTATTTTTATGTAAGGTTTCACCTTTTAATGAATAGTTAGCAATACTGGATTCTATTTCAAAACTACTTTTTCATCTAATTAATTTATAAAGATAAATTATATTTTTTATTCTTTTAATAGCTTAGATAGATAATATTTTTAAGAATTAATACAATTTAGGTTATTGGAACCAATTTCACATTGAAATTGGAGATAGAAACTTATCAAACTTTTGGATGTTTTTACTTAAAATACTTGTATGTCTTCCCGTCAGCAAGATTAATTTAAAATTAATTTATGCCACTTCTGTGATTAAAATTTGGAAAAATGGATTCCATATTTTTAATAACCATAAATTTTAATTTCTAATAAGGTAATATTTGTTTTTTTCCAAAATATTAATGAAAGTGATTGTAATAAATTACATTGGTTAAGAGAAAAATTATTTTAACAAAATACTAAACCTTAAATTTAAGTCCCAAAACGACCTAGACACTTGTCCAACACCCATTGGTTGGACATATTTTGACCTTATCATAAATTTTATCAACTGTGGTCCATTATTGGATCCACCTTCAATATGAAAAATGCATTTGGATTATCTACTCTTATATTTAGAAGAATGCCACTTCTCCTCCACTATAAAAGGCTACCACCTCTACCCATTCCTCACACCTCTCAAAACTCTTATGTTCGGCCAAGATCTGCCAAAGTGGCCACAAAAAAATCATTACTTTGACTTTGAGTCCCACATTTGGGTAGAAAATCTCTAAAGGATGCCTTTTTTCACACAAACTAGAAGGAGTTACTTGATTTAGAGGTTGTTTGAACGGGTACGACGTGAGTTAAGACACAAGGTAAGGGGATCTCATATCGCTTTTAATTTCTATGAGATACTTGTAATATTCATTAGTTTTTAATTTGGTTTGGTTTATTTACTAACCATGATAGTATTATATCTGTCTTATACTAAAATTTATGGGTATTCACATGTACATTTTATGATCTTTTTCTCGTGGGTCTTAACTTTAAGTAGTTTCCAAATTGGTAAAATAGTTTTTTCTCAATTTTCCTTCTCTGATACTCATGTTTTTTTGCACCTAAACTATTTTTAGAGTTTTATATACTTCTATTTAACATGTTATATATTGAATCCACTTTTTATAGGATATCTTAAGCTTCATGTAATTTCCTTTCATACATGGTGAGTATGATCCCAAGTTACCAATAATGTTATACCATTATCCTAAAAACCATAAAATACATTTTTACCCCTTTTGAATTTTACCAATATCATAAAGGGAATATTCTTGTTTATTTCTGAACAAGGCATTCCATCTAACATTTTTATGCTGTAAAAGGAATGTTCTTTTTACCTCATACGACATGTACGTATTTACCCATCGTCATTCCCTTCAAGATTCTTTTTCATTATTAAAAGGTTAATCTTTAAGAAATTGTTTTTAAAAGAAATTTTCACGGAAAAAGGTTTTAAAAATAATTTCAATAATTATTTAGAATTTTTCTTTTTATTTTCTAAGAAAGTAATTTTTCAATGGTTTTATGTATTAAAACCCCTTTTTCAAATAAGAAATAAAATTTTCCTCAAGAAATGTTTTAAAATATTTTCCCTCTAAGATGACATTGATTGATGTTATTCATTCTATTTTAGAAAATTATCTAAAGGTATCATTCATATTATTTCTATGAATGGGTTATGATTAATATTTTGTCTTTATAAATCCCATTTACCATTCATGGGTTACATATTTTCGAAAGTCGATTCTATTCATGATTTATGATTTGATGAAATGGTTATGAAACCTCTCTATTTTCCATTAGTTATGATGTGATAAATTTTTATGATACCCATTTCATTTCATGGGTTATGATTTATGAAACCTATCTCTTTTATGGTTCATGTTATGTTGAATGTTTTATTGTCATATGGCACATGTATAAATGATTTTATGAGATGGATGGGACCTATATCTTTGTCCAATGAATCAGTTAATGATTGATGAATCATGAATATAAATGTTATATGTGGACATGATCACTTCTTCACAATGTTATGCATGGACCTGGTTTCATGTCCATAACTTTTTGTGTGAACATAATTACATTCTCACTATCATATGAGTGAACCTTATTACGTGTTCACCATATTATGCATGGAACTTGTTTAATGTACATAATTTTATGCACGAACCTGATTACATGTTCACAATGTTATGCGTGAACCTGATTACATGTTCACAATGTTATGCATGGACCTAGTTTCATGTTCATTAGGTAATGTGTGAACCTAATTACATGTTATTAATGTTATCCATTTACTTGGTTTCATTTCCATAAGGTTATGCGTGAACCTGATTATGTGTTCAAAATTTTATGCACAAACCTAGTTTCATGTCACAAGTTGATATTATGGCCTGATTTCATGTCATTAACTTAATGAGTGAACCTATCTCTACTTATACATGTTCACAACGTTATAAACCAATATGCATTCCAAAAATTCCACGTCCTTCCCTATGTTATGATTCCTTGTCCTATATTCTTTATAGCCTTAGGATTCATATATTATTAACTATAATTATTTATTATATTCTATAATATGTTGGGTATGATCTTCAAATGTTATTCTCAAGTTTCATACCCTTTTGTTTATGTTATGATTATAAATTTTCCTTTATTTACCCATATTGAGCATCTGAGATCACCCCTTTCTTTTGTTTCCTTTCCCTAGGGTATGAATAAGGGTTTTAGGAAGAATTAATATAGTTGGGGTTATTTATGGGAGACGTTGAAGATCATTCCCTATGATATAAGATTTTTTTCTATCTTTTCAAAGACACTAAAATATTACAGTCCTCATGCATGTATTTATTTAATGTTTTTAATATTCATCTAAAATGATGTAATATCCATGTATGTCAATATAGGGTCTCTATAATTTGTATAAAAGGAAATTTTTAGTCAACATTTAGAAACTAGGATGAGAAAACATTATTATATCCCAAGGAATATTTCTAAGGATATGTCAAGGGATGTCTAAAAGGATAATTATGAGGATGAGTTAATGATTAGGAAAATGTCATTAAATTTTTTAAAAGGATAGAGTGAGTGGTTTCCTATAAATACACCCCTATATAGATAAAAAATGTAGATGTGGATCAAGAAAAGATGTACATTTGGGTAAAAACTCTGATAAGATGTTCCATACTTAAATTGGGGTAATCTGGTATACAAAAACGGGCCTTGATACACACCTAGTTTGACACTCCTATGGGAAATGATTTGGGAATTCAAAAACTCTTCGTAAACCATCATGAAGGATTTAATTAAAATTTCTCTATGAATAACCCAGGTTAAACATAAATTTTCCTAGATTAAGGAATGTGTCATACATTAGACATCAAATAATATATTTTTCATGCTTATATAGCTTTATTATGTGATATGTGTATCTAACCCCATGATTTTTGGTTTTAATAAATGGGATAAATAGAAGGAACGTGGTTATCACTTAATGTTTCAGATGTAGAAATTATGGGAATTATGAGAATTGATTTCCCAAGATGAAATCTCATAAAAGGAATCAAGAAGGTGGTATGATTATTGGTTATAATTCTGAAGATAAAGATACCAAAAATGACATGTAAAAGGTATGTGATGTTCTTCCATTATTTTTTATATAAGAAGAATTATTAAATTGAGGTTTAAGAACCATAATACGTGATTAAGATTTCATATTCTAGTAAAGTGGTGTTAAGGAAATAGTTGATGAAGCCTTATTAATGGTATAATAATAATTTTGGATGAATGAAGTAATTATATTTTGGAATTCATATATTATGTTATATGAATCATGAATTATATAAGTATTTTTAGTTTAGGTTATCATTAATAATTTATTAGTATATGTTTAATGGTGATGAACACTTATAAAACTGATATTTTGATTAAGGTAAGTAAACCATAATGTGATCAAGATATTGAGAAATGTTTCTTTCTCCTCGATAAAGATATTATTGATTTGGATAAAGTAAATTGGATAGCATGGATTACCATGGATCTGATTATTTATTTGTCCATATAGTGGTCTATGTCATCATGGATGAAGTTTATAACTTCTCGGATTTAATTAGTAGATCCAATATACTTTATAATAAGTAATCATGCATGTTTTACAAAATTATTTATAGTAATTCAGGTTATGACCTTGTTTCAAGGGAATATACAATAAGGGTATTCGCATGTTTGGAATGTGAAAACCAAGAGATATTTTTTTATATTTGGGGGATCAATGAAAAGATGATTTGTTGACTTTCTTTCTAATTCTTTTAAATTTCACCATTATAAAGGGTTATAAGGTTAAAAATTTATGGAAATTTTAAGTTAAACTTCATATGAAGTCTGTAATATTAAAGAGTTATATCTCTATATGGGGACTTATGCATATTGGATAACCTATGTTGTGTTGATAACTGATGAAAAATGGGATCTCATGTCATGGGTCTCATGATTTGTTAGTAATATACGAATTTAAAGGTCACCTTCCATTTTAAAGAAAGAGGTGAAGTGTAATAGTGAAATAAAAATGGTGACATTGTCCTAAAATCATTCTAGTATATCTTTTTATCAAAATTCATTAGATCTAGGAAAAATTATATCTAAGAAAAAAATATTTTCCTACTACTTTCATTTCTGAGAATCAAAAGGTCCCTTAGTTGATCAAAGATTTATATCTTTATGATTCATAACTTTATCCTGACCTTTTTTTCTATCACTCTCCATTAGAACATGATGGTAAGATTTCTCTTCCACATCCATGTTTACACTTTCAACTTATGTTCTCCTATGTGGAAGCTTAATTATATGTTACATTGGTTAATCGTTATGGTTCCAAAATTCCCTTTTTAAAGGATGTTTTAGTATCCATTTTTATGATGTGGGTTTTTATGAATGAAAATTTCTAGTATTAACCATTTGATAACCAAAAAAAATTCAAGGGATAAATTAATTTTAAGAGTGGTAGAATGTAACACCCTATGATTTTCGTGATTTTTTTTCAAATTAATTTAATCTTTTGATGTCTTTCAATTCACACAACATTGAAAACATTTTTCACTATGTCAATAATTCCTTTAACATGGCACCGGCTTGAAGTAAGTTACTTGAAACACCAAATTGGTGTACATCACATGGAATAACAAGGTCAGCGTACATTACAGGCAAGATTATCCTTCCTCGATGACTTGTGTAACACGCAAGATCGAGTTCTACCTAATTATAATATATTTTTTAAAATATTATTATTATGAGATATAACATAGATGCTAAGTTGATGAATATTAATAGTATTAACTAAATTATTGAAATATGTAGTGTACACAAATATAAGATGAATTCATATGTCACTAATTAATATGAAAACTGATTTAATATAAAGGAAAATATTATTATAGTCATAAAGATATTTTAACCTAGTAAATTAAATTAATTAAAATTGGTAAGTGATATTAATGTAATAAATATAGTATATATTCAATCTAATATTTTTGTTATTCATCCACTATATTCTATATACATAAGATAAAAATAGTCCATATTTTATGCTTAAAAACCTATTTTTTGTTATGCAATTTTTTCCTCTATTTTATTGGAAAACCCTTTTTAAATCCAATTTTTTGAACTTTTATAGAATTAATATGTCAAAATAAACTCCATATTTGGAAATGATACATAAAAATTAGGTTATGATAAATTATTCTCATTTTTATGTAAGGTTTCATCTTTAAATGTATAGTTAAAAAATTGGATTCTATTTGAAAATAACTTTTTAAAATAATTTATTGATGGGGTTAAAATATATTTTTAATTGGTTTAATAGTTTAGTTAGAAAATATTTTTACTAGTTAATATAATTTAAGACATTGGAAGCAATTTTAAATTGAAATTGGAGATAAAAACTTAGCAAACTTTTAGACTTTTTTACTTTAAAACCCCACAGTGTCTTCCCATTTGTAAGATTAATTTTAAATTAATTTCTACCACTTTTATGATAAGAATTTTGGAAAATGGATTCCATAATTTTAATAACCATAAATTTTTAATTCATAATAATTTCATATTTATTTTTTTCCAAAATATTACTTAATGTGAATATAATAAATTACATTGGTTAAGAAAAAAAATATGTTAACCAATTACTAAACCTTAAATTTATGGCCTAAAATGACCTAGACACTTGTCCAGCACCCATTGGTTGGCCATATTTCGACCATATCATAAATAGGCTCAAATATGGTTCATTATTGGATCCAATTTAAACATGAAAAACGTGTTTTGAATTTTTTTTTTCTTCTTATATTTACAAGAGTTCCACTTCTCCTCCCCTGTAGAAGCCACCACATCTACCCATTCCTAAAACCTCTCAAACCTCTTATGTTCTTCCATACTCTACCAAATTAGCCTTAAAAAATCCTCCCGTAGACCTTGAATCCTCCCTTTTTTAAGAAAACCTCTCAAGGAACCCTTTTGGCTCACAAACCAGAAGGAGTTACCCGATTTAAATGTGGTTTGAACGAGTACGACGGGAGTCAAGACACAAGGTAAGGGGATTTCATCTCACTTTTAATTTCCGTGTGATACTTGTTATATTATCCACTATTTATTTTGGTGTGGTGTATGTACTAAACATTATTGTATTCTATGTATCTTATACATAAATTTATGGGTATTCACATGTCCATTTTATGATCCTTCTTTCATGGGATTTTACTTTCAAAAGATACCAAATCTGTAAAATAGTTTTATCACAATTTTATTTCTTAGAGACTCGTGTGTTGTTACGCAGCTAAATTTTTTTTAATATTGTATATAATTTTATTTTAAATGGTATATCATAAATCCCCTTTTTTCATGAGATCTTAAGATTAATGTAATTTCCTTTATTACATGGATATTATGATCCCAAGTTATCATGTTATAAGAGTTTATTGAGATAATCTCATCATTTTTTTCAAGATTGTTTATTTTTATTATTCCATTGATGAAATATTATAACACATCTCTCAAGAAATTTATGAATTTTATTCTCCTCTGGTTATACATGTTATATTCAATTATTGGTACCATTTTATACTCTTTGGTACATAAGATAGTGAGAAAGAGTTTTTAAGAAATTCTTGCTTTATACTCTTTTCAGTTTGAAATCTAGGTTTTCTAAAAAAGTTTTTCATTAATATTATACTATTATCCTATAATTGTAAAAATACATTTTTATCCTTTTTTTATTTTACCAATTTCTTCAAGGGAATATTCTCTTCTCTTTCTGAACAAGGCATTTGGTCAAACAATTTTACGGTGAAAAAGGAATGTTCTTTTTACCTCGTATGACATGTATGGATTTACCTAATATAATTCCTTAGAATATTCCTTTGCATATTTAAAATGTTAATCTTTAAGAAATTTTTTTAAAAATTAATCTTCACTGAAAAAGGATTTAAAATTAATTTCAAGTCTTCTTTATATGTTTTCCAGGTATTTTCTAAGAAAGAAATTTTTAAATGGTTTTATATATTAAAATCCTTTTTAGAAGAAGAAAGGATATTTTCCTCAATAAATGTTTAAAAATTAGTTTCCATCTGATATTGAATTGATTTATGTTACTCATGCATTTTTAGGAAAATATCTAAAGCTTTCATTCGTACTCTTTCTATGAATGGTTTATTCTTAATGTCATTGTCTTTATAAATCCTATTTCCCATTCATGGGTTACATGTTTATGAAACCCACTTATTTTAACTAGTTGTAATTTAATTAAATGGTTATGAAACCTATCTATTTTCTATAGGTAATGAAGTGATGAACTCTTAATGATACCCATTTCATTTCATGGGTTATGATTTTTGAAACCTGTCTCTTTTTATAGGTCATGTTATGTTGAATGTTTTATTATCTTGTGGAACATGTATACATTATTTTAAGAGATGGGTGGTACCTATATCTCCCCCAAATTAATTGGGTAATGATAGATGACTCATGAGTATATATTTTATTCATGAACATGATTACATGTTCAGAATGTTACGCATGGACCTAGTTGCATGTCCATAAGTTTATGCGTGAACTGCATTACATGTTCAAACTATTAGAAATGAACCTTATTACATGTTCACAATGTTATTCATGGACCTAGTTTCATGTCCATAAGTTTATGTATGAACCTGATTACATTTAGACAATGTTATGCATGAACCTGATTACAAGTTCACAATGTTATTCATAGACCTGGTTTTATGTTCAGTAGGTAATGCATAAACCTGATTACACATTCACAATGTGATTTATGGACTTGGTTTCAGGTACATAAGGTTATGAATGAACCTGATTATACATTCAAAATGTTATTCATAGACCTGGTTTCATATCCAAAAGTTGATTTTGGGGCCTGATTTAATGTCCTTAACATAACGAGTGAACCTATCTCTACGAATACATGTTACCAACATCATAAACCAATGTGCATGAAAAAAATTCCATGTCTTTTACTATGTTATGCTTCCTAATCCTATAATATTTATTTCATTATGATTCATATATTATAAACTTCCATTCTTTATTATGTTCTCTAATATGAATTGCATGATCATCAAATGTTATACTCAAGTTCCATACCCTTTTTTTATGTTATTCTTATTAATTTTATTTATTTACCCTTTCTGAGCATCTAATCACACCATATTCTTATGTTTCCTTTCCCTATGGATGAAGAAGGGTTTTAGTTAGAATTACTAAAGGTGTATATCTTTATGGGAGATGTTGAAAATATTTCTCCATGATCGAATAATGTTTTCCCATTTTTTCAAAGACACAAAATTATTACGGTCCTCATACATGTATTTTTATAGTGTATTAAATATTCATCTAAAATGATGTGATATCAGTGTATATCAAGACAAGGTCACTATTTATAACCACTTCAAGAACGATTTGGTTCAGCCAATATCTACCCAAAACCCTTCCTAGAATCCCATCCCACATTCTAGTGGGATTAGTTTAGGCAGAGCACTCTTTTTAAAGGTGTTAAGGTGTTATTCAAAGGTGATCAACCAAAGAAGATGAATATAAATATTTTATGTGATGAGTCATACTAAATGTAAGGGACTTTGTCTCAATCTCCTTTTATTGAGGAAAATTTTGACAATATAAACCACCATATTTTATATGGAGCATAATAAACCCTGATGACTTTTAATTTCATTCAAATGTTTTCAAAAGAAATCTTTTTCTATAATGCATCTTACTAAATGACAAAAGGAATGTTTTTAATGTATGTAGAGACAATGAAATTTTTCATTCTGTAACCATTATTTGATATTTGTATTCATCTAAAATCCTAATTTTTTTAAAGGAAAATAAATTCCATTTTCCATTTTCATATATTTTGGTATTGAATATGGTTTTGAGAAGCGATTGATTGTGTTAATATCTTGAAATGATATATTTTGATTGCAATTTTGAAATATTATTTTTCCTTTATTCATGTTAATTTGTTTTGATTGTATTATGGTTATGGGGAATTTCTTAGGTATATGGGTGGTTCTGTAATAAACTGAGGGCAGGAGATCTTGGGATATCTTTCCAATGTGTTGGGTAATGAGACATAATTAAACGGTTGGGTTTATCCAAAGATATTTTGGGAATATACTATGATGGGTATTCCAAACATAACCATTGAGGTTACTTCCTATATATCTATGAAAGATATAATGTATGTATGATATAGATTCCACAATATACCTTTATGATTTATGATTTCTATGAAGTTTTTCATGAATATTATGATTTCATGAGGTATGTTAAAGAGTTTATGTATTATGGTTAAAAAGTAGGATTTATTTAATATGTTTTTATGAGTTTAAAGTATTCATGGACTAATGGTTTCATTATTTATTTCATATCCCTTACTGATATTTTTGTGATCGTCCCATTTTTTAAATGTTTTCCATAGGGTATAAGAATGGTTAAGAGAAAGGTAAAATACAAGATGAATGTTATGGATAATTTTATTATTAAAAATAATTCATGATTTATTTTTAAATGTTTTAGAGTATGAAAAATGGACATTAGGTAGGCTTGTCTACTTTTTAATATTTGAGTTGTTTTGTAATAGTTATGGCCTCATTATCTCAAACTCTAAACCTAAAAAGATCCTTATATTCAGATTCTTGATTTAACTCAGGATTATGTAACATTAAAGGATGGGGCCTTATAGTTGGTATTAGAGGTCGGTTTAGATAACTTTAGGGGTTAGTATATTGTTAATAGAATATCAATAAATGATTTTTTACTTTATAGTCAAAATGAAATGATATAGAATTTCAAAATTACCATGTTTCTTCATCTAAGATATCATTGTTTAGAATGGTTTTCCATATCAGAAATAGGTAAAATATCATGGGATGAAATAAAAATTGTAAAAACATCCAAATTAGTAACCTGGGATTGTTTGAATTGGAATTGAATAGTTTGTTGTAGTGATGGTGCAGTTGAATGAGGCTATAAATTGAGGTGGTGTCCATATAGGAGATCATCTAGATCTACCACAATGGAACATGTCAGTAGTAGATCATTTCATAAGGAAAAATATTCCATCATTCATTGGATCATCTAACAACATGCTAGCTGAATGGTGGATTAAATCACTAGAAAATATTTTCAATGTCATGGTGTGTTCAGACAATCAAACGGTTAGTCTTGTTGTTTACCATTTGGAAGGTGAATATGATCAGTGGTCGTTGATGGTTAATAATATTTAGGATAGTGAGGAAATTTATGCTCTTGGTTGGGATGAGTTAAAAAATATGTTTTGGGAGATATATTTTCCTAAGGTGGTTCGACTTAGGATGGAAAAAAATTATTGGAATTGACATTGGAGGATGACTCAGTGGCTACTTATGAAGAAAAATTCACCCAACTAGAAATTTATGCACCAAATTTCATCTGATATATTAATAGTAAAATCAATAATGTTTACTCAGGTTTATATCCAAAGTATTGAAGGGTTTTGTCTTAACATTAGTTTAAAAGTTATGAAAAAAAATCAATGTGCCAAGAAGGTGGAAATGGAGTTTGTTGATGATAATGTGTTCTTTGGAAAATAGAAAAATAAGAGGTCAAGGTAATAAGTGAATGGGATGAACTCTTAAAAAATGTTTGATGGTTAAAAAAATAATTTTAAAGTTAGTGAGAATTTTGGTAAAAAATACACTAGAGAATGTCTCCTGAATTTTGGTAAGTGTATCTGATGAGGTAAAATGAGGCATAAGGCTCGTAACTACACTGAAAAGTACCAAATTAGTGGTGAAATAAAATCATATTTACAGTCAGTGAAACATTTTAAACGAAATGAGATGGGTTATTATGAAAATGAATATCTAATGAATAATTCTAAAGATAGGATGTAGCCCAGCTATAAGTCGAAAGTTGGGGTGAAATCCTTTGTAGCTACATAATCAGATATTGGGCAATCAAATGAAGTGGTATTAGGTATATATATTTTTATTTTTATTTTCAAATGTGTTTTTTGATTCATGATCTACACATTCTTTAATTTTTGATAAATTTTTCGGTAAACTAGAAATTCCACCTTAAGAAATGAATCCATAACTTATGGAAAAAAAACGTAGGGGAAATGTTGAGGCAAAAATAAATTATAAGAATATTCATATCATTATTTGTGGAAACAATTTACCTACAAAAAATTTTGTTTTTTCTCTATTAGATTTAAATGTTATTTTGGGTATAGATTGGATTTCTGTTTACCATGCTAAGATTGATTTTGTAGTTTAAGAGGTCACTTTTCAGAAAGAGTTTCAGTTTTTGTACCAGAAGGGACCCTTACCTTTGATAACATATCAGGAAGCTAAGAAACTATTGAAAGATGGAAATTAATGTTATCATGAAAATATTGTTGAAAAAAGGAACTATTAATATTACTGATGTGCCGGTGGTAAATGATTAACTTTATGTTTTTTCTGATGAGTTTTATAGTATTATACATGATTGGGAAGTTGAATTTAATTTTTAATTAGTTCCTGATGCTAAGACAATTTAAAACCCCCCTTATCGCATGGATAAAATTGATGTTTTAGATTTAAAAAATAAATTGAATGATTTATTTGATAAATGTTTCATTTGAACTATCACATCACTATGGGGTTCTCCTGTCTTGTCTTTTAAAAATAAATATGGTTCAATGAGACTTTTCATTGATTATAGAGCCTGGAACAACATAACTGTTAAGAAAAAGTATCTTATTCCTCATATTGATGACTTTATTAATTAGATCATCAGATCAAGGGATCACAATATTTTTCGAATGTTGACTTGAGGTTGGGGTATCATGAATAGAAATTAAAGGAAGAAGACATTCTAAAGACTGTGTTTTGTATAAGATATGGATATTAGGAATTTGTAGTTATGCCTTTTGGGTTCACTAACACACCAGTTGTATTCATGAATCTTATGAATATAATTTTACATGATTTCTTGTATAATATTGTTGTTGTGTTTATTAATGAAATTTTGGTATATTCTAAAATTAAATAGGAGTATGAAAGTCATTTAAGGGTTTCTTTTAAATCATTAAAATAAAATAAAATGTATGGGAAATTCAGTAAGTGTGAGTTTTTGTTACAAGAAATTTAATTTCATGGTCACATTATTTCTAAATATGGCATAATTATTGATCCTGATAAAATAAAAGTTTTTGAAGAATGGCCAAGGCCCAAAAATATAACTTAGATTCATATTTTTCTGGGTTTAGCATGCTATTATTGAAGGATTTTTGAAAAGTTTCACTGTTATCTAGCCCACTAACTAAGTTAACTCGAAAAGGTGGTAAGTTCATCTGGACAAAAAAATGTGATGATTGTTTTCAAGAATTGAAAACAAGATTAGTAAATTCTCTAGTTTTTGAATAGCCTTATAGAAATGGTGAATTTTTTATATAAAATTATGCTTCATTTAAAGGACTTGTTTGTGTCTTAATGCATAATGATCATATTATTTCTTATGCTTCATGTTAGTTGAAAACTAATAGGTTAAATTACCCTACACATGATTTGGAATTAGCTGCTATTTTTTTTCTTTAAAATTTTAGAGGTATCATCTATATAGAGTAAAATGTGAAATATATACTTACCAAAAAAGATTGAAGTATATACTCAATTAGACATAATTGAACATGAGATAGAGAAGATGGTTGGAACTAATCAAAGATTATGATTACACAATTCATTACCATCAGGGATAAAAAAACAATGTTATTGATGCTTTGAGTCATAAAAGTATTTCTACACTGACCATGTTATGTTTGGAATGTGACCCTTTTACTAATGATTTGATGAAATTTGGCATGGAAGTTGTTGGTGTTGGAAATTCCTCTATTTTGTTTCAGGTTTCAGTGAAATAGTCTCTATCTAACAAAATTAAGAAAACAAAAAATGAAGATAGTGAATTTTAGAAATAGATAGAATTGGTTCAAAATGGTATTTTTATTGAATTAAACATTGATAAAGATTTTTTTTTTTGATATTTAATAAGAGATTATGTGTCCCTTGTGATTCACAATTGAAAATAGTTATTATGGGAAGCTCTTAGTTCTATGTTTTCTATTCATCCTAGAAGTACTAAGATGTACAATGACCTTTGAGAGTATTACTGGTTAGATGGAATTAAAAGATATACTGATGACTTTACTATGAAGGGTTTGAATTTTCATCTGGTAAAAGTAGAGTGGCAGTTACTAGAGGGGATATTATTTCCTTTTTCTAGTGCTAGAGAGGAAATGGGGAAATACATCCATGGATTTTGTATTGGGATTACCAAAGACTTATCAAGGTAACAATGTGATCTGGGTTATTGTTGATCGATTGACTAAATATTATAATTTTATTCCCATCAAAGATAATATGTCTTTATATCAACTTTATCAGTTGTATCCTATATAGATAGTCATGTTACATGGATTTACTCTCTCTATTATATTTTATCATGATCCCAGGTTCACTTTTAACTTTTGGAAAGGCCTTTAGATTTCATTGGGTACTAAATTAAATTTCAGAACATATTTTCATCCTCAATCAATGGGTATACATAATGAACAATTAAAATATTTGATGATATTCTATGTGCATGTTAAATATATTAATAGGGAATTTTTTGCCAACATCATTCTTTAGATGAGTTTTTGTATAATAACAGTTTTTTCCAATATACAGATGGTGTTATTTGAGTCATTATATAGAAAGTGGTGTCAAACTCTATATTTTGGGGATGATGTAGTTGAAAGTATGTTTATGGAACCATAATTGGTAAAAGAGATGGCATAAAGAGATTAGTTGATTCTGAAGCACATGACGACATCTCAGAACAGGCAGAAAAGTTATGTAGATAACTGGAGGAAGGATCTTTCTTTTAATGTAGGTGATCGTGTCTTTCTCAATGTTTAACCATTGAAAAGAGTGATGTGTTTTGGTAAGAAGATGAAGTTGATTCTGTGGTTCATTAGACCCTATGAAATTCTGGAGAAAGTTTGATCATTTTCCTACTGAGTGTATTTACAAAAAAGTATATGTCAGATCCATCTCATGTTTTCAGTCATGAAATAGCTCATTTGGAAGAGAATATTTCTTATGAGGAACAACCAATCTAGATTCTTGACCACGGAGAGAAAGTGTTAAGGAATAGGTTGATTCATCAGGTTAAGGTTGTATGGGAAAACCATATGGTTAAATTAGAATCATGGGAATCAAAAATTGTTATGAAGGAGAAATACCGCCACTTATTTGGTAAGTGAATAAAATTGAGATGACACAATTTCCAAAAGGGGGGAATTATGTAACATCCTAGGTAATTATAGAATAAGATATTTTCATATCTATTAATACTTATGAATTAGATATTAATTTTACTTAAAAGGGGACTCTATGTATGATAGTGTACTCGAAACACAAAAATGGGTTTCCCTCAAATCTTATGTTCCATGAAAAACTGAGATATAACAAAAAATAATTCATTTTTAATATAATTATTTTAAATGGTGTTATCATGTAGGTGTTATATTGGAAGGAATGAAAATACCTAAGTATATTATTTTTACCCATGTTTAATAAATATTTTTACTTTCTTAGTAAATTTCAATGGCTTAAAAATGATAATAAATCTAATTTTAAGCATAAATACTCTAATATTTTTAAAAGGTAATTTTACCAGCTTTTTGATGGAGAAACCTCTTTAAATATTTTTTTTCACTTTTATATATTATATTTGACAAACTAAACTTATTATTTTTAAGAAAAACAACACAATTTACTTTGGTTGAGTTTTTTATATTTTTATGATAATATTTATTTTTTATTGAATAGTGAAAAATACTGTATTTTAATTCCAAAATTACTTGTCATATAATTCATTTATTTTATTATATTATCAATTGATATGGTTTTAAGGTATAATTAGATTATGTTTTTATCAGTTAATAAATTGTAATTCATTGGATTCAATTTCAAATTAAGATAAAATAGAAAAACAATGTGAACTTTTGAATGTTTTAATTAAAAACCTGTTTTCTCAATTTCTTAATGGGATTGGTGTTAAACCTAATTTAACCACATCTATGAATTTAATTTTCAAGAATATATATACATGGTTGTAATCTATATGAAAAATTTGTCCCAATAGGATCAAAATAATTTTTGTTGAATAGTAGGTTTAGAATTTTATTTACCACGGTTGAAGGTAAATCATGTAAATTAAGGTAAAAATACTATTATAATAAAATAAAAATTCACTAACACTTGTCCTAATATTATTTTATGAGTTATAAATAAACAGGAAAATACATGGGTCAAAAAAAATTCCTTTTTAAACCACTTGGGTATGATTATGACATTAATTACATTTTATTTAAAGTGGAAATAGAAAATATCATAAGTAGGTCTCTTGTTACTAATACAATGGGGTTATATAAGGGATGTCTTTTGGATCAGGTTATACCTAATATTCACAAGTGGGGGGTGAATTGGGTCTTTTACAAATTCTTCACGAATCGTAAAGATGGCCGAGTTTGTCCTTTTATCTTTATCAGGTTGTTTATGCATCAGAAAATAAATAGTTAAAGAATGTAAGGATGTATAGTGGTTTGGGAAATAGAAGTACCCTAGTCTACTCCACCAATACTCTACTTAATGAGCTTGGTAATTTTCACTATCTGGTCCTCTTATCAACAGAACATCCACAACTGAGTGCAGGCATCTGACACCTTTACAAGTTAAGGATAAAATAGAGCCTTCTGGTTCTTACACAAAACTGAAAACACAGCTTAGTACGAGAAGCCGACTACTCAAAATACAAAGGGTATTTGTCTTAAAATACTTTCCAGTTGTTCTTCATAGTTGCAACAGCACGCAACTGACATTCGATGGAGCATTGTCTTCAGAAAAAATGATCTTTAGGTAGAATTAGTTCTAAGTCGATCTGGTTGCATCAAATCTTGAAATGAATTTATCAACTTCAATTAAAGTATATTCATAATAGATAATCGATGTAGAATCCTCAAATCTTCAATGTTTTTCTTTTTCTTTAGGAAAATATAGTTTTATGGATCTTTGTAACAGCAGATCTGTGTGACTCGTATATCTCTGTAAACTATATCATTGAAAAACTCGAGAGCTTGTTATCTTTTTTTCTTTTTGATGATTTGCCTCTCATTTATTTAATAGAAAATATCATAGATATTTAGAATAAAAAATAACATTTTCCTTTCAAATTTAGATCCTCAAATGTCGCCTTTAAAATCGTGATATTGAAATGTTTGAATAATAGAGCAGTCATAACTCCCCCAGAATATTCAGCATGAAAAGCACCTCTTAAATCGATCCTTTGAATCACAGATAAATGGCTTTGAATCAGTCAAAGACATGCTTTAAATTTGGTCTTTGAATATGGCTTATAATCTACCTAATAATCCTCCATAAGATTGTTTCTCAATAAAGTCTTCATTTAATTCTCTGACGTCAAATGTAGGTTTGACCTACATAGCATACATTCTCTGAACGTAAGGTTCACAACGTAAGGTTGATCATCCACTCTTCAAGAGTAAGGTTTTTGAACCATACTTTTGAGAAAGAAACAAAACATTCCATACTAATTTAGGGTTCTTCCAACATTCTTTTCTGATATCTCGAATGTAAGGTTCCTTCCAAATGTAGGTTTCTTCTTCCATACATTTGTTGATAACATATGGTTTCTTAACCATGCTTTTGTCGATAATGTATGGTTTCTTAACCATACTTTTCTGATACCCCGTAAAGTAAATTATGGATTCCATCCTTATGCTATGCTCCTCAATGTAGGTTATGAATAGTGTTTGCACAATAAGCTAAAGTTATTTATGAACACGTAGAGAATGAAAAGTGTTTCCAAAACACACTAAAGTGATTTCCAAACATGTAGAGCATGAACATTGTTTCTAGAACATGCTAAATCTAAAACGATTTCCAAACACTTTATCAAATATTCCACATGGATTAAACACTTTAATATTATTCCAAAATAGAGAAATAAATAATATTAATTTCCTGAAATACAATTAAGATAAAATCATTATACTAACAAACAAGGGTATTTGTGAGCATTAAAATCATCATAAAAAAATATAGAGTATTTTTCTCAACAATCTCCCCCTAATAAAATAGAGTATTGTAGAAAACAATACTTGCTCAATAATATCTTCGACTATAAATAGTAATTATAAAGATAAAAAATATTCCCTATATCATAATAATTTATTTATAATTTTTAGGAAATAAATAATTAAATTAAATTATGAAAAAATGATGATAAATAATAGATTTATTAAATGAATAATTCAAAAATGATACTAATAATATTAAAATAAATATAATTTTAACTATTTGATGTCATATATGAATTTTATAGGTGACTGTGACATGTTATAAGTCTATTAAATGGCTTTTTTTCTAATTTATATCAATTTTTTGATTTTATACAAATTCAATAAAATGAATAGTCTCAAAATTGACAAAATTGATATTTTATAAAAAAATAATTTATTAATTTATTTAAAAAACCAAAAAAATATTTTAAAATTATAAATTGGAAATAATAATGTCTAAATTTTTATAATGTGTCAAATTTTGGGAAATTTTCCCAATATAAATATGATTTATATCCTCTTAATATTTAAAATGTTGTTACCACAATTAAAATTAAAAGATAAAAATTAAGGGTAAACCAAAAAGATAAGGTTTAAAATAAAATCAATACATATATAAAAATTATTAGATGAGAGGATTTAAAATTATCCTTGTATTATATTATATATAAATCAAGTGGGATTCACTTGGATTAAAAAATGAATTTATATTAATTTAATATTTTAAGAGTTTCTAAGGGTGTCCCTCCCATGTCCTTTAAAAAGGTACCCACTCTTCTATAATACACACATTTCAAGAACTATTTTGTTTGGCCAAGCTCTCCCCAAACCCCTTCCTTTAATCCCTAACCACAATCTAGATTCATTATTTGAGGCCTAACACCCTTCTTAGATGTGTTGAGGTGTTCTTCAAAGGTGATCAACCAAAGTAGATGAATATAAATATTCTACATGATGATTCGTACACAAGTTAAGGTACATGATCTCAATATCCTTTAATTAAGTCATATTTTGATAATATACACCACCTTATTTTATATGGTGTATAATAAACCCCTCTGAATTTTAATTTCATTCAAATGTTTTCAAAATGAATCTTTTTCTACCAATTGGTTTACTAAACAACAAAAGGAATGTTTTTTTAACATACACGGTGACAATGAAATTTCTTCCACCATGACCATTATTTTATATTTGGATTCCTCTAAAAGTCATAATATTTTTAAAATGAAAATAAATACCATATTAAATTTTCATATATTTTGGTATTGAAAATGTTTTTGATAAGGGATTGATTATGTCCATATCTTGAAATGATATTTTGTTATTGCAATGTGGAAATGTTATATTTCCTTTATGATTGTAAATGTTTTTGCATTATATTATAGATCATGGGAATTTATTATGTATATGGGTGGTTCTGTGAAAAATTTAGGGTGGGTAAGCCCGAGATAGTTCTCCAATGCATTGGAAAATGAGACAGAGTTAAACAGTTGGGTTTCTCCTAAGAGATTTACTGAATATAATATGATGGATATTCCAAACATAACCATTGAGGTTACTCCCTATGGAGCTGTGAAATCTATAATTTAAGTACGATATGGATGTCACAAGTTACCTTTATGAGTTATGGTTACTAAAAAATTTCATGAATCTTATGATTCCATGAGGTATGTTAAAGGGTTTCTTGTATTATGGGTGAAAAGTATGATTTTGTGAAATTATTTTCATGAGTTTAAAATATTTGTAAACTAACATTTTCCTTCCTTGTTTTATATCCCTTACTGAGATTCTTGTGATCATACCATATTTCTAAAATAATCCATAGGGTATAAGCATGTTTATGATAAAGGAATTATAAAAGATGAATTTTATTATTAATTTTATCATGAAAAAGAATTCATGATTTATTTTTAATTATTTTCGATTATGAAAAAAATGGATATTGAGTAGAATTGTATGCTTTATAATATTTTAGTTGTTTTGAAATAGTTATGGCCTAATTCTCTATAACTCTAAACCTAAAAATATCCTTAATGTGAATTCTTTATTTAACTCAAGATAATGTAATGTTAAAGGTTATGGCGTTAAACACACCACTGGATATTTTTATCCATCTATATATCTGATGAAGTTTTTGTTAGCCCTTTATGGGAGAAAATCCATAGTTCTTTACTTCTCATGTCTATGTACTTATGCTGATTATAGTTCTTAAGTATTTTTATTTTTATTCATGGGTTCATTTAGCTATATTGTATAAACCTTCATGCACTTAAAAAATAGGTTTTATTTTCTCATCATACTATGCAACTTCTTGTAATTCTTCTTACAAACAAATAAAACCTATGGACTAATTCTTTATCTAGGTAAATACTTGTTTTTCTAACCTTTTTTGCATGTATCCCCAAGTCCATATATAGACATCCAAATTCCATCATGGTATGGCACTTCTTACAGGGGGCTCTCGATTCCCTATATATTTAAATTTTCAACTTCCATTTCATTTTTTGAGATTTATTTTCTATAACCCTCCATTAATAATTCCATATATAGTGCAGAAACTATCTCCTTTTAAGTGTGAGAAAGTTATTTGTAAGTTTCTCTTTCAATACATTTGACCTTTTACCTACTCACATCTATCTAGGATACATTTTCCAAATTAAAATCATGTTTCAAACCTAAAAATCATTATATCTATTTAAATTAAAGAAAATGTTAAGTTGGAAATTTTTGGAATCCATGTTTTGTCCCTGTTTATATTTTTAGAATTATTACTGAGCTTAGTGATTTAATTAAAATTCATCATTTTTTATATTATGTTCAATTCACTTATTACATGGTTTTATACCCTTAGTTAATGCCATTTTCTATATTTATTCTCATTCTCTAGAGGATTTTAAGCCTATAATTGAATATTTTTTATTGGGAATATTTCATGAGTGGTACCTGGGGCATGTAAACCTATCATAACATGCATTTATATCTTATTGAGGATATGACTGAACAAATTAAATTTTAAACTGATTGAGGCAATCTTTGTTATGCTAATTTTTCATCAGAATCGCCTTAAATATTTCCCTCATTAAGCCCATAATTACCATCAATGAACTTAAATAAATAATCTATTCCATGTTAATTATCTCTTCCTACCCTGATCTTTGTATAATGCATGACTTTACTTTGAAAATGTGAGGGGAGGCATTCAGATAGCACAAGATGATTCTACTATGTAGATGTAGTTTTCTTCTCATCAAACTATTTGATTGTGATACATTTATACTTTTTATCATTTCTCATCTATCATGTTCCTTTCCAAAATACAAAATAAAAAAGAAAAATTGTTAGGGGTTATGTAGTAAGAAGGTAAAAAATCCCTATTTATATATTGATGAATCCTATGAAGAATCATATGCGGTTAGGGGATGGATATGAGATATGTCCTAAACATGACTTTTAAAAAATAAAAATACAAAATAAAAATGAAGGAATAAGATATCTTCCTTCCACTTACTTGAAATATACATGGATCCAACTTGATCTATTGGGAGAATATATTTTTTAAGTTATAGAGGAACCATTTTATTACACTTTTAATGACATTAATAAATTATAATTCAATTAATACCCTCATTTTTGTGATTTTTATTCACTATTTACCTACCTACCCATAGCCTTAGAGTCATTAGAACCTAATTGTTAAAGCCCTCATGATTTATTTTGCATTTTTCTTTACAAAGGGATATTGGTAGAACCAATGGAATCTTATATTTAGGATCATGTACTCAGGGTATGTGTAATGGACCGGACCCCTCCGGTCCATTCCTTTGTTGAAATCGATGTGGTCAACACGGCGCGCGTAAAAATTATAATTATTAATGATAAAAACGAAGAAGAAATTTAAAAAAAATTAAAAGATGATTTGTCAATTTATTATATTAAATAATAAAGATGGTGATATAAAGTGCGTGATTAATTAAATTAAAAGGGGTTTTAATTCTAAATAAGAATTTAAAAAATAAGCCGTTTAGTTTAATATTAATTGAGAAATTTTTGGAATTAAATTAGAATAATAATAATAGGTGTTGTGTTATTAATATTATTCATAATATTAATGAGAAATTAATAAAATGAGTTATGATATTTATTGCAAATAAATAAATGAAGATGTGTAGCGTAAGTGTTATTATTATGATGGCTTGAAAATATATGGTGTTAATTAAATTAAAATGGTTTTAGTTTAATCAATGTGAAATAAAAGAAATATAATTGAATAATTAAATTGGCGTATGTTACGCGACATTGATGTAGCATGGTTGGATTCAGATATCCAACGCGGTGGTTTAATGTAGTCAATGCGATGAGCATAAATATTATTGTTATTAAAAATAATAATGGCGATGAGTTAATAAAATGAAATAATGAATTGTTATTATTATTATTGAAAAAGAGTAATAACAACGATGACGTAAAACTATGTGCGAGAGATTAATGAAATTAAATGTATTAAAAAGGGGTTGAATATGTAAGTTATATTAATTTCGTTTTTTCATTTAATTCAATTAAATGAAATGGTTTTGAGTCACATGGAATGGTTTTAGTTTAATATAAGAATAATTATGGTAATATAATTTAATGGGACTAAATTTGAACATTAATGATGGGTATTATTAATATTAATTTTATTAATAATGATATTGAAGTGAGATTGGATAGAGATTACAAAGTGATGGAATAATAAAGAAAATCATAAAAACCATAAAGGAATGAAGGTTGGGGCATGTTGGGCATGGAATTAGGAAGGGAGGCGCCACTTTTGGTGTAGTATTAATTATTATTATGATAATAATTTTGGAAATAAGGTGAAATGAAAAAATTGAAATCTTATGATGTGCTGGGCGTAAGAGGGGAAATAAAGGGGCATAAATATAATTGTGATTGGAGAGAGAAATTTTAAAATATAATAATGATTAAATGATAATAATGATAATATAAAAGTAGAGTCAATCATGGGGGCTTATGCGCTTCACTTTAAGACATGTTGAGCGAGGGTTCTTATTTGAGGTGGAAAGAAAATAACTGTTAAATTAAATTAAATAATATAATAATAATGTTTTTGTTTTGGGTTATATAATCTTAATTTGACCGTAACTTCTTCATATTGTGTCGGAATGATGAACCGTCAGCGGTAGTGTAATCCTGTAATTAAGACGGTCACTTTAAGACCAGTGATGGATACCTTTTTATGAGTTATGTCTCGGGTCAAAGAAACACATATATTAATAAAATTAACGTCTTATTATTAAAACGCGTGGAAACCGCGTGACGTGTCGTGTGTTGACCAGTCAAAACGCATAACGGGTGTACGGTCACACCGTGTATTCATCAATACACGCTGCATACTGTTTTACCTATTCATTGCCTATATAAGAAAGGGTCGCGGATTATTTCCAGACCAATCGTTTCTTCTTCGCACGACGACGCTCTTGGACGATCGAGAAGTATTCCTCCTCTAACTTCTTTGTCCGAGCTCCGAATTACGATCCGTCAGCGGCCACAGGATCGTAGAGACGAGACGAAGCTTCTAAGCCTGGACTTGTCACCTTTCCTTCCGGCCTTCCTTCTCCAGCTTCCATCCTAGGAGGCGTTTTTCGGGTTTGGCGAAGGCGGAGGACACCGAAGGACGTCGTCGGAAGCGACGTGATCGGGACCTTTTGAGGTAGGGATCTCACCTTTGTCTCTCTAATTTTGTGTATCATGTGTGGTGGGTATCCTTTTGTTTTCATTAGAAATGGTTGAACCTTTAAATAAAGATAATAACTGGTTAAAGAATGGGGTTGGGAAGTTAGTGATTGTTGTTACCTTACTTTTTATATCCTGTGATATTATATTTGTGAATTGAATGTGCTTCTACCTACTGAAAATCACAGTCGTTGGGGGCCTTTGCTTACGCAATTAAATGTTGCCCTCTCCTTCTGTATTTTCTTATGGATGGAAACTTCATGAAATGTGGAAATTGGTTAATCACGTAAAGTTGAATTTTTAAATGAAAATCTAGAACCCTTGTGTGATCACCCCGGTTGAACCAAAATGGAATAATGAACATGTGGGTGTTGGCTTGGTTACGTGGCATGTGTTGGGGGTGTTTTGTGGGCTGTTTTGGTTTGGGTGAGCAGCGGGGATATGACGTTTGGGTGGTGATCTTATTGGAATGGTTGATGGTGGAAACGTGGAGGTGTGAAATGTTTCGTAAACGATGGGGTTGAAATGGGAAGTGGTTGGTTGTGGAAAATGCCTTTATTTATGAAAAGTGTTTTGATTTATGAAAAGTGTTTTGATTATGAAAAGTGTTTTGAAGTAAAAGGTGTTTTCAAATGCGGAAATGTTTTGTGTGTGGAAAGGGTTTTATGTGTGGAACTTTGAAATAAATGAATGATGGAATGTTGTATGGTTGTGATAATCTTTTGTAAATGAAATGGCATGTGGTTGCTTGCGTTTTACCTAACCTTGGTTGTGGATGGCAGGGATATGTTTGTGAAAGGTTTTGTCTGGATGATATTTGCCCAGTAGTAATAATTGTTAAACCATTGCATGAAACATGAAAACCTAAATGGGGTTAGGGATGATTGTTTGGTTGTTGATGCATGCTTCGTGGTAGCAGTGCTGAGGCGCATGCTCAGTTTCTCTTTTTAAGAAGCCATAGGATGGGTTGTGTGTTTGGTATATGTATATATATAATTGTATCTTTGTGTTTTGTCGCACCACACCCATGTCAAGCACCTAGTGTCGAACACTCCCATTTCATGGGGGAGGGTGTTCCCCCTTAGTTACTAGCTCCTTCCTGCTCCTTCTTCCATAGGCTATGATGGCTTGAGGCGACCTTTAGCCTAAGACTCTTCGGGCAGTCTTACCGTTCCCAAGAACCTTCGGGATGAGGCCCAGGTGTCTGTGGGCGGGTTAGTGGTTGTGGCCCAGGTGTCTGCGGGCTGGTTAGTGGTTGTGAGGCCCAGGTGTGTGCGGGCGGGATGCGTGGTTTGGCCCAGGTGTGTGTGGGCGGGAAGAGTGTGGTAGCGTCAGGACGTTTGCCGTTAGGGAGAGCAGCATCTAATTAAGTGGGAAATGGTGCGGGGTACCCAATACTTTTGTTCTATATATATACTAAACTTGTTTGTGTTACTTGGTGAGTGTGACCAGTGAGGCTGGGTGGATAGTTTTTTCTTGTTAGTTTCTGGTTCTCCTATTTTCTCACGGGACCTTAGGGTGTCTCCCCACTTGTGCACGAGAGCTTTAGGTTTCCCTACTGAGTATACTTGTATTCTCACCCTACGTTTACTTTCAGGTTTCCAGGAGGACTACCAGGGCCGTGCGGGACCCTACTAGTCGGGCAGTTGGAGTTGTTGTAGTTGTTGTTTTCTTGTTTTCTTTGGCATTGTACTTTTGAGCTTCCTTGTACTTGTACCTTGTTATAAAAATTGTTTAAACATGCATGTGGGCTTGGTTTGGGTTTATTTATATACACTTGTTCTTTTCCCTTTTTGGTGGTTGACTTGTCCTATTTCTCGATCCAAAATAATAATAAAAAGGGTAATGCCTCCCATATTTGTGAAATCTCATACCCTTGGTGCTAGTCGCCAACCCGGGGCCTACTGGAGGCGGGACTCGGGGGTCATTATCTCCCTTTCACCATTGCCAGCTCAGGAGGGGCATCTTTGGTGGGAGGGGGTCGTGACAGAATGGTATCAGAGGCTGATGGTTGAGAGATAGGATGGAGTCTGGAGTTAGGCACAGTGAGGATTGCATGGGATGGTAGGGCAATAGTGTTCGTTAATCTTGGTGTGTGACATAGGCCAGGGAAGACCGGCTAGGACACGGGATTTTAGGGCCCCCCGTGATCCGATGCAAGGACTCTGAGCCTACCGAACGACCAAGTGAGACTATATTGATTGCAGGGTAGAGACCCTAGGGAAGGTACATACATCATCATGTTTGTGTTTTACTTGATTTGGGTGTTCTGGGAAAGAAATTAAAATAAAATGATAATTAAAACTTTGAGTTTTTCATTACTACTTGGGCTTAGGCGTTCCCTGGTTACCGAACAACTATGGCACCTGGATTTCAACAGAACGGCAGAGGAGTGGGACACAGAAAGTTTCATGCAATAGAAGTGGCAACCCTAGCAAGGCCAGAGATCGAGAGAGATGTTTTCGGTTTTACTTAAATTCTCTCACTTATGTTTTGTTTAAATTCAAGATCATCACACTCCTTTGTTGGAACTCTTTTGCTCATTCTCTGGGCCTGGACCTTGTTTTTGTGAGTTTTTAATGCTATGTTGTTTCCCGCTTTTCTTTAAATGTACGTGAAGATCCCTATCATGTGGGGAGGGGAAGACCTAATCCCTAATCGAGACGCATTAATGTGGATGCGATTTAACCCGTGCAGGCGGGTCAGTGCCGCCTAAAGCGGATAATATCTCGACATGGGAGAAGTAATTCCTCAAGCCATGTGTCCGGGCAGTTTGTGGGTTTTACGTTGTTGGGTGCAGTGTAAGTTGTAAAATCCTAATATATGGAAGTGGGAAGGCTCAGTCCTTAATCGAGACGCATTAATGCGGATGCGATTAAACCCGTGCAGGCGAGTCAGTGCCGCCTAAAGCGGATAATATCTCGACATAGGAAAGGGAATTCCTAACTCACATAATTAGGGATGTCGGTTGTTTCTTATTATGACAAGAGACCTGAGAGGTATCTTAAGGGGTGGTTGTTCGGACCTTTCCCCCTTTTATGGGTTGGTTTTAATTCTCGAGGACGAGAATGGTTTGAGAGGTATCTGATGTAATGGACC
This sequence comes from Viscum album, assembly GCA_963277665.1. Classification (NCBI taxonomy): domain Eukaryota; kingdom Viridiplantae; phylum Streptophyta; class Magnoliopsida; order Santalales; family Viscaceae; genus Viscum; species Viscum album. The sequence continues at coordinate 462,530,149 of OY728122.1, read as the reverse complement.
GGACCCCTCCGGTCCATTCCTTTGTTGAAATCGATGTGGTCAACACGTTGCGCGTAACAATGATAATTATTAATGATAATAACGAAGAAGAATTTTAAAAAAAATTAAAAGATGATTTGTCAGTTTATTATATTAAATAATAAATATGGTGATATAAAGTGCATGATTAATTAAATTAAAAGGGGTTTTAATTCTAAATAAGAATTTAAAAAATAATGCGTTTAGTTTAATATTAATTGAGAAATTGTTGGAATTAAATTAGAATAATAATAATACGGGTTTTGTTATTGATATTATTCATAATATTAATGAGAAATTAATAAAATGATTTATGATATTTATTGCAAATAAATAAATGAAGATGCGTAGCGTAAGTGTTATTATTATGATGGCTTGAAAATATTTGGTGTTAATTAAATTAAAATGGTTTTAGTTTAATCAATGTGAAATAAAAGAAATATAATTGAATAATTAAATTGACGTATGTTACTTGACATTGATGTGGCATGGTTGGATTCAGATATCCAACGCGGTGGTTTAATGTAGTCAATGCGATGAGCATAAATATTATTGTTATTAAAAATAATAATGGCGATGAGTTAATAAAATGAAATAATGAATTGTTATTATTATTATTGAAAAAGAGTAATAACAACAATGACGTAAAACTATGTGCGAGAGATTAATGAAATTAAATGTATTAAAAAGGGGTTGAATATGTAAGTTATATTAATTTCGTTTTGTCATTTAATTCAATTAAATGAAATGGTTTTGAGTCACATGGAATGGTTTTAGTTTAATATAAGAATAATTATGGTAATATAATTTAATGGGACTAAATTTGAACATTAATGATGGGTATTATTAATATTAATTTTATTAATAATGATATTGAAGTGAGATTGGAGAGAGATTACAAAGTGATTGAATAATAAAGAAAATAATAAAAACCATAAAGGAATGAAGGTTGGGGCATGTTGGGCATGGAATTAGGAAGGGAGGCGCCACTTTTGGTGTAGTATTAATTATTATTATGATAATAATTTTGGAAATAAGGTGAAATGAAAAAATTGAAATCTTATGATGTGTTGGGCGTGAGAGGGGAAATAAAGGGGCATAAATATAATTGTGATTGGAGAGAGAAATTTTAAAATATAATAATGATTAAATGATAATAATGATAATATAAAAGTGGAGTCAATCATGGGGGCTTATGCGCTTCACTTTAAGACATGTTGAGCGTGGGTTCTTATTTGAGGTGGAAAGAAAATAAGTGTTAAATTAAATTAAATAATATAATAATAATGTTTTTGTTTTGGGTTATATAATCTTAATTTGACCGTAACTTCTTCATATGGTGTCGGAATGATGAACCGTCAGCGGCAGTGTAATCCTGTAATTAAGACGGTCATTTTAAGACCAGTGATGGATACCTTTTTATGAGTTATGTCTCGGGTCAACGAAACACACATATTAATAAAATTAACGTCTTATTATTAAAACGCGTGGAAACCGCGTGACGTGTCGTGTGTTGACCATTCAAAACGCGTAACGGGTGTACGGTCACACCGTGTATTCATCAATACACGCTGCATACTGTTTTACCTATTCGTTGCCTATATAATAAAGGGTCGCGGATTATTTCTGGACCAATCGTTTCTTCTTCACACGACGACGCTCTTGGAAGATCGAGAAGTATTCCTCCTCTAACTTCTTTGTCCGAGCTCCGAATTACGATCCGTCAGCGGCCACAGGATCGTAGCGACGAGACGAAGCTTCTAAGCCCGGACTTGTCACCTTTCCTTTCGGCCTTACTTCTCCAGCTTCCATCCTAGGAGGCGTTTGTCGGGTTTGGCGAAGGCGGAGGACACCGAAGGACGTCGTCGGAAGCGACGTGATCGGGACCTTTTGAGGTAGGGATCTCACCTTTGTCTCTCTAATTTTGTGTATCATGTGTGGCGGGTATCCTTTTGTTTTCATGAGAAATGGTTGAACCTTTAAATAAAGATAATAACTGGTTAAAGAATGGGGTTGGGAAGTTAGTGATTGTTGTAACCTTACTTTTAATATCCTGTGATATTATATTTGTGAATTGAATGTGCTTCTACCTACTGAAAATCACAGTCGTTGGGGGCCTTTGCTTATGCAATTAAATGTTTCCCTCTCCTTCTGTATTTTCTTATGGATGGAAACTTCATGAAATGTGGAAATTGGTTAATCACGTAAAGTTGACTTTTTAAATGAAAATCTAGAACCCTTGTGTGATCACCCCGGTTGAACCAAAATGGAATAATGAACATATGGGTGTTGGCTTGGTTACGTGGCATGTGTTGGGGGTGTTTTGTGGGCTGTTGTGGTTTGGGTGAGCAGCGGGGCTGTGACGTTTGGGTGGTGATCTTATTGGACTGGTTGATGGTGGAAACGTGGAGGTGTGAAATGTTTCGTAAACGATGGGGTTGAAATGGGAAGTGGTTGGTTGTGGAAAATGCCTTTATTTATGAAAAGTGTCTTGATTTATGAAAAGTGTTTTGATTATGAAAAGTGTTTTGAAGTAAAAGGTGTTTTCAAATGCGGAAATGTTTTGTGTGTGGAAAGGGTTTTATGTGTGGAACTTTGAAATAAATGAATGATGGAATGTTGTATGGTTGTGATAATCTTTTGTAAATGAAATGGCACGTGGTTGCTTGCGTTTTACCTAACCTTGGTTGTGGATGGCAGGGATATGTTTGTGAAAGGTTGTGTCTGGATGATAGTTGCCCAGTAGTAATAATTGTTAAACCATTGCATGAAACATGAAAACCTAAATGGGGTTGGGGGTGATTGTTTGGTTGTTGATACATGCTTCATAGTAGCAGTGCCGAGGCACATGCTCAGTTTCTCTTTTTAAGAAGCCATAGGATGGGTTGTGTGTTTGGTATATGTATATATATAATTGTATCTTTGTGTTTTGTCGCACCACACCCATGTCAAGCACCTAGTGCCGAACACTCCCATTTTATGGGAGAGGGTGTTCCCCCTTAGTTACTAGCTCCTTCCTGCTCCTTCTTCAATAGGCTATGATGGCTTGAGGTGACCTTACACCCAAGACTCTTCGGGTAGGTCTCGGAGGCTGTGATGGCTTGAGGCGACCTTTAGCCCAAGACTCTTCGGGCAGGCTTACCGTTCCCAAGAACCTTCGGGATGAGGCCCAGGTGTCTGCGGGCGGGTTAGTGGTTGTGGCCCAGGTGTCTGCGGGCGGGTTAGTGGTTGTAAGGCCCAGGTGTGTGCGGGCGGGAAGAGTGTGGTAGCGTCAGGACGTTTGCCGTTAGGGAGAGCAGCATCTAATTAAGTGGGAAATGGTGCGGGGTACCCAATACTTTTGTTCTATATATATACTAAACTTGTTTGTGTTACTTGGTGAGTGTGACCAGTGAGGCTGGGTGGATAGTTTTTCCTTGTTAGTTTCTGGTTCTTTTGTTTTCTCACGGGACCTTAGTGTGTCTCCCCACTTGTGCACGAGAGCTTTAGGTTTCCCTACTGAGTATACTTGTATGCTCACCCTACGTTTACTTTCAGGTTTCCAGGAGGACTACCAGGGCCGTGCGGGACCCTACTAGTCGGGCAGTTGGAGTTGTTGCAGTTGTTGTTTTCTTGTTTTCTTTGGCATTGTAATTTTGAGCTTCCTTGTACTTGTACCTTGTTATAAAAATTGTTTAAACAAGCATGTGGGCTTGGTTTGGGTTTATTTATATACACTTGTTCTTTTCCCTTTTTGGTGGTTGACTTGTCCTATTTCCCGATCCAAAATAATAATAAAAAGGGTAATTCCTCCCATATTTGTGAAAACTCATACCCTTGGTGCTAGTCGCCAACCCGGGGCCTACTGGAGGTGGGACTTGGGGGTCATTATCTCCCTTTCACCATTGCCAGCTCAGGAGGGGCATCTTTGGTGGGAGGGGGTCGTGACAGTATGAGCATAACTTCAGTTTCATTTTACGCTATGTGATGAGAGAAAATTCATTATGGGGTAAAATTTCCAATGGGTATATAATTCAAGGAATAGTTTAGAGATTTTAATTAAGAGATTAAGTATTTGTTCAAAGAATATAGCTATGAATCAAGACTAATTTTCTATGAAGGAATTATTCTAGAGGAAGGTCATTTCTACTTACACTTAGTTTTATTTTCATGGATATAATGAATGATTCCTATTTTAAAAATTTCTTACCTATTTTAAATCCCTATTAATATCTTTTTTCTTAAGGAAAATAAATTGTCCAACTGTGGGGGAATTTGATAAGATGAAATCATATATACTTTTTTCTGTCATTTAGTAAAGGATTTTCAATGATTTATTCGATAATACTCATGGTATGTGTGGATTTTTTATAAAATAGACATCCAATGTTTCAAAGAAGAAAATGATGAAAAGGATAAAATTTTATATTTCACATCATGAAACCCCAATACATGATGTGTAGTATATTTCCATAGCATGTTGCAAGTTATGAAGAAATTCATGATGGAAGTCATGAAATCTATAAGCCGAGAAGCCATTACACAATTTGAATTTCAGATACATGTTGTGAAACTATTAAACACAATTCTCACTCAGGAGATAAATCTTGTAGGAGCATACATTTCATGAGTCTCAAATACATGATGTGAAAGGAGTCAAATCATTAAATCTAGAATGAGATACATACGATATATGCATAGTTTCAAAATCTGTGGATGAAACCAAGGATTGGAATTACATGATGTGAATACCTATTAAAAAACGTGTAATAATTCAACTATATGTATAAAAACTAGGCATCAGATTTCTTAGTT